>WOXC01003760.1:0-616038 GCA_011680675.1 Gymnobelideus leadbeateri | reverse complement strand
CTCAGCAGTCCATAACTATGGCACGTTGTTTGAAGTTGTGCTTCTGTTTGTCTTTAACCTGCTTCTTCTGCCAAATTGGCTTGAATTCCTCCCACTTCAGTTCACCATACAGTGACTACTTAGGTATCTTCCTGTCATTCATTCTTTTCACATGTCTAGCCCCATAAACTGAACAGAGAGACAGTGTTAATAGCCTTAGCTACAGTCCTGCCTTTTAATGTGGCTCATAGTGTTAGCTCTATAATATATATGGATCTCTTATTCTTTAAAAGAGAGGGGGAAAAGCATTAGTAGGGTAGTATTCCATAAATCCTAGTAGGAATGCGTTTGAAGGGTGAGATACCTTGCAAGTAACTCAACATGTTTTCCTTCTTCAAAACCTTTGAATTCTTGTTGCTTTGTTTTATCATAATTTTACTTTACAAAGAAAAAAGTGTACTCTCAACTACCACACCTATGTCCTGCTTTTACACTCTACCCCCATCTACTCACCCTCATACATATATTTATAATGTTTTCCCCTTTTGTTCAGTAAGGGCTATGAACTGAGCAGTGATGATGTGATGGTATTAGTGATGATATTTCATGGGAAAAGGGAGGTTGAAACAAAAATATTTCTGAGCAGGTAGGGGGATCAGAAATGTAGGATATACAAACCGTGTTCAAAAACAAGATGATGGTTAGTAGAAATGAAAGGACCAGAAATCATCTCTACACTGAAAGTCCAGTCTAAACCAGGAATCATGTCACAGCTATTCAAGCAAGAGACACAATCTAGCATTCAGAGTATGTTAGTTTATCCTAAAAAAAGTAGCACTTAACAGTTTAACAGTTTTCTCTGTTTTCATGCTCAGAAATTCCATAGGCCTTACTAGCTGTGTCTGTTCCCCCTTTTTCTTTTTTCTCCCAGTTTTCTTTTATGTTTCTAACGAGAGAATTTAAATTAGCACTGCCCACAATGTTTCCATTTCAGACCTGGGACCTGAACTTTACAGGCCTATTCTAGCCTCTTCTTTCCATGAGTAGGTCAACATTTGTTCATGCATAATTTAAATGCTTTCCCTTACCTCTCTTTTTCCCAAGACACCCAGTATCTGGAGGATTCAGAGAACAGCCTCAATATGTGCTTTCCCTTCTGCTTTGTCTGGGTCTTGCACACTCTTTTCTGCTACTGTAATGATCCTAGAATATAGAATCTAAAATTGTAGCATTAGAAGGGACCTCAGGAAACAACTAGCCTTACTGTGTCTCTTTTTAGAAAATTCTAATTATTGGGAAGTTTATCTTTATATTAAATTGAAATCTGTCTTCCTATAACTTCTTATTTGCCCAAATTTTGTCTTTGAGGGCTAAACAGTTTTACTAATATAATACTAATACTAAAAATACTACAATTGATAGCTAACATTTATTTAGCACTTTAAATTTTGCAAAGAATTTGCATATGTTATCTCTTTAACTCTCACAATAACCCTGTGAGCTAAGGGCAATAAATATGCCCATTTCACAGATACAGCTACTGAGACAAAGATGTTAAATCATTTTCAATTGTACCACTAGTATGTATCTGGGGGAGGATGCAAACTCAAAATTTCCTTACTCTAAGATCAGCGTGTTATCCACTGTATCACAAATACTATTTCTACACAAAAACTATTTGAATATTCTGGGGGAAATATATATATAAAATATCATAAATACATATATAATGATTTTGCCACCACTATCACTCTCTCCACTTCTTCAGTATAATCATCCAATATCCTTGAACTTATTCTAGTCCTACATGGTTTTTCATATCTCACCAGTCATATCTCCTTCCTTGGAATAATCAGAAATTGAAAGTGACGATGCTTTCACTTCCTGGGCAGGTGATATATTCCCTCTTGCCCATTACCTATCAAGAAACCAAAGGAAAAGATCAGGAAACAGCTGGTCATGGTCAACAAGGAACCCTTTCATGAGTAAAGGTTGTTGAAATTTTTCACCACAGGAAGGAGGATAACACAGTGGGAGAGATGGTGGTTTTTATTTAGTCTGACCTGGAAACTGTTATTTGAAGGGTGTGATTATCTGGTGAGGGAGTGGCAGGGGGGAACCTTATACAGATATGATGATAAACATTAAATATCTATGTCTGACCATTGATGAGTACTGGGAAAGAAAGTTTAGATAATAAATAAGTTCCAAGCCTCATTGAGCTTATAGCCTAGAAAATAGATAAGACCCAAACATTAATTGCTATTATTATAATGTCTGGATGAACTACAGGACATAATTTCTAAGTCCTGTCTGAAGGAAATGTTGTTACCAACAATGAACCTCAGAGAACATATTTGCCATGATTTTTAAAGGATGGGTAGAAATTTAACAAGGTAAAGGAGGAGAGAAATGCATACCAGGTAGAGTTAAGAGGGATAAAAAGCACAGATACATAAAAGTACAGAACACGTTGAAAAGACAAAAAACAGCCACAAAGAACATAAAATTTTCAAGTTCATAGTATCCATCTTGCCTAATCCATATTTAAAAGAATTCTTCACTGTAACATGCTGACAAGCCATCATCATGGACACTTTAGATTGGAACACAGTACAGAGAGGAATAATACAAAGCTAGAGGGGAAAGCAAAAGTCATATTGTAGAGGGCCTTGAATTCCAGGAAAATAATTAGAAGATTTTTGTTTTCCTTTTTTTTTCTTTTTTAGAAGATAATAGGTAGCGACTGAACATGTTTTAACAGAATTCTATGTAACCGCTGTTGTTGTTCCATTGTGTCTGACTCTTCATGACCCCATTTGAGCTGTTGTTGTTCCATTGTGTCTGACTCTTCATGACCCCATTTGAGCTATTCTTAGCAAAGATACTGGAATGCTTTGCCATTTCCTTCTCCACCTTATTTTACAGATGAAAAAACAGAGGCAAACAGGGTTAAATGACTTGCCCAGGGTGACAGCTAGTAAGTGTCTGAAGTCATATTTGAACTCTTGAAGATAAGTCTTTCTGATTTTACATACTGTGCTCTATCCAGTGCACCACCTAGCTGCTTGCCTGGTGACAATTAAAATATCTATGATATCGGGGAAGACTGAATCATAAATCATAGATTTGGAACTGCAAAAGACTTGGATATCATTCTCTGTCATCCTCCTTTCAAATATGAAGAAACTGCAACTCAGAAGAATCCAGTGATTTCCTCAGTCATATAGTTATTTGAATTCAGGTTCTCAGGGGCCTAGTTCTCTATTCTTTCCAATATATTATTATTCCTCTATTGTGAGCAATAATGCTAATTTTTAGAAATCAGAGATCTAATAAGGAACAAAGGAAAACTCTAAAGCTCTTATTTGTCTACGTAAAAGTAACATTGCTTCAAGTAATTTACAGGAATTGCTTACTTTTCTTACCTGATTAGATAAAGCACAATAATAATTATAGATATTAAATGTATCAGCTCAGGTTATGTAAGTCTTATTTGGTACAATACTAAACTCTCTCCAAATATTCTCACCCTTCATAGTTTAAAAGTTCAAGTAGACTGATTAGCCACAAGTTCATGTTGTAGTAGAATTAAGTCATTAAAAGTTACAGAGTATTTGTATTATCACTGGAGTGACTTACAAATGTTAAATGTCAGCACTACTCTATTTAAACAAGTGATCCATGAGTATTTATTGGATTCCTACTGTGTACTAGATATTGTGCTAGGTGTTGTTGGGGGGATTCTAAAAAAATTGAAGTGGTCAAAGGACCCAAAAACTTACATTTGATCAACCTATCAAAGCCCTCTGGGCTACCCTCTCAACTTGCACTTACAAGTTGAGTTTTCCAGGTGACAGGACCATTAGGTTCAAGGTATGCTAAAGCTCCATAATCCTAAAATTATACTTATTGAGCTCCCACTTGTACTTATCTTAAATAATCAGCGGGTAGACACTATTAGCTCAATGCCTTTGATTGCATCATAAGGAAACTAACATATAACCTCAAAAGAAACAAACTGGGAAACCAAATCAGACTAACTTAGAAGAATGCTAATACATACAGCATTGGTAGAGAGGTCCATATGAGAAAAATACTTAGCCCTGGAAGTTAATACCTCTAACACTGTAGAACCTCATATCCTTTTACTTCTTATGATGTCCTCATGCTACTTGTCAGGGGCACAGTTTATTTGCTGGGTTCCTTTGGCCTATTCACATCTCTGCATTTCAACTCCAGTTAGCCAACATAAACTCTTAATTATACCCCAAAGTCACTCTGAACCTGTCCCTGTTGAGTCAATTCAATGACTGGACACCATTTATTTTTTCAAACTTGAATAATAAACTTTAATATTTGTAAAATAGTATAGATAATTCATATAATATACAACTGTATACCTCATTTTCTCTGTTACCTTGCCCTCATATTCTGTGATTAAATAAAAAGGACTGTGAGGAAATCGATTGAATAGAGGTCTTTTGAACAACTATTCATGCAAATGATATACAAATAAATAGGACATTTTGGGTTTGGGTCTTTTTTGTTTGTTTGCTTTTTGCGGGGGTTGGAATGTGCAAAGGTATTAGCATCTGGAAGGATACTGAAAGATGTTGAACAGAAGGTAGTCCTTGAGTTGAGCTTTGATAGACAGGTGTGAAGAATGATTATATTCAAGGCTTTGGGAAGTGTCTGTGCAAAGGCATAGAGAGGGAAGATAAATGTCATGTCTGAGGAACAGCTAGAAGGCAAGTTTGGCTAGACTATACAGTACATGGAATGGAGTAAGACTAGAAAAGTTGATTAGAGACAGGTTCTGAAGAACTTTAAAAGCTTAATAGAAAAGTTTGTATTTGACCTTAAATGTAATCAATAACCACTATAGTTGTTTTAGTAGTATTCCTCGTGATTTAGTCGAGAGCTTTTTTTCTTGAAGCATATGAATAAATCTACAGGGCATTTCAATCGAATATAAACAAGAGAGTGAGTCAGGGCAATGTAGTGATTGGAGAACTAGACTTGTACTAGGAAAAGTTAGGTTTGGATCTTGTCTCTGTCACTTTCTGGGTGACACTAGGCAATTCATTAAACTTCCTCAACCTGTTTCTTTCTTTCTTTCTTTTTTTTTTTTTTTGTAAATTGTAGATTATAAAGCGCTCATTTCACAAAGTTTTCTATGAAGCTCAAATAAGAAAATAAATATGAAGTGCTTTGCAAACCTTAAAGTAATATGCTATTAACTAGTTTGCTTATAATTAAAATTATCATACCTGACTACATAAAGCACATGGGCTTGGAATGCAGATGTTCAAGAGTTTTCCATCAGTTTTTATAAATTTTAATTAATGGCAAGACAAAATATTTACCATTGTTTTTCATGCATCTTTGCAAATGGTGTATCATCTTATTTACCAAGCAAGCAAAAGCTCACATATCCCTTTTCTCAGATTACATATTAGTGGCCAAATTTAAAAGGCATACTACCAATGGATCTACACCACAAAATTACATTTTGTTTTCTAGAAACACATTAAAATCATCTTAGACTACCTATCATATACACTTCAGGCATTTTCAACTTCTGCCTTTTAAAAATTTCTATTGTATTTAGTGTGGGTGTAGAACATATAACCAAAACCAAATATAGACCTAATCATATTTTAGTGTGACCTATTTCATTTTAATGAACTCATAAATTTCTTGCCATGCAAACCCAATGGATTTTATTCAAAAATACTTTTCAAAGTACACATACTACATTGTTTATATGTTTCAGACTGTATATAGAAGCCTGCTCATTTTTACATGGCATATTTCTCTTTAAGTGGGTCAGAGTAACTCTGTGGATATGGAGAAAGACAGTCAGGAACATAATATAATGAAGGGCTCAACAACTTTGGTAAAAGTCTATAAATTTTATAATTCTATAAAATTCTGATGAACAAATGACTCTGTCATTCATTACCATTGACCCTCCCCCCAATTTATGACATTCTATCTGTCTTCATCCTTTATGGATATTAATCTTTATCTCACTTTTTCATTTATGTCACTCAGCTTTCAAAATATTACTTTATGCTACAGATGTAGAAATGGGCAACACTATGGTATGGTCTGATGTGTGAAACGGATACTGTGGGAAAGTCATGAGCTGTTGTAGGAAGGTTCAAAAGCGCCTTTTAGCACCAACCAAATGGTAGACTGTGAATAGATGAAGAATTGTGGACCAGGCAGAGACTGGAAACATTCATAAATGTATTGCATGCATGCTAGTCAAGTCTCACCTAAGCATCTGAGGATCCAGGATTATATGCTATAGCTAAAGTGCTTACATTATACTTTTGAATGGGAAACCACGTATTTTGCTACATGAGACACCTAGCTTGCCACATTAAGCAGGCCATTCCCTTTGCTTGTCTCATGTGTTACTTCTTTACCTACATCGCTCAAGTAGCCAGGTTTTCAAGGACGTCCAGAATGTTCCAAGCCTCCCTTGCATGTGTGGGTAATAGGAGGATGGTGAGTCAACATCCTGAGATAGTGGGCCCAGGTAGGTGGAAAATAGGCCCAAGGGGGTCTTGGCCCAAGGGGGTCTTTGCCCTGGATTCGCACCCATGGCAGACACCTCAGAGATAACCCTTAACATTACCCCCTACACAAATGGCTTAAGTTTATATTTAAATAGCTTGACCTTGTTTAAATAATTGTGGACAGATAAAATTAAAATGTGGCTATTGAAAGCAAAGATTACAGAGTAATAGATAGAAAGCAGCCCTCAGACCTGTGTTTAAGTCCTATCTCTTTTCCATAGTAGGCATGTGATATGTGGGTATCTTAAGCAAATTATATGTTATAGGTACCTCTCTAACTCTATTTTTGGGTCTATTTCATTTTAGTAAATTATAAAGAGGTTGTATATCTATATATAACTGCTACAGTTAAAACAAAAAAATGTAACAATTTCCTCCCAAATAGCATAGAAATGATACATATTAAGAGACCAGGTATAAATTAATTATAATTTTCTAGGTTGAAACAAGTTCTAATCTGTTCTTCCTAGTTATCTATCAGACATCACAATAAGTTAAAAATTTAAAAAAAAGATGGGACATTGAAAATTTTCTTTGATAATGCTTGGGCTTGTATAATACCTAAATTTAAAATGAAAAGTATTTCCCTTTTGGTGTATTATTTCAGTAACAAATCTTTTGAAAGTTGTCTAGAATTCAATCAAACATGTCTGGATTTGCCTGATCAAATTTGTATACTTGCTTAATTTGTTTTTAATATGGGAATGTGACCCAGATAAGCTGTTCATCACATGAGGGTATTTCAGAATTTTTCTATAACTTGTATAAATATATAGTTTTGGCATTATATTGTCTTTATAAGTATATGAATAAGTATATTGTATAGATATATGAAACTTTCAACTTTTAAATAGCATCTTTATTTTATTCCATAGTATACATTACCTTTTCTTCTCAGAGTATATATAAAGTTAGTATAATCAAATTCTAATTTGTATTTAAAATAAATTGTTTGAATATACTTAAGTTTTATATTGATTTAGAGCATCAAGCCACTATAACACCAGTGCAATATCCACAGGGCCCACAGCAGCTATGAATATGCTGATGTAGTTATGAATCACAAAATGTAACAGACTCCATATGGAAGACAGCACTAAAGCATTTATTCATATACCAGAAAGCCAAATCCTTTATAGCAACCAAAAAGTTTGTACACATAACCAATGCAGCAAACAACAATATTCCCAAGCCTTCCCTTCATCAGACCTTCAAAAGGCTCCCTTAAACAAAAATGCCCCTCTCTCACTCATACTAGCTGCTCAGCTTCCATGTTGCTTGCTCCCAGCAGTTCTGGTTTTCTCTCCTGCTGCTTCCTGCTCTACCCTTCCTGTTCCACCCTTTCAGCAAGCTCCTCCCCCCATGGGCTCCATGTGATTACATTTGGCCTATTAAGGGGCAGGGAAAATCTTCAAATTCCCATTACCATCACAGCCACATTAAGCAATATTAAGTATGTCTTAAATTTAGTGTCAATGTGTCATGAGATTTAGAAAATCGGCTTGTGAGAGAGCATTAGAATGATTTTGGCAATGACTATATTGCATCTGGGAACTCTAACAAGGTAGCTCACTAATTTAGTGAAATAATTAAAAATTTATATTAATCAGCTCACAAAATGCTTTCACCTCAGTAAATGAAACATAGAAAGGATAGATAAATAGGAAAGTTTCCATCTCTGCTAAAACTTCAAAATGAAATAATAATCCACTCTCACATTTAGCTGTTTTACACAATCACAGATTCACTTGAAAGGGACCTCAGAAAGTATTCCCTACTATAGCACACCCAACAAGTGCTCATCTAACCTCTACTCAAATATCTCCACAAAGAACCTACCACCTCTTAAGACATTGTATGTCACTTTTAGATACTTCTCTGATTAGGATGTTAGCATTTTTGTTTTGTTTTGTTTTTTATTTTACATCAAATTTACGTTTACTTCCTTGCAACTTTCATTCACTACTTCTGGTTATTACCATCTGAGGGCAAGCAGAAGAAATCCCTCCATCACTTGATAGCTTTTCAGAAACTCAATGAAATCTATCATATTCCAACTGAATCTTCTCTTATCTCAACTAAAAATATCAAGTTCCTTCAAATGATCTTTCTATAAGTTCATAAAACATGGCACTCAGAACTCCATGTGAGGAAGAATAAAATGAAATTTGTTATACCCTATCTTAATGCAGCCTGTGATTGCATTTGCTTTTTCGTCTGCTATGTTGTACTGCTGTCTCAGTGATCTATAAATACACTAAATAATCCCTGGACTAAATAATCCCCCAGCAGCTAGGTGGCACAGTGGAGAGAGTGCTGGGCCTGGAGTCAGAAAAACTTGAATTTAAATCTAGCTTCAGACTTAACTATCTGTGTGATCCTGGGCAAGTCACTTAACTGTTTTCCTCAGTTTCCTCATCTGTAGAATAAACTGGAGGAGGAAATGGCACTCTATATCTCAGCCAAGAGAACCCCAAAATGAGGTCATAAAGATAGGAACATGACTGAAACTGCACAACAAATAATCCCCCACATATTATTCAAAACAACTACTATATAAGTGTGCCTTTCCCGCCCTATATTTGTGAAATTGTTGGGGGGGGGCCTTAACATTGTAAACTTTATATTTATCATAATTCAATACACATTTAATTTAATATGATTAGAATCAGCCCAATGTCCTAGCCTGTTAGAAACTTTTTGGATCCTAAATCTATCATATGCAGTATTAGCTATACCTCACAGCTTTGTGTCATCCGCAGATTTGATGAGCATGCCATTTATGTCTGTAGTCAAGTAATTGATAAAAACAACACAGGACTAAGCACAGATACCTTAGGGTACTCCCCTTGAGATCTGCATCCATTAACAACTGCTTTTTGAGTCCAGTCAACTGACCAGTTCTGAATCCTTCTGATTGTATTATTATCTAATGCATCTTTCCATCATCTCCACAGAATAATATGAAAACTTTATCAAACCTTTACTAAAATATAGGTCAACTATATTTACAGCATTCCCTTCATTTACTAATTTTGTAATCTTTTCCTACAGAAGAGACACCATTTGGACATCACTTGTTCTTGAAAACATACTGTCTCTTGGTAATTACTTTTCTAGAGGCAATCTCTTTAAGGATCTATTCTACAGTTTCCCCATGAATTGAAGTCACTCTTCCTGGCTTACAGTTTGCAGACTCTGTTATCTCCACCCCCCCCTTTTTTTTCCAAAACTGGGATAACATTTACCCTCCTCAAACTTTTGGTTCCACAAAGGATAGGAAAAATTTATCTTGGCTAATTAAAGCTGTTAAATAGAATCTTTCAAATCACTGCTAAAAGGCAAAATTAAAATTTTAAAAAGAATTAAACTTCCATGGATAAAAAACAGCTCTCCACTTCCTTTTTTTTTAAGTACATGAAATGTGATTCTATTCTATTCTAGGCCTTATTTAAATATACAGAAACAATGTATTTTCACCTCAATATAACACAGAGGTCTTAGTCTATTTGTACCTTATTACCTTTATAGATTAACATTTATTTAAAATCAGAACAAGTACAAATATTGTTTTAGGAAAAGCTTACTTTTTTGTTTATTAGATGATGGAGGATTTAGGTAAAATTTTAAATACTATTATTTATGAAGTATCAAATCCCTAGAAGAGGTTTCAAAGAAAAAGTAGACAATAATTAATGGAGATTAGTAATAGCATTATAAAATAGCTCTTTTGCTTAAAAAAAAAAAACCTAAACCTAACTCTTTCTCAGAAGGTGAGTGATACTGTATTTCCCTCAAAGGAGAATTAAATTACAAACCTGTAATTATAGTTCTCTTAATATAGTTTTCTCAGTGGATTTACATCAACCATCTTGGGGCATTTTGGCATAAGAAATGAAGTAATATAGCTACATTGTAGAGGAAAGGACAATTAAAGTCTGATAGATGGTATCTTGAATTAGCATGGTATCTTTATTGAATAAAAGTCTTACATTCTCATTTGTCCTTACAATAATCCTTTTAAGTAGTCTTTATTACCTAGATACTGGGGTAAATATGTCAGTTTTATATATGAAGAAAGTAAGAAAGAGGTAAATTAACAGACTCTCCTAAGGTCATGAGTCATTTATAAAACAAGAGACCAAAGTTTGTGTCTATTCCTTATACAGATTCTACTATGTCACAATAACTCTATATTTGTAATCGCTAAATATTTGCCTAATAAGGCATTAAAGATGTTGAATTTCAGTGGTCTAGAATTTGAGAGACAGACAGAGAGAGACATGGAGAGAGAGAAAGAGGCAGAGAGAGAATGACTAGTGAGAAAATCCAAAATGTGACATAAAAGTTTTATATACCTATAATAATTTTGAATAGAAATTCAACCAATGCAAATTCATTACCACAACAAGAAGACTAAAATAACATAGAAAGTGCCTTATTAAACAAACATCTGATTTACTTCCCAAATAGATAGAGATGACTGTCAAGGTCAATGCCTACTAGAATACATTTTCATTGTAAAAATTCTTATGAAGAAGGATAATGAATTATCATAAGCAGTTTCTTCTCCTATGACGGAGAAATAACAACAGGAAGATACAAACAGTATAAAGAGATCTTGACAAGTATCCCGATTAATCAAGTCATCCAAAAGACAATTAAATATAAAAAATGTAAGGACAATAACTAGAAAATAGAAAAGAGCTGTTAAAAAAAGAAACCTGATTATAGCAAATATTCTCCATCAAAGTTAGTTGATCCACTATATAATTATACTATAGTATTATATTCTTCAATGTACTTATCAGGTGAGGTAGAAGCACACTAAAGAGAAAACAAGGTAAAAAAATCAAACAGCTGTATTAGATCAAGTGTTCATAAAGAAGATCAATGCTGAAGATGACATTCTGAGGACATTGATGGATATGCAAGGTATCTGCAGGAAAGGGAGGTACCAATAAAAGGGGTAAAAACCCTGAAACTCAATTAATGCCAAAGTAAACTGAGACCTGTTGTTCCATCTACAAAAATTTTGTATGAGTAATCTATATAAAAATTGAAGTCATCTTCAATGGGATCATTAATAGCGAATAAGAAGGCTCTCAAAAGTTATTTTGGAAAATGGTACCATTTCACAGTTTTCTGAATGATATAAAGAATGTCATTGTGCTGATTGTTGGTTACAAAAATCATTGTGTCTATATTAAAAATCACCCAAAATTCTTTGAAATTTGTAAGAGAAACAATCTTGCTGAAAGAATTCATTGTGATACACTTCAGATGTGAGTTATATAATAGATTTATGCTTGCCAAAGGTGTTAGCCATTGTGACAGAACTGATCCAGTATAGAATTCAAGTTGAAGGGGAATTCTCTATGGATGGCAATGTATCTCAGGTACTTTTGTGTAAATAAGATATGTTGCTGATTACATCAAGCTCTGTACTATTACCGAGGCTCTTAGTTTTATAATTCAGGTTCTATAATTATTCAGTGGTTATACATCCAACCAACAATTATATGTAATGTGTATATTTAAGTTTATATGCATACACATATGCAATACAGCATTTGACTCTGTTTCATATACATTTATATCTATGTGTGAGAATGTGTATATATATGTATCATACACACATATATGTTTGCATGCATGTGTGAATATGTATTTATATTCATATATACTCATACATACACCCTTGCTATTTTTACATGTATAGATATATACATATATTTACATACATTAAGAGTAGCGCGGCATAGTAAACAGAATGTCAGTCTTATAAAACAAGAAATCCTGGTCTCAATTTGCATCTCTGACACATATCCCCTTCCTTACCTTTTTTTTTTTTTAATTAAAAGAATGCTTTATTAACTTCTGGTTTACATCATTAATTTCCACCAGATTATGAGTTACATTTTCCCCCATTTTCCCTACCCACCACCCCAGAATAGCAGTTCCCCTAGATATCCCCTCATCCAATCTGCTCTCTCCCATATCTTCTCCCATATCCCCTTCGATTTCGCCATTGCGAATCTCTGAGCCCCAATGCCTGGACATCTTATGAAACATTTAATTTTAAAACTTCGATTTTCAGATCCATTCCCTTCCTCCCTTGTCACCCACTCCCTCTGAGAAGATAAGCAATTCAGTATGTGTTGTACATGTATAGCTATACAAAACATTACCATAGTAGATATATTGTAAAAGACTGCTTATATTTCCCTCCCACCTGTCTCACCTCCTACCTGGTCCATTCCCTACTTTGATCCTGTCCCTCTTTGATAGTGGGTACTTCCAACCTCCCCTCCCCCCAGAATGCCCTCCCCTCCATCATCCCCCTCTCATCCCCCTTTCCCCTACTCAGGAGAGTGAGTGAGGGTAAGATATTCCATTTAGTATGTATGTGATTCTCTCCTTGAGCCAATTTTAATGAGAATATGCTTTTGCCTTTTTGCCTTCCTGTTCTTCCCCTCCCCTGCAACTACTTCCCCTTGCCTTTTCTACATGAGATGGTTTACCCTACCCTGTCTCTCCCCATCTCCTCTTGCCACTTTCCTCTCTCACCTCTTGACTTCACCCCTTAAGAATCATCCCTTCCTTGGGGCGGCTAGGTGGCGCAGCAAGCAGAGCCCCAGCCCAGAGCCAGAAGGAAGGACCCGAGCTCAGATCCGGCCCCAGACACCCAATACACAAACAAAAACCCAGCCATGTGACCCCGGGCAAGTCACCCAACCCCAATTACCCTCCAAAAAAAAAAAAAAAAGAATCATCCCTTCCCATCAAATTCAACCCGTGCCCTCTATCCATATATAATTGTAACCATACACACACACACATTCACATATGTATTCATATGACCACACCCCCTTCTTCCGTTATTTTCATAGTAGGAAAGATATCATCAGTCACAGTTATTGCTTTTCCACATAGGAATGTAAATAGTTCAACTTTGATAAGTTCCTTTTGATTTCTTTTCCCTGATTACCTTCTCAGGCATCTCTTCCCTCTTGTGTCTGGATGTCAAATTTTCTATTCAATTCTGGTTTTTTTCCTCAAGAATGCTTGAAAGTCCTTTATTCCACTGAATGACCATATTTTCCCCTAAAACAAAATACTCAGTGTTGCTGGGTAGGTGACCCGTGGGTTCATTCCCAGTTCTTTTGCCCTCTGGAATATCATATTCCATGACCTTCGATCCCTCCGGGTAGAAGCTGCCAGGTCCTGGGCTATTCTGATTGTGTTTCCACGATATTGAAATTGTTTCTTCCTGGCTGCTTGGAGTATTTTCTCCTTGATCTGGGGATTCTGGAACCTGGCTATAATATTTCTGGGAGTTTTCTTTTTGGGATCTTTTTCAGGAGGTGATCGGTGGATTCTTTCAACCTCTATTTTGCCCTCTGGATCTAAAACATCAGGGCAGTTTTCCTTGAGAATCTCTTGAAGGGTGATTTCTAGGTTCTTTCTTTGATCATGGCTTTCAGGTAGTCCAATAATTTTTAAATTGTCTCTCCTGTATCTATTCTCCAGGTCAGTGGTTTTTCCCATGAGATATTTCACATTGCCTTCTAATCTTTCATTTGTTTGGATCTGCTTAACAGCATCTTGGTTTCTCATAAAGTCACTAGCTTCCATTTGCTCCAGTCTAGCTCTGAAGGAATGAATCTCCTCAGTGAACTTTTGAGATTCTTTTTCCATCTGGCAAATTCGACTTTTTAAGCCATTCTTCTCCTCAATGCCCTTTTGGGCCTCCTTTGCCATTTGAGCTAGTCTATTTTTTAAGGTGTTGTTTTCCTCAGTCAGGCTGTTGACCCTCATTTCATACTTTTCCTTCATACTTCTCATTTCTCTTTCCAATTTTTCCTCCACTTCTCTTATTTGATTTTTAAAGTCCTTCTTAAGGTCCTCTATGGCCTGCAACCCACTCATGTTTTCCCCTGGGGCTTTTGCAGCAGGACTTCTGACCTCACAGTCCTTTTCCTGCTCTATGCCCCCAAAATAGGAGTCTAGGGTTGCATTTTTCTGTTTCCTTTGCCTTGGCATGTTGCCACTTAATTGCTTGACTTTTGGGCTTGTTGCCACACTATGGCTTTAAGGCCAGATAGAGGAATTTTCATCCCGAATGTGTGGGGGGCAACTTCTGTTTCTGGCAAGCTGTAAACCCACCCTCAACTTCTACCCTAGATCACAATCCAGATCCAGGGAGGTTAAAGCAAGAGTGATTACCCCCCAAGACTGATCGCTGGATCTCCCTACAATTTGCAGGGCTGGAGCTGGAGCTGCCTCTGAAAACTACAAAACGGTGTGTCTCCTCAGTGGCTTCTACCCCCCAGGGGAGGGAGCCGACGCATTCCCCAAATAACGGTCCCAAAGTCCATAGGACACTAACCTCTTACTTTGACCTAGGCATATTTATGTTTATAATTCTGGAGTCGCCACAGCTCCTGGTGTTCTGGGGTTCCTCCAGCCAGCTGCTGGCCCTGCCGCCCTGGGGCTAAAACTTTAGCTCACGCGGACCTGGGCTCGGCTCGGTTCCCCCGCACTCTGCGTGCTGCATGCTGCCAGCTCTCAGACCACTGTGCTGGTCCTTCCTGCAGGGTTGCTGGGCTGTCCTCAGCGGGAGGTTAGCTTCTGTGTGTCGTTCTGTGGGTGCTGGGGCTCCAGAAGTTGTTCAGAGTCCCCTTTTACATAGTTTGGGGGGAATCTGGGCGCAGAGTGGCTTGGAGGAGCTGTTTCTACTCCGCCATCTTTGCTCCGCCCTCTCAGCAACTCTTTTACCCTCTGGTTCCAAGATATCAGGGCAATTGTCTTTGATAATTTCTTGATAGATGCTGTCCAGGCTTTTTTTTTTTCTTTTTGATGATGGCTTTCACACCCAAACATTCTAAAATTATTTCTCCTGGATCTATTTTCCATGTCAGTTGTTTTTCTAATAAGGCAATTTACATTTTCTTCTATTTTTTTCATTCTTTGGATTGTGTTTGGCTGATTTTTGACATTTCATAGAGTCATTAGCTTCCATTTACCCAATTCTAATTTTTAAGGAATTATTTTCTTCACTTAGCTTTTATCCCTCCTTTTCCATTAGGCCAATTTGCTTTTTAAGGAGTTATTTCCTTTAGTACCACCCTCCCCTCAATTTGGCCATTTGAATTTTTTGAGGAATTGTTTTCTTCAGTCAATTTTTGTCCTTCCTTTTCCAAGCTATTGACTTTATTTTGCATACCTCTCACTTCTTTTCCCAGTTTTTATTCTATTACTCTTGTTGACTTTTAAAATCCTTTTTGAACTCTTCCAAGAAAGATTTGGGGGCTTGAGACCAATTCATCTTCACCTTTGAAGCTTTGCATGTAAGCATTTTGACGTTGTTGTCCTCTTGTCAGTTTGTGTTTTTATCTTCCCTGTCATCATAGTAAATTTCTATGGTTAGGTCTCTTTTTTGTATGCTTTGTTTTTTTTTAAACTCATTTTGTACTTATTTCTTGACTTTTACAGTTGAGCTTTACTCCTGAGGAACAGGGGACACAAGTTTCTTGTGCTGGCGGTCAGGGAACCTGGTCACTGGTTTTCCTGGCACTCGGACCTCCACTGATGGTAGCTTGCCCACTGCACTGGGTTGGCCTGATCTAGTCCAGTCTGTTATGCCAGGGGTTCTAGAGTTTTTAGTTTGCCTTTTGTGCTGGGACTGGTGGCCTCACAGCTGGTCTGGTGTGCCACTACCCTCCTGTGTTAGGACTGAGGGACCTTGGCTGCTGATACCAATATTACTTCTAGGGTTGTATTCCATAGAGATCATAGAAGAGGGAATCTGTGCCTGAGAGCCTCTGCTTGCTTGTCCAGACACTGCACTGGACTATGCTCCCCTTTTATGTATATGAAACACACCTTTCTTGAAGTCCTTCTAAGTTGTGTTGAGCTGGCAAATTGTTCCACTCCCAACTTTTTGTAGGTTCTTTCACTCTAGAATCTTTTTAGAGCCTTGATTTAACATTGTTTCAGAGGGTAACAGGGAAGAGTAACTTTCTGACATTTCTATGCCATCTTCAGTTCTTTTGATTTTCAAAGGTTATTGAAACAAACATTTTGTTTAAGATAATATGAACCTGAAAATTCATTTTGCAAACAAGTTTTTATATTGTTTGACGCACATGCCCGAGTTGTTATTGAATTTTTAAAGTCATTTGATAAAATTTGTATCAACAAATTTGAAGCTTGGTGGTTAAATAGTATCAGGAGGACATTGCTGTTTTCACTTTTGAGGGGTGGATGATTGCAATGGACTCTATTTAAAATGACTCCATGTGACTCTGACATGGAAATTGTATTTTTTTTCAATGAAGCATCACCAAATGGGAAACATATATGCACATTTTTGTTGCTGTGCCCAGTTCTAAATTACATTCTAAAAGAAAAAAAGAAATATTTTAATATATATCACCACTGTTGCTTTTATGACTGCATTATCCTCACTTCATTCTGAAATAAACCTGTAAGAAGACCAGATAAACATAGATAAATCCAAATATAAAAGACCCATACATTACTGAAGAACAGGTAACTAACTTTATAAAATACTTCACAAATAGCGATAATGAACTTTCCTATTATATTTAAGAAATCATTTATTTTTCCCCTTCATATTGTTTTATTTTATTTTTTATAGATTTATACAGAATTTTCAACACATGCTGAAATCAGCACATTTGCATTAATTCTGCTTTTTGGTCTAATGTTCTAAATGGTTTTACCTACCTACAAAATTTGGATTTCAAATTTGCCTTAACTATATCCACATTTTTAAATGCCAGCTTTTCCTTCTTTGGTCATTCCTAAATTTTTTCATTACCCCTCAGATCAGTATGCAAGGCAGAGCAGTACCTCCCTATGGGAAATAGTTCTGGCCCAAACACAGCATTTTATTGGGCCTGTTGCCAATTTTTCATTATACTTTCCCTGGTTTCTACCAGACCTGTGTCTGAGGACCAGTCCTTGCTTTTGTAGTTTTGTTGTTTTGAGTTTTCTCCCTTAACACAACCCTGAGTCAAAAGAATGTAATAACTATAGTGTAATTAAAAAGAAGGCACAAGCTCAGAAACACCTTGAAAAAGAAAGTATCCCCTTATCCTTTATGTTAGGAAATTAAAACATTAGAATGATGACAGGTGATATTCCATGATGGAAATATTATAAATTTTAGCATTTTTTTCCATGAGAAAGGCAAAAAAGGTAATTATGAAATAAAGTTGCCAAAATCATTGGAAGAATTTCTGCAGGCTGAGAAATTTTATTGATGAATAAGGTTTTTTTGGTTTTCTTTTTAATAAGCCCTTATATAAGAGAGGCAACATAGCATTCTGGTCTTAGAATCAGGAAGATTTGAATTTAAGTTTTAACTCTGAGACTTCCTAGCTATCACTTAACCTTTGCTGAGGTCTGACCCTCAGTGAAATCTGTAAGATTTATCTATTACTGCACTGATATAATCACAGATTATAGCCAATTCACTCTTAAAATTATTAACAAAGTTCAAGAAACTTTGTGAGTAAGTTGTGTTTTACTATCTCCCTAGTTTATTTTCCATGCTTACTCAGTTTGTGGAAGTGAGGGAGCACTTTGAGTAAGGGGCAATTCTTTTTTTTATTTTTGGAGGGGGAAAGGGAGGGCAATTGGGGTTAAGTGACTTGTCCAAGGTCACATGGCTAGTAAGTGGTAAGTTTCTGAGGCCAGATTTCAACTCAGGTCTTCCTGACTCAAGGGCTAGTGCTCTATTCACTGTGCCACCTAGCTGCCCCAAGGAGCAATTCTTGGTCATTTTTGTCTGTTCTACAAAGAAGATGAAGTAAAATGTTAATTATATTGAATTCAGAAAATATTAGCCATCTACTGTGTGTCTAACATTGCTAAACACAATATACAGACACACATTTCTAGAGGGAAGGTCTGAGCTGATCATGCTGTTTGCTTTCTGAGTGCTATTTTAATCCAAGATGCCAGGGACAGGTTAGAGACCATCGAGCTTTCAACGTTATCAAGGTGATCTGATCCAGGACAAATTTTTATTGCTGCCCCCTGTTCTGAAGTTTGTAGATTTGTGACGTGGGTTTGTATATGTGCCAGAAGAAATTGCTGCTAGACTCAGACTCTGATGCCTGACTCCATTGGTTCTAAATGTCAGAACTAAAGGCTCCCCCTTGGTCTGGTATTCTTGCCTTGATTATTCCTTTATAGGCTAGGCTATATAATGGAAGTGAGGCCCTGCTCTGAGTCTGGCATCTGAGCCCAACAATTGCTGTTGTTTCTTGCTTCTGAACTTCCCTACCTGGAAACTCCTGCACAACAGCTGTGTTGGAAGTGAAAAAGCTCCTGATTGATAGCTGTCCCTGTCTCAGTAACCTATTTTAAATCTGAGGGTGACCTAGTACAGGTCTTAGACCTCCACTTGTGTAGTTGAGTTTTTCTTTTACCAAAGTTTATTTTCTTTATGTTTTATTAAATTTAGTCTTAGTTTTCAACATTTACTTTTGTAAGATTTTGATTTCCAATTTTTTTCTCCCTCCAAACCTTTCTTCCAAAGAGAGCAAGCAATCTGAAATAGGTTATACATGTAAAATCATATTAAATATATTTCCATATTAGTCATGTTCTGAAAGAAGAATCAAAACAAAAGGGAGAGACACAAGAAGGGGAAAAAAGAGAGAAAATAGTAGGCTTCAATCTGTGTTCAGACTCCATAGTACTTTCTCTGAATGTGGATAGTATTTTCCATCATGATTCTTTTGGAATTGTCTTAGATTATTGTAGTGCTGAGAAAAGCTAAATCTATCAACGTTGGTCATTACACAATGTTTCTGTTATTGGGTATGGTGTTCTCTCAGTTCTGCTTGCTTCACTCATCAGTTCATGTAAGTCTTTTCAGGTTTTTTCTGATATCTATCATATGTTCATCACTTCTTATGGAACAATAATATTCTGTTATATTCACATACAACAACTTGTTTAGCCATTTTTTGATGAACCTCCCCTCAATTTCCAATTCTTGGCCACCACAAAAAGAACTCCTTTAAGTATTTTTGTACATGTGGGTCCTTTTCCCTTAATTTTTTAAAAAATTAATTTATTTAGTTTACAATATTCACTTCCACAATCCCTTGACTTTCAAATTTTCCCCCTCCCTTTTCTTCCCCATGGCAGCATGCAATCAAATATAGTATCTACAAATACCTTCACATTAAACATTAGTCAGGTGGTAAAGGATTATAACCCATGGAATGAACAATGGGAAAGAGGAAACAAAACAAAACAAGAAAAAGAAAGAGAGCAGGTAATTTGCTTCAATCTGCATTCAACCTCTGTAGTTCTTTCTCTGAATGTGGACATCTCTTTCCATCATGAGTCTTTTGGAGTTGTTTTACATTGCTGAGAGGAGCCCAGTCTATCAAAGTTAATTGTCACACATACCTTGTGTCTTTAATTGTGTACAAATTTCTCCTGGTTCTGCTCTTCTCCCTCAACATCAATTTATATAATTCTCTCCAAGTTATTATGAAGTCTGTCTGTTCCTCATTTCTTATAGCACAATAGTATTCCATTAAATTCATATAATGCAACTTGTTCAGCCATTCCCCAATTGATGGGCATCCCCTTGATTTCCAATTCTTTGGCACCACAAAAAGAACTGCTGTAAATATTTTTGTACATATGGGTCCTCTTCCCTCTTCTATGATCTCTTTGGAATACAACCCTAGAAGTGATATTGCTTGTTCAAAGGGTATGTACTTATTTATAGCCCTTTAGGCATAGTTCAAGATTGCTCTCCAGAATGGTTGAATCAGTTCACAACTCCATCAATAATGCATTAGTGTTCCAATTTTTCCACATCCTCTCTAGGATTTATCATTTTCCTGTTTTGTCACCTTAGCCAATCTGACTGGTGAGATGTGGTACCTCAGAGTTCTTTTGATTGGCATTTCTCTAACCAATAGTAATTTAGAGCATTTTTTCATATGGTTATAGATATCTTTAATTTCTTCCTCTGAAAACTGCCTGTTCATATCCTTTGACCATTTATCAATTGGGGAATGACTTGTATTCTTATAGATTTGACTCAGTTCTCTGAATATTTTAGAAATTAGGCCTTTTTCAGAGACACTTGTAAAAATTCTTTCCCAATTTTCCACTTCCCTTTTAATCTTGGTTACATTGGCTTTGTTTGTACAGAAACTTTACAATTTAATGTAATCAAAATTATCCATTTTGCATTTTTAATGCTCTCTAACTCTTGTTTGGTCATAAAATCTTCCATTCTCCATAAATCTGACAGGTAAACTACTCCTTGCTCTCCCAGACTGCTTACAGTATCAGCCTTTATACCTAGTACACCCATTTAGATTTGATTTTGGTATATGGTGTTAGATATTAGTCTATGCCCAGTTTCTCTCATATTGTGTTCCAGTTCCAAAATATGTTGGAGAGTTTTATTTTTTTTTAAACTGTGTTTTTTCTACCAATTTTATTTGGACTGGGAACCAGAGGGTTAGGGTTAGGGATGGCAATAAATGTGTTTATAAGATCAATAGTATTACCAATATTTTATAAATTTATCTTTGTTCTGAAAGCTTCTAGGGGTTCCAGATAGTTTCTAATATTACTCCAGGGCCCAACTGAATGATTTGCCCAGAATTAGGTGATTAAGAAATACCAGATTAAATTCGTCAATTGATTTGTTATCATTAAAGCCTAATGAATTGTTAGAAATTTTTTTTTTTACTTTCACATTAGTTCATGCCTTCTTTCTATCCTTGTTAGCAATGGATAAAATCATACAGTCATCTTTGCTTTCCTCACTTAATTATCCCATTGTAAAAAATTATACTTATAGTGGTATCTTTGAAATCTCATATAATTTCTCACCAGTATAGGAATAATTTTTAAATGATTTCATTATTTGTAGGATCTTATTTAAAATGCCATTGGGTTAGAGGACTTTAACTGTAGTTTTGACTTCCTTTGTGTAATATCATTAGCTTTTATAAACTTTTAAATATTATTTATCATTTTATTTCCCTCAGTGCTTAATACAATTCTATATATTGTGCTTCATAAATATTTATTTACATACACATAATCATAATTTTAAAAGGTAATTTTAGTAAACAGTATAGGTATTACTCAATGTGTTTTCAGTTTTGCTTTTTTTTTATTAAGGATCAATGCATTTTCATTTTAATGCTGTGATAATCTTCTCTTTGCCCTTTTTCATCTTACTGTGGATTCTATCTTTCATAATTGGGTATTCATGCAATAGCATGTTTATAAGGACTTCTTGTTTTGAATCATGGGAATTTATGAACCAGTTTGCCTTGACATCAGGATTACTTCTTATTAAACTTGTTTTCTGTGGTATGTGGTAACAATATTTGTAGTTCTTCTAAAGAAGGGAGTCAACTACTACTCAGAATGATGTTAGAAGTGGGATTTCCTCATATAAAAGCAGTGATAAATGCTTGAAGAATCAACATTCAAGCTAAGCTGTTCAGATAATTTCGATGGCACCTTGGGATTCACTGCTTATGTTGCTTTGTGATATTTTGACTGAAAGCAAATAGTGAAGGGCCAGCACTGATGTTGCGGTTTAAACCCAGAGATGCCAAAAACTGTTGAGGGGGGGCTTTGCCCACCCAAAAATTGTTGCGATTTCATGATGTGTTATGGTGGAACCATCTCAAAGAATTCGGAGTCAGACCACCTCTTATCCAAGTATTGGCATTTATTGAAATTGAAGCCTCTCATGGAACCAGCTAAATTCCAAGAGGAACCAGGAACTTTAGAGAAAGCAAGATAGATTTTTATAGGGCAAAGATGCAATTACACAAGAGAAATTTACATAGAATAGAGGATATCATTAATATTAAAAAGGCAGGAGGAGTTTGATAAGGGATAAAATATTGGAGGAGGGTTTTTTTTAAGGGATTAGGTAATGGAGGAGGAGTTCTATCTATGGTTCAGTGGTTAAACATTCTGGTCATTCTGCCCTCCAACTGGCTAGCTATTGTGGTCCTGTCTTGGGCTAGATGGATGATGTGATTGTGATTGAATACAATAACACAACTGTTTCTGTGAGAATGGGTCTGGGGGCAGTGACCAGGTAGAGGCAGTAGCTAGGTTCCTGTCATATGGACACACCTGCTATTTCTGTGGGAACTAAGAGCTCAGGGACACACCTGTTGTTCTAGTGAGCAGTGAGGCCTAAGTTAGGACATTGGCAGGGGGGCTAGGTAGATACAGTGGGCCTGTAGTGAAGTTTAGATATTGGGGCTGAGGGCAGTTCTGTTAGGGCTCAATCACTGACACCTTGTATAATTGCCATGAAGGGGTAAAAATAGACCAATCACTGCTTCACCAATTCAAGAAATTCAATTCAAGAAACATTGATTAAGTATGTATAATGTTCAAGGAACTGTGCTAGGTGTTGAGGAAGCAAAAATGGAAATACCACAGTCCCTGCCCTCAGAGAAATTGCTTTGACCTTCTGGAATTTTGACGTATAGTAGCTGGTCAAAACCATCCAGCTATAGTTTCAATTCAATAGTAGTTTGAAGTCATTATGTAATTATCTTCGTTTTTGAAGAAACATACATGCTTCACTGTACTTTTGGCAGTCAAAATTGCATCATATTAGTCTCTAAAATGTAACATATTAAGAAAAATGCATAACCTTTTTGTGGGAAAAGCATGTACAAATGTGCATTTAATAAATTTGTACTTTAATGGTATTTTATAAACACAGACTAATCTAATAATACACCAATAAAATAGATAAACAGTTTAATCCTCATTTTATAGGCAAAAGGTTTGGCAATGTGTTTACATTTGCAGAAATGTTAGGACCAGAGCTAGAATTAATTCTAGATATTTCTCTTATGTTACTATCTCAAGACTTTATATTCGGGCAGTTCACTCCTTGAATGACTGTATCTCTATTATTTTTATCAACACAGTTGGCAACTTGAAATAAAAACATACACACCAACAATAAGACAGATAAAAATGTCAAAACACAGATAATAATCAAATTACCATATCAATTGTACTTAAAGAATACAAATATACATAAAGTATAATAACTAATATTTACATGGTGTTACATAATTTGAAAAGCATTGTGTAAATATTATCTTTTTTGATTCTCATAACACCACTATTAGCTAGGTTCTTTTCTTATCCCTATCTTATTGATGGATAAACTGAACCTGAGAGCGGATTAAATGATTTGCCCAGTCACACAGATATGAAGTATCTGGTATGGGATTTGAATTCAGGTCTCCTTGACTAGGTGACTAGGTTTAAAAGTTTATCTTCTTTACTACTGAGCTAATTTATAATTCTTCTTAGGATTGAAATTAATATTCATAAATGATATCCTACATACCACACCCAGTTCTACATAAAATATCTCCCCATATAAGTTTTTCCCCTTATTTCTTAGAAAATTCTTGGCATAAGCTTATTAAAAATGAAATTGTTTCTGTGTATACTTTGAAATGAAAAAAAATTACTCGTTATGACTTCGATATATAAAATTTAAATTTTAAAGTCAATCATGAGCAGCTCAGAGGACTGATGCTGTGAATAACTTTAAGGATCTAATTGCATAGTATAGTGGACTCTCTATTTATTCAGCAATATACTAAAGCAAAACATTCAAGAAACTAAAGCACAACATTCACAACAGTATAATATAACAACATATTACTAAGGTGGCCACATAGTCTTACACAAAACATATCATTCAGTAAGTCACAATCTCCTCAGTCAATACACAATGTCTTATGCTTGTGTGTGAGTGTGTGTGTGCCCTCTAACTACCCAAATACTGAAAACAGTGTCATGAGTAACAAATATCATCTTTCCATGTAAGAATGTAAACATTTCAAGTTTAATAAGTCACTTATGATTCCTCTCTCTCTCCCTGTCTCTCTCTCTGTCTCTGTCTGTCTGTCTATCTGTCTCTTTCTCTTTTTGCTTTTTTTTGGAGGGCAATTGGTGTTAAGTGACTTGCCCAAAGTCACATGGCTAGTAAGTGTGTCAAGTGTCTGAGGCCAGATTTGAACTTAGGTCCTCCTGATTCCAGGGTTGGTGCTCTATTCATTGGGCCACCTAGCTGCCCCAATGATTTCTCTTTCTTTTTTATTTTTTTTTAAACAAATGCTTTATTAACTTCTGTTTTACACCATTCATTTCCGCCAGATTTTGAGTTACAATCATTTTCCCCCCATTATTCCCCTACCCAACCTCCCAGAATAGCAGTCCCACAAGATATCGCTTCCTCCAATCTGCTCTCTCCCATACCTTCTCCCATACCCCCTTCGACTTTTCCATTAGAGGAAGGTGAATCTTTGTGTCCCAATGCCTGCACATCTTATCTCCCTATTACAAGCAAAAGAGTATTAATATTAGTATTTATATATATTTGAAACATTTAATGTTAAGACCTCGAATTTCAGATCCATTTCCTTCCTCCCTTGTCACCCATTCCCTCTTGGGAGATAAGTAATTCAGTACTTGTTGTACATGTCTAGCTATGCAAAACATTATCATAGTAGATATATTGTACAAGTCTGCTTATAATTCCCTCCCACTCATCCCACCCCCCACCTGGTCCATTCCCTACATGATCCTGTCCCTCTTCTATAGTGGGTACTTCCAACCTCCCCTCCCCCCAAAGATGCCCTCCCATCCATCATCCCTCCTCTCATCCCCCTTCCCCCTATCCTGCTGCAGGTTGAGATATCCCATTTAGTATGTATGTCAAATTTTCTATTCAGATCTGCTCTTTTCATCAAGAATTCTTGAAAGTCCTCTATTTTAATCGATTTATATTTCCCTCCCAAAGTATTATACTCTGTTTTTTTGGGTAGGTGATTCTTGGTTTTAATTCTAGCTCCTCTGAACGCTGGAATATCATATTCCAAGTCATCCAGTCCCTTAATGTAGAAGCTGCTAAATCTTGTGTTTTCCTGATTGTGCTTTCACAATATTTGAATTGTTTCTTTATGGCTGCTTGCAATATTTTCTTCTGGACCTGAGAACTGTGGAATTTGGCCACAATATTCCTAGGAGTTTTCTTTTGGGGACCTCTTTTAGAAAGTTATATGTGAATTCTTTCAATATAGTTGTAGACTATCAGGGCAGTTTTCCTTGATAATTTCTTGAAAGATGATGTCTTTTTTGACTTCTTTCTTAAGGTAAATATCTGCTTCCAGTGTGGAGGGTATACTGACCCAAGCTTGTGCAGCTGTTTTCAGAGATATTTTCAGGGACTTGCAAATTTTCAGTTAATCCAAGGTTGCATGATGAAAGGAGAGGTGTTTTACCTCTCTCCTGATCTGTGCTCTGGTCTGTAAGTGACCAGAAGCAGTCTTTTCTGCCTTGGAACTATGAGGAGGATTGCCTCTTCTACCACCACCACATGTTCCACCATGCAAGCATCCCTCTTCACAAGTCTAGTTTAATGCTTAGTTAAACTGGAATGTCTAGTTTAACTTTTGAGCCAGTAAGGCATTCTGCAGGCTTTCATTAATAAGTAGTTATTTAGTTTCCGTTTGAAATATCCCATTAATGTGTTCACTACTTTGAAAGGCAGCCAACATCATATTGTTGAATGACTCTAATTTAATTTTTTCTTTATATTGAGTCAAAATCTTCTTCCTTGTAACATTTGCTAACTGGACCTTATTCTGCTTCTTGTTGATACACAAAATAGTTCTCTTTGTGGTGGCCTTTCAAATATATATATATATATATATATATATATATATATTTATGTAGGGAGATACATATGTATGCATGTGTGTGTGTGTTAGAGAGAGAGAGAGAGAGAGAGAGAGAGAGAGAGAGAGAGAGAGAGAGATACAGAGAGAGAGAGAGAGAGAGAGAGAGAGATACAGAGAGATACAGAGAGAGGGAGAGACTAAGAGATAGAAATAAAAATACAGGTACAGGACAATTATGCCTGTGTGAGAGATGGAGTGACAGAGAAATAGAGATATTGAGACAGAAGGTGACAAAGAGGGGAAATATGAGGGAGAGAAAGAAGGAAGGGGAGAAGAGAAAACGAGGAAGATAAATAGGGATAAGGTTGGGAGAAAGGAGTGGAGGACAGAGAAGAAATAAACTGACATCTGGTAGTCTCATCTTAAGCTCATAATATATGGAGAAGCAGAACTACAGAGGAAGTGCTGCTAACCAAACCATGTGATATCTGTGGGAGAAACAGAATTTTTATTCTTAATCTGAGGACTCCCTTAACAAATAGGCAGAACCTTTGGCAACTATTTTCATGGTACTATCCTAAAACAAACAAAATAATTGGATTTTGGACTATAACCTAAAGGATTGAGTCTAGATTTTGCTGTGTTTGTCACATTTCCCTAATTTACCTTATCATGGATCTTGGTAGCTGGAGAAAAATTGGGTCAGTTCTATAGGGGACAACTTTTAAAGTAGAATCTTTAAAACAGTTTTATACATCTGGAATCTCTTAGATGAATGTCAAAAACCTCACTTTTTTTCTATCATCCAAGCACAGTTTGCTGTGAGGTTTAGTAATTTTCTGAAACTGACGACTTGATTGCTTTGGGGAAATTTAGATGCAGATTTTACCTTGAAGAGTCAAAAAGCATTGCTAAATGATGGATCAGCTGTAATGGGATTAAGGATTTTTTCCATCCTTTTTATATTAATTACCCATCCATAAAGAGAGAAACTAATCACCCTGTCCCTGACTAATGCTCTGCAGGCTTTTGAAATCTGTATGATGAAACTATCACAAAAGATAAAGCTAGAAAAATTATTTTATACTTTGGATACGCATATGACACTGGAATTGTCAGAACTTGAGTTTCTAAGGCAAAATGAACACAAAGTGATTATGTGCCACCCTGTAAAGAAAAGCAAACCTTAACCACTATCTGGCATTAAAATGTGACGTGTGTTTTATCCTATGTTAGCACTCTGTAGACATATCCACACACTTAACTGAAGTCCAATAGGTTAAGTGTGAATATGAGCATATAAGATATCTCTTTTCATGGTAGTAGCCATCTTGTCTGGTTTACTCTCCACTGACTAATTCCAAGAAGTCTCAGTGAACTTAAGTTTAAGACAAAGGTGGTGGATATTAGAGCCTAATGTAACAGTTCCAAGTCCTCAAAGTGCAACAATAGTTCTTCCTGTCCTTCCCTTGAGATGTGTTACTTTTTTGAAGAGAGCTAAGTTATCTCATTTTTTTTAAATTCAGTAGCTCAGGGTGTCAGAACTGGAAGGGACCTTGGACGCCTTATATTCTAATCTCCTCATTTTACAGAAATGGGAACTCAGGGAGGTTCAGTGACTTGTCAAAGATCAAAGTTTAATGGTGGCTGATCTCAGATAAGACTTCAGTTCTGTGCTTATACTAGCTTAGTGTCTTTTTCACTGTACCATGGGATTCCTATGCCTAGAAATCAATAGAATGGAGGTATCAGAAGTTAGAGGACACTGAAAGGCAATCATAGCTATTGATATTATGCAAGAGCAATAACAGAGCAGACAGAGTAGAGGATGGAATGAAATGGGATAGAATAGAAAATGATAATAGCCAGTATTTATATATTACCTGCTATATACCAAATACTGTGATAAGCATTTCACAAACATTATCTCATTTAATCCCCACAGCAAACAAGAGGTAGGTTTTATTATCCCTATTTTTCAATTGAGAAAACTAAGGCAAACAGAGCCTAAGTGACTTGTCCAGTGTCACACAACTAGGAAGTATCTGAGGCAGGATTTGTTCTCAGATCTTCCTGAATCCAGGTCCAGCAGCTCTGTCTAATCCCTAATAGAATCAAATCAAATCAAATCAAATCAAATCAAATAGCACAGCATAACACAGAATAAAGAATGCCTAAAGGATTATTACTTTCCCTAGGATTTCCAAAGTTTGCTAAAATAGTAATAATAATAATAATAATAATAAATAGATTCCTGAAGCACATACTTGAGGAATTTTCCAGTCTCAGATCCAATGATGTTATATCTTCTGAAATATCCATTTTTTTAAATGGTTGCTTGTTTTCAGTTTTTATCTCAGAATCAAGAATTCCTCAGGCTAAAAATTCTCTTGTGAAAGCTTTGGATATTAAAGTTACAAATCAAGTCCCTCCTCAGGGACAAAGCACCAGTGTTGATCTGAGTTAAACCCTAATTGGTTTGACAATATGAGAGTGAAATAAAACAGGCCACACTTTGCTTCCTTCAGCAAAGAACAAGAAATATCAAATAGCTTAATGCAGTTATGGGGACATTTTTCATACTTGCTAATGAAAATGCAATCTGACTGTTTGGACAGCAAACAAAATAAGCAAGTTCATAGAGTCAACTGTGACTTATTGTTCTATCAGGTTCAGCCAAGTGGGTTGGACAAGGTAGGCACACACGTGTGTGTGTGTGTGTGTGTGTGTGTGTGTGTGTGTGTGTATGTATCAATGTCAGCAATTTAAGAAACTTATCTAATTCTCAAGACTACAATAGGAATTTAAATTTAAAAAATTCTTGAAAAAGGCAGGTAGGAACCTCAGTGTAAAGTAATCTGGGTGGCCTGAAATAAGGAAAACTAGAGTTCCAATTTGGCCTTAGAAGCTTACTGATGACCCTAAGCAAGTCACTTAACTTTTTTCTGACTCAGTTTCCTCAATTATAAAATGGAGATTATAATAGGACCTATCTCACAGTGTTGTGAGGATAAAATGAGATTATATTTGTAAAGTGCTTAGCACAGTGCCTGGAATATAGTAGGCACTTAATAAATGCTTATTGTCTTTCATCCCCATGACTGTTTAGAATAACCTTGGAATAGATCTTAACTTACAACTTACCAAAGCACAGAGTTACTTATGAAAACCCTGGAAAAGAGTTTTAGATTTATATCTCCTTGCTGCAAATCAATATCGTGGTAAGCTTTTCTTAGGAAGGGGTGATAGAGTGATTGATATGTATTTGAGATAATGGAGACTTAGGTGTTGATAAATATCTCAATTCCTAGAACAGAGTTTACAAGATGTTTTAAAAAGGTTTATATCATAATTGTTTATTTTCTAAAGTTTAGAAGATAAACTCATTTACTCATTACCTTACATAATGCTTTTGCCCATAGTAGCACCATTTACTACATCTCTTAAATAAGTTAAAATGTTTTTAAAACATTTTATCTGAGCATTTAATTAGAATATGGAAATATGAGCAATGAAGAGAAATTGCTTCCATAGATTGATAAAAATTTTGTAAGCATACAGTTATACAAGTGGCCTCAGATGCTCATATTTTTATTTTGTTGTTAGTTTTGATTTGTGGTTATTATTCTTTCCAATGCCATCATGCACTGTCAGGTTGTCAAATGCTGTAAGTTTCATGTGACTCTGGACATATGTACCAGTCTCAGATAGTAGCTGTCGCTGATGCCCCTCCCATTCCATACCAATAATTCAGAGAGGCTTTAATTTTTTTTCTTAAACTGCTGGGTAAACCAAGTTTTTCAGAAGTGTTGGTAAAATAAGAATAAATAGAATATCAGTATTACCTTGAAAAACAACAGCTTTAGGGCACAGACCTTCTGACAGCACTTTTCTTTGTTCTGACAGGTATTTTTCTTTACATCCGACGGCCCCTTTTGTACTGGCTAAGTAGAGTCAACTGATAAGTGGTCATTTGATAAGGGAGAGTTTATTGTAATATGTATCACGAAGTGCAAAACAGAACATTGTCCTAATAGTCTAAATGCCTCCAATCACACAGAATTTATACTATGATTTTGTTGTCATGTAGTTGCAAAATTTAAAATTAAGAAGTAATTAAAAGCTGTCTTAATGTAAGAGACTAATGTATATGCATAGGGAAACTCATCAACCAAATCTGATTTTAAAAATTCACAATGAAAAAAGGGCCTTAATTATAGGTATATATATATACCTATCATTTTTATTAATAACATGAAATAATAATATGTTTATATGGCTCTTTAAAGTTTGCAAAATGTGTTCTCTTTGTTATTATTCTCCTCCTCCTTCTGTAGATGAAACAACAAAGACTTTTTTATTCAGTCATTTCAGTTGTGTCTAATTCTGCATGACCACAATTGAGGTTTTCTTGGAGTGGTTTCACATTTCTTTCTCCAGCTCATTTTACAGATGAGGAACTGAGGCACACACAAAAAAATGGTTAATTTAAGTGACTTGCCTAGGTTCACATAGCTAGTATCAGAGGCCAGATTTGAACTCAGGAAGATGACCTGACTTCATGCTCAGCAGTCTATTCACTGAGCCACCTAGCTGCCTAACAAAGACTGAGAGAAGTCAAATGATTGCAGGGATCTATCTCTTTTCAAAATTTGACTCTGCTAAAAAGCCAGTTAACTTCTTAAGGAAAGAAGAATTTGAACATGGCACAGCCCTATAAAAGCAATGTTAGGAATATGGCAATAAAGAAAAGAAGAAAAAGAAAATTTAAAAAAAATCTTTTGGGAAGGAAAGAAAGATCAAAAAAGGGAAAGAATCATGTTGGTAACTATGACAATGATAACAGATGACTGGATAAAAGTTGTATTCAATTTCCAAATTTGAAAGTTTCCCCTGTCAAGCAGAATGATCTTTGCACCACAAAGGACAGAAATGAGGCGGTAATTAGGAAGCCAGAAGGCCAAAACCCAAGAAGTAAGGAAACAACTTTCCTCAATTATTTCAAGTGATCAAGCAAAGATGAATTACATCCCAGAGTACTGAAAGAATTATTATATGAGATTAATGAGTAATTTTCAGTTATCTTTGGAAGATTGTAGAGAATAGGAGAGATACGATTGACCACATGATGGCTGTCTTCAAGTATGTGAAAGGCTTTCCAGTTGAATGCTAGTTAGCCTGGTTCTCCCTGGGCGCCCAAGAGACAGAAATAGTATCAGCTGGAGCATCACAGAGGTGTTCTGGAGTCAGCTTCAACCAGCAGAGCTGATTGTTAAATTTTCAGTGTTAGCATTTATACCTCAGAATTCAGCAAACTTAAAAATCAGGTTATTTTCTAGGCATAGGAAAATGGAGAAAATGTTAATAATGCAAATTAACTTAAAGTATGTCATACATACATTTTTAGAGGGAATAGAACTGTTTCTTAAACATTTACCAGCATAACACTGGAAGTATGGGAGCTTTTTCTAAAATTTAGACATAGCCTAAAGTTTCACCCCACTAGTGGTCTTCATGTGAAGAAAGGATGTCCACCAATTCTCACATTTTATGATTCTTTGAAAGTAACAGAAGTAGATCCCAAAGATATATTGATAAGTACTTTGATGATTTTCTTGTTCACATGTTCAAAGACTGATGGCAAGAGGTAAAGGGAATATAATCTAATGTTATAAAATAACAAGTAAGTTGCAATTTTTATTGAATGTTTCATATTTTTATTTTTTCATCTAACAATTGTAACTTGAAAACATCTCTATAACATAACCAAGAGAAAATGCACAGGATCATTTGTTCATAAGTCTTTTAACTAGACTTCATTAACAGCTAATCCCTACAAACATACTTTGTCATTTTCCTTATACTGTTTCCTTAAAAATACCATATTTCCCTCATTTGAATTCTGTTAATGTCAGCATTAATGTTTAAGAATTGTCTAATCTTTGTGAGCCTAATTATCAGTCAAAATTTTCACCCAGAAGAGGACCTCTATAAGGTGATGCATTTATAACTAGAAATTGGGTCTGTAGGATCTGACCTCAGTCTAGAATGGAATTTAATCTTTGAAATTGGTCAGAGGGCAAAATTTGAACTAGAAAGTAGATGGATACTTTTTAGGTGCTTATTTGAAAATTCAAAAAATAAGTAAGTCTACAAGACTAACACCCCTATAGTTTAAGTAGGAAGAAAGTAAGATTTTTGTCTTACAGATTTATTTTTTTCCTAAGATAAAGCACTGTCTTTCCTTCCTTCCTTCCTTCCTTCCTTCCTTCCTTCCTTCCTTCCTTCCTTCCTTCCTTCCTTCCTTCCTTCCTTATTTCTTACCCTCCTTACTTCTTCTCTCCCTCCTTCTCTTTCTCTCTCTGTCTCTCTGTCTAGCTGTCTTTTAAACACACACACACACACACACACACACACACACACACACACACACCCCTCTTTGGAGAGCTATCTGCTGAGAATGAAAAATATATTTGATAATGCAATGCTTAAATTTCTTAAGTTAAAAAAATCTTTTCTGATTACTTTAAAAAATGGACATTAAGGGGCGGCTAGGTGGTGCAGTGAGTAAGAGTGCTGGGCCTGGAGTTGGGACGACCTGGGATCAGATCTGGCCTCAGAAAATGAGCACCTACACATAAATAATGACTGTCCATGTAACCTTGAGCAAGTTACTTAACTCCAATTGCTTTTTAAAAAAAGGACATTAAGGGGAGGACTTTATTGTCAAGAGGTCTATCTCATGGGAAAGAATAATATCTAGGATGTCTATAGTTCTTTAAGTTTTATGAAGCACTCTATATCTTTTAACTAATTTGATCCTCAACAATCCTATAAGGTAGGCATTATTATCTGTTTTACAAATACCAAAAACTACATCTGGAAAAGGTTAAGTGACTTGCCCAGCATCACACAACTAGTAAGTGTCTTAAGATTTCCTGACTTTTAAGTCCAGCATTCTACCCAATGTCCATGTAGCTCTTAGGAGCTTAGGAGGTTGTATCTATAGTGTAAAAGGCCTGTAGAATAGCCAATGTGCCTGTTAGGCTTTTTTAAGGATCACATTTTGTTTAATAATAAAATTAATGCTTCTTTGTCACTTATTGATATTTTGCAGGTTTTGAAATTTATTCTCCCTTAGAAGCATATAAAAATTGATCTTGATTACCCAAACAAAAATCACATAATAGATTTAGGAGAAATGATTCAAAGAAAAGATGAGAATATCTATCTATCTATCTATCTATCTATTTCTCCTTTCTCTTTTTCTAAATTAATATTTGCTCAGGAAAATTCAGATTAAACTTGTTAGAAAATAATGGGGATCCTCTACCTTCTATAAAAATACTCTTTTAACAGGTACTACTCAGCTGTTTAGAGGCAGCCAATAGCTCAATAGATAGAGCACTGTGCTTGGAGTCAGGAAGACCTGAGTTCAGATCCAGTTTCCAACATTTCCTGATTGTATGACCTTGCCAGTGACTTAACCTCAGATTGTCTGACAAGTTGGATTCACTGTATCCATTGTGGGAATGCCAAACTACTACAGTATCTTTGTCAATAAAACACCAATTGGAGTCATGAAGAGTCAGACATGATGGAAACCATTCAACAACAACAACAAAAATTCCTGGCCATTTAGAAGTCAAATTATATTGTTGGGTTTTGTTTTGTTTTTTAGCCACTAGTGTTCAGAACATATCATTCAATACCATGCAAAAAATGCCAAGTGAATACAATTCAATTATGTAAAGTTTATATGAAGATGCATGTATGTATGTATGTGTGTATAAAGGTTATCTACGCAACATAGTCCATTCTTTCCCCCTTAGTAACCATCTGATTGGACCTTATAAATGACCTTCAAAAGTAATTACCATTATACACTGTTGCTGTGTTACTAAAAATGAAATATTCATAATATACATTCATTGAAATAGAATACATTTTAATACAGATATATTTAATAAGGCATCAAAATATTTTTTCTTTAAAAAAACAAAGAATACAGTGATCATTTAGCGTCAGCAAGTTTTGCTCAAGAACAGCTAACAACAACTGCCCTAATAAAATAATATATTCTTAAAATACAACAAATAACTTCAATGCTCTCTTTTTATGCATATTTTCCTGAGAAAAGGTAAAGCAGGGGAATTAAACAACATTTGACCCCCTGGCAGGGGGATATGGTAAGAGAGGTTAGAGAAGTGTCAACAGTACATAAACACTTTCCATTTTACCTTTGGCAAACATTCCATTCATACCACTTAAACTGTTTTTAGTAAACCTTCACCCCAGGAAGGCACAAGGGGAGAAATTATGTAGAGTGAAAAAGTTACAAGTGGGTTTTTCAAGCCAGTAGGGAAGGGGAGAAAGTGGTACAAGGGAGTATTTAAGGAAGGAAAACATGCCAGTAAACTTGGCAGTAACAAACTTAAGATGGCTTACACAGGCAATAATTATAGCCCAATATAAGAGCAAAATAATTCTCTTAGCTATGGCCAGGTTTATGGATGAAAATGCCGATAGCCAGGAGCATATATTTTTCATAAGTTAAACTATAATTACAGTCTCCCTGAGTTATCCAAAGCTTGGCAAAGACCCCCTATGATATGAGCCTTGAAGGCTAGTGATTTGACACCATAATGGAACAATCCAACTTCTTCCACAAAACAATGCCTTTAGTTCTTATTTAGTTTCTTTTTAATAGCAAGTGAAGTCTATCAAGACTTTGTATCTTTTAGGTATACATATTTCAGATTATATATCATATAATTAAATGATATGATTAATGATTAACCCCGATTAATGATAAGTTACATATGTGTTGTTCTTTCTTGTATTTTGGAAGAGAAAATTTATTGTATAAAGTAATTGCCTGAAAGAATAGTTACATAGTTCAGAATCCTTTGCTTTGTTTTAATATATTTTTGTTAGTTACATCTTTGCCTATGTTAGTGCTGTCTACATCTCTATTTGTATAAAAAGTGAAGAATTGGAAATTGTTCTGTAGCAGTGCTGTGATATTTTTCAATTTCATATGCCAGTTTTGGACATTTAAAATGTAATCATGTTTTGATAAAAAAAATGATCCTCCTTTTATCCTTCATCTTGTGGTTCTAGAGAAAGAGACAGGGGAGGGGAGAAGGGAAAGTGGGAGGAAGTGGAAGTGAGGGGAGAAAAGAAAGGGGAGAGATTTGTTTAGTTACGAGAACTGGCCTTGGAGTCAGGAAGATATGAGTTTAAGTATTACTCCAACACATGCTGCCTATATGTTTGACAAGTCATTGAACTTCTCAGTGCTCTATACAACTAGGATTATAAATTGCAGAGAAGTTATCAACCTTTTTTGTAAAGGGAATTTCCTCCCCTGGGAGTTTTCTATACCAATGAAAGCATAGGCTAGGCCCCAATCTTTTTTCTCTTCAAAAAGGATAAGCAATTGCTAGTTGTTTTCCTTCCTACAAAGTGTGCTTTACTTAAGGTACTTTTAAACCTTATTTTGATTTGCAGTATTTCCACCTTTGTGCTTCCATACTTTCAATACAAAGTGGAAACAGAGAATTTTCAGGATTTGCTTAGACTCTCATTCTCCTCAAAAATGTATAATACTTAAGTGCTCGGGAGCCATGTTGTATATTTAGACATAGACAACTATTAATTCAAACAAAGTCTACCTTATGTATGGAAAAGTTCTGTGTATGTTATTTATGATTATTATTGCCAATACCTAAATCTGCTATTTTATTCTGATAGATTTGCATCTCTCTCAGCACCTATAAAAGTGCTCTATACATATTTAAATAGTCAAACCCAATCTTGATAATTTTTCATTATGAATATTCTACTTAGGTAAGTCTTTTCTGTATACCAATGTTCAAATTCTCTGATTCTACCACCAATACGTATCATAAACCCTCTATGCTTCACTAGACTGTCTGAAGGAGTGAGTTGCTATAAACCCTACCCCACCTGCCTCCTGCCCTACACATACATGCTGGCCAAACATTTATGAAAGAACCTGTTTAAATCATTCAGACTTATTTTCAGGAAACCTAGCAACATATGACCATGGGCTTTACAACTGGAAGGAAACTTAGAACCACCACACCTTTACTTTATAGATAGATAAACAGAGGTCCAGAAATGTGAAGTGACTTTCCCAACAACATGCAGATAAGCATACATCTGTCACTAGCCCTGTAGACAGAATTCTTCCAAGTCAGTAGAAACTGCATTCCCCCTGGACATGTCATGCAACCTGTTCCATTTACAGATGAGAAAGCAAAAGAATAGAGAAGTTGAGTGACTTGCCCAAAGCCAAACAGTTACTGAGTATCAAGCAACTATTTAAACCTACCTTTTCTCTTTCTAAATCCAGTGGTTTTGCCCTTATGCTGTACTGGTTCTCCAGTTTCAGTAGAAATAGTTACTATTAAGTGGATGCAATACTGTTCTCAGAGGAGAAAATTGGGAACATGCTAGAAATATAAACTTCTCAAAGGAAGAGACCCCAGATATTATGCTGTACAATATAACACAAGAATTAGCTATCGGAAATGGTAGGTGAACCCATGCCCCATAAGTCCAAAACCTATGTTCCTTCCTTATCTGTTTATATTTCTTATTCTTACATTTTCAAACTTGTAGGATTTTGTCCCAAAGAGTTTTATAGAATATGTAGATAAGTTCACATAGTAATTTGGAAATAGCTACTGGGTTCCAGTATTTACTAGGTTCCTCAACAATGTTGACTATTTAGATTATTCTTCAGTAAGAACTAGTAAAATCCATAACCACGGTGAATTTCTTTATCTCCCATTCAAACAATTATTAGATCTATGGATACTTACAATGCTTTATATGTTAGGTACTGGATGATATTAGAGCATAGGAATTGTGTTTATATGACGATGAAGGACTATGATGTAGCTATCTTTAATAGGATTCTATAATAACATTTTATGAAGAGCCATCTAGGTTTTATTGATTCACCCTTAGAAAAGGGGACATACATTTTAAAGTGATATTTCTCTTAGAATCTTCTACACTAAATCATGTAATATTTGTATATTTTAAGGGAAATATTGGTTTGTACTAGTCATCTGTAACACTGCTTCTTTGTCATTTAGTGAATGCACATCTTGGTGATTTACATAAACTGACTCCTTAAGCCTGAAAGATCTAAGGCAAATTGCAATTGGCAGTTCTGTAAAGGAGTGAAAATTGTTTTCTTTCATCAGTAATCTGAAAAATTGAAATATAATTGATGTTCATTGTAAAGGGAACTTGAAGTTGTACAAGTGTATAAATAGAAACCTAGTATAAAAAAAGTTGAAAAGTTATTTTAGACTTTTCTCAACATGAATGTACTGTTTCAGTAAATCTCATCTGTTTACTGTTTCTTTCAGACATTCTATACCTTTTAACAATTTTAAAAATAATTAAAACATATGACAAATATCCCAAACAGAAAATTTTATCTTTTAATCATTTAAAAGATCTACCCTATTTTTCCTATGTATGAAAATTTCTCAAGTTTAAATCTTCTTAAGTTAACCTTTCAAACAAAATCCAAAAGGCAATTTCAAAGAAGTGTATTGAAGCTTATAATTATTTTATAAATTTGATTCATTAATATTTCATGAATATAAATAGAAGTTATTTATTAAATGATCATAAATGCAAAAACATATGACATCTGATTTTCTTTTAAAAGGGAAAATGTTTTCTCTGGCACATTAAAGAAACATTCGGCATGAGCTTTTATTTAAAAAAAAAAGGAAACCTTAGAAATTTTAAATCTTAATGTCCAACAATCCACAGCTAAGTTATATAGGGAATTAGAAATACATATTTTATCCCTAATTACCCACTATTGCTATCGTCAGTAAAAACATCTATTAAATAACAGATAGATGCTTTCAATTTACTTCAGCAAATATTATTAAGCATTTGTTATATTTAAGGCACAGGGCTAGACATTAATTTAACCGTGCTGCACATTAAAAAAAAAAATCCCTTCCTGTAAAATTAACGTTTTATCAGTTAAATCACTAATGTGGAAAAAGTGAAGAACTATGTTTTTGTTCTCGATTTGTACCTTCATCGATTTAGGAATTCTAAGGGAAGGAGGTTCTGCACTGATATAACAAGACAACTGAGACTTTAAGTCTTAGAGTGTTGCCTGCGGCACTGAGAGGTTGTGACTTGCCTGCAGTTACACAGCTAGTAAATAAATTAAGTAGCAGTTAAACTCAGGGCTTCCTGATGGAGAACTGACCCTCTAGACTCTGTGAAACATTGGGTCTTTGAATAGATATAGATAGATATACAAATCTGTAAGAAATAGAAAGCCTAACCAGTTACTGCTTGAAAGCTATGCCAGTTAAGAAAGGATTGAATGTTTAAACAGCATACAATTTGTTTATTGATGTGAATATTGAATTCGAGGATATTGTAATGGACTTTATTTCAAATGACTTTTTTTAACTCACCACAAAAGTCATATATGTAAATATATAGAAAATATAGTAGATTAAACATCAAGTAGTACCAAATGCTTTATAGAGTTATGTTAATACACCTCTTTCATCTTCCATTAAAGATAATACTTTCAACCCTTCTTTTTTTTCTTGATATGATATGATATTGATATGATATGATTTTCTGGATATGATATTTTTTACCTCATAGATCCACTAAAATACTTAATTTTTTTTCTTGAATACCAATCAAAATTGTATAAAATTACATCTTGTTCTGTTACACAGTTGAACAATATCTTCTTCCTCCTTTTATTTTTCTTTATGTTTTCATTTTTTCATCAAAATTGTTTCATTTTTCCCTTTTCTGTTTTGTCTTCATAATTCCCACAATATTTCTAAATCTCTCTCTGGTGAATTCTAACATTCAATTTTCATCTTAAAAATAGAATTGGTACATCCATTTGATAACGTTGGTATGTTTTGCAGTACCCCATGTTCTGAGTACCAAAAGTATGACTTAAATTTGAGGAACTTAATAATTAAAGTTTGTATAAAAGTAAAGTCAGGAGTCCCATACTCACCTAAGTCAAAGACTATAGAAAGGAAAAATGGAGGTGATCATTTTTAAACAATATTTTTGGAGTAGGAAACAGATTTACATTGAAGATATTCCACAAATTAATGTAAATAGAAACCTGAATTATAAGATTTAACAAGGGAATGTACCCTCTTATATGTTGGCATTCTCAACTTGTAAAATACAGTGATTATTTCTTACTAACTTGAAAAAGTTTTAATTTCCCCTGATGAACTAGGATTTATTGTGCTCACAAAAAGTTTTCTTAATAAATGCAATGGGAACAGTAACTTCATCAGTTAATTAATCAAGCACATTAAATAGTCTCTGGAGTTTTTTTATCTAATCTTTTAAAAAGTTAAATATCCAGACATATAGCTTCTTATAACATGATGCAACTGGTTTTTTTAATTATAATAATAGAAAATTTATGATTGCATGGAGCACTCTATTCAGCATATAGAAATTATTATTCGATTTATATTAAATTTAAGCTAGAATTCCAGAGTAAGTATATCAATCTTTTTCTGTTCAATAAACACATAGAATTGTGGATCATAATGTAGAGATGACTCTTTTGTTGTTACTGAAATTATATATTTGAATCTGTCTTTTTTCTAAATATCACTTGATTTATTTTTGCTCTCAGGATATATTTAAAACCAAATGTTTATGTAAAATAACACTTAAATGGTAAAATAAGCCCAATGAACATGCATATGAACTCACTCACAAATAAACACCATATTTATATAGATACAGATTTAAGTTGTTGTCCTTTGTTCTTGAAGAGGACCCCAATGACATAACTATGTGAAAGTCAAGTTACAGGGCATTCTATTGTGGATTGTCAAACCAATATGAGCTTAAAAAGCTCTACCACAGGTCAGATACTAATAGTTCATGTGAACATTTAGGGTGGATTCTCTAAATTTGTGCATCTCATGTTTCTTTTGAGCTACTTTAATTCTGCTTTGCTCAGAGAGCGCAGCACCTTCTCTGCCCATCATGCTAGGTGGTCCTGTGCCAGCATCTCCCATGTCACACAATCATTAGCAAAGTTCTTGATAGAGACCTTGAGAGTGTCCTTGTATCATTTCTTCTGACTACCATGTGAACACTTGCTCTGTGAGTTCTCTGTAAAATAGTTTTTTTTAGCAAGCCTATGTTTGACATTCGAACAATATGGCCAGCACATCAGAGTTGCACTCTGCAGCAGAGTTTGAATGTTTGGCAGTTTAGTTTGAGAAAGGACCTCAATGTCTGGTATCTTATCCTGCCAGGTGATTTTCAGAATTTTCCCAAGACAATTCGAATGGAAGTAATTCTGTTTCCTGATGATGGTGCTGGTATGTTGTCCAGGTATGCTGAGATATAGATATAGTTAAGAAGGAAAGAGATGAGAATAATGTCAAGGTAACTTTAGGGTGTGCTAAAGGGTAAAGTTACATCAAGAAATTCTGCTTTAGGATCTACAATAACGGATTGCAAAGGAAATGCTTTTGTTTTCTCGTTTTTTAAAGTTTATTTTCTAAACACAGTTATTAAACATGAATAATACTACTATTTTTGCTCACGGGGGAAACTTTGCTCAAGTTCGTAGGCACTGAAGATGAATAATATATTGCTAGGATAGGAACAAAGAAAGGGACTGTAAATTCTCTGAGGCAAAGAATGTAAAGAGAAAATGGGACTGATGACTGTGTCTTTGAGTATACATACACACATTAAGAAAAGTGTGCAGTAGAGAGGGGCTAGCTAATGAAAGTCAATGAATGATCTGACAAGTAGCATAACAGATCTATTGTAAGTGGAGACAGGAATGAAGAGAATTTTCTCAGCTATTTAGAGGCTTATCTACTTTTCTCTGCTTTGGGCTGTAGTTAACCCAAATAATCACAGGAAAACACCTCATAGAGGCACGGGACTATTTCATAGAGAATAGAAGCCATCTATTCTCCACTATATAAATATATAAATTGTCAAATTGGGGTAAGGTGGGTGGGGATTTACAAATGGTCCCAAGAGTGTCAGTACATAAATGAGTGAAGGGCAACTGGATTTTGAAAGGCACTCAGTTTGTGGTTTATTGGAAAGCAGAATGTAACAGCTCTTATTGATCTTATGAAAATAGAGAAGCAAATGTTAGCCTACTGAAGACCATAATTTATATATAGTCAGTTCCTTTCCAGGATAGCTTTAAAGAAATTTTATTCATGCTTGTTAAAACAGACTTTAACTTAAGTCATAATCTGAACACTTACTACTGCTTTCATAAGCTACTGTAATAAGATATTTAATTCAAGAATAAAATAGAATGTATAGCTGAAAATGTCATTATACTCATGCTAAAATGGAAAACAGTAGCAATCCTTATTTAAAAAATAGCATTATGTTTAATTATAACTGAATTGCTGTGTCAGCATATATACTTGCGTACAGGTGGAAATATTTAGGGAAGAAAAATACTGTATTTTGGAAAACAAAGCTCAAAATCATCTTAATGACGTACTAAATGGATAATCAGATAAAAGGAATAACCTGATATTTTAGACAGGGATAATGTCATAGATTCATGGGCAGTTGTCTTATTGAAATAGAAGAAGAAAAACAATTATTTTTCATTTTTGAACTGAATAAAATGGTTTCATCCAAAACATCTTGTACACTATCCTCTCCTGGATAGTGTTTGAAACTGAATTCACTCTGAAACTGACAATGATGCCCACGGCAGCTCTTTATGCTGGGTTACAGTGTCCCCAGCAGGTGGTTTAGTTGTGATTAATGATTTACAATCCTTGAATATTCAGATTGGAAAATGTGCTCAAGCTTTTTTAATTGCCAAACTATTTTCTACCCCCAGCTTGCCTTATGACAGCTTGCCTTCATTTTAAATGTGCTGTTACTGAAAGTGGCCAAAAGCCAGTTCCAGAAATGGTGAGGTAGCTTCATGCACTGACTGATATGTGCAAACACCCTTGTAAAAACTTTTCTCCCAAATCACAAAAATAATAATCAATTATACAGTTGTCTGGTGGCTTATTATTTCAATTTTTTTAATAGTGGTTTCAATTTTTTTAATAGTGATTGCAGATTTCTTTGATTTTCAATGTGCTTTCTCATAAATCAGAATTTAATGTTTATTTTAAAAATAATTAGAAGCTTTATTTTATAGGTCAAATGAGACAAGTGGAACCAAGTAATAATCTTCTATACTTTAAAATATATCTGATTTCTTTTGTGTGGGTATGCTTTCCCCTGACATAAATCTCGCTTTTCCCACACCTGTCTATATTGCTTTTATGATTTGCTGTGTCCAAATGATTCCATTTCCTGATGGTTAGCTTTCTCATAACAACCTTCTCCACATTTATATAGATTGTAACTAGTATGATAGACACAGGTCATCACTATACTAAAAGACTTTCTATCTTGATAGGACAGACTTTTTTTTTTTACTGGTGTTACATTTATTGAGCCTAGGGACCATCAGGGTGAAATGACAAGGCAGAGAGTAATGCATTTTCCGTAGAATTATTTTCCTGATACAACATAGCTGTTTTGGATGTTAAACCCCTTGACAATGCCATGGATTTTGGTGGCTAGAAAGTTGTTTTCTGGACCTTCATTAGGTGTAGCTGCTGATGAGGCCATAGCTACAGAAGCAAATGTCCAGTCACGTTTCCTGAGGGGTTACTCTGCTGAACCATGGGTGAAACTAGTCTGAAAAAAGACCTGGTGGCTTAGGAAATAGTCCTATTCCCTGGACCATTGAGTACAAGGTCCTGAACTTCCTTCACTAAATTGGGGAGGAAAGTAATAAGAGGACTGAAAAGTTATGAAGCTGGAATGATAATATGCTTTTTTGAGATTTTAGGATAGGAGGTCCTGTTCTGTATTCCTCTCAATTATAAGTTCACACTTATATGTGAATGGTATGAGAGAAGAGACTAAGAGACATTTTTTAGATAATTCCTACCCATACTTCTTTCCCTGGTACTAGTCAGGCTAGGTCAGTATGTACATCTTTGCTCTGTTTGCAATGGAATAAGTTAGGAAGGCTCATAATGCCACTTCATTATAAAAAGTTCTAATGCATTCTAGATAATAAAAAAATATATGTACATTTGTACATGATACATTTATGACCTGTGGGGATATCATGAAGATAGATAAATTGTTTCCTAGATGGTTTAGGTATGTATTTTCTAAAAATCATAGACTCATATGAACATATGTTTAGAGCTAAAAGTTGCCTTAACAGAAAATCAAGATGGACCCTTTCATTTTATAGATCAGGAAATAGGACTTACCCAGAGTCACATTGCTAGTGTCTGAAGATGGATTTGAACTCAGGTCTTCCTGACTCTAGGTTCCACCTCTATACACTGTGCCATCTAGCTGCCCTGAGTAGAATTTTAGACAAGATGATCTCTCATGATCCATCCCAACTCCATGAGTTAAATGGTATGGACAATGTCAAAATCTAGCTTTTTCCTTCACATAAATATAATGGTAGTATAAGTATCAATTGCTTGTATAAAAAGTGAACTGCAGTAATTTTATGAAGTCTCTGTGAGGTTGAAAGTCCTAACTTAATCTCCTAAATTCAGGTCTCCAAAGTCTTTATTCAAAGAATAATTTTAATTTTTATTTGTGTACCTTAGGATCCCCATCTATAAAATAAAGAGGTTGGAGCAGATGATGTTGAAATCCCTTCCAACTCCAAATGTCAGACTCTATTTTCTGTAGGCTAAAGTAGGATTATCACCTATGGCTTCTTCCTCAGAATACAGAGATATCCTACATATATGAGGTGCTTTAGTGACTCAGAAATTCTGTATTTCTTGAATACAAATTCCCTTTGTTCACATCACTAGAAAATAACTGCATTGGTTAGTAGCTGTTGTTAAATTTTGATATTTACTAGCTATGTAACCCAAGGAAGTCTTTTGGCATTGAGGTATAGAAGAAAGACAAATAGTTTTGGAGTCACAGACCCGAGTTCAATGCCAACATCCTAGCTATGTGAAAAATGTGAACAAGTAAATAACTTACCCTCTCTGGACCACAGTTTCCTCATCTAGGGCAGGTAGGTGATAAGGGAAATCAGAAAGACCTGAATTCAAATCTGCTCTCAAAGACTTACTTGCTGTTTGACTCTGAACAAGTGACTTAACTTCCGTTTGTCTCAGTTTCCTCATCTGAAAATGTAGATAATAACTACACCTACATCTCAGGGTTGCTGGGAAGACCAAATGAGATAATATCATAAAACACTTTGGACAATTTAATCATTATGTGAAGCCTGTAAAACAGGGACAATAATACTTACAGTACACCTCACGGGGCTCTTTTGAAGATGCAATGTGATAAGACAGAGAATTCATAAAGTCTTACTGCAAAGCTTAAACTTGCAGTATGAATTTTGGAATAGTCTATATGTATTAAATGCTTTGTCAACCTTCAAGTGCTAAGTGATTGCTGGTCACTATCATTAACTTGACCCAGCAGTGATTCAGTTCATAATTACCCCATGAAGTTGTGAGAAAAGCTCTTTGTAAATCTTAAAATAATATATACACATGATAGGAATGGAGATAAGACCTGTGATTGCATCAGCACAGAACATTTTCAGAAGAAGAAACTTCCTTGGTCAATCCAGGCCAGCAATTTCTCTGCCATTAACAGCCTTGGGCATCTGCTTAGATCATTGAGATGTTAAGTGACTCAGAATCACAGAACCAGTGTGGGATTTGAATCCATTTTTCTCTACCTTTACAACTGACTCTCTAAGTCTTTCGGATGTGAGAGTTATTATTATTATTATTGATTTTACTATTAGTTGATCTATTATTATAAGATTAATCCCAGAATAATATATTATATTTGCATTGCTTCAACAAGGGTAGGACAACATGCTTATGTCACAGTAATTTGTTACCCATCTTCATGTTCTAGAAATTTATATTCACTAGGGCTCATAAGTGACATTGATAGAGCTATTTTTAAAAAGCTAGATGTAATGAGTGGATGATCCAAGTTTTATAGTCAGATAGAGAGATTAAAGAGGACAATTACTTCATAGATCTTCATTCTGGCTGAAGTTTTGATGATTTATAAATGTCATACTCTATCAATCACCCTGCCAAAGGACATGCTTGCCCATCTTGATTCAGTTTTCCACTTCTTGGTGATCAGAGTAACACTGAGAAGATTGTTCTATAAGTAACAGAATTAATGATGTTTAAGTGTATAATAAAGATATTAACCCGGGTTAGTCAAGGTACTAAGGGTTAGAAATAATACAAGGGACAGCTGGGTTACACGGTGGATAAAGCACCAGCCCTGGAATGAGGCGGACCTGATTTCAAATCTGTCCTCAGACACTTACTAGTTGTATCACCCTGGGCAAGTCATTCAACCCTATTTGCCCCACTTTCCTCATCTGTAAAATGAGTTGGGGAAGGAAATCTCAAATCACTCCATCATCTTTGCTAAGAAATCCCAGATGGGGTCAAAAAGTGTCCAACATAACTAAAAAACAACTAAACAACAAAAACTCAGCTTTAGGTGTGCAGAAGTCTAAGAAAGGCATTTGTGAGTAGATTTCAAGAGGTATGTAAGCTTAGATAGGGGAAGCCTTACATCTTTATTTTCAGAAACTTCTTTTTTTTTTCCAAATGCTTTATTAACTTCTGTTTTACATCATTCATTTCTGCCAGATTTTGAGTTACAATGTTTTCCCCATTTTCCCCCTACACAACAACCCAGAATAGCAGTCCCACAAGATATCCCATCATCCAATCTGCTCTCTCCCATATTTTCTCCCATACCCCCTTCAATTTTATCATTAGGGCAAGGTGAATCTTTGTGCCCCAATTTTCAGAAACTTCTAATTGAAATTTAGTATTTCCTTCAATCCCAAATATAAACAGTAAAATATTCAGGGAAGGGATCCATAATCTTCACTTGACTGTGAAAGGAAGGATGAAACTGAAAAACATGAAGGAAATAGGAAAAGAAAGAGAAAGAGGAAGAAAGAGAGGAGGGAAAGAGAATGGAAGGAAGGATGAGGGTAAAAGGGAAAGGTAAAAAAGGTAAAAGTAAAAGAGAAAAGGGAAAAAGTAATGAGAAAAGTAAAGAAATATGTGCTAAGTGCTTTCTGTATGCCAAACTCTGTGCTTAGTGCTGAGAACACAGATTCAAACAAAAGAAACACAGTCACTGACTTCAAGGAGTCCATACACATGGATATATATATATATATATATATATATATATATATATCACATGTGTGATACACATATCCACATTAAGAAACCTAAGATGAATATGACCTAATTAAGGCTAATTAGGGACTAACCATAATATCTTGATGAATTTCATGAGGAAATTGAACTTGGAAATATAGTTGCAGTCCATTATTATTTGCAAATATTTTTGTAAAGTCCAGAAAACTCGTTCCTATTCCATGCAGCTTCCCAGCATCTGTGGTGCATCGATGATCATGTGGGCTAGACTGCAGTAGAATGTAGAGTCCCTGGATGGAAGAGTAACAAATTCCTAATGTCGTTCTAGTGACTTCTGCAGAGAAATTCTGTCCAGAAGAGAGAGAAGAGGCCTGGGGTGGTAATTCTCAAAACAATCATCTGGGGCCTTTTCTTTTTTTAAGATGGTAACACTGCTAGCATGTTTTAAAATCTTGTGACATTTGCTCCATATGTTAAAAAAAAGTTTGTGTAGGTGTCTAAGCAACACCTCCCCTTGTTGTTTGAAGATCTCCACAGACTGCCATTTGTTCTGAAGCTTAACCATCTTTGTGGCTCTGTCAGTAGCAATGCCCTTCTCAAAAGGTGGGATGAAAGACATAATGTTATATGTTGCAAAGAATTCTGTACTTTGTGAAGTTTCATCCTCCCTGGAGATGCTGTATTATGAAGTGTTGAAGGTGTTTTTGTCCTTTCTGTAGAATTTCTTCGTCTGTGATGATCTTGGAGCAACCCATTTTCCTTAAAGCTATTGTGGAAGAATATGCAGGTTTCAGTTTATGTCAAAGTCTTTGAGTTATTCAATACTTTTCAGTTTCACTATCCATCATTAGTTACAGGTTTCTTAGTCTCATCTATCTTTTTTAAAAAAAAATTTAACAAATGCTTTATTAATTTCTTGTTTACATCATTCATTTCCTCCAGATGTTGAGTTACAATTTTTCTCCTACCCACCACCCCAGAATAGCAGTCCCACCAGATATCCCCTCATCCCATCTGCTCTCTCCCATATCTTCTCCCATAACCCCTTCCACTTTACCATTAGGGCGAGGTGAGTCTCTGTGCCCCAATGCCTGAACATTTTCTCTCCCAATTACATGCAAAAGAGTATTAATAATAGTATTCATATATATTTGTAGTCTCATCTATCTTGACCCTGGTATGTATAAAGCACATGTTTTCTTTGGATCAGGTTAACCAAAGATAGCTTTAATTCTATCTTCGTGATCTCAGTAATATTCTCATTCAACAAATCCTGGTGGATTCAATTATGAATATGAGTATATTGATTTACTTCAATTTGAAAACATCACAAAAACTCTTAATTGTGCATCCCACATGGGATACATTGTTTCAACAGGACTTCTGAGAGGCCATTCCATAGAATAAGTGCCTTAATTCTCCAAAACCTGCAGACTGGTTTTTTTAGCTAGATTCGATGACACTTGGCAATACATTAGCTTTATAAAGAGAATTTGGCTCATGTTAAGCAATGATCAATCTAGCATTTAGTACTCTGCGTTGCTATATTTATTTGAATGTCCTTCTGATCCATTTTTCTAATATCAGCCTGATCAGTAAAATGCAACTCTTCATTCTAATGGTAGGCATCAATATAGCACCCCTACGTTCAGTTACAAAAAAAACAGCAGTCATCAATAAGTTTGTGGAGATGACAAGTCTTTGGTTTTGGTATCTGTGAGCAATATGATTTATTGGCATTTTTATTCCCTTTATGCCTTCTTTTTGTCAAAGTGGCAGATTTTTAAAATTACAGCTTTTTGGTGATTGCTTGGATATATTTTCATTAGCAATTTAATGTTATGAATGATAGCTATATTTGAATATTTTAAAATCAGGTACTTTTATCAACATTGCAAAGATATTTTCTTCACATGATATTTGCCCTATGATATTTACGTTCACCACATGTGAACCAAATAATTTGGAATCACTTTCATTTAATTGTGTGGTAGTTAATACCTCTTAGCTGTGGGAAGCCTAGTTATGTATGGGTTTCCCTATTTGATCTTTCATAATTTGAGTTTCATCTATTTACTACAGAAAGCTGTCATTTCACTGTTTGCATTGGCTTGCATTTAAAACAAACAAAATCCCTTTGACTACCTCTATTAATGTTTTTTAGAGGAGACAATTTTTTGTTACTGTCTCATTTTTTCACTTTTATCCCCCATGCCTAAAAGAGTACTTTGTACATAGTGCTTACATAAGATATATGTGTTTGTTAGTTTTAATGAGTTAATGTAAACTTCATGGAGTCCAGTTGGAAGATAGCTTCAAATCTTTGGTGAGAGGCTGCACTGGACTTTGTATCTGAAGACCTGAGTTTGAGTCCTCATTCTAGCTCTTCTCAGTTCAGTGTTGTTAGGAAAGGGAAGTTTTATCTCTGGATAAGAATACTTATGTGGCTTCCATCATGGAGAAATTATGAAGAAAGTGTTCACAGTGTTACACATATCATGTGCTTTTCTTAATTTTCATGATTTTTATTAAAGTTATGGTCCATGATATCTAAGTTCTTGCTGAATAAATTTAGTTACCAATAAAACCAGACAACTCCCTAAAATATATATGATTTTCTGTTTGGGAGGGAGCACATTTCTTTTCCCCATTGAAAAATGCACCATATTATTCAATTTCTTTTAAATTTAGGGTTAATTATAATAATGCATGATTCCTTGTATTAGGGAATTGAGTCATGCTTTTAATTAATTTAGCTCATATGCAGTGTTGTGAACCTGAAAGAGTTACATAAATGCCAGCTATTATTATTTTTGTTATTATTAATAATTGTGTGTATCATTGATTACTACTATTGAAATCCTTAGGATAAGTTGTTATATCTTTTCTATTCTTCAGGCATTATATATTTATTTTTTTCTTATTTTAGAAGTAGAGCTTCTTGCTCAAATGCATATTTTCATTTGGTACAGTGTATCTTAGCATACAAGCCAATCTGATATATGTCAAGCAAAATTGCTACAGGGAAAATTTTGGGTTTTGACCTGTACTTGTTTTTATAGGTCAAGCCCCCAGAGTAGCTGGTGGCTCCAGGAATGCTTCCTTCCTCCTCCTCAACTGCGTGCTCTGTTGCCTCAGAGCATCCATATTCTGCTGCATTTATTTATGCATTATACAAACACATGGTTCATTTCAAAAAGTAAATCTGGGATGGAGGAACTGGGGAGATTGATTGTCATGAACTGGGAGGGAAAAGTTGATTATAGAAAGGTGCAGGGAGTGCATTTCTTTCCTCAAAGAATGAAGCCCCAAAGGTGTTTATGTGTGTGCTAGCCTGTGTGTGTGTGTGGGAGGGGGCTTGGAAGGGTGATAAGCTGAATTTTTAAAAATTGTATGGACTTAACAAGAGAAAAATAAGCACAAAAAGTTGCTCACACCATGCAGCTTCTGCCTTTCCTCAAGAGGGATAAAATGTGCTCAGAATTGCCTGTTGAGTTCCTCCAGGGTGATGGTCTCTGGAGGTTTAAGCACTTGATTTTCTGCCCTAGTGAAATGATTTGGCTTCATCCTCTTCAGGCTTCTACACTAACCCTAATGCAACTCTCACCCATTCACCTTGGAGAACTTTCAGATAGTTTTGGGCTCTGAAGAATTTTAGAGTATTACCTTGCTTCTTGGTATTTGGTCTCCATGTTCCTATCCAATCTTTCTCCAGCTTTCTGTATGCTTCTTTTGTCTACTTCCTTTGTCTGCTCTGTTTCTCTCAGGCTCAGCTCTGTCTCCATGGGACATGATCTCCCTTGGAGAGAGCAATGAGTAGTTTATTTAAACAACAGGGGGCCAGACTATTTATAAACTAACAGCCTAAACGAAAAGGTTTCATTCCTGCTTTATCAAATAATGTTGCTAAAGTAAATTCTTTTCTAGTTTTATGGACTTTATGTGCCAATGGTTGTCACTTACCCTGCTATCTGCTAAGAACATGTGGATATTTTTCGTGGTACAGAGTACATTTTGTTAATCAATTCATTGAACAAGTATAATCAGTATTAAGTTACATCTGTGTACCAAATTCTGTGCTAGGTGGTAAGGGGACTGCAGATAGGAAATATAAAGTTAGAATTCAATTAAGTTTCTGCCATCATGGAGCTAGTAGTCTAGGAGGAAAAGGACAAAAAGCACTGTATAACTATTATACACAATATTGCATAATTGATTTATTAGAGAGTTACAAAACAAAATGTTCCATGTGTTCCAAAGGAGAACAATTTTAGCAATAGGAAGGAAGGTCTGTAAAAACTTAATGTTAGAAGGTGCATTTGAGTCAGTTTGTAAATATCTTTTCTACCAAGTTCAATGGCCTGGTTACATTGATATTTTATCAAATAGCAAAATAGCTGATGTATTCTCAAATATTTGAAGATGAGGTAGTATAAGTTCAGTCTATATTATTGTGGTTATTTCTGTAATTTAATTTGCTTCATATATCAATGTGTTGCTTAAGTTTTTTTTTAATTCATAGTTTGATAATTTTGGGTACTTCATGAGTTAATCAATATAGATCATCTTTTTAATGTTAGTGAACAATTCTATTTTTTAGTGAGGCTGACTTGACAAATACTTTGATTAAAATATTTACTTAAAGATCAAGCAACCTATCTATAGTGATTTATTTTCTGTGCTTTCCTTTATGAGAACTTTCTTTCTTTCTTTCTTTCTTTCTTTCTTTCTTTCTTTCTTTCTTTCTTTCTTTCTTTCTTTTTTTCTTTCTTTCTTTCTTTCTTTTTTTTTGCTTTTTGGAGGGCAATTGGGGTTAAGTAACTTGCCCAAGGCCACACTGCTAAGTTTTTATTTGTGTGTGCATTAAGGAGGAGAACTTTCAAGTCTTATAAAGAGAAATTAGCTAATAGTAATGTGAGATATAGAATATATAATTTAATTGGAGTGTTTGAAATATTAGTGAATGAGGATTTTACTATAGTTTCTTGATCACATTTATTCAGTTCTGAACGTCGTATATTATTAAATATCATTCCTCTAGGCTATCATATAGCTGTTGGTGAGATCATTAACAGTCCATTTAAAACACCTTTTCTTTTTTCTTTGAGTGGGTTTAATGAGCAATGACTAAAAGGATAATCCCTATAAAGATAGTAATACACTTTAAGAAGTTTTGATACACTCTTCAAAACTTGACAATAAAAGTTCAATTAATTTTTAGTTCCTTTGAAATAAAAAGCTGCAGTTTCACTGGAGCTGAAATTAACACAAAGCTTTGTCTTGGGTGGGACGATTTCATGGTACAGTTAATAATAGTTTAAGCAAATCCCTAGCAATTGTATCCATTTTTGCAAGTGTATGATTTGAGAACTTATACTTCAGAATTATTAACTAAGATATTCATGCTGAAAGTAAATGACAAATGCAAACATTTTAAAAGGAGATGGCTTCATTGTATCTTTTTTATGAAAAAGTCATAATGTAGAACAATTTTACTATATTAACATTTTTCTGTATCAATAATAATAATACAATTAATTAATAAAATACTATTAACATGACTTTTAGTATACTAGTAAACTTTTACAATTTATACCTAAATTACATTAGATTTATATACCATATATTTGTTTTTGAATACTGCACTAATTAGTAATTCATACATTGCCTTTTACGAGGACCACAAAGGGTACCACTCTATTAGGTATTAAGGGTATTATGTACTCATTACTATGCTTATTATATGATATTTGCAAATTCCTCCCTCTCTTATTTCCAATGTTATGAAGAATCATAACATTTTTTTCATTTTTATTTTCATTTGGGCTATTATAATTTTCACCTAATGTTTCTTTATATGTCCATATGTTCTGTATATCAAGCTACTCTTTATAGTCCTGAAGATAGGTGTTTTGGGAATGGGAATATAAAGATCTTCCCTGCCCCTTGGCTAGGTTCAAGTGCACCTGGAGCCTGTGGCTGGAGACTTGTTTTTCAGGAACGCCCATACCTCAATACTTTGTGATTGGGCAGTGGATCAAGAGGGTTGTGGCATTCTCTGAGCCAGGAGAAGGCTATATATACCCTGATGTGAGATTTTGTTTTGGGGCTTACTTTGGTAAGAGTTATGTGATTTGACAAGATGAGACTCTGGGCAGTCGTTGAGACCCCCGGCTTTGAAAACCCAGATAGTAGTGCTTCCCTCTCTGCTAACTAACTAGGTATGGATGTAATGGTCAGACTGTTGGAAGCTTGTCTGCTGATGCTTCTCTGTATTTGTTGTCTGCTTGTAACTTGTTTGTATGCTCTGAAGTTCAGTTTGCAGACCTTTTGCCCTGAACTAGGTAAATGACATGTGTTTGATTAAAGCAAGATTGTCAACACATATCGAGTTGCTTTCCTTTAGAAAAGCAGATCTAAGAACCTGTGTTGGCAGCCACCCTGGGTATGCTAGCTTACTTGCTGCTGCAATAGGCAAATGTTTTTGTAGAACTGCAAGCAAAAATGAATTTTTATTCATTTATTTTTTATTAATTTCTGGTTTATATCATACATTTCCACCAGATTTTGAGTTACAATTTTTCCCCATTTTTCCCCTATCCACCATCCCAGAATAGCAGTCCCACAGGATATCCCCTCATCCAATCTGTTCTCTCCCATATCTTCTTCCATACCCTCTTCCACTTTTCCATTAGGGCAAGGTGAATCTCTGTGCTCCAATGTGTGGACATCTTATCTCCCAATTATATGGGAAATAGTATTAAATAGTATTTAATAGTAAAAATAGTATTAAAATAGTATTTATTTACATTTGAAATATTTAATTTTAAAACTTCGAATTCCAGATTCATTCCCTTCCTCCCTTATTACCCACTCTTGTTGGGAAGATAAGCAATTCAGTATATGTTGTACATGTACAGCTATGCAAAACATTACCATAGTAGATATATTGTAAAAAAACTGGCTATATTTCCCTCCCACCAATCCCACCCCCAACTTGGACCATTCCCTACTTTGATCCTATCCCTTTTCAAAAGTAGGTGCTTCCAACCTCCCTTCCCTCCAGCATGCCCTCTCTTTCATGATCCCTCCTCTCATCCCCCTTCCCACAACTCTCCTGTAGGGTGAGATGTCCCATTTAGTATGTATGTCATTCTTTCCCTGAGCGAAATTCAATGAGAATATGATTTTTGCCTTTTTGCCTTCCTGTTCATCTCCTCCCTTGCAACCACTTCCCCTTGCCTCTTCTATATGAAATATTTTACCTCTTTCTCTCTCTCCCCATCTCCTCTTGCTATATTCCTCTCTCGTCTCTTAACTTCACCTTTTAAGTATCATCCCTTCCTATTAAATTTGACCTATGCCCTCTATTTATGTATGCATGTAAACATATATACACACATTCACATATGTATTCATGTGCCCATATACCCTTCTTCAACTATTTTCATACTGAGAAAGGTTTCATCAGTAACAGTTATTGTTTTTCCATGTAGGAATGTAAATAGTTCAAATTTGATAAGTTCCTTTTGATTTCTCTTCCCTGTTTACCTTCTCAAGCATCTCTTGCTTCTTGTGTCTGAATGTCTAACTTTCTATGAAAGTCCTCTATTCCACTGAATGGCCATATTTTCCCCTGAAACAAGATACTCAGTTTTGCTGGGTAGGGGATTCTTGGTTTTAATCCCAGGTCCTTTGCCCTCTGGAATATCATATTCCATGCCCTTCAATCCTTCAGTGAAGAAGCTGCCAGGTCCTGTGCTATTCTGATTGTGTTTCCACAATATTGAAATTCTTTCTTCCTGGCTGCTTGTAGTATTTTCTCCTTGATCTGGGAATTCTGGACCCTGGCTATAATATTCCTAAGAGTTTGCTTTTGGGGATCTTTTTCAGGAGGAGTTCAATGGATTCTTTCAACCTCTATTTTGCCTTCTGGGTCTAAAACATCAGGGCGATTTTCCTTGATAATTTCTTGAAGGATGACTTCTAGGTTCTTTCTTTGATCATGGCTTTCAAGTAGTCCAATAATTTTTAAATGATCTCTCCTGGATCTATTTTCCAGGTCAGTGGTTTTTCCCATGAGATATTTCACATTGCCTTCTATTCTTTCATTTGTTTGGATCTGTTTAACAGCATCTTGATTTTTCATAAAGTCACTAGCTTCCATTTGCTCCAGTCTAACTCTGAAGGAATGAATCTCCTCAGTGACCTTTTGAGATTCTTTCCATCTGGCAAAATTGGCTTTCTAAAGCATTCTTCTCCTTATTGCCTTTTTGAGCCTCTTTTGCCATTTGAGTTAGTCTATTTTTTAAGGTGTTATTTTCCTCAGTCAGGCTGTTGATTCTCATTTCATACTTTTCTTCCATCTTTCTTATTTCTTTTCCCAATTTTTCCTCCACTTCTCTTATTTGGTTTTTAAAATCCTTCTTAAGGTCCTCTATGGCCTGTAACTCACTTGTATTTTCATTTGGGGCTTTTGGTGCAGGAGTTCTGACCTCCCAGTCCTCCTCCTGTTCCATGCTTCCAGTCTCTTTGACCACAAAATAGGAGTCTAATGTTGATTTTTTTGTTTATTTTGTTTCCTTTGCCTAGGCATGATACCATTTAATTGCTTGACTTTGGGGCTTGTTGCCACAGTAGGACTATGCCACCAAACAGGGGAGATTCTGTCCCAAACCTTGGGGTCTTCTCAACTGCTGGAGGTATTATTTGGGTGCCCTCCCTGAAGCCACCACACACTCTGGCAAGCTGGTCATACACCCCAAGACCTCCACCCCAGACCGCAATCCAGATCCAGGGAGGTTAAAGCAAGTGTGATTACCCCCAAGACTGATCTCCGGATCCCCCAACAGTCAGCAGGCCAAGAGCTGAAGCTGCAACTGAAGCTGCAAAATGGCAGCTGTGCTGTGGCTCCTCAGGGGCTTCTAGCCCCCAGGGGAAGAAGCTGATGCACTCCCAAATACTGGTCCCAAAGTCCACAGGGCACTAACCTCTCACTTTGTCCTAGTGTGTTGCTAATTCTGGAAACCCCACAGCTGCTGGTATTCTGGGGTCCCTCCAGCCAGTTGCTGCTCTGGCCACCCTGGGGCTAAAACCTGTGACTCATGGGGTCCTGGGCTCGGCTCCCAGAGTGCTGTGCTGGCTGCTCCCTGCCAGGCTGCCAAGCTGTCCTCAGTGGGAGGTTAGCTTCTGTGTGTCATTTTGTGGGTTCTGGAGCTCCAGAGGTTGTTCAGAGTCCCCCTGTTTCTACTCTACCATCTTGGCTCTGCCTCCTCCAAAATGTATTTTTAAAAATATTTAAAATAATGTTTTGTTGTATTTTAAAATGCACAAACTATATTTCATTTATGGACTGTACAAAATAGGTGGGCTTTTTGGAGGTGCTGAAAACACAAGGGCTACTTAATATTTTTTAAATTAAATTGAATTAGTTTGAAGTTAGTCTTTCCAAAGTTACTGATAGTATTTTATTTGTCATATCTAATTGCCTTGTCTCTATTTTCATCCTCCTTAAGCTCTTCATAGCATTTTTAATTTTATATATTTATTTTTTGTTTAGAACATTCAGTTCCACAAGCTTTTGAGTTTTAAATTTTCTCTCCTTCCCTCCCTTCCCACCTCCCCAAAATGGGGTGTAATCTGATATAGGTTCTACATATACATTCATATTAAACATTTTCATATTAGTCATGCTGTAAAGAATTCTAACTAATGGAATTAAACATGAGAAAGAAGAAAGAAAACAAAACAGAAAAGAGAGCGAGCAAATTGCATGCTTCTATCTGCATTCAGATGGTGTAATTCCATCATGAGCCTTTTGGAGCTGTTTTAGAACCTTGCTTTGCTGAGAAGAGCCAGGCCTGTCAAAGTTAGTCATTACATAATTCGGTTATAACTCTGTACTATGTTCTCCTGCTTCTGCTCCCTTCACTCAGCATCAGTTCATATAAGTCTTTCCAGGTTTTTCTGAAGTCTGCTTGCTCATCATTTCTTATAGCACAATAGTATTCTATTCACATACCACAATTCCTTCAGCCATTTCCCAATTGATGGGCATTGTCTATAGCCACTATTTGCTCCTGAATACTTTTTTCTCTGAGTTTTGCTTTTTGATGTGTGTGTGTGTGTGTGTGTGTGTGTGTGTGTGTGTGTGTGTATTGGCCTTTCCTAGTTCTTCTACCCATTGAAGTGCTATATCTCAGTCTCCTTTGCTTTTTTTCCCCTACATGTCATGCCCCTTAAAAGTAAGTTTACTGCTTTGCCTTCCAAGGGTTTTTAATATCCAGAGATCCATATATATACATATACATGTATATATGTATATATATGGATCTCTGTATATTAATATATATTATATATATATATATATATTTAGTAACAGCATTTCAAAATGATTGGTTTCCTTTGCCATACTGTATATTTTGTTTTATTCTTTTAAACACATTACTCTAAGAAGGTACCTATAAGCTTCATCAGATTGCCAAGAGAATCTATAACATGCACATGCACAGATGCACACATTTTCTCTGCAGCTAGTTCCCAGATCGAGCCCCGTCCATCTACATATGCCTATATGTCCCATCTCTAATCACTGTTCTGAGCTCGTCTAAACATTGGCTATTAGCTATTTCAAAGTGGATATGTCAGAGGGCTTCTCAAACTGAACACTAAAAAAAAAATGGGATTCATTACACCCCCCCCCAAGAAAAACCCTCCTACTCCATCCTTCTTTTGAAATTTCCAGTTACCTTTAAGGTAACCACCATTCTACTAGCCACCCAGGTTCACAAATTTGTTATCACCCTACACTCCTCATTCTTACTGAAAACGAATATACAGTTTCCAAGCTTTATCATTTCTTTCTACATTTCACACATGAATCCCCTCCTATCCATTTACACCATTACTATGAGTTAAGGTCTGCATACTACCTCTTCCTTTGGATACTGCAGTGGTCTCTGGTTCATTCTCCTTACCTCAAGCCTCTCTTTGTGTGTGTGTGTGTGTGTGTGTGTGTGTGTGTGTGTGTGTGTGTACCTGTCTGTCTGTCTGTCTGGCAATGGGTTGAGTGACTTGCATAGGGTCATACAACTAGTGTACAACTAGTCTGAAGCTTAATTTAAACTCAGTTCTTCCTCAATCCAGGGTCAGTGTTCATTCTACTGTACCTTCTAGCAAGCTTCACAAGCCTCTCTCTACTCAACTTCATCCTTCACACAGAAGCCAAAGTAATTTTCCTAAAACATAAAGCTCATCATTTCATCCCCCTCCCGCAACAAATCTCAGTGGCTTCTTATTACCTCAAGGACCTTTGGCATTCACAATTGGACCCTTCAACTAATTTCCTATCATATTTTATTCATAATACTTTGATCCTAAACTCTGATACAGTCACACTGTCCTACTTAGTGTTACACACACAGAACTCTCCATCTCCCTTTTCTGTTTGTTTACACAGGCTCTCTATATTCCTCAGATTCACTCCCTTCTCTCTGACAGGGCTATCTGCTTGCTGTACAAAATGTCTACAAATTTCTGTTTTAATTAGCTAGAAATTTAGTAGTTATGTCAATTTTATTTTTATAGTTTTCTCTCCTCTCTGTTGTCAGCTTCGACCTTTGACTTTGGTCGGTATTTCTTACTGCTATAATCTTCTTGCGTTATAAATATACCCAATTGACTTGGTGACTGCCTAAGGGTGATTTTTTCCACTATGATTAGTAAGGGGATAGACTTTTTGATAATTATTTGAATTTTTAAAAATCTTTTTTTCTCCTCATTATGTGTTCTGAATGCTTGACGTTGCTGAAAACTGGACCTCTGGTTAAGTGAGATATTATACATATATATGTGTAAAAAATTATATATGTGGGACACACAAATTCCATATTCTGTAAAAGTATAATATACATGCAGTCTTTTTACTAGAAGATGCAGTATGGCAAAGTAATTTTGATGTATTAAAATATAAGTAACATGTAGATGTAAGGATATATTTCTTTATAGTTCTGCTAATTGATTTAGTTTTCTCATTAATGACATATTACATGTCATTACATGCAACTTTTTTCTGCAAGTGTATTTACATTAAAAATACGATTTTAAAAATATACTTGGTAATTTATAATAAAAATATTTACAATTTTTGATCCATCTCAACTAAACTTATAATCATAACAAATATTTTTTATTTATTTGTAGTTTGGGATTATTCCTTTTTATGTGCCTTCCTTAAGTATTTATGAATGCATTCCTTGACTTATGAAAGTTAGTTATATTTTATTAATGGATTTCAATTTCCATGAAATAGTGTGGTATTAGTCAAAACTATTTAAATAAGGAATATGTTCTAGAATATTTTGCAGGTTGAAACTAGGGGTTTAAGTAGAGCCAATTCTTAGAAAGTTTTTTGATTCTTCAAATATTTCATTAAATTCATAAAGATTACACTGATTTTTTATGATAACTTTAAATATAAAAATTATAGCTTATCCTTTTCAGTGCATCCCTCATTTACATTTATAGTTTAAGTATTCTAGGGATGAATACTTCACATTTAAGATACTCTGTGGTTCTTTTTTTTTTTTTTTTTGGAGGGCAATTGGGGTTAAGTAACTTGCCCAAGGTCACACGGCTAGGTTTTTTGTTCATGTGTGTCTCAGGCCGGATCTGAACTCGGGTCCTTCTGACTCCAGGGCCGGCACTCTACTCAATGCACTAACTAGCCGCCCCGATACTCTGTGGTTCTATATACCTAAAACTATAGATTACTAGATCCCACTTATACAGTTGACACTAATAGTCAGACATCGACATAACTAGCTCAAAATAAAGACATTTTATGAAATGTCATTGTATATACAAGAATAACAAACATTTACTTCATAAAATGGGGCACACTCTCCCATTGCTATGCAATACCAAGGAAAAGATAGGGCACATGCATAAACTGCGCTACTAAACAGGCACCTATCTGATGAACACTCAAAGCCCAAATGACATACCTGATACTTCAGGAGCTTCATTTCCTCTCTCTTCCTGTGATGCTCCCCATTAGCACAGCATCTCTGTTATCTTCTTAACATGGCTGCTGGGGCCTGTTCTTCTCCACAGTTCAAATCAACTTTCTTTTCAAACTGTTTAGGCCTCCTTTCTACTGGGTACAGCATCTTGTACTAGGCCAGTTGCTCCACTGCAAGACACTATGTTCTCTCTGTTAGAGACACAAGCAAAAAGGTGAAGAGTGATTCCTTCTCAAGATTTGGTTCTTCTTTCATAGCTGGCTCTCTTCTGAGGTGCCTGAATGACTCTCTCAATTGAAAGAGTTTTTTTCTGAATGGGAATCTTCCTTAATCTCCAAAAGGGACAAAGTATAAAGTGTTCCTCATACTTTTTCTACAAATTATGAATTATCTGTGATGAATGAAAACCTGAGAGGCAAAATTTCTAGGAAATTCTAGCAGTCAATAAATGTGGGATCAGTAGTTTCTCTTAGAAACCAAAGAAACCACAGGAGAGCTTGAAACAACTTAAATCCCTTCTGAAAGGGAACTCCCCTGGAGTGAAGATTAACCCTGGTTGGTGGACTTTTAATGAGAAGGTGAGTTAAAAGTCTTCTGCTTCTCAAGTTGATAACATGGATTGATCATGAGATGCCTTAAGGCCTCTGGGCAGAGGAAACTATTTCCATCTGGACCTCTCTGGCTAGTTTTCTCTTTCTTTAGCTGTATTGCCCTAAACACTAAAGAAGGGACCAGAAGACAAGGGTTTCTTCCCCTAGGCAAAGATTCATAGGGACTAGATTCTGTTTATACTCTAAACAGAAATTAGGTCTCCCAGTTGGATAGTATGCCTCGGGACTAAAAGCAAATACCATTACTCTGCCCTTCAGAGATTGACTGACATTTTCATAGGCTGTGTTTTAATAGAAATAAAAGGAAAAGGGTACATCACAAAGTAATCGTTATTTATACAATAATATTAATTTCCCTTATATTTTCTCTGTTTCACACCCTTTTCAATCTGTAAATAATTCATTCAAGGAGTAAGCCTCTCAACTTCTAACATCCTTAATAAATTGAGATTGGAACTATTAATTTTCTGTTACCTGCAGCACTCAATTCATCTGAGAGTGTTCAAATAACACCACACACACACACAGACACACACACACATACACACACACACACACATTATAATTTGAAAATTCAGGAGCAAAGACAAAAATGTAGTTAGATAAAATTCCCCTACATAATACTAATTTCCTTTTTTAAACCATATTAAAATTATTTTAGATAATTTTAAATAAAGTACAACTTACAATTCTATAAGAATATGAAGACTGTGCCCTACTTGTGAGGTCAAATATTTCTTTAACTAGAAATGATCATGTTTCTGCAAATTAACATAATGTTTTTTCTTAGCAGATTTTCCCTTAAAAATGAAGCAAAGTAAAATTTCAAATTGTATTCTTCTTTGAGATATGAGGGAATAGAGAAGTAAAAAAGAAGGAAAGCAAGTACTAAAAAAAAGTCACACTTTATTTTTAAAAAAATCTTTAAAACCACAAACAAAATTAATATTTTAATGGAAAAGCCCTATTTCCATTAGACTTTGAAGAAAAGTGAGAACATTAAGATATTAAATTACTCTTTTCCATTATTATTTGTCATTTTATATCACTTGCTATTCAACAACTTGCAAAGACCTTCCTGTTTATTTTACTAAAAACATCACTGTAACATTCTGAGGATTTAAGTGAAAAAGATGTGGTGTTGACCAACAGAAGGCCAATGAATGTTGGATTCTTGACCTTCTCTCTGCTTTACCTTTTGATTAATGTTGCTGCCAGATTTTCTTTAGCTCTTTAGGGAAGTTGTTTTTGTGTTTCTGGAAACATGAATCTCTACAATTTAATGAACTTCTTTCTGACTGGAAAGGCTAGTTATCTGAAAAAAAAAAAAAAAATATATATATATATATATATATATATATATATATATATATATATATATTTCTGATGAACTAATTGACTTGCTTCCATACAAACAAAATGATTGAATGAAATCAGGATATAACATTTTGATTTATTTTATAATAAAAGTGCTTTCATTCAGTGTCACAAATGTTTATTAAGTATCAGATATATACAAGTAACTGAACAGAACCAAGATAGGCATGAAAGAGTCCCTGTCTAAGCAGTTTATATTGTAATGTAGGGGCGGGGCAGGAGGATATGATAGGTGTAACTTAGCCCAACAATCAATAAGCATTATAAAGTACCTGCTATGTGTTAGTTTTGTACTAAGCACTGAGTATACAAAAGATAAAATAAAATAAAATAAGCAAAAGATGTATTGAAATGGAGGCATTGGAGATGTCTCAATAAGGTACTCTAGAAATCTTTGAGGAAGGAGAAAGAGTTTTACTCTTGAGAGCTAGGTAGTACCAAAGTTGTAACTAGGTCAGGGTGACTGACTCTTTAAGTAGGACACCAATATTTATAGGATACTGAGAGTACCTGTACTCCTTCAAATTGAAGCTTTTCCCCATCTGGCACCCACAGTAGCCACAACCCAGTCCTGTCCTACTCCCTCTCCCTGGGTCTCTTCTTCTGTAGAGCCTTGTGTCTTCAAGCATGAAATTTATTTTTCATTTTTTTTTTCACAACCTCACCCATACCAACTGGCATTAAAAGTTTATTTAAGACTCTTTCCATGCTGTTTGATTTGGTTCCATTTTGCAGTAATTGCTCAGGCTGGCAGAATTTCTATTTATGGTACTGGGTGACAGTATGTTAAGCCATGAAGGATTTTGAGAGGCACAAATGAGGAAGCAATGCATTCCACATAAGGAGGATTATTTTTGTGAAAGCAGAGGTAGGATATGGCATATTGATCTCCAGGAATAGTCTAGTATGGTTAGAACATAGAATGTTAAAAAAAAGGCAAAATGGGAAAAATTTCTGGAAAGGCAAATTACAGATTAGGGGTTGGGGTTTGAACATTGTCATGGTAATGAGTAATGGCTGAAGGAGTACCTGACTTGTAGTAGGTTATTAATAAATTCTTGCTGATTGATTGATAAAAAGCAACTAAAGACTTTTGAGCATGGCATTAACATTATCAATCTAGACATTAACAAAATTATTTTGGCTATTTAAAGATAGACTGGAGAGGGAAGTAATTGGCTACAGAAAGCTACTCCATTAATGCAGGTAAAAAGTAACGACCTCCAGTGGAACTCCACTGAACCTGAACTCCAGTGAAAGCCCTGTGAGTAGAAAGAAAGGCAGCAGATGTGAGAAATACAGACAGAAATAGCCCTCTTTGGCAATTTGGGAATATAGAAAATGAGAACATGGAAAGAGTCAAAGAATTTTTTTTTGTTGTTGTTATACTGTGTGGGAGGTGAGAGTGAGATTCCAAGTCCCACATACAATTGGTGATGAAGGACTAGCACTCAGTAAAGAGATTAGGGCTGAACTCTTAGAGGTCTGGTGGGAGTAATTATTATTATTTTTTTTTTTGCTTTTTGGAGGGCAGTTGGGGTTAAGTGACTTGCCCAGGGTCGCATGGCTAGTTTGTGTATTAAGTGTCTGAGGCTGGGTTTCCTTCCAGGCTTCTCACCTGATTCTAGGGCCATGCTCTATTCACTGCACCACCTAGCCACCTCCTGGGAGCAAAAATTTAATATTGCCATCAATGACTAGTGAAAATTTTATCCAGTAGCTGGTCATTAGTTATTTTGTTAGTTTCTGAACCCTTCTTCCACCAATTAACCTAATATCATAATTATGGTTACAATTCTAACATTTTTCATTATATCATTTTTTTTTTGCTGTACTCATTCACAATACTCACAACTAATTTAATAATTATGATGGCTAAATTGGTCCAAAAAGGTAAATAGGTAAATTGTTACAAACAAATACAAAATATTGGCAACTGTCACAATAGCCAAAATAGCTATGAATATATTCAATTCTTTAGTAAAATTACTAAAATCTTTCAGCTTCTTTTAGAATGATGGCTAACTTTTGGTAGTATCAGAGCCTTTGTGGTATATTCTGTTAAAATAAAATTATAAACTTGCCATTTGGAATTTAGAGTCTCAGTCTTGCATTTAGAAAATTTTATCATTTTAGCATCTTCCAGGTCATAATTTTGTATTATCTGTCCCTCTGTTCTGTACATGACCAAACTCATTTTCTTTTTTTTTTTGTGTGTGTGTGTGGGGGGGGGAATCATGACCTCTAGATTAAAATTAAAATATGACCTTCTCACCCTAGCATTTGTAACCCTCCACAGTGTCTCTAAAAAATCCTTCTTTTATATTATCTTTCTTCATACCCTCCTGTTTCAGTTAAACTAGTTTTCTAGTAATTCCCTAAATTCAGCATTTCATGACCCATTTGTGTGCCTCTCTCATGCATACAATGTATTCCTCACCTCTGCCTTTTGAAATCATTATCTTCTCCCAAGGCATAGCTTAAGTGCTAAACTCCTATTTATGTTTTTTTATCCTTTTCCTCCAAGTTATAAGTATCTTTTCTCCTTTGTGAAGTTAACATCTCCTTAGGTTTATACACACATATTGTATTTTCCCAGTAGATGTAAAATGGGGTGGCATTTTTTCTTTGCATATGCTTCTGTAGCCTCAGCATGTTGAATGGTGTCTTCTCTGTGATTCATATTTATCCATTTCGAAAAAATAATATGATATGCTAATTTTACTCTAAATATTAACTCCCATTGATAAAATAATATCAAATAGAATATAAAGCATATTTATATAATTTGCATTTTACAAAAGAGAAAAATTTTCATACATAAGCATTATTTTCATATGGGTAACACAATATAAAGTCAAACTGTCCACATTTTCTGAATTGATGTGTTTTTCTTGGCATTTTTTTTTCATCCCGTTGAGTAGTTTTCATGTTTTACAAAATCTTAATTTATAGTTATTTTGTCAACTGACATCAGTTTCTTTAATTTTCATAATGAAGCATTCAAATGAGTGATATACATTTGACATATATATGTCCTAGTCATTTTTCTACTTTGTATCTGTTTATTATTCTGATAGCAATCATAGTATACTATTTCTTTTCAACTTAATCAATAAACACATTTGTCTCCTACTCTTTTATCTACAATTAATTTCATCAAGATCAAAATTACAATTAGAATTTGAACACTATTAAATAAAGAGCCCCATCTGACTCTGGCACAAGTATAATTCTGGTAGAAGGGCTCTGGAGAAGAACAATAAATGTAATTTTATTTAGGTGAAAGCATTAAGTTAAGAAAATAGATCGGAAGTAGTTTAAGTCCTGTTAAGAGTACAGAATTAAGAGAGGTAGATTCTTATCAAAACAAGTAAAACCTAGGCCTTAGCTTGGGGTTTAATTGGACAATCAGACTTGCTTTCCTTTAGTTTGCCTAAAACTCTATATTGATCAATGAATATAATCCCTAAATTGGTCGACATTTTCAGCAGCTTGTCCGAACAGTCTGTTTTTATGCCTTTGCTGACAGTGAACATGTTTAGAAAAGCTCTGTGATGCTGATTGCATTTCTCATATTTATTAGAATTCATGGATTTGCAGCCTCTTTTATGCCCGACCTAATTTTTCCCCCAGGTACTAGGTCAATTTATAGATGTATCTTAGTAAGCTTGACTTTAATTGTATGATTTGGAGGGTATTTTGTCATAAAACCCTTTTTCCTGTTCTGGCCAGGAATTTTTCAATAATAGTGCAATTTGAAGACCAACACAACAGGATACAAATATAAGCAGGTGTATGCCTTAGTCAGATAAGAGTCACAAAACAGAAAAAAAATGTGGAATGGCTTAAAAACACATATAGATGGATTGAAAATTAGCCCAGGATTGAAAACCCCAAAGTTATGCTCACAAGGTGACCTGGGGAAGAAGCAATCAGTGGGGGCGGGGGACAGGGGAATGAAGATTTTGCTAGTTTAATAACTAATAGGTATACATAAATAATTAGAGTTTTTGACAGTTTTAATGACAACCTAGTCATGGGAAAAGACAAATCTACATATTGAAAGAAAGCAGATTTTTTTTTTAAAGTTGAGATGAACTGACAGAGTTAAAGAGAATACATGTGAAGAGAGACAGGCAGCTTGTCTAAATAAGACTAATATTAAATGCAGGTGATTATAGCATTTGAAATTAAAAATAAGTTGTGATTCAGTTATTTTAAAATTGCCAAGGCCTCTCAGCTGCATATTTCTCCAGGTGCCGATGCAGTTGTAACAACAAGCATATCCAATGATTTAAAAATAACATTCACGGGTGTCACCTGATGTCACTCCAGATAAGAGATGCTGTTTCCAATCAAAGAAAGTACTTTTTTATATTCAACTGTAACACTTTCCAAGCCTGTGCCACATATTTATGCAATGTATTTAAAAATAAAGTAAGTTTCTTGGTCATAAACATTAAATGGTTTCAGCCTTCTAAGGGTATTAAACATATCTAAGAAATTAAGTAAGCACTTTAATTCCAAAATATTGTGTGTGTGTATACATGTTGCTTCTTTTTTTTAAGAAAGGAAACATGATTGCTTTGACTTCCTCCATACTCAACTGAAGAGATATTGAGGTTGAAAAAGTATATATAGTATTTAGCTTTCTGTAAAACTACTCAAATGCAAAGTCACCAAAATGTATTAGCTCAATCAGATCTGCTATTTATACACTTAAGAATTAGTATCCTCTTATGCTGAGCTTAGCTTTTGTGACAGTGCAGAAAAAAGACGATAAAATGCTAGGTAATCCTGCTTTGGTATAAACAGCAGGCGAACATTGGTGTAATTAGAAATAACCATCCCAATTTGCAAATTAAGAATTTTGGCATCTTGAGAAGGCAAATGGGACATAGCACTTGAAAGAGAAACCAAAAAGGATAACTATGTGAAGGGACAAGGGAAGACTTCACTTGGGATGTGGGAAGAATATCTCAGTTAACCACCCCCATGTAATCAGTTATTTAATAAATAGTAATTAAGATTCTACCACATTTCAAAAATTGTGCTAGATTGCAGGGACAAAGACCAAAAATGTGATTCCCTCAAGAAGTTTTATTTTGTGGGGAAAAGAACATGTACACATATAATGAGATACAATACACAATATATAATAATTATTTAGGTGGAGACACTAGTAGTGGAAAAGAATTTTATAAACTTTAAAGGAAACTAGGAGTTCTTGGAGGAAAGATTAAGACCTTGGATTTCAGGATATGAGGGACTCTGCAAAAGGATGAGAATAAGAGATTGAATAGCTTGTGTGAGGAGAAGCCATGAGACCAGCTTTGTGTGAACCAGAGAGTTTACAAAGGGAAGTAAATAATGCATGTGCCTGGAATAGTAGCTGAAAATCGGGTTCTGAAGGACTTTAAAGGATTGTAGAAGCAACAGGGAGCCAGGGGAGTTTACTGAACAGGGTAATGAGCCAGTCATTTAATTCTGAGGGCAGTGCTCCCCCCCACCAAGAGTCAAGACTGGGTACCTCTAATACACACACAGCTCCCAGAATTGCTAAGGACCCTCCATTGTTCTCAACCCCATCATTTGGCCACCTAATTCTATTCAAAAAGAAGAGTGTAGGGGCGGCTAGGTGGCTCAGTGAGTAGAGCATCAGCCCTGAAGTCAGAAGAACATGAGTTCAGATCCGGCCTCAGACACTTAACACACACAAACAAAATAACCTAGCCGTGTGACCTTAACTGCCCTCCCAAAAAGCAAAAAGAAGAAGAAGAAGAAGAAGAAGAAGAAGAAGAAGAAGAAGAAGAAGAAGAAGAAGAAGAAGAAGAAGAAGAAGAAGAAGAAGAAGAAGAAGAAGAAGAAGAAGGAGAAGAGTGTGAAGAAGAGAAAGTTCTGGTAGTGGTCTTTAATCACTCAGGGATGTAAGGTATTAGAAGTCAAGTCTAGGGAAGGAACTGTTACTGAGGTTGTGCATGTCCTGTGATGCAAAGTTAGCATAGGACTGATAGCAGCTGGGAGGATTTGTGCTTCAAATCTTCCACCAACCTTTGAATTCCTTTGCCCTGGATTCCTGTGATGCCATGATAGTCCTTCTCTTGCTTGGGTGTCCTAAATTAATGAAATGCAAAGTCTAAATGGAAGTTTCCAGAGTCACAAAAACTGGGTTCAACTTACCTTTGATGTTTGTTCCTTGTGTGACTTTGGGTAAGTCACAAGCTCCTCTAGTTGGACTAAATGTTCTCTAAGGGTCTTTCCAGCTCTAGATGTATGATCCTAAAAACACATTCTATAACAAGAAGTCTTTTAAAGTGATTCTGTCGATCTTCCTTTATGAGTAGCCAAAGCCATTGTATTCCTTTATAGAGCTTGCTAGGAACTAGCAACACGTTTTATAATGATAATTTTTCTCACACTTCCAGAATCCTCTCTAAGGCCTGACCTTTTGGGTGAATGGAGTCTCATCCTTTAAAACAATATGTCCATTACAAGTTTAAACTGCCTCCAAAAAGCTTGGCTCTAAGAAGTGCTTAACTCATTGCTAAAGGGGTATAGAAAGTTGTCTAAAGGCTATTCAGGACCAAGTAGGAGGAAGCTCTATACATATTAGGCTAGTTGTTTGACATATCACACATTTTCCATCTGTTGCCAGTAGCTAAATTGTATTATCCTGTTGGGGGAAAGAAGTGGGTTTCTTGAGGTTTTATGACTTTAGGAGTGCTTAGAACTCCAAAATACCGAATGAATGTGACTCAAGCCTTCTCTCAGCCAAAGTAAAACAAAGTTTATTAAAGATTCACCATATTGGGTTGGCTCTTAAGGAGCCTAAGCATTTGTGATGCTTGTATTGACAATCAGGCCAGATTGAATCCCAGATATATGGAATCTCCAATAGATTGAATCTGAGTACCTTCATGGAGGCAAGATCTCATATACAGAAAGACTGTGAGAGGGATTTAGGGGTGGTCTAGTAGTCTGGGGTGATGAAAAGAGGGGTCCAGGGAGGATCTTGAGGAGGAGTCTAAGGAGGATCTTGCTGGGACTGGGGAGACTAGAGATCAGATTCCCAGGAACCAAGAGAATGGGATTTTGATGGGATCATGGGTGAGAAGCAGCAGGAGGCAATCTGGGGGTAACAGCCAAAGAAGGGCTAGACTAGGTTAAGAGTAACAGAAATTTGTGAATAATGATAATGGAAGGTTTATGGCCTCAGAAATGCCAGATCAAGTTGGAAGGTTCAAAGAGAGTTCAAGGGAGTTCCCAGAGCCTATACCCCATCAGGTTCCCCTCTAAATTTCATTGCTTGCCTTTCCCATCTAGGGCCTAGTTCTTTTTCTCCTACAGAAATATATTTGTTTTCATTCATAAATTCATATATTAGGTACTGTACCTGTTCATAAAGCAATAGTTTCACTTTGAAACAAGTTACTGCACATTGAATTTCACATCTCATTAGTCTCCAAATTAACTAATGACTAAAATTAGAAGAATATGATTGATTAGGAACTAACCCTGTCCCAAATTTTCCTAGGAGCTCTTAGAGATGGAGTCCCTAATCTTATCAAGGAGTTATGGGTCAAAGGACAAGTGATAGGATCTTAGAAGTAGATGCAAAACATTAGCCCATGCCAGGCTAATGTTTTGCATCTGTATGTATCTACATATGCTATTTCTACCCCCCTCAAAATTGTACTTAACATTGATGATTATAAGGTTTAGTTGTGTCTAATCTTTTTTACGTAGCTGAACTCTTTCCTAAAATATAGTTAACTCTGAAAGAAAAATAAAATAAAAATAAATATTGAAGAAAAGGAGTCTATCCTGTAATAAAAGAGTTTAGGAACATAAAAAAGAGGGTATATTTTGAAGTTGTTTTCTTTAGCACTGCAGACACCAAGAGAATCCTCAGCATAGACATTGCTGCTACTTTAAGAGAGTCTCCATACAGTATCAATAATGAGACTCTACAATAAATCCATGGCTCTTTATAGCATCGATGGTTAGTAGCACAACAGATTTTTAGAGATTTAGGAGAAAAGAGAAAGCAGGTAGAAAATGGGGCTAGCTGGTATTCTTAGGCAGGGCACAAGCACTGGTTACAGAAAAGAGTGTAATTGTTCATTTTAAAATTCAAGTTGTTGTGTTTTATCCTATGACCATTGGATTGTGTATTTAGAACCAGAAGGGATCAAAAAGGGAATTTAGTCTACTTCCTCATTCTATAAATGAGGAAAATGGAGAAAGTTGGAGATTTGTAAAAGTTCACATGGAGAAGTGTATAGCAGAGTTAGTATGTGAAGCCAGGTGTCTTGATTTGAAATCCAGAGCCCTTTCAATTGGCTTAATTTTAGTTAGGAAATAATCTTCTCGTCTAATTGTATTTTTTCATTTTATTCACCAATTATTTCAGCATTAAATCTGAATTGAAAATTTCATCTCATTCACCTAATTTTGGATAGGTTAATACTATCATTTTCCTTCAAATGACTCCAGATGTTATTTCTGAAGAAAGGGATCAAGAAAACATCATTCAGTTTTGGAGCAACAAAAAATATGTAATAATGTTTGATCTCAGAAGTAGCTGTAGCTAGGAAATATCAAGGAGAAAAAATTTAAAAGTTTTTCCAAACCCAAGATCTCTATTTTGGTTTAATATACATGTTAACATTATGATAATCGTGGCTGGTGATACATAAAAAATGAACTGTTGGAGTATGAATTTGGTCCAAATGAAAGCTTTTTAGATTGCTTGAGTGGACTAATTATTCCAAGTATTAGAAAGGGGTGTGTGTGTGTGTGTGTGTGTGTGTGTGTGTGTGTGTGTGTGTGTGTGTGTGTGTTACAGCCTGGATCCTGTGGACAGCTAGTTTAAAAAAGTATTGGAGAAATAATGGCATTTTACTCAAGACAGAAGATATTTTTTATGTCTTTCTCCTAACAGGTGGTAATAAAAAAAGTTGTTACTGGTGACATTTACTGAGAGACAAGTTTTTAGACAAATGTTACCTTTTGAAAACCCCATTGAGTTGTTACAGCATGTGTCCTGTGCCTCCAAATATCAAATACAGTATTTGACATGTCATAATTTTCTTATGGAAATTATTTTAAAATGATGCCAATAGAATTACCCAACATGAAAATACCAAGTTATAGGAACCAATCAACACACATTTGTGAGGTTTTAATGAAATGTCATGCAAACCAGAGATTAACAATTTTTTGTTGCTAGTGATGAATTAAAAATACATATGAGGGCGTTCTTAACTTGCCAGTATCAGAGCTGTTTTGTGCATGCCACTGCAGAAAATTCCCACCTTCCTATCACTTGGAATTTCCCTTTCCTCCTTCCTTCCTTCCTCTCTTAATTCATCTTGACTGCTTTTACACCTCGGTCCTGTTTCCCTGCTTCTCAATTTGTCCCAGTACCACTCATAGTCAGGGATCTAAGGATGGAATCTATAGTCGTGTCATGGAGGATGTAGATAAGCTCATAGTTTCATAGATATAGAGGGATGTTAAAAGCTACCTACAACAATAGTACAAGCCCCAATTTTTCAGATAGTGAACTGAGGCCCAGGGAAGTTAAATGACTTCTCCAGGGTATCAGAGGTACTTTCACTATAATATGTTGTTTTTAAATGGGTTATCTTTTGAAAACCTCATTGAGTTCTTACCGTATGTCTTGTGTCTCCAGATATCAGATACAGTATTTGGTAAAACATAATTTCTTTATGAAAATTATTTTATAAGATTTTCGATAGAATGACTTAAGATAAAATATCTCTTCCTTTCACCTTGGGCATTGTTCCTGAATTGGGTGTGTCAATGTATTCCCCTATGATTGCACTCAGAATGCTCGTAACTCTCTGGATTAAATGTTGCTTTCTGGTCGTGAATATTCCTGATGTATTATTTCTGCCATTGGAAAGTTAGCAACTTGAGTGCATAGGCTAACTTTGCTTTTTCTATTGATTAGTACCCTTACTGTCATGTTTTCAGTGTCACAAAGCAGTTCACACAAGGAAATAAGGAACCGAAGCTTGTCTCCCCATGTGGAAGTTCATGATTTTTTTCCTTCCTTACCAACAGGGAAAATAGATATCTAGCTTGTTGGTGGCTTTTTTTTATAAAGTTACAGTACAGCTGCTAATCAAAAGACTTTTCTTCACTGAGGAAAGAGACAGCAAGTAGTCACAGAATAACTTTGTATACTCTGAACTCATAAACAAAGTCCCTCATGTGATTCCAGAAAGAGGTTCTCTACACATTTCAGTTGTTTTGCACCAGGCAGAACAGACTGGGCCCCCATTGACCATTGTCTTGTAAGGTGTATTTACTTATTATGTTTAAAATTACTGCTTATGAGTGATTGCTGTGGATGATGGCCACATAGTACTGAGGACTGCTCTTTCCCCTACCCTATTGTCTCTGGGGATTTAATGATCCCTACCCTGTTAGAAAAGTTGACTTGTTTGGTCTGGTTTGTTTTATCCTAAGAGTAGAATAATAGCTGCTTAGGTCATGGTCCTCTTCTCTACTACTCTGTGAAGTTTAAATCTAATAAAAAGTAAGAAGTTCAATCATGATATTTCAAAGCCTCCAATGTAAACAATTCTTAATATTTAGGCAGAGGTTTTGTTCTTCTTAATTTCGATTTATATTTCTCTGGTTAAGCCCTAGCCTCTTTACTTTTAAATACAACTGGTAGCTTTAACCCATATTTTCTGCTTCAAGGTGATTGTAAGAGTCAATGGCCCTCCTTGATCTCTTCTTTCCACAACTTAGCTCTACTTTGTCTTTCTTTCTTTTCCTGATGTTCCTGTATCACAATTCTTTCTGGCTCAAGTCTGAAGGTCCTCCTTCTTCCTCTTAGTTTTTCTCTCCCGTGAATTTCTTCTTTAGGAATTCCACTGTATGACTCAATTCTTCTTGGTCCCTCTGATCTACAAATCCCAAGATGGTGGTCAGTTCTCAGATCCCTTTTAGATTTGCACAGATTGTCTCCCCCATTAAAATGTAAACTTGTTGAGGTCAGGAACTGTTTAACTTTTTCCTCTGAATTCCCCAATATTTAGTATAGTACTTGGAATACAGTACACCTAATAGATGCTTGCTGATTGATTGAATTAGATGATGCACAAAAGTGGAATGAGCTGCTTTGTAAGGCAGTGAGTCTTGTGGATGGAATTGGAGTCAGCAAGATCTAAGTTCAAAATTGATCTCAAGGTACTAGCTTAGGAAAGTCAATTAAGCTCTGTCTATCTATGTGCCTCAGTTCCTTCATCTGTAAAATGAGAATAATAATGGCACCTATATCATAGGATTATTGTAAGGATAAAATTGGATAATATTTCTAAGAAGCTTTTCAAATGAAAAAGTACTACATAAATTCAAATTATCATCATCAATCAAGTATTTGTTAAAGCAGATGACCTCTGAAACCTACTCTAATTTTGAGAATCAGTGTTGATTCCTGCTTAACTGGTTTTGTTACCTCTAGCCTTAACGTTCTCTAAACCATCTTAAATGTTGTTACTAGATTAATGTTCCTAATGCAAAATTATGTTCATCATATTCTGCCATAAATAACTAATGCCTCTGAATTACAAAACTTTAAAGATTTTCTACAGAATGACTACAAACTGGCTTTCTGGTTAGTTATCATATTATATCCTCTAAACTCCAGTCAAATAGGACTACTCTTGATTCCTCCTTCAATATATTACTTGTGTTTCTATGTCTATCATTTATCATTTCATTCCCTTACCTTTAATGTCATTATTTTGTCTTGATTTCTTTCAACTAACATGCTATTTGGCCTCCAAGGATCAGCTCCAATGCCTCATCCTTAATAAGTCTTCCCTAATCAGCACCTGCTCAGCAAAATGGACTATTAGAACTTATACAGCTCTTTATGATTTACAAAGTACTTTACTCACCACTGGCTTTTGAGGTAGGTCATAAAGGTTAAATGATGTGCTCAAGATGACACAGTCATTAATTATCAGAACCAGTATTCAAATGCAGGTTTTCTGACTCCCCTTCTGAATACTCAAGGCATTTTGTGTATACTTCTATATACTTAGTATATTCTATTTTTGATTATTCTTATCTTTGTGTATATTTTACCTCTCCTACTAAAATTTTAATATTCTTAAAAGAAAAGATCACATTATATTTATCTTTCTCTCTCTCTCAACTTCTAACACACCTTAGACATGTTTAATATGCTAAATAAATTTGATTACTTTGACTGAGTGAGCATCAAAGATTATTACCTTGTCAACTATATTAAATATATCTGTAGAACTTACTCCCAATGTTTCATTAAACAATTTAATCATTAAAGCATGTAAGGGCAAATTTTGAGTTCAACCCACAAAGACTGGTCATTGGTCAACCTCTAGTATTTCCTAGTCTAACAAAGTCTTGGATAAGATTTCAAATATCTGAGGAATTGGTTAATTGGGCTTCTCTGTTAATTGATTTCCTAAACATCATTGGGAAGTAGCCTCCAATATGAGGGAAATTTTTTTTCAGTAATTGTGAGGATGATAATATTCTCTTCTCTACTTGTAGTGTCCTATACCTATTTCCCAGTACTAAAATATACATTTTCATCAAATAAGAATGTGTTTGTCTGATTCCATTGATATTATGTGTTACAATGAATTATATGTTTAAGCTATTCTTCAGACTAAGAAAAAAAATTAAATGATCATTATCCAAAGAATGAAGTGATTAATTGTTCGTGAAGTCAAAGTCATGGGAAAGGGTTAGCAACATAGTTCATCACTTCAATCTAGAAGAATCATATTAACACAGTATTTTTAAATTATTGAATCACTTCCTAGAAAGTATTTTTGAAAAATTTGAGAAATAATCCTACTCACTTTGAACCTTGAGAGAATTGATCTGAACTTCTTAAAATACGAAATAAAAGCAGATAATTGTATAAAATCAAGCTTTGAGACACAGGAGGAATTGGTTAATGTATTCATTATAGCATAGTATGAGATATAATAAAATTGAAGTGTAACAGATCATAAACCAATTTAAATTTTAGAAAATTCAAATAAAGGTAAGCAATAGTTAGAGCTTAAATATGAACATTCCAAATAAAATTAATGCTTAAGTATTTTTTAGAAAGTAATAGTGTCAATTCACTTTATTTAGACATTTAATATCTTCCTCCTTATGTGATATGATCATGATCATGACACAGTACTGTTTTAAAGTATAAATGAATTATAGTGGGGCTTGGTAAACCTGGAGGGCTAGATTTGGTACATGGTCTATAGTAAAAGCCATTTTTAGTATATAGGCCATATAAAAACAGGGGGAAAAACATGGGCCAAGTGGACCATAGCTTGCCAAACTTTATATTATGGCAACACTGAAGGACAAAGTTGGTGACATTTATGAACAAGAAAAAACTACAAGGACTTCACTGAACTTCAGGTTGGATTTGGAGATACTTCATGGTGCCCCTTTCTTCTTAGGTATAGATATACTAAAATATTGGCCAGCTTCACACTGAAATTTGTGGAATAGAATTATCCAGAATCTAAGAAGCATGACAACTATAAATGGAAACTAAAAATAAATTATTGCAATATAATGATAGCAAAATGTAGTTTAATATTCTCATTTAATTACCTTTCAGTCATTGCTAAGGAATAACATTTCTTAAAAACTTGTGCACAATACTGCCATTTTTTTCTTTCAAGAATACTATTATTATTTAGTGTTTATGCATTCTGCTGTGTATTCCTAAATCATACATTTTAAAATGATTCCATTAAAGAAAAGAGCTTTGGTGCATTACTTTGCTTCTGTCATGCCTTTGATCATTTGATAATTACAATTATTTTTGTTATATTTATAATTTTCACAGTTGAAAGAAATACAAGGTTTTGTGAAATAAGACAACATAAATTAGTTTGCCGCATGGGGAATTATGCAAAATACATTTCATTGTGGTTTTTTTAAATTTACAAATATTCTTATTTTTGCATTTAGGAAACTCTTAGAGAATCTGTAGGTAAAAAAAGTTGGAATTTTAGTAGATAAAATATGCTTTCACATGTTCCCAAAATGCACTATATGGGTAACATTTCAATATTTCTGTGAATTTGTGTGACACTCCACCAAAGCAAATTGCAAAATTCTGTGTATTTGATAGATGCTCATAAAGAGCTGCTATAGAAAATAGTGAGTTGGTGAATAAAATCTTTAGAAAATCATATAAACATTAGTTACTATTATTATTGTCTGTTGTTGAGATACATATATGAACAAAAGCTGTGGTTTCATTGGTTTGAAGATTCTGTACATGTCAGGCATATTACCATATTTTCTACAACTTTTAGACTTATACAGTTGTCTAACACTGAAAGGTTAAGTGAATTGATTAGGTGATATTTTTTCAAGGAGAAATTTGAATACAGGATTTCTTGGCTTCAAGGCCAACTCTCCATCCATTATGCCACTCTCACAATACTTATAAATTAAATACCTGCAAGAACTTGTGCTTCATTATCACAGACTCCATTAAACTTTATTCATCTCAATACCATGATAATGCATCACAGTTACAACTTTAGTAGATGACAGGTAGCTTAGTCAAGTGACGTTTTATGGAATCATAGAATCATAGAATTGAAAGATTCATAGATTTAATGAAAGATTGCATTTAGTGTTGGAAAGGACCTTACAAATCATCAAGCCAAGTTCCTATATTTTATATATTTGAAAACTTATTTCTCAAGGTCCCACAGGTAGTAAGCATCAGAGCTACAATGTGACTTCATGCAGGGGTATACTGGAGTCAATTTGAATCAGCTTATCTAAATTTTCATTATGAGCATTTATATACCTCAGAAATTGACAATGCTAAAATTTATACTTGGTTCATTCTTTTATTGACGCTTTAGACTTAAGAAGCGATCAAGAGCATTTAGTAATTTAGATTAAACTTAAAAGAATGCTGTAAACACACATTTACGTTGAAGGCCAATTTATTTTGAAGGCTGTACACCACTGCTTTCACATGTCCTGACACTAAGTCCAATGTACTTTATACTATATTCCAGGATCTTTAGTGATATAATTCACCCTGTTCATTTTATAGATAAAGAAAACAGGGCTCCAAAAAGGTTAAATTATTTCTCTTAAATCATACAATGAGCATATAAAACTGTTCATGGAACTCTTTAGAAAAAATGTTTATGAATAATATGTACATATGTATGTATGTACATATGTGTGCATGTATTCCCCTATTATCTATCAGAAAAAATCCTAATGTATCTTTCAAGGCTCTCCACAATCTCTTACCGCCATGATTTTGTAGTCTTTTCTCATATTACTTTCCTACACCTATTCCATATGTTAGGAAAAATGGGTACTACCATAATCCCCTATACACATTATGTCTTTCCTGTCTCCATGTTTTTTCTCTTTTATGATCGCTAAGACTGGATTGTCCATCTCCATTTGAGAATTTGAAATCCTTCTCTTCTTTTAAAGTTCAATCCAAATGCCACTTCCTCCATGAAGCCATATTGTATTCCCCCTTCCAACTGATCATGAACTCCTCTTTTTCCACAAGACCTCACATAGAATTGCATTTGCACCTCTCTCGTATATTTATCTTATTTTGTAATATAACAATTCGTAAATGTGTCATAATCCACATCCATATGGATATATGAAGAAAGAGCTGTAATTTATTTAATCCCTGTAAATCCCCAGTGCAAATTTCTCAGTGTTTTGCAGATAGTAGAAGCTTAATAGATATTGAAACTACTAGAAATTGTTGCCACCAGATTTGACACTATAAATAGGGAGTGTTCTGGTCAATGTTTAACAGATGACCTTCTGAAAACACAAACCTACTTTTAATTTTAATTTGCATTATTCATATTTTCTCCAAAATTTTCTCCAAAATTCTCCAAAAAAAAGCTATTGCTCTCTTCATTGCTGTAGGCAGCCCCAAGAGGTTGCAGTATACAGCTCAAGTGCCATGGCTCATGATTCCTTATTGAGTTAATTCCCCCTAATTTTTTGAGCATACAAAATTTTCCCAATATCAATTAGTCAATGATTTCTGTCCTTGCATCATTTTGACCAATCTCTCTTCAATATAAATTAATCAATTATTATTGATTATCTTTAATAAAAGGACTTTTACTTAGAAAAGAAAGTGAAGAGGGAATTATAAAACCTCCCCCCCTGCCCAGAACTATGGTACGTTTTCCTTCCTAAATACTCAGTACCTGGGAGAGTAGACTCAAACTTCATCATGACTACCAACAACACTCCACCAAGTTTACTTCTGAGTATGTCATAGCTAGTGAACTAGCTGCTTCCTTGCTTTCAAGGCACAGTGTAACAGAAGCTGGGCTGATTCACTGCTGGGCTGGGTTATAAACAAATCCCTTCTAATGACCTAGAGGCAGGGTGTAGTGCCAGTGCAATATTTACAGCTCCCACAATCATGTTATAGACTGTGATTGGAAATATTGCATGAAGTTCAATCACAAAAATAAACCAAACTTTCCAGATAGAGGATAAAACTAAAGCATTTATTTAGACACCAGAAAACTGAATCCCAAAACCAGTAAGCTGATTCCATCATAGTACAAAAGATATTCAGAAGCCATAATAACACTGAGAACCACAGCATCCTTCAGCTTTCCCACAAACCAATACAAGATCAGTATCTGTAAAGCCAAGCATGAGCAGCTTTCCAGAGGACTGCTGCTGTGAACAGCTTTTCAAGATTCTGAGTATACAGTATAGTGAACTCTTTACTTAATCAATAGCAAATCAGAGCAAAACATTCACAGAAAATCAAGGTACGGTATTCACAGTGTTATAACTTATCACAGAAAATCAAAATACAGCATTCACCATGTCACAACTCAATAATTTATCACTAAAATGACCACATAGTTTTCACCAGTGGGTCTATAGTTTTCAACAAAGTACAATCATTTAGTGTATCACAAAATCCTTAATTCAATCACAAAGTACAAAAGTAAAAGTCAAAGTTTTCCACCCCTAGCTCACAGAAAATCATAATCTTCTCAGTCAGTACACAGTATCCAAGTAAAGTCTTCTTTGAGCTTAACTTGAGGCTGGCTCTCAGCTTCCATGGTTCCTCTTCCATGGTCCCAGCTTCTGCCCAAATCTATCCAACTGTCACCTGGGTTCAAAGGCAGGCAGCTCACAGTTCCTTGTCCAGCTCCTTGTCCAGTTCTTCATCCAGTTCCGATTCCATATTGAAGCTCAGTGTCCAATCCACCTCAAGTCCTTCAAAGTTCCTGTCTCTTGGAAGACAAAGCTTGACAGAGCCACAATAATATGCATACACATTACCAGCACCATCATCAATTCACTATCTGCCTGTGAAATCAACTCAGACCCACCAAAAAGGTCTAAGAGGTCAGCACAAATCATCAGTAAAGTCCCAGGGCCTCCAAAACCCTCCTTCAGGACTTCTGTAAACAGACAACCAGTAAATCCTCTTTCAGGGCTTCCAGTAAAGTCCCAGGGCTTTTGTACAAAGCATCACAAACAAACATCAACACAGACAGAGCAGACAAACAGAGTGCCAGGATACCACAAGTTTTCTCCTTCTTGACTCTGCCACCACAAGGGCCCTCTTCTCAGTTCTGTTGTCTCTAGCCTGGGCCTCTCCTTATATATGGTCATTAGCTCCTCCCCTTCCTATTGCAAGAGTTCATGAGTTCTAGGGTTCACAAGTTGCAGGGTTTACATGTTCTATTTCTTAACAGACTTGATACCAGGCTCAAAAGAAACTTGAACTGAAACAAGGTGCTAATTCAATAGTTGAAACAAGGTGTGAACTACATCTGTGCTTGCCATTACAGTATCTACTCACAAGTCTATCTGACTCCTTGCCTGAGGTCCTCCTCTCTCCCCCAGTCTGGCTAGGTCTATCAGCTTCCTGTGGCTCCACTCTACCCTTCAGCAAATTCCCTCCATCACTGGCACCATGTGATTACATTCAGGGGGCAGAGTTTCCTTTCAAAGCAGGGGAGGTCTTAAAACACCCCACCAGATCTATTAAGGGGCAGGGAGGCTCTTCAAATTCTCATTGTCATTACTCAGGGCTTGTTCCTTAGCAGATTCAACTGCTGCATCTACTGGTAGACTCTGCAATAAGCTGCCAATTCTTGACCTGCCAAAGGGTAGGGAAAAGGGAATAAACATTTATATAATACCTACTATGTGCCAAACAGTATACAAAGTGCTTTAAAGATATCTCATCACAAAACTGTTATCTGTCTCTGATACTCATCTAAGATCAGAAAAGGATAGATATAACAGAAAAAGATGAAACTGCAGCAGCCACATAGGCTGAGATAAAACATCAAACAGCACCTGCTGTCTCTTTCTTTCTCCCTCTCTTCTTCTTCAGACCCAGAGAATTACAGCAGTTTTTGCCTCATTTCATACTAGTATAGAGTGAGAGAATTTGTCTATTTGTAACTTAAGTGCTCAATTCTAGCTCAATAGCCAATTAAAAGAGTTTTCATCAACATGCAAAAAGTTGACAGTAGTCAAAGAATAGCTGCACTGTTTTGATGTGGAGAATAAGGTCAATAATTGTACAACATAATGCATTTCTTTTTTTTTGTTGTTTTTGTTTTTTTTTTGTTTTTTTTTAAGCAAATGCTTTATTAACTTCTGTTTTACATCATTCATTTCCACCAGATTTTGAGTTACAATCATTTTCCCCCCATTATTCCCCTACCCAACCTCCCAGAAGAGTAATCCCACAAGATATCGCTTCCTCCAATCTGCTCTCTCCCATACCTTCTCCCATACCCCCATCGAATTTTCCATTAGAGGAAGGTGAGTCTTTGCACCCCAATGCCTGCACATCTTATCTCCCTATTACAAGCAAAAGAGTATTAATAATAGTATTTATATATATTTGAAACATTTAATGATAAGACCTCGAATTTCAGATCCATTTCCTTCCTCCCTTGTCACCCATTCCCTCTTGGGAGATAAGTAATTCAGTACTTGTTGTACATGTCTAGCTATGCAAAACATTATCACAGTAGATATATTGTACAAGGCTGCTTATAATTCCCTCCCACTCATCCCAACCCCCAACCTGGTCCATTCCCTACATGATCCTGTCCCTCTTTTATACTGGGTACTTCCAACCTCCCCTCCCCCCAAGGATGCCCTCCCATCCATCATCCCTCCTCCCACACCCCTTCCCCCTATCCTGCTGCAGGTTGAGATATCCCATTTAGTTTGTATGTCATTTTCTCCCTGAACCAAATTCAATGTGAATGTGGTTTTCCCTTTTTAGCCTTCCTTATTCTCTCCCTCTTTTGCAACCACTTCCCCTTGCTTCTTCTGCATGGGATAGTTTACACTACCCTGTCTCTCCCCATCTCCTCTTGCCACTTTCCTCTCTCACCTCATAATTTCATCCCTTGAGTATTCTCCCTTCCCAACAAATTCAACTTGTGCCCTCTATCCATATATAACTGTAACCATATACACACACATTCACATATGTATTCATATGACCACACCCCCTTCTTCCATTATTTTCATAGTGAGAAAGATATCATCAGTCACAGTTATTGCTTTTCCATATAGGAATGTAAATAGTTCAACTTTGATAAGTTCCTTTTGATTTCTTTTCCCTGATTACCTTCTCAGGCATCTCTTCCTTCTTGTGTCTGGATGTCAAATTTTCTATTCAACTCTGGTTTTTTCCTCAAGAATGCTTGAAAGTCCTCTATTCCACTGAATGACCATATTTCCCCTGAAACAAAATACTCAGTTTTGCTGGGTAGGTGACCCTTGGGTTCATTCCCAGCTCTTTTGCCCTCTGGAATATCATATTCCATGCCCTTCGATCCCTCAGTGTAGAAGCTGCCAGGTCCTGGGCTATTCTGATTGTGTTTCCACAATATTGAAATTGTTTCTTCCTGGCTGCTTGTAGTATTTTCTCCTTGATCTGGGGATTCTGGAACCTGGCTATAATATTTCTGGGAGTTTTCTTTTTGGGATCTTTTTCAGGAGGTGATCGGTGGATTCTTTCAACCTCTGTTTTGCCCTCTGGATCTAAAACATCAGGGCAATTTTCCTTGAGAATTTCTTGAAGGGTGATTTCTAGGTTCTTTCTTTGATCATGGCTTTCAGGTAGTCCAATAATTTTTAAATTGTCTCTCCTGGATCTATTTTCCAGGTCAGTGGTTTTTCCCATGAGATATTTCACATTGCCTTCTAATCTTTCATTTGTTTGGATCTGCTTAACAGCATCTTGATTTCTCATAAAGTCATTAGCTTCCATTTGCTCCAGTCTAACTCTGAAGGAATGAATCTCCTCAGTGAACTTTTGAGATTCTTTTTCCATCTGGCAAATTCGACTTTTTAAGGCATTCTTCTCCTCATTGCCCTTTTGGGCATCCTTTGCCATTTGAGTTAGTCTATTTTTTAAGGTGTTGTTTTCCTCAGTCAGGCTGTTGACCCTCATTTCATACTTTTCCTGCATCCTTCTCATTTCTCTTTCCAATTTTTCCTCCACTTCTCTTATTTGATTTTTAAAGTCCTTCTTAAGGTCCTCTATGGCCTGCAACCCGCTCATGTTTTCCCCTGGGGCTTTTGGAGCAGGACTTCTGACCTCACAGTCCTTTTCCCGCTCTATGCCCCCAAAATAGGAGTCTAGGGTTGCATTTTTCTGTTTCCTTTGCCTTGGCATGTTGCCACTTAATTACTTGACTTTTGGGCTTGTTGCCACACTATGGCTTTAAGGCCAGATAGAGGAATTTTCGTCCCGAACGTGTGGGGGGCAACTTCCGTTTCTGGCAAGCTGTAAACCCACCCACGACTTCCACCCTAGATCACAATCCAGATCCAGGCAGGTTAAAGCAAGTGTGATTACCCCCCAAGACTGATCGCTGAATCTCCCTACAAATTTGCAGGCTGGGAGTGGGAGCTGCCTCTGAAAACTACAAAATGGCGTTTGTCCTCAGTGGCTTCTAGCCCCCAGGGGAGGGAGCCGACGCATTCCCTAATAGCAGTCCCAAAGTCCATAGGACACTAACCTCTTACTTTGTCCTAGGCAAGTCTATGTTGATAATTCTGGAGTCGCCACAGCTCCTGGTGTTCTGGGGTTCCTCCAGCAGGCTGCTGGCCCTGCCGCCCTGGGGCTAAAACCTCGGCTCACGCGGACCTGGGCTCGGCTCGGCTCCTGCGCTCTGCGCGCTGCACGCTGCCAGGTCCCAGAGCACTGCGCTGGTCCTTCCTGCAGGGCTGCTGGGCTGTCCTCAGAGGGAGTTTAGCTTCTCTGTGTCGTTCTGTGGGTGCTGGGGCTCCAGAAGTTGTTCAGAGTCCCCTTTTACATCGTTTGGGGGGAATCTGGGGCAGAGTGGCTTGGATGAGCTGTTTCTACTCTGCCATCTTGCAACATAATGCATTTCTAAATGAAGGCTTGCCAAACTTCCACATAGGTTGCTACCAAACAGAGCATATTATCTCTGATCTAAGGACTGGAACTGTATTGGCTAATTCCCTGTTACATATCCAATATTATAGTTGTACTCTACATAGAAGTTTTCCAAACAATTTAATGGAATAATGAATACTTACTAATAAATGTGATACTTTAGGAAATAAGTTACTTAAATACATTGACCTTGACTCCTTGTAATATTCAAATTTATATTCTATCACTGGTATACCTGCTATGTTCAAATTACTAGTAGTACCTCAAGATAAATCTTGTCATGGTGAAAGTGGTCATCAGCTGTACCTAAATATGTTTTTTTAAATATAAAAAGTCAGCTACCTTCTTTCAACATATATTTCAAAGGAACTAATATTATAAATAAGTTTTAAACACAATACATTTTTCAGTTATGGTACTGTAAAAGAAAATGAGTTATTAGCCCCAAAAGTGAATAAAATGGTTTATACACAGCACAGTGACCTTGATGTTGATTTGAAAAATGCCCTTAAAATCAGTGTAGTACCAAAACTACTATTTCCTCAATTCTTCTGTAGAAATAAGTCTATTTTTTCATTCTTAAAAATCATCACTTTCTTCTCATTCTTAAACCTATCTAATTGTTCCTTCTCATTCTCTGTAGCTGGGGCTCATCATTTCTATCAAACTCTCTAACTTTCAGTGGTCCCTAAGGTTTGGGACCCTCTTCATTTCTATCTACACTCTCTCCCTTGTTGATCTCATCATTCCCTAATGGATTAATTATTACCTTTATGCAGATCACTCATACGTAGATGTGCATCCAAGCCAATGCTCTCCCTTCAATCTTGCATCATTAATTATATATAGGACATTTCAAATGTTCCCATCTGTAAAATCTAAGGGGTTCCTCTAAAACAAAAAAAAAAAATAGAAAATACTCAGGGATAGTAATATGAGTATGAGTGATTTGTTTCTACTTACAAAAAAAGAATAATGCTAAACCTAAAGGAATCATTGTTAAGCATGAATAGAACAACTAGAACAGAATCAAAATATTTAGTTTGGTAAAATTGGTATTGGTAAAATCCAATTGGCTGTTGGTAAAATCAGCTGGAATATGAATAGTTAATTCCAATTTGCAGTATAAAGCAGGTTTTTTTTTAATGCTGCTAATTTGGAATTTCACTTCTCACTCCCTTATTCAACATTATCTGATCAAATATTTCAATCTGATCTTTCTGATACCTCACTCATGCTGATTTCCCTGCTGCTGTTGTTGCAACCCCAATTGTTTCTATAGTTTTTGCCCTTGCCACCATTAATTGTGGGTCTCCCAAGAGTTATAATATTAACAACCTAACTTCTTTCATGTATGGTAACATAAAATAGTATAAAAAGCCACAGGCTTCTAGTACAGGGGCAGCTAGTTTAATATATACCCCACATGGGGAGTTCAAGCTTTTGCCACCATTATGTCATGGTATCTTGTCACAGTTGAACCTGCTTGTTCTTTTAGGTGTGGTGGTGCCCTTGTGTCCAGCACTCAATTAATGGATTGTTGCTGATGAGTCATGAACACCTAAAAACAGCTTCTTTCCACCTTACTACCACCCCAGCTCTCACATAGTCAACTAAAAGCAGGCAGAAAATATCAGTGTATGCAAGGGAGGGGAGTAGTGAAGAGTTGTAAGGCATCCACTATACTATTATGATAATAATCATGTGGAATATGTTTCAGACAAAAGCATATAATGTTTTATAAATTCATTTAAGAATGTACCAAGTTTGATTAAATAGATTTTTATTTATGTCTTCACTATCAGTTTTAAATGACAGCAGAAGATAAGAACAAATCTGCTTTAATGAGTTCTGGGTTTTGTTTTAATTTTGAGGTAATAAAAATTATAGCTTGACAGGCCTATGAGACTAAACTCTTTCTATACATGATCTTTTTTTTTCTATTTAGTATAGTGCCAATGATAGTAAAGCAATTTTATCTTTCCAAACCTTTGAGTATCCTAACGATAAAGGAGCCAATTAGTTCTTTGATGGTCTTCTATGTGAAGTAAAATATAATAATAATTCATTCATTTGGTCACCATCCATTTATCAAACATCTAGTGTGGGTAGAACATTGTGCTAGAAGTTACCCTCATGAATCTAATGGACAATGGGCCATCAAAGTGGAGATGTCCAACATGAAAAAAGTTAATTGAGGAACTGCAGAATCAGAGATATATTAGAGATGTTTATGCAGAGTTGAACATCATCTTCAGAGATGATGATTCTTGAACCCATGGAAACTTATGGTACCTCTGAAAAAGAGCATGGAAAGAAAAAAAATTGAGAAGAGAGCTCAGACCAGAGCCTCAGGAAACACTTACCTTTAGGGGTCCAGAAGATAGATGTTTTCCCAGTAAAAGAAACTGGGGAGTGGTAAGAAAGGCAATAGTGCAACCAACAGAAAGCAATGTTACTGAACCCCATTGAGGAAAGAATATTCAGGAGACGGGAGTGGTCAACAATGATGGCAATTAGAGATTATTGATATCCTTAAAGAAAGCACTTTCTGTGGAGTAGTTGCAGACAAACCTAGGTTGCAGATTTACTTTTATAAAAAAAAAATAGAATATGTGGTGTCTAGTCTTATTTCTGGATAAATGATGAAACACACTTCCCTTTCACTGAAATGGTAGTGGAATACAGATATGAATTATTGCATATGCTGTGAGATTCAATCCCTGTGCGTTTGGTCTATTTAAGTATTTTTTCTTTGTTATGATATTCTAACCGGGTGGGGAGGGTAATTGGAAAGTGACCTGGTTTGAAAATGAAAAAGGCATCAATAAAACATTTTAAAACCAGAAATGCCCAATAAAATCTACCTTGGGGAATGGGCATTGATTGGACTTGGAGTTGAAGAGATGTGGGTTCATAGTCTAATGTCTTAATTGCTGTATGACTTTGGATGAATGGCACCTGAGATAGAAAGTGATATTCATCTCTCTGGATTTTTATATGTAAAATGAACATAGTGGACTAGATAATTTCTAAGGGTCCTTGAGTTTCATGTATTATGATTAGGAAATAATAAATTGTATATAAGAAAACTTGTACTTATGTGTGATGTAATTCCTTCCTAAAGTATGTATTGTTTCTTCAGGAGACATAGTCTAAAAGATAGAAGAACTAAACAACAGTAATAACATACAGATTAGTTTCATGTTTTATGGTTTTATACATGCCTTATCCAAAACAAGCCCAGGGAAGTAGTTAGCACAAGAATTTTTTCTGATTTTACAAATGAAGGAATGGACACCAAAAGATTCTACTGCCCTAGCCATGTTCTCTAAAAATTTGATTAGTGTGGGAAAGAGTTTATTCAGAAAGCTCACCTCACTGGTCATCAAAGGATCTATATAGGTAAGACATTCTATAAATGTGATAAGTGTAGAAGAGGATTAAATTGTAAATTAAGTTTGTCTGAACATCAGAAAATACATGGAAATACATGCCATTTGATTTCTCTGCATTTGATTTTCCTCCTCTATACAATGGGAATAAAACTTGCCCTGTTTATCTGATTGAAAAACAATGAGGAAGGATGAGAGTGCTTACTAAAGGTTTAAAAGCTGTTACAGAAATGAATTATTGGTAGTCTTATCCCCAGTGCTTCTGGAGGCACTTAAATGTTGAATTGAACTTAAATTCCCCTACTCTCTGGAAATGGAATTAAGAATTCACTAACTTTAAGAAAAAAGAAGTCTACAACTACAGGAAGGGCAAAGGCTCTAGGGTATCCTATAATTCTACTGTCTTTGTACAATAATACGTTGGAGTTGGAGAGAGATTTCAAATCCATCAAGTCCAAATCTCACATTTTACAGATAAAGAGTCTGCATCTTGAAGAGTTTAAGTTATTTGTCAAGGGTTTCACAGCTAGTAAATTTTAGGAGTAGGATTGAAACCTTGGTTATCCTGGGCACAAATGTACCAGTCTATACATTATTCCAGTCAACCTTCTCAGACCATCACTTGACCTAATAAAAGAAAAAGCATCTAATTGGGGAACAATAGAAATTGAACATTTCTGAAGGAAAGCCGAGTACTTGGAAAATATGGATGTATATTCCAAAGCAGAATTTGGACTCGAACCTTCCTGATAGCAAATGTTATGCTCTATGTACTGTGTCACCTAGCTGCCACAAAGAGAGAGAATACAAAGAAATAACATGTTGTGTTTAAAAAACTGTTTGAGGTTGAGCTGTGTGATTATATCTTTTCTAGACTCTTCCCCAGCACTGCTGATAAATTTTCAGTGACCAGATATTTAGTGTTAATTTTTTTTCAATTACTCATTCATGTTCCTCGATGTACCAGAAACATAGCTTTTAAAAGATCCCCAGGTGAGAATACCCTCTTCTCTATTCTCTCAAATTCTCTATTATTGAGCTGTTGTGACCCAGCAGAAACTGATAAGCCAGCATGCAGCAAAATCAAGGGCAACAAAGGTTCTAAGACTTACTTAGGAGCCTTTTAGAGTTAAATACACTTGAATAGCACCCCTGAAGACCACTAGGAGAGACCACAGTGGCACACAATACAAATAGATCTTCATACTAAAGGTTTGCTTCTATATTATGCAATGGAAAGTGGTGGGGGCAGACTAGGAATCTTATATTTCTGCAAACATTCTAGATCAGGAGTGGAGCCTATTAATATCTCAGAATAGTATTTTTAAGTGCATAAAATAAGAGCACAGTGCCTGATACAGATTAGGTATGTGGTTAAATTTTTTAATTTACTGAAGTAAAAGTATTAAAATGTATTTTTTAAAACTTCATGAATTCCAGGTTAATAATCCCTTCTGTAGATATTTTCTGTGAGTCCAACATCCATCCATCCTTCCTTCCATCTATCTAAAAACTGTGAATATCTTTCTAATTGCTTCTGCTTTTCTCTCATCTCAGATATTTCATGTAAAGAGAATGATAATTTGGACCAGCTTCAACTGGTCATTTAAAAAAATTGCATACATTAGAGGAAATACTTAAGTGCAGCCCTCTAGTGTCACTAAATTAAAAAGCATTACTTTTCACAGTGTGTTCTTTTTCTCAATATGACCTTGGTAGGGACCTTGAGTGTCCTTACAGCAGCTGGTTTGTTCATTTATTTGGAACATGGTGCTAATGAGGCCAAGGTCATCAACTGAAACCTCTAATGGATCAGTTAGCTTCTCTTTATTATATACCTAGAGACTACACCCTAAGTTTGACCTGCCCTGTAAAGTGTAGTATTACTCACAAGTGGGGCCAGAAAAGTAGTGTTGATGGAGGCAACACAATAAATCACCATAAAAAGGAAGCCTGGAAAAATAATTTGAGGTACATACCCTATTGATAGTAGGTCAATGGCATCACCACCATGCCTGAAGGGCAATATATTTCTGTCGGTGCCATTAAGATGATGTTATAGTTTCATGGAAGAAAATGCATCAAAAATACCATCTCAACCTGTTCTTTTCCTTCTATATATTCATGCTCAAGACTGTATGCTATATTGGATTTAGACCTAGGAAAACCATATATATTTTGAAACACATTTTTTTTCCTCTGTATCTCCCTTTTGGATTGTAAATTGATTTAGGTCAAAGACAGTGTTTACTTCAAATGGCAAAAATTATTTCTGTCACCTGACAGAGTTACACACACACACACACTCTGTCTTTCTCTCTGCCATACACATGCATACACACACAGACGCAAAGTTAATTTTGGTAGGTAATGAGTTCCCCTTTTTTTTTTATCCTAAAAACAGTATCATTGTTACTGTATACAGTGTTCTCTTGGTTCTGTTTATTTCACTGTTAATTATTTTGTGCAATCTTTCTAGGTTTTTTGGAAATTTGCTGGCTCATCATTTCTTATAGAACAATAAAATTCCATTATATTCATAATCCACAGCTTGTTTTGTCCATTCTCCAATTGATGGCATCCCCATAATTTCCAGTTCTTTGCCACCACGAAGAGAACTGCTATGAATATTTTTAAACATATAGGTTCTTTTCCTTTCTCCCTAATCATTTTGGGAAATAGACCTAGTAGCAAAATCCCATTGCCTACCTAATAAATTTTTTTTTCTTTCACTGACTGACATTCAAGGCCCTCTGTGATTTGAACCTAGCAAGCCTTGTCCTTTTTTCTCTCAAAACTCTCCTTAAATTAGCTATATAGTCTTAGTAATTAACTGTATAGTCTTCTTCCCCACACTTTACTCTTTCTTTACCTGTCCCTACTTATTTCACTGTTTTCTTTTCATAAAATGCTCCTTTTTTGGTTTAGCTTGTCCAATTTCTACACCAAATTCCATATATAACTTAAATGCCATGAAGTCTTCTTTGATAGCCCTAGCCAGAAGTAATATTTTTCTGAACTACTTTAAAAAATTCTACCTTTCTTAGCACTTAAAATCTCTCTTATTGCACTTTTACAATATCATTGCTTAAATATAGGCATATTATAGATAAATACAGGCATAGATCCAAGTATAGTCCTGAATCAGCAAGTGCCTATTGAACATTTGAAAATGTATGAAGGTATCTCAAACCCATTTCTAAAGCAGAACTTGTTATATTTTCCCCAAAACATAATGTTCTGAACTTCCCTACATCTGTTGAAGTACTACTATACTTCTGTTCTCAGTTTTATGACTTTATTTTCATTCTTGACTCTTTCCTTTCACCCCAATTATACAATCAAGTGTCAAATCTTGTCATTTTTGTCTCTTCAAAATCTCTTTTATATGTCCTCTTTTCTTCATTTATATAGCCAGCACCCTGTTTCAGGAGCCTTGCAAAGATACTAGGGTTAATTTCATTAAAACATAGGCCTTACTTTATCACCCCTTTATTCAATAAACTCCTATGGCACCGTATCTCTTCTAGAATTGAATATAAACTTTTCTTTTTGGTATTTAAAGCTCTTTACAATCTGCTCCCTTCCTATTTTTTTACAGTATTATACATTACTCCTCTCCATGACCTCAAATATTCCATAGTACTTTCTCCCTCATACACAAAACTGCGTCTTCATCGTGATGTCTTGGTATCAGCTGTCCCCAATTCTAGGAATATTTTGCTTCTTTACCTCTACTTTCAAGGAAATCCCTTGCTTACTTCAGTACTCAGCTCAAATACTGTCTTCTGCATGAGACCTTTCTTGATCCCATTATCTTTTAGCATTTTCTCCTCCATGATTATTTTGATTCAATTTCCTATGTTTTATGTGTATGTATATCTATATGCATATATGTATGCGTGTGCTTATATATATACATGTTTGCATATGTATATATGTAAACACTCACAACATGTAGAGGTATAGATGTGTGTGTGTGTGTGTGTGTGTGTGTGTGTGTGTGTGTGTGTGTGTGTGTGAATGATGTGTGGTCTTTCCAGCAGAGTATAAACTCTTAGGAGACAAGTGTTACTTTGCTTTTGCCTTTGTACCACTGGGACTTCACACAGTTCATGTCACAGAGTAAACTGTAATGAATGTTTCATTGTTTGGTTCTCTTTTATATGCTAAGCTCCACTGGAGAAGGGGCCATTCTTCTTTTTCTTTATATTTGTCATAGCAATTTACTTTATGAAGGTATTACAGTTTTAGTGACATTTAATCTCAGATCATTATGTTACAGGAAGATAAGTGGCACAGCAAATAGAGTACCAAACCTGGAGTCAGGAAGACATGAGTTCAAATCTGGCCTCAGATACATACTAACTGTGTGACCTGGGGCAAGTCCCTTAACTCTGTTTACCTCAGTTTCTTCATCTATAAAATGGGCTGGAGAAGGAAAGAGCAAATCACTACAGTATCTTTATTAAGGAAATCCCAAATGGGGTGGAAAGTCAGAAACTACTTAAATGACTGAACAGCAAACTATATCGTGCAAATATAGGCCAAATTTGGTACTGATAATTAAAACCCTACATTGATGAATGATTAATGATTCAAGTTGCTTTCACTTTCCTTCATATAATATACAATTTGGGGTGATGTTAGGATTTGGCCTCTCCTAATTTTGTAAAATATCTTTTTTGTTTCTTTGTTTAGGGTGAGGTTCTTAGATCTGTAATTTTATATATGAAATCCCTCTGCAAAGACAGATAAACAAATTCTTTGAAGTTTAGAGCCTTGGGATATTTCTTGGGGGAGGGGAGATTGCAATTTGCTTTATTCCTATAGCTAGTGTGTGTTGATCAGAACTTTGTAACACTAAAGCCAGTCCTGGATCCACTCTACCACAGTGCCTATTTGTGAAAATTCACTGTATATACCCAGTTTCTCTGGTATGGCAAATGCTCTGAAACGTATTACATTTAAGGAAGTAGATTATACTAATTAGCTGTTTTGGTTATTAGAGAGTTTGGATTCTCTGTGGAATATCAAATTTTAAAGAAATTATGATATTATTTTCTACCAGAATCCTCAATATTAATATCAGATTAAAATAATTTAATAAATTTTTTATAATTCAGAAGGTATATCAGCATTTATAATGCTTCAAGGTCATCTTTATGAGCATCAAATTAGCCTTATACTATAAATCAGAAATGCCAGTTAATTATAATTTCTAGTTAATAGACTGTATGCTAAAACACTTATTATCTTATCCTTTTTAGTTAGTCATAAATAATCTATTATAGCTTCCAAGCAGGAAATATTAATTGTAAGAATGGAAAATGTATTGACCAAGGAAACTATTGAACATTTCATGGTAGGCATTATACTTAGACCATAACACAATGAAGCTTACATTATTTGTGGCTACACTTTCTGAAAACTACAAATGGAAAGATTGTGGTTAATTATACTTGATAGCATAATTTCATCTGGTCAATTGGAAATGGAGTTATCATTTCTTTGAAACAACACGATTTTTAATCTAACACAAATAGAAGGCAAATTGTGAAATATACAGATTATTGAGAGTATTGGAATTATAATTAATTTTACCTATTATAGATTAACTTTATGTAAATTACATTTTAATATAGTATTTTATAATTTCATGTTATAACTGTGATTCTGAGTTGATAAACATTTTAATGCTCATACTAAGAGATATGACATGTATCTATCTCAGAAGAAAAATGGGCTTGTATCTCATTTTTACTATATCAATTAATGTGCATTTATCATGCATTTCATTATATGTCAGGTACTAAGTACTAGCAATACAATACAATAACAAAAATGCTTTCTTGCCTTGGTACCCATATTTTGAAGAGCAGTCATGTTATAATGGATGGGTTCAGCAAGATGACATTTTTATTTATGGTAATCTACTGTACTTTATTTGCTTAAGATTGGGAGAAGTCAGTGTGAAAGAGGACCATGTGTTTTAAGTGATCATGTATTTTATATTTGTCTCATACTTCTTAAAATAGTTTTATTTCATAATTTCCCAATTACATGTAAAAACAATTTTAATCCTCAATGATAAAAATTTTGAGCTTCAAATTTTCTCCTTCCCTCTCACTCCTCCCCCTTAGATGATATCAATTATATATGTGAAGTCATGTAAAACATAATTCCATATTAGGCATGTTACAAAATAAAACAATAAAAATAAAATTGAAACAAAAGTATGCTTACTCTGCATTCAAAGTTCATCATTTTTCTCTCTGAAAGTGGATAGCATCTTTCATGATGGATGAGTCTTTTGGAATTGTCTTGGATTATTGTCTTGATTAGAGTAGTCAAATCTCTCACAGTTGCTCGCTCTTACAATACTGCTGTAACTGTCTACACTTTCCTGGTACTGCTCACTTCACTTTGCATGAGATTATATAAATCTTCCCAGATGTTTCTAAATCCATCCCAATCATCATTTCTTATTGCAATGGTATTCCATCGCAATCATATGCCACAACTTGTTCATCTGTTCCCCAGTTGATGGGCATCTACTTAATTTCCAATTCTTTGCCACTACAAAGAGAGCCACTGTAAATACTTTTGCACAATAACGTCCTTGTCCTTTTTCTTTGATTTTTTTTTGTGTGTGATATAGACCTATTAATGATGTTGTTGGATAAAACGGCATGCACAGTTTTATAGCCTTGTCTGTTGCTTTTTAATTAATTACTACTCTAATAATTAGAACTATTGCTGGCCTTAGGAGGCTGGGACATTGGGTTATCACCCTTTCCCCACAGAGGCAGTTGACTTACTCACATGGTAACCAGATTCAGTACTGGTAGAGACCAGGCTCAAAGTGCAACATCAAAAAAAAAAAATAAACTTAAAAAAAAGGGTATTTGGGTGCAGCTAAGTGGCACAGTGAATAGAGCACTGGCCCTGGAGGAGGACCTGAGTTCAAATCCAGCCTCAGACACTTAACACAAAAACTAGCCATGTGACCTTGGGCAAGTCACTTAACCCCAATTGCCCTTCCAAAAAAAAAAGTATATTTGTAGCACCACCACCATTTCATAGATCAAGGCAGTATGATACCTGTCAAGACTCATGCAAAGATGTCTCATAAATAAGTTTGTCTTATGTCTCATAAAAATAGTTTTACAAATAAGATTGGATTTTGGCAGAAGAATCATAGATTTGGAACATAGATTGGAGTGGAAGGGACCAATGAGGTCATCCAATCTTATTCCCTCACTTCCTGAGGCCCAAGGATATTTAACGGCCTTTCATAAAGTCACCTAGATAATAAGAGATAGAGCCAGGATTTGGACTGAGGTCATCAGCATCCAAATCTAGTCCTCTTTGTACCATTCTACACCCTGCTATATTAAAGAACTTTAAAAGGAAACATGGTGAATTGTTTCCAGCGTTCTCAAAAAGTATAAACTATTTCAGGTAACTAAAAAAAAACACAAACAAACAAACAAACAAACAAACAAAAAAAACGAAGGTACAAAAGTTTCCAGATTCTTAAGCTAAGTACAAAATTACAATGTTAAAGGATTACCTTCTACTATTCATACAGATTCAAAGTGGATATTTAGAAATTCAAAGTTGATCAGCTAATTTTATGTCGTTTTAGGGTTGGATTTTGCTTAGAATAAATATATAATTTTGGAGGGGGTAATATTTGGGGGAAAATTAATATTTCTAATTCTTTAAAGGCTTAGATATGTAATGGCAGTGCTTAGGGCTGAAAATTACTTAGAAAGTGCTCAAAAGCCTGTAATTAATACCATTCTCTTTGCAGAAGGTTTTTGTTGTTGTTGTTGTTGTTTTTGTTTTTTTAAGTTTATGGCTGCATAAACTGATGGTTAAGATAATTTGCTAAAAGCAAATTAGAGTTAGGAAGTCCCAATCACTATTTTACCACATTTTAATGCTTAGGGTTAATCTGCAATATGGAAATACTAAGATTAAATTATATTTCATAGAAAAATTGCTGATTTTATACTGGTTCCTGAAAAGGGGTGTACTGGAGCTGTCCAATATGTTTTCCAATATGTCCCAGATCTCAGCAATAACAAAAATTTCCCAGTGTTTAGTACCCATGCATTCAAAGAAAGAAGGGGAAAACCCAATTTTAATGAGTCTAAGAAAATTTTTTTTTATATTAGGCAAATATGTGGCAATTCTATGTCATTAATCTCTAAATAGATTTATTACCTTTTAGTGTTTGTCTTATAGCAAGCCTAAAAATGGTCTCTAGCCTTCTATCTGTTGATCCTTTTTTCTATTATGTTCATGCCTTTTTGTTGTTGTTTAGTCACTTTTCAGTCTTTGTCTGGCTCTTTGTGACACCATTTGGGGCTTTCTTGGTAAAGATGCTGGAGTGGTTGACCATTTCCTTCTCCAGATCATTTTTGAAATGACGAAACTGAAGTAAACAGAGTCAATGACTTGCCTAGAGTGTCTGAGGTCAAATTTATACTCAGGAAGTTAAGTCTTTCTGACTCCAGGTACAGTACTCTATCCATTGCACCATCTAGCTTCATGCCTTAGCAAATACAAACCTGAATTACCTCCAAAATTTCCCTTCTCCACTCCTATTAACATACTACCAAATGAAGCTGGAATCCACTACAATATTTACTAGTTTTCATTCCATTCCATGCTTTTACTACTCCCTAATTGAGTCTTACTCCCATGCACTATAGTGAGTTTCAGACCTGCCTTTCCCTTCTTAAAACTCCACACCTCCTTGCCATTCCACCCTCAGAGCTAAAGATCTTATCTAATATTTTATGAAGAAAATCAAGTCCATTAATTGTATATTTTTTTTTCCTCTTCTTCTTCACGTGTAAATATTTGAATTGATCCCCTGATATTTCTGCCCTTCACTCTCTGGTGAAGAGATGGAGGTTCTCATTCTCCATACGTAAGTCAGCATGTCTCAATTGCCTCCTTAACTCTTTTCCTGATGTTCTGGTCTTCTATCACTGCTGAGTTTTTCCAAAGTAACTTGAGGAAGGACCTAAATAAGCCATTCTCCATTTTGTGTACTTAGCCACCATGATCTCCTTTTCATGTAGGTATCTCTCACACATGCTTTTTAAGCTCCCTTCCTCTGGTTTTCTCCCCCCCATTAGAATATAAGCTCCTTGAGGATAGGAACTGTTTTTCTTTTTACTTGAGTTTATATCTTCAAAGCTTATCACAATCCTGTTATTTAGTAAACTCTTAATAAATATTCACTGACTAATCAAAGGCTCTTTAGGTCCAATCCTTCTATTGTACTATTGTACTATTTTCTCCAGTTTTCTGTCCCATTATTATCCCTGCTGTCTCTAATCTTCATTTTCTTTCTATTTACTGTCTATTTCCCTGTAGCCTGTAAGAATGCCCAAGACTCCTGTCATTAACAACAACAACAACAACAACAACAAATTCTTTAGATACTAACTATTGTCGCTTATAACTCTCCCTTTTTCAGGGAGAAAAAAACTTTGAAAAAATTGTCTATACCTCATTCATCCATTCCTCCTCTCCACATGCCATAAATTATTTTAAACTTATCTTCTGATCTCATTATTCAGTTGAAACCCTTCTTCTTAAGTGACCAAAGATTATATATAATTGCCAAATATCAACCTTTTCATAGTCCTCACCCTTCTCATCCTCTGAGGAACATTTGATAATGTTTATTACTCTTTCCCTTGGCTACAATTTCCTTTGCATTTTTGTGACTGTTTTGTATTGATTAATTTTGTGACAATCTAACCACTGTTTTTTTTTTCTTTTTTTCTGTATTATCATACACGATTTGTATTTATCCTAAAACTGTCTCCTGGCCCTCTCTCTCTACCTTCTTTTACTTCCTTTCCTCATAAGCTTCCATAGGTTCAATGATGATCTTTATGCATTAAAACTACATATCCAGTACTATTTTCTAAAGTTCATATTCTGAATCACTAGTTGCACATAAGCTGCTTTCAACTGGATACCCTGTAGGCACATGTATGTATGTATGTGTGTAGATAGATAGATAATAGATCTATAGATATATTTCTACATGCATCTATATGTATATGTGTATTATACACAGACACATACTTACGAGAGAGAGAAAATGTTGCCTTGCTAAAGACAGTGGTTGTTTCATGTTAGACTTTTTATCCAAAGCATTTAATTTAGTGCCTGACACATAGTAATTGCTTAGTAAATACATATTAATTGATAAATTGACCACGCATATGAAAGAGAAAATGAGGTTCTTAGATCACTGTACCAGTATTAGCTTCTGCTGACTTAATTCTGAGAGGTACCACAAATATAATTTTAGGTTTCCTGGGAATCACCTTACATAGACACAGGTATAGATACACATACACACACACACACACACACACATATATGTATATATATATATATATATATATATATATACACTTATATATACATACATGCCACACACATACTTATATACATATATGTATACACAATATGTACGTATGCATATTTGTTGTTGTTGTTGTTTGATCGTTTCAGTTGTGTGTAACTCTTCATGAACCCACTTGGTGTTTTCTTGGCAAAGATACTGGAATGGTTTGCCATTTCCTTCTCCAGTTCATTTTATAAATGAGGAACTAAGGCAAATGGGTTTAAGTGATTGTCCAGGGTAAGTGTGTGTGTGTGTGTGTGTGTGCATGTGTGTATGTGTATGATATATGCCCATATACAACATACATATGTGTATACACATTTTTTAAATTTCCCCAGTAATTTCATGATATATCCCCTATCCATTTTAACAGAGACAATTAAAACAACTGTATTTCCTTTATGAGATTAAGAGTCATCATTATAATCTGAGTTTGGCTGTCTTTTATTACTGTTTTTAATTATAATATCATATTAATTGCATATGGCTGCTTAATTCTGCTTCATTGTCTTTGGATCAGTTTATAAATAATCTTTCCATTTTTCTTTAAATCCCTCTTATTCATCATTTTTATAATACAGTCATATTCATATTCATCTACCATAATTTCTTAATACCAGCCATCTCCCAGCCACTGGGGATCTACGTTTTTGGTTTTTTTTTTTTCCTCAGTGCTATTCTACTATTAAAAGTGGTGCTATGGCTATTTTGATATACATGGGACTTACTTTCTTTGATCTTTTAAAAAATGTGTGTCTAAGTACTGGAATTATACATAGAAAAGTATGAAAAATTTAGTGACTTTTTCACATAAATTCTAAATTAATCATGTGGTTTTTTTTCCATAATCACTCTCTGAAAGTGAGGTGGAAGACAATTTAAAAATGTTTTTAACCAAAACATTGAGTTAATTGAGTGTGTGTGTATGAAATAGAGCATAGTTGGAGAGAAAAGATGCTTTAGCTACTGGTTTCTTATTTTCCCTAGGTATATTGACATAATCTATTACCACAACACAACAATTCTGTTGTTTCCCAAATTTTGATTTATATATATATTTGTATAACTGATGGACAGAAACAAAATAAATAAAAAAGAATGTCCAGTATTCCACTCTACTAGCCAAGTTTCTTCCTGCCTTGGGGTACAGCATACTTACAAGTTTAATGATATATTTTCTGCATATATCAAATTGTAATATGCCATATTAGTAAAATTAATTATAATCAATTAGTTTTTTTTATTTCTTTTTCTTGTAGGTGAGTAAATGAAGTTTAAAATCAAGATTCTTGGTTGTCAAGTGTAATAATACTGTATTGTCGTGTGGGTGAGTAAACAAAAGAAAAAATGTGCTTTTTTTCCCTATTGTATTGAATACTGTTTGGAATTTAGTATTTAAAGGAGTGCTTTTTAACACCACTTTATTGTGTGGGTTTGGTGTTTTGTTCCTTATTTGTTAATTGCACATTGTTTTAAGATTACCTTTAATATTGAATAAAAGGAATGAAATAATTATATTGAATACTTGAGCTTGTGGTTTGAGGGTCAGACATAGGGGAAATAAGTTTTGTTCTGCAGATTGTGCTAGTATGTCATTCAGAGCAAAAAGAAGATAATAAATTCTTTGATTTTTATCTCTATGTTGTATCACAAACTTTCAATAAGTGGCAATTGGTTCATGAGGATAATTAATGTTAATTTAGAGTATTGAAAATCAAAACTATTTTAACTTAGTTTAGCATAGTGTATTTATATATTTAGACATCTATAAAATTTATTCATAAGGTATTTCTGTCATATAAAATTAATATAGTTATGAAATAGGGCAAAACATTCAAAGACAATTTATACAATTTGATGTTTAAGCATCAAAAATGATCTAATGGAGTTGAAAATGTCTACTCTCTTGTTAAAAAGAAAAATTTAACGTGTGTACCAAGTATCCCAAAAATCTTAGCTAAGGCTTTAAACTGCACCAAGACTTTTGGGACCCCTATGTATTAGACAGTGTCCTAAATAACAGTCCAAATGATGTTGGAAAAAACCTTTTTATTCCCCTTAGTTATATATACACCAGAGTTACTTCAGTCTTCTTGGTTTGATCAATTTTTTTTTTTTTAACACAGTATATGGTTTCAGAAGAATGAAAATGGGTGAGACAGTTCTGAAGTATTTAATAAGCAAATACCTTGGCCACCTTTCATTTTGGTACAAAGCTATGAACTCTATGATACTTTATAAAGGAAAAAGTAAAGTAAATATTGAGAGGAAAATAAAACAAATACTTAAAAAAAAAAACAACTAAATGTGGGGGCGGCTTGGTGGCACAGTGAATAGAGCTCTGGCCCTGGAGTCAGGAGGACCTGAGTTCAAATGTGGCCTCAGGAACCTTAACACTTATAAACCATGTGACCCTGGGCAAGTCACTTAATCCCAATTGCCCTGCCTTGCCCCCTCCAAAAAAACAAAACAAAACAAAAAGTTAAAAAAATTAAATGTGGACTTGGCTAAATTTTCTAAATACAATCTATTATCTCTGGATATTGCTTTGTCCATTAGTTATCTTCAAGATTATAGAATATCAATGTTATTTTACCTTAAGTAATTTTAAAATTAGCATAATAATAGACTTGACTGTAGAATTTTATTAAAGGCTTCATTCATATTAAATGTACACAAGAAAGCAGTTCTAATTTTGTCTGTCATTTTTGCTAACAATTCTTATTTGTTCTTAGATAAGAAAACCAAACATATTTTGAAAAACTTAGCTTCTAAAAGTTATGCCAACTTGGGGAAAGTAGCTTGTAAGCTTATATTTTTGATGGGGAAAAAAGGCTTCTTTTAAAATTAATTACATTCATGAAAGTTATCATCATAGGATGTAATTTGTGAACTGGATTTAAAATATATATATAAAAAATTTAATTCTCACGAGGTTTGATCATGATAATAATGAATGATGTTATTTTAAGAATGCTTTTCAGAAACATTGTCAGATTTGAATGATCCATATTTCTTACAATTAATGGGACCATACAGTGCTACTTTATTGGTTGAAAGGCTTTCTATATTCCCTTGCTTCCTTCCCTTTTCCTTGATCTATCACAATTCATATAGAAATATAAAATTATTGGTTTACTTACCTTTTCTTAGCTTCCACTCATAGGAAGTGTGGCAGATAAAGTTTTCAAAATACTTTTGATCTCATAAACTTACTTCAGCATATCATTTGAAAACTCAACTTGAGGGTGAATATAAATTTTAGTGTAAAGTTAGATATTGTCTTTGTTAGTACTTAGATTAATGAGTATAAATTTTAAGATGATGGCTAATATAATATAATCAAGGTAGGAATTTTTCTACGTACATATGTCATATAAAATGACATATAAAGAGCTTTGTTTATAAAATATATGCACTTAACTTCAGGTAAATGTCATATGTTGTAACATTTTATACATTCCATAATTTTTAAAAAGTTAAGAAATTACTTTGAAAATTTCTCAGCTGAAAGATCAAAGAAACAAATAAAACTACATATATATACATATATATATATATATATATATACATATATACATATAATGAAGTCCTAAAAATGGAATATTAACTATTAAACTACAAAATATTTATAATAGGTTCAGCAGTTGTATGAGGTCAAGGTAATTATTCTTACTTTTGGAATATTTGCAGTTATAGAAAGTGAGGGGCTGAAGGTGGATAAAGCTCTGGGTGTAGAGTCAAGAACAATCTCAGATGCTTATTAGCTTTGTGACTTTGAGCTAGTCACTTGACTTTTCCTTTGTTTCCACAAGTACAAAATGGGGAGAATAATAACATCCACTTTACAGGATTATTATAAGGATCAAATGAGATAATATTTGTAAAGGTCTTAGCACAGTGCCTCGAAAATAGTAGGTAATATTTAAACCCTAGTTGTTGTTGTTATTATTATTAGTTATGATATTATGAAATAGTCCGGGAGCTTCATGTTAGACCATAATAGACATGCTCAGGATTGTATTTCATACTACACAAAGCTAGTCTTGATTTTTGGCAGTCTTTCAAAGAATAGGTCTCAAGTTGCTGTTACTTAAGGAATTCACCAGAAGTAGGTGGCAGTTCCTGACATATGACCTAAGAATGTATTTTATTACCATGTAGGTGTAGACATCACTGATGGCTTTTGGTAGGAAAAGTGATATCTTTTCCAGGTTAAGTACTGCCATCTAACACCTAGATTCTAAAGGGTAACTTTTCCCTTAAAACGTTTCCACTGCTCCTAGATTCCTTTTGGGTCCCTGATATATCCAGGCATACCCCAGGATAAGATTGATTTAAATGTCTGTCATACCCATTATCATTTTCTGAACTTTACAGAATTATTGGTCAGAAGCATCAAAACTAAATTTAAATTTCATAATTATATGAAGTAGTGAATGAGTTGAATCAATGCCAAAATAAACTTGTAAGTCAAGCCTTTTGTATTTGAATGCAATATATTGCTGGAGAAGTGCATCCCAAAGAACTCATGTGGTTAATTATAGCTGCAATAGATTTAACTTTCTCTAGAGAGGGAAAAGAAATAGCAATGAAATTTTATTAAGCACTAGAAGCCAGTAGAACTGTATGCAATATAAAAAAGCCAGGCACTTGAGAAGTAAGAGAATATTGAAAAGCAGATTAGTATAGAAGATGACAAGATTTTTGTTGCAGGGAAATATATTTTAAGACTTTGATTGCAGGGAACAATCTGGCTATTATAATAGGAAACATACCTGGGGGAAGGAAAATACAAGCTAAGCATGTTTACAGAATTATCTCTGAAAGAAAATAATGTTAGATTTTGAAGTAATAACAATAATAATTGAGATTCTTAAAACATCTTTCAAAAAAGCACTTTAAAAGCATTAAAACATTAAACTCTACAACATTTTTATATGATAAGGATCTTGGGAGAACACCAACTGTGTATTAGATTAAGATACTTCCATCCCATCCTTGGAACTGTTTAAGACAGGAAGTAGAAATCATCATATCCAGTTTTAATGCTGAATTGGTGACCAAAATAACCATCATAACATAAACAATTCTTTTGGACAAGACCCAGATCTCATTATTATGGTAACATCCATTGAGTAAGTGCCTTCTACCATTGGGAAACTGCAAATTTCAGTCTTAGAGAGCTTCCTGAAACACCAAGAAGTTAAAGAACTTACCTCATACCACATAAGTAGGTAACAGAAGTAAATGTTCCTAATTTGCTGGCTAGCTCTGTGGTATCCTGTATTTATATTTATATTTATATATATTAAATAATTTCACTAAATTTGTAAATTACTATTTCCTTTCTGATTTAAGTGGCTGGTTATAATATCTATTTGAAATTTCTAATAATAAATGCTTGTTGATGGACTAATAGTATTTATTTTGCATGGACAAATTCAAAATGGTAAGAGTTAATATGAAATGAATATTATAAACATTTCTTTTATATCTTCTAAATTGTCTGCATCTAGAAGATTCCACTCCATAAGGAGGATTTTATTGTAATATATTTCCCTCAAAGAACAAAAAAATGGAGTTCGCTTTTAAAAATAATGATCTTTAAAATTGTCTCCTTTTTCAGAGCTTATTTCTCATATCAGAAGCATTTTATTTATATAGTATGTCAAACCTTAATTCAAAATTCCTTCTTATATTATGAAAAGTTCAATTTAATATCTGCTTGGGTTAAATGTAACAGATAATTTAAGCAAATTTGCTCCTATGAAATATATGCCCATTCTATAGTAAACATAATAAATTTTTGAAAATGTTTTATCATAATTCATTACCTTAAAATTATATATTTTGAATAGTAAAAAAAGAATTGTAATAGTTCAAATCAATGCAGATATGTTTTGCTTTCTTCCTGGGAAGTTCAACATGTAATGATTTTAAATGAGCTTCCTCTACTCCCTCCTACTCAAAAAAGAGAAAAAAAAAGAAAGTAATTTGGTGTTTTTCTTCTACCTTTATTTTAGGTATTTGTGCACATTATCAGATTAAACCAAAAAACCTTCTCAAAGAAAATGAGCCGTATTTTCAAAATTGCAATCTTCATAATTATTACAAATTTCACTACCCAGAACAGTGAGAATGATGGTGATGTTTTTGGTTTTGTTTCTTTGTTTGTGTTTCAGTATTGCCTAAAGGGTATTGGCCACATTCAAAGTTCCCTCAACTGATTTAGTATCAGCTGTATCAGTATTCTTTACATGATGATTTCATGCTACATAATTTTAAAAAATGTAAAAGAGTAAAACAGGAATTATTTAGGATTTGCTTTGTTGTTCCCCACTAATTTTTATTCACTTAAGCTGTAATACAAATTCTAATATTTTGGAGAAAGCACAAATCTTCTGAATTTATTGTTTGATTTGTGAAGAATTATGAAAATTATGTCTCTAGTCTAAATAATAAGTTTAGGAATCATAATTGTGACAGTTCATCAGTGCTACCCCTTATCTATAAGCAAAGGTATTTATTCTTCAAAGCTAAGATGAAACTAAAGTGATTTTAAAATTTCACTTTATTCTTCATAAAGCAACTGGAAGAAGCTTATAGTTCCTCAACACACACAGAGAGAATCCAAACTAATGCAATTAGAAAATTTGCCTGCTGTGTTTACCTATAAGAATACAATCACAAAGGCCTTTATATGTCAAATTTAAATATTATTTATTATTGCAATGGTTTTCTTTCTATCATTAAATAGTTTCTCTCCAGCAGTTGCTAGTTATATGCCTTTCAGAATATAGCATTTTTGAATTGGCCCTGTTTCAAAACAAACAGATTCTACATCTTTTTTAGCCTGATGGAATGTGACTGCTGGCTGACTATCCATCCAGAAGCTAGAAAAATCTGTTTTGAAAAATGCTATTTACAATAAAGTAGATGCATAGCTGATTATAGGAACTTTGCCAAATAAAATTATTAATATTTTAATTTTATTAAGTGGAGCTCCACCAAGTTTCATCCTTGATTCATTGTTACTTAACAGTTTTAACTATTTCTTACTTTTATGTTGATAATGATGCTTTGCATTCATATAACACATTTATAATTGATTAGCACATTATCATTTCCAAAGTGCTTTTGCATTCATGTAACCATACAAGTAGCAATGGATAATAAATTTCCAGCATTTTATTTCCTTTACTTGGCATGAATGACTGATAGTACTTGCCTTCATGGAGCTTACTTTCCACTAGGGCAATGCAACACATGGAAAGATAAAAAGATACATTTTGAGGATGATGAAAGAAAGTGTGAGCTCTAGCAGCTAAGGGAATCAGGAAAGGCTTCCAGAAGGAGATGGTATACAAGCTGAGCTTTGAAAGAAACTAGGGATCATAAGAGACACATACATGCTTAGATATGTCATGGAACTGCCTCCTGTCCTTGGAGAAATAGCCAAGAAATGCCCATTTGAGAACCCCTTTTTTATTTTTTTCATATTTTTTTTCCTTTTTTTGGAGGGCAATTGAGGTTAAGTGACTAGCCCAAGGTCACACGGCTAGTTTTTGTGTTAAGTGTCTGAGGCCTCTTTTGTACTCAGGTTCTCCTAGGGACTCCAGGACCAGTACTCTATTCACTGTGCCACCTGGCCCCCCTAGGGAATCTGTTTTTTAGAAGACTTTCTAAAAATAGCTTTCTATTCCTCTATATAGATTAGATTTAGTTTACTGAGATGCAATTCTAAAAATGTCTCTTAAGGTCTCAACAAAAGCTACACCATTCTTACAGGCTTCTTAATAATTCTCTAACTGTAAACATTCCAATGTAACAACAATTACTTTGTACTTAAACATAACTAATAGTAATATTATAACATTTGGGAATTTGTATTCATTACATATTTTTGTTACTTTTCTTTCTCTGATCCTTTGAGCAGAGAAATTAACAAGTAATTTCCATGGATTTTATATTATTTGTATGATGTAAATATATATATATATATATATATATATATATATATATATATATATATATATATATATATATATATATATATATACATAGAGAGAGAGAGAGAGAGAGAGAGAGAGAGAGAGAGAGAGAGACAAATAAAAACCTCACAGCATTTACCAAAAATTTGCAAAAGGGAGGACAATGTACTTTCCAAGAATAGATGTCCTACTAAGAAAAGTCATGGAGACAGTAGGTAGAGTTGCAAGAGAACACTAAGTGGCCTCTTTTACCTAGGAAAAGAGAATTTGCTCATTTTTGTCCAACCGAACATGTTCAGCAATGTGTTCTAGCTAATGTCACCAACAAACCAATGGAAACATGCAGTCTATATACTCTTGTTAAAAAGTAACAATATCTAAATCTCTGTTTATATATGCTAATATAGATTTTTATTAATGTGCTGATTTTATGGAAAAGGGATTATTTTGCTATTAAATTTACTCTAAGTCAAGTATTCTATTTTTTATTCTTTTGCTTAAGATTCTGTGGGGGTAATAGTCATAATATTTTAAAAATATATAATTTTAGATATCTATAGATCTAAAATTCTGTTGTGCTAAGATTACAGTATAAACATATGATATCCTAAACATCATAGTGCAGATTTAAACTTTAAAACACCGCTGAGATTTTTGGGATACTCTGTTTATTGTATCATATATTTAGAAGTAGAAGGGACTTCAGAAGTTTTCTAGTCCACTGAGAACTCCCCCTTGTAGATCTAAGAAAACTCCAAGACATCCAAAAAAAACCCAAAATAAAACATGGAGTCTGAATGCAGATCAAAGCATACCATTTGCTTTCTTTTTTGTTTTGTCTTGTTCCTTCTTTCTTGTGCTTTCTCCCATTGGTTCTAATTCTTCTTTACAACATGACAAATGTAAAAATATGTTTAAAATGAATGTATATGTACATGCTATATCAGATGGTATGCCCTGATGGGGATGGTAGAGGATGGAAGGGGGAGAAAATTTAGAACTCAAAATCTTGTGGAAGTGAATGTTGAAAATTAAAAATTAGTTAATAAATATAAAAAGGAACTTCTTGCAGCAGAGTGCTTTTGTATGATAATGAATCTGAGCATAACACTAGAGCCTTACTTCTGGAGGCTTATGGGGTCTGGAATTGGTGCCAGCAAAACTTCCCACTAGTTGGTGTAGCAGCAAGCACCCCAGCATCCCCAGGGTGGCTGCCAACACAGGTTCTTAGGTCTGCTTTTCTAAAGGAAAGCAACTCAAAATGGGTTAACAATTTTGCTTTAAGGGGTGGCTAGGCCCCGGAGTTGGAAGGAGCTGGGATCGGTTCTGGCCTCAGAAAATTAGCACCCACACATAAATAACTAGCCATGTAACCTTGAGCAAGTTATTTAACCCCAATTGCTTAAAAAAACAAAACAAAACAAAACAAAACAAACAAAACAAAACAACAATCTTGCTTTAATCAATCAAACGTATCATTTACCTAGTTTAGGGGAAAAAGGTCAGCACCCCAAACTCCAGAGTATACAGAGGTTACGTGCAGGAATTATAAGACAGAAAAGAAAAAAAAATAAGAAGACAGAGAAACCAACAAATCAGCAGACAGGTCTCCAACTGTCCAACCATTACATCCATACCTAGTCAGTTACCAGAGAGGGAAGCATCACCATCTGGGTTTTGCTAAGCCTGGGGACTCAATGGCTACTCAGAATCTCATCTGGTCAAATCACACAACACTTCTCAAAGTGAGCCCCAAAACAAAGCCTCACATCAGGGTTTATATAGCCTTCTCTTGGCTCAGAGAAAGTAACAACTGTCTTGACCCACTGCCCAATCACAAAGTATCTCTTGAAAAAAAAAAAAACCTCCCATCACAAGCTCCAGGTACACTTAACCTAGGGGCAGGGAAGATCTTAAAAAATTTACATTCCTATAAGACTTGGCCAGATGCCTATCAAAGTCATGCAATACCAGGGCTAAGCACTAACTTTTTCTTAATGGTTTTTCCTTTATCAAGTGTAGGGAACAAGTAGAAATCTGGTGTTTTCAGTCCTTCCCATAGGATCCAACAGCTTCCCCCAACTCTACCTCACCTCTATCAGGGGGTTAAAATATTTGCTCAGGTGGGGCGGAGCCAAGATGGTGGAGTAGAAACACCCTGTCCAAGTCACCCTCCCCCATGACTACCTCCAAACTATGTAAAAGGGAACTCTGAACAACTTCTGGAGCCCCAGCACCCACAGAACGACACAGAGAAGCTAATCTCCCAATGAGGACAGCCCAGCAGCCCTGCAGGAAGGACCAGCACAGCACCAGCAGTGCAGCACGTGGGGAGCCGAGCACAGGTCCACCTGAGTCGTAGTTTTAGCCCCAGGGCAGCAGGGCCAGCAGCTGGCTGGAGGGATCCCAGAACACCAGCAGCTGTGGCGATTCCAGAATTATCAACATAGACATGCCTAGGACAAAGTGAGAGGTTAGTGCCCTATGGACTTTAGGACCAGTATTTGGGGAATGAATCGGCTTCCTCCTCTGGGGGCTAGAAGCCACTGAGAGACACACCATTTTGTAGTTTTCAGAGGGAGCTCCAGCTCCTGGCCTGTGAACTGTAGGGAGATCCAGTGATCAGTCTTGAGGGGGTAATCGCTCTTGCTTTAACTTCCCTGGATCTGGATTGTGATCTGGGGTGGAAGTCGTAGGTGGGTTTCCAGCTTGCCAGAAATGGAAGTTGGCCCCCCTGACATGTTTGGGATGAAAGTCCCCGTCTGGCGCCAGGCCATACTGTGGCAACAAGCCCAAAAGTCAAGTAATTAAGTGGCAACATGCCAAGGCAAAGGAAACAAATTAAACAGAAAAATGCAACCTTAGACTCCTACTTTGGTGGCAAAGAGGATCGAAGCATAGAGTGAGAGGAGGGCTGTGAGGTCAGAAGTCCTGCTCCAAAAACCCCAGGGGAAAACATGAGTGGGTTGCAGGCCATAGAGGACCTTAAGAAGGACTTTAAAAATCAAATAAGAGAAGTAGAGGAAAAATTTGAAAGAGAAATGAGAAGGATGCAGGAAAAGTATGAAATGAGGGTCAACAGCCTGACTGAGGAAAACAACACCTTAAAAAATAGACTAACTCAAATGGCAAAGGAGGCCCAAAAGGGCAATGAGGAGAAGAATGCCTTAAAAAGTCGAATTTGCCAGATGGAAAAAGAATCTCAAAAAGTTCACTGAGGAGATTCATTCCTTCAGAGTTAGACTGGAGCAAATGGAAGCTAATGACTTTATGAGAAATCAAGATAATGTTAAGCAGATCCAAACAAATGAAAGATTAGAAGGCAATGTGAAATATCTCATGGGAAAAACCACTGACCTGGAAAATAGATCCAGGAGAGACAATTTAAAAATTACTGGACTACCTGAAAGCCAGGATCAAAGAAAGAACCTAGAAATCACCCTTCAAGAAATTCTCAAGGAAAACTTCCCTGATGTTTTAGATCCAGAGGGCAAAATAGAGGTTGAAAGAATCCACAGATCACCTCCTGAAAAAGATCCCAAAAAGAAAACTCCCAGGAATATTATAGCCAGGTTCCAGAATGCCCAGATCAAGGAGAAAATACTACAAGCAGCCAGGAAGAAACAATTTCAATATTGTGGAAACACAATCAGAATAGCACAGGACCTGGCAGCTTCTACACTGAGGGATCGAAGGGCATGAAATATGATATTCCAGAGGGCAAAAGAGCTGGGAATGAACCCAAGGGTCACCTACGTAGCAAAACTGAGTATTTTGTTTCAGGGGAAAACATGGTCATTCAGTGGAATAGAGGACTTTCAAGCATTCTTGAGGAAAAAACCAGAGTTGAATAGAAAATTTGACATCCAGATGCAAGAAGCAAGAGATGCCTGAGAAGGTATTCAAGAATAAAATAATCGTCTTAATCCCCATAGTCTTTGCTGCCTTCACAGAACCTCTGCTCACACTCTTCTCTGTATCTGGAATGGTTTTCCCAAGTATTCTAACCATCCTTCAAGTCCCACCTAATCTTGATCATCTGAGAAGAAAGCAACGTCTCCCTCTTCTGTGTTCTCAATGAATGTACTTTGTTCATACCTCTGATATCCCCCTAATCTGTTTTGTGTCACATGTTTACTTGTGTGCCTAGCTTGTCCTTTCTCCTAAAGAATTCTTAACATGGGGTTTGTGACCTTGTTCTTTTAAAATTATATTTGGATAACTGTCCTTCTATAGTATTGGTTTCCTTTATAACCCTATGTATCTGTACATTTGAAATCATTATTCTGAAAATGGGTCCATAGGATTTACCAGGCTACCAAAGGAGTCCATGGCAAAAAATAAATAAAGACTCCTGTTCTGCTTAGAAAAAACAAAAACAAAAACAAAAACAAAAACAAAAACAAAAAAAAAATATCTGCTCAGATGTAGTTTTGTCCAGCATCTCATATTCCCATGGCAATACTATGGGGCTACATATGTGTAGGAACACACACAAACAGAAACACCCCTAGTTAAATCCTCCCCTATATTTCTACTCTAAGGCCTGATCACGATATGGAAATGGATCTACATACTCAAAGAATATGCTAGAACTCACAGGTTCTATCAGATTGGAAAGCTTAAAATATGGACCCATAGTCAACCATTTGGGCCCAAAACTTCTTAAATTCAGTTGTTCATCTCATTTAGTCACAGGATAATGCAATGCTTTTTAGCTCCAGCAACTCATGAATACCCCTTATGTTCTAGAAGGATTTTGGACTATGTCAGTAGAGAGAGAAGTTTTACCAATAAAATTAAAAGTTCTTAAGATATGAACAATGTCCTTAAGAGTCAGTTTTGGGGTCAAGAAGACTTGGGTTCAACCCCCTAACCTCTGTAACATACTGACTTTGTGATTGGGCAAGTAATTCAGTGACCCAGGAAAGTTAAAGAACACTGATCTCCATAGTGAGATATTGAAATACTCAGAGTTCATCACACTGAAAAAATCATAAGTAGGGATCAAAATATGTATATGTGTAGTTATGTTTGCATGAGCCTCCCCTACACATATATGCTTATATATGCTTCAGTATTTTACTTCTTTAATAATATATAGGTATATCTGTATGTATGTGGTTGTGTGTGTATGTGATATATATATATATATATATATATATATATATATATATATGTGTGTGTGTGTGTGTGTGTGTGTGTGTGTGTTATCAACATATCTATATCTACACATCACCCATATTTAATACCAAAATTTACCATTACTAATTATGTGACTTGCATAGAGTCTCAGAATTACTCAAGTCAGTATTAGAAATTAAGTCCTCTGACTTCTTTCTGAACCAGAGTTCATTCTAAACAATGCTACCTCACAATATGTTTGTGGAGAGAAAAAAAAAAAGGAGCATAGGACTGGGGGTTTCTGAATCAGGTCTTTTATACATTCCTTTCCTAATTTATTTTTTTTTCAGAGAATGGATTACAGTAGTTGAATATTTTCAAAGTGCATAAGCTAAATTTTTGTAGGTATTCTCTTCTCTGGAGAGTCTTTATCTCCATCTTTGATGTTGCTGAGAGGAGTTCTAAACTGAATATGGATTGCTCTTTAAATATGTATAAAAGTCATTTTATCTATGAAAAGGTTGGGTACATGGCTAATCATGCTGACCACCTTTTCAGTCTTCAGTTTATTATAACAAATACTGTGGCAATAATCTCACCAGCATCCAAGAGCTGTGTACTTGACTGAAGGATAATGTCTCTCTTGGGTCCTTTTGAATAAAGAGAGGTAAATACACAGCCAAAAATCTTACATACTGAAAAGTTTAAAATAGGCATTGATTGAACTCACTCAGACTCTACTTATTTAAATCAAGATGCAAAACCTTTTATTTATATACCTTTGACTCTATCAGGTTAAGTAATACTGGCTAAATTTTCCATTAAAGTTTTTGTTGCATTAAAGAAGTGCTTGCTCTTAATTTTTTTTTTTAGATCACCTTGTAGAAAGATAAGACTGCTGAGTGCATGCATAATCTCTATAACAAATATTTCGATGATTTTAAGAACAGATATTTAGCTTTAGTTGTGTAACTTTTCATGTCATATTTTTGGTCATTTTTGAGCTCTACTTTAGACTTTAGAATGTTGGTATAAATGTAAATTTTGGAATGCTAAAGCCAACTTTTCCTAAGCTCTTACCTAACCACCGATTCTATTCAATCTTCTCCTTTTTGGGGGGGTGGAGAGGGTTTGGGAGGCTCCAACAAGGGAAATCAGACTAAAAACTGCTGAATTTTGGAGGGCTTTTTTGTGGGGGAGAAACTATGCTTCTTTTTATGAAATAAAGTTTTGGATTACTTTGTTTCTCCACATAGAAGAGACTAGGGAAGTAAGTACACTGACTCCATTTTTGGATTTTAGACTCAACTTTCAGAGATGTGGGAAGGCAGTCTCTCAAGAATAGAGGAAGCTTTCTTTTCTTCTCCCACGAAGAGCAGTATCCCTGTTTATAATAACACTATTTAAATAATAATATAAAAATAATAATATTTCTACTTTGTAGCTGGTAAAATGATAACAAAACAAATATTATTCAAGTTAAATGATAGCAACTTCTACATGACTTTTCCTATCCACAACCCTTTTAGAAAAATTCAACTATACTTAGCCAAGGTATACTAAGGATAAATTGAGGAAAGTGATCCCAGGGTACTTTGCTTTGGTATTATGTCATAAATATGGATTTAGAATCACAAATGAACTGAGGGTCTTCCTTTATTTTTAGAAATAAAGTAACTGGTTATCAAGGATGGTTAAGTGACTTGTTCAATGTCATATAATTAAGGAGTAGAACTAAGATTTGAACCACAGCCCCCTGACTCCCAGTTGAGTCAATTCCACTTCACCTCAAGTCTGTAACAAAATCTTGGGGTAAAAAAAACCTGTGGATTTTTTAACGGTAATAAGTGACATTCTTCATTTGTATCCTTCATCTCTGTCGTTGAATTAAAATGCATAAATATTTGGAATTCTCTAATGACTGTTAGTGATCACAAATGGTCAAATACTGTGCTCCCATCTCAGAACTTACTCCGAATAATAGACTCCTTCTGAAATGTACTCATTTGAGTTCATGGGATTGTTGCTAATCTCAGTTATCTCTCTCATTTTATTTAGACACTTTTCCTCTTTAGACTGTCTCAGACAATGAAATGGCAGAGTTTCTGTATTTGAGTGATGGACACAGAAAAATCTTCTGTTTAAATTTATGAAAACCCATGTTTACAAATATATAATTTTATGTAGGTAAATTGAGGATATAACACATATCTGCTACTACTGCTGTTTAATAAATCAAATGTTTTTTACTGTTGTTTTGATTTATTTTACTTGTGAATGGATGCAGAAGCACTGTTTAATAGCTTTATTTAAAGCCATAAATAGGATTTTCTTTGATAAAAAAGTTTCAGCTAGGTTTCAGCTAATCCCTTGGCTCTTGTCATTTTTGGGAACACGGGATCTCTTGAGGATTTTCAAACTCTAATTTTTCCCTGCTTTTATGGTATAATAAGTTGATGACTCAATCTTTTTTTTTTTTTTGTGAGAGCAGCTAGCTTTATTGAGGGCTGTCTTGGTTGGGCCCTGGGGCTGTCTGCCTGGGCTGCTCCCCTAGTCCGGCTTCAGGCTCAGCCTCTCGAACAGGTGCTCACCCAGCCCAGGCTGCACGTGGCGCAGCGTGGTCAGGTGGTCGCCCAGAAGCTTCAGCAGCTTCACCTGCGCCCCTAGGTAGTGGCTCTCCAGGAAGTCGCAGAGGTGTGGATCGCCTTGGCTCGAGCCCAGGGCCTGCAGCTTCAGGAGGGCCTCGTTCAGGCCCTTGTCCAGGTTCAGGGCTGCCCGCATGGCCTCCAAGCTGCGACCCCACTCATCTTGGCAGGTTTCTGCACAGCCTGGAGGAGGACACGGCCCCCACGCTGGTTCTGGAGCCGCATGAGGCGCTCGGCGCCCTCGCGTTTGTCCTTCGCCAGCTCATGAAAAAAAAGCGACACCCTAGGCAGGGCGACACCGTCCCGATCGAAACAGAAACCCAGGGACAGGCAGGAGTAGGACGCCTGCAGGAGCAGGTTGGCCAGGCGGTGGACAGCGGCCTCGACCTCGGAGGAGAAGTTTTGGCGGATCTGGGAGCTAGAGCTCATGGCACCGGCGGCTGAGGGAGGAGGCGGCTGGTCCCGGAGGCTGGCAGGGAGCGGCTGGTCCTACGGACTGGCGGGCTGCAGAATGCCGAAGCTAAAAAGCGAGGGGAGCTGGGGGGCAGCCCGGATCTGTTCCGTCCAAACACTGTCGAAGCAAGAACCAGAGCCGGGAGACGTGGAGTCGATGACTCAGTCCTTACTCTTGGAAAAGTCAGTTATTTGGTTTGAGCAGATAGGCAAGGCTGGTTTTAAATAAGATCATTTTCTCATGTGGTCTGTTCCAGGAAAGCTAACATTTCTGTTTAGTATCATTCATTATAGTGTGATAGGCCTGGGATAAATAATTTCTGAATCATTACTTCCACTTCAAATAGGTTTTAGACTTAAAAAAAATATCTATAAACTCCATTAATAGCTAGTGGTAACAGTGGTATGATGATTTTCTTTTTAATTTTGTTCCATGATTTTTCATTCTGAGAAATGTGCATGCTTTAGTTGCTGATTTTGTTATAGAGCCAAAACAGCTGTTTCTTTATTATGAATAACAGATTATTGGGAACTGACTGTGTTCTTGTTACCTGATAATACTAATTTAGAACTTGGATAAATGAAGTTCTCAGTAACAGTTAAAAGGAAATTCTATGGAAGGATCAACAGAGTTAACCTACTACATATATATATATATTTTAAGTACCCCAATTACAACAGTATAACTTATGTTGGGAAATTTGATTAAAATATAAGAAGTTGGCACAAGAAACAAATATGAGTCAAAATTAAACCAATAAGTAAGATGCAATTCATGAAAGTAAGAAAACACATTTTAAAAAGCAAAGTAGCATAAATTTTATGTTAGCACTTCAGAATGATATATAAAAGACTTTGTAATTTTCAACCTACAAAAGAAAAGTTTTACATGTATTTGTTTAAATTATATATATTGTTTTTATTCACAGAAGAGGAAAGAAGTAAGGCCAGAGTGGGTGGGGCTAGGGGCACAGTGGTTAGAGCACCAGTCCTAGATTTAGGAGAACCTGAGTTCAAATACAGCCTCAAACACTTACTTGGTGTGTGAACCTGGGCAAATCAGTTACTCCTGATTGCCAGGAAGAAGAAAGGAAGAAAAGGAAGGAAGGAAGAAAGGAAGGAAGAAAAAGAAAAAAGCAAGGCCAAAAGGAAGCAAAGACAAATATAAGGCAGTGCAAAGTTACAAACTAAATTTATAATATACTTAAAAGCAAGGTGTTCCTAATAAATATATTTCATTTCATGTAAAATTATCTATTTTACTTTAAATATGAAAGTGCTCATTTAATTCAGTTTTTTGTCAGAAATTTTCAAAACTTAAAATAAGTTATATGCAGAGATATGTTAAAGACCGAGGTTTTTCTTTATATTCTAGGGGAGTACATAAAAGGGGAAAAGTTTAAACTATAACTGAAAATATATAGTTTAAAGTTTTTAAAGTAGATACTATATAATAAGAATTATAAGACATCAGAGATTTTAAAATTTATGATTATATTTCATAATATGTAGTTAGCTTTGTGATACTGATTTGAATTCAGTTTTACTTTGAGTGAGACTAGATTAGTACTTTTGGTCCTATGAAACGATCATTTGATTATTTAGGAGTTGATTATTACATTTTAAATTATTCATTTTCTTCCTCATATTCTTCTTAGAAAAAATGGAATTTTTACTGAATTTGTGTCTTTCCTCTCCTCTATTGTCATGGATAATTGAAAATTAATGTAAATTTATTCCTAATGGAGATGCCAATTCATTATTTTATATGATAGGTATAGGATTTTTGCATATATTTGAATAATTGAATGCTGTGTACAGTCATTCTTATTAGTATCATTATCTGATTTCTTATCCACATAGGTTTCTTAGAATATGCATCCTAATCCTAAAAAGTTTTATATAGTATTTGAAATTTTATTCATTGTATCAAAAAAAGTTTTACAAATATAATGCCTGCTTAAATTATTCCACTAAAATTTCTTCTGAATTCTCAAAATATTTAAGGTAAATTAAGAATAATCAATTACATCATTAAGAAACCAGAGAGAAAAGAGGATAATTTTTTTTTCTTGCTGTTACTGGAACATATCCCTCAAATCTTAAATTCTATTTCTAAGCCTATATTCTTCCTTCTCCCCAAGAGACAAATTCATATTCCCATTTCTAGATAATTTTAACACAAGTTCACTGATGATAGTTAAATGTTTCATGTAAACATAATTCATTGGATTGAATAAAAGAACACTTGACAACATCATTTGATGTAATTGATAATGGCAACTTCCTGATCATGAATGTTTTCAATTATATAGTAGTCAGAATTTTATCTATTTAAAAGGACTGTGGAAATAAATTGCATGAACGTGGACAGAAGCTTTGTAGAATTATTAAATTGGGTGGAAAACTCCTTATTCATGAAAAAAATATATACTTTCATGAAAAACATTTCTCAGAATGCCTATTTAAGCTTTGCTGTCATTTGATCACATTGATTAACACTTTGCTCCTGTATTTTGAGTCAAACTTAAGTAATTCCTAAATGATCCTCTAGGTATTATCACTATTTTATCTTTCAACTTGTCTTTGCTTATTAACTCACTTTGTTAACTAATCTCCATCTTTTAATCTCTCTTCCCTTGGAAACACCCAAGTGTTTTCAATAAGGTTTATTGTTATTTTAATTCAATTTGGCAACATTGTGCTTTATTAGCATTAGAATTTTTTTTTTTGCCTTTGATTTTTTTAAAGTTAGCTAATGTATAAGATATTCATTAAAATGGATTAGGAGCAAAGTTAAAACCTTTTAACTCATACAAAGTACTATATTAAATTTGGAGACTGGAGTTATTGAGTTTCTACTGAAATATAATATAACCACAAAGGCTTTCTTTTTTATTAGCACAGGATTAGTCTCACTAGAAAAAAAATCATTACGATTCTTTTTCCTGTCATATTATGCAGTAATATTTTGTTAGGAAAAGAAGAGTCAAGATTATATTTCTTAACCCATTTCTTTTTTTTTTTTATCAAATGCTTTGTTAACTTCTAGTTTATATCATTCATTTCCACAAGATTTTGAGTTACAAATTTTCTCCCCAGGGCAGATTTCATTACGATTCACCCGCTTGCTTCTCCTGTTCAATTGTTTCTTTTGAAGGCAGTGGGTTTTTCTCTTGTGTTTCTGTCTTTTTCAGTTTAGACTTATCAAATTTCTGAATCTTAGCCATATCTGGTTTGTCAGACATTTTTGCAGATTAAGCAGTGATGGGCAGGGCACATCAGTAAGTCAGATCTCCAAGGTAGCAGCTCTGAACTGTCTGAGTTAGTCTATTTGTTAAAGTGTTATTTTCTTCAATCAGGTTGTTGACTCTTATTTCATAATTTACTTGCATTGTTCTCATTTCTCTTCCTAATTTTTCCTCCACTTCTCTTATTTGATTTTCAAAATCCTTTTTAAGGTCTCCATGGCCTGTAACCAGCTTGTATTTTTCTTGGAAGCTTTCGGTCCAGGAATTCTGACTTTGCTGTCTTCCTCCTGTTCCATGTTTTGATCCTTTTTATCCCCAAAATAATAGTGTAAAGTTGGGTTGCTCTGTTTGCTTTCCTTCCCTCATTTGCTCATGTTGTCACTCAATTACTTGACTTTTGGGCTTTTTGCCACAGTAGGACTCTGCCACCAGATGGGGAGCTTTATCCCAATCGCTGGGGTTTTCTCAGCTGCCAAAGGTATTAGTTGGGTGCCCTCTCTGAAGCCTCCACATGCTCTGGCTAGCTGGTTGCACACCCCAGGACCTCCCCCCTAGACAGCAATCCAGATCCAAGCAGGTTAAAGCAAGAGCAATTACCCCTCAGACTGGTTGCTTGGTTCCTCTATAATCTGCAGGCCAGGACCTGAAGCTGCCACATGGCGATGGCTGCATGGCTGAAGCTCCTCGGCAGCATCTCCCTCTAGGTGATAAAGGCTGAACACACTTCCAAACTACTGGATCCCAAACTCCACACTGCACTTACATCTCGCTTTGTCCTTAGCGTCTATGTGTTGATAATTCTGGAAACCACCACAGCTGCTGGTGATCTGAAGTCCCTCCAGCCAGGGCCTGGTCAGGTCACCCTGGAGCTAAGACCTCTGGCTCTCGTGGGGCTGGGATTGGCTCCCAGAACACTGTGCTGACCTCTTCCTGCCGGCCTCCCAGCCTTTCCACAGTAGGAGTTTAGCTTCTCTGCATCATTTTATGGGTTTTGTAGCTCCAAAATTTGTTTAAAGTCACCTTTTACATGAGTTGGAGGACCCATTTCTTTGTAATTGACATGATCTTCCTCCTCACCTATTTCTGCTAATTTCCTTAAATTCCTTTAAGTCTTAGCTCAAATCTTACCTTCACCAGGAAGGTTCCTACCCAATCTTTACAAGATCTTCCTTCTGAAATAATCCCCCATTTATAATTGTGTATTTTTTTCTTGTATAAATAGTTATTTTAATGTCTTCTGCCTCATTAGGTTGTGATCTTGAGAAGGAACTGGTTTTTGTCCTTCTTTGTGTCCCCAGACAGATAATAATAATAGTGATGGTCCTTTTTCCTTTTTGTTTTTTTTATCTCTTTTGAGATAGAGACCTAGTAATGGTATTGTTATGTGTAGTTTTATATTCCTTCTAGGACAGTTCCAAATTTCTCTACAGAATGCTTGAATCAATTCATGAACAGTACATTAATATCTCATTTTTCCCATATCCCTCCTGCCCCCAACATTTGTCATTTACTTTTTCTGACTATAGATAGCTCTAGAATTTGTTTAGTATCATTTTAAGGGGTATTTGGAGAGGTTTGGGGGAGAATTCAGGCAAATCCCTGCCTTTACTCAGCCATCATGGCTCTGACTTAGACAACAACTTTAGAAGGTAATTTCTGTATGGAAAAAAATGTTTTAAATCTATAGATAGTTCTTTCTTATATTCTAACCAACCACATTTGACTTTTTTGGGTAGGAGAGAATATGTTTATTTTTTGTAATTTACTTTTGACTAGTAAATTAGTTACTAATTAGTTTTGTTTTGTTGCTGGATATTCAATCTGTTTTACAAATTGTATCTTGGTCATGAAATCTCAGTTGTTCTAAGTCTATTCTAGAACCCAAATAAGTTTTACCCCCCTCCCCAATTGTTTTCCCCTCTTCATTTTTCATTACTATGGTTTTCAAGACATTATTTCTAAGACCAAACAATTCTGCTCTTCTCTTTGAGAAATAACCGTCCTGCCCACTTCCTTACTAATATTCCCTCTTTTTCCCATTTTTAAATCCTTCCCTTCTTCTCTGACATTGTCATTTTGGCTCAAGGTCTTTGCATGAACCTAAGAAGAAATCTATTTGCTTTACCTTGGAGAAAAAACTGTTGTCCATCAAGGAAAATGAAAAAGTGCCTTGGAAAGACAAAAGGGGATAACTATCAGTTTTTTGTATACACCTACTTTATCTTTAGTCCCACTATTTATCTACATTCCCAGAAACAAGCATTCTCAATCTCTGAAATAAAATTTAGAAAAATATAAACATGAAAGTTAGTCAAAGCATTATATCATTTCCTAAAGAAAGAACTCTAATCAATCGTGGTTATTACTATTTAATTCCAGACAGAGTTCATTTGGTTCATATCTTTTTTTTAAACTTAAATACAAAATAAGAAAAGAAAAAAAGAAATAAACTTAAATACTAAACTAAAAGAATACTAAATAAGAAAAGGAAAAAAAAAATCCATGTGCACATCAGAACGTGAAAGAGGATTAAAACTATATAGCAATGAATTTCCATTTCAAGAAAGCCTATATAATAAATACTACATGTTGTGTTGAGAGCTGTCCATCTTTGCTTCTTTGTAAGTTTTCTTTTGTTCTTTGCTATTGACTTTTAAATTTGTTCTTTTTTTTCCCTTACCCCCACCAAAGACAATAATTAAACATGGAGATACACACAGACACACACACACACACATATAAACATATGCACACAAAAGATATACACATATATAAGCACATATATACCTGTACATAAATAAACTTATACATATTTATATTTAGATATCAGTAATCATAGTCATATATATATATATACATGCACATGAATCTCTGTGAGACCATGCTGTACTTATTCATCCTCTGTTTCTCTGAGGGTGGATAACCTTTTTTTTTCCATAAGTCCAAGTCTTTCCATATTTTTCCAAGTCCAGCAACTTGTCATTTCCTACACCACAGTAGTATTCCCACCTTATACTCTCTAGCTATTTTAAATAGTCCAAAACAATGCTGATAAATATGGCTGACAGTGTAGTTTCCCTATTTTTCTCCTTTGATTGAAACTATTTTAGCCTTAACTTTGTCCAAGATCATCATTAGCACTGCTGCTCCTACTCCCCTAACAAATCATTATTTTATGTTTGTGCATATCTCTTATTTCCTATCCCTCCTAACTCCTCTATTCACTTCTACCTGCTACCTTACCCTCCTATTACTTAACCTACTCCCCCTCCAAGGATCCCTCCCTTATTCTCCCATTCCCATTATTCCGAACACCTTTCAAGATTTCCTTTGACCTATTCCCTCAACCTCCCCTCTATTGAAGCCTTTCTTATCCTCTCTACCCTCTCTACCCCACTTAGCATTTTATTTCTTTCTGAATTTATACTCTCTTAAATATATATGTATTGTTCTCTCTTGAACCCATTCCCAATGAAAGTAGGTTTCCAGAACTAATAGCCTTCCTAACCTATCTATTCCTCTGTGTCAGTTCTTCCTCTCACACCTCACTTATATAAGATAATTACTCTTTTTAACTCCTAAAAATTTTACTTTTAAAAAAAATCATATCATACTCAGGTCTACCCCAATCTTTCTTGAGCGACCCAATTACTAATAACAATCTTCTACATACATTTTACATTTTATTTACACAAAAGGTAAACTGTCCTTATTGAGTCTCTTGTAATTAGTTTTTTGTATATATGTTATTTTACTCTTGGCTCTTGTATGTCAAATCTTCTATTAAGTTGAGGTGTGTATGTTTTTTAAACAAAATCTTGTCTTTTTTTAAACAAAAATGACAGTTCGTTAAATGTCACTTTTTTTCCAATCAAGATAATGCTTAGCTTTCCTGTGTATGCTATTTTTGCCCATAACCCCAGTTCTTTTTCTCTTTGATATATAGTGTTACAAGATATGCAGTCTTTTAGTGTCACCACTGGTAGATCTTGTGTGATTCTAATTGTGGTACCACCATATATAAATTGTTTTTTTCTTGTTGCTCGTAATATTTTGTTCTTGAACTGGGGTTTTTGGAATTTGACTGTATTATTACTGTGAATTTTCCTAGTTGTAGCTCTTTCAAGTGGTGATTGGTGGATTTTTTGTTTCTATTTTATTGTCTTGTTTTAATGCTTCAGTATAATTTTCTCTATTGCTTGTATTTTATTATGATTTTATCATAACTTTCAGGTAGTCCAATAATTTTTGTTTTCTCTTCTTGATCTGTTCTCCAGATCAGTCGTTTTTCTTATGACATGTTTCACATTATCTTCTATTTTTTCATTCTGTTTATTTTGTTTTATTTCTTGATCACTTATAATTTCTTGAACTTCCCCTTGCCCAATTCTGATTTTCAAGGAATCATTTTTTTCCCTTAAGATTCTGGATCTCCTTTTCTAATTGGTTACCTTGCTTTTCATAGTCTTCCTGTTTTCTTGGATTGTTCTTTTTTTTTTTTTTTTACTTTTCCCTTGATCTATCTCATCTGATTTTTATTGTCTTCCTTAAGTTCTCTGAATTCTTATTGAACCATTTAACATTACTCTTTGAGGTTGAAGAAGGTCTCTTTGCTTTGGTATCCTTCTCTGAAGATAAACCCTGGTCTTCTTTATTCCCCTAGTAATTCTCTGGGGTTGGATTCTGTCTCCTTTGTCTGTTCATTTCTTTTTTAATTTGTAAAACATTAGCTTTTGTAATCTTCCTCTAGTCCTGGGGAAAGGCTGATGGTGCCTCTAGCCTCAATCCTCCCTAAATTCTCTCCTGGCCCGTAATCAAAACCAAGACCTCCAGCCTGCAGTAAGTGCTCACAGCCAGTGGCATCCCAGCCGCACTGCTTCTGCACTTCCTGGGCTGGTTCCTTCTCACCCTGCTGCTGTCTCTGCTGCACAAATGGGTCTGGTGCACCTTGTCAGCAGATGTTCCCCCAGTCCAGCTGCCCAACAACCCTCACTGCCCCCAGTATAAAAGTTCCTGTGGCTTGGGGCATGGCAGCTTCCCAAACCAGCTAACTCCAAGTCTTAACACTTGTTGTTTATGTGGTTCTAGTCTGGAGGTGTTTGCTCTTCAGAGTGACCAAATCTCATACTGGGATTTTTCTTCAGATCTTCTCTGACTGTCCCAAGATGACCACTATTCTGCCCATACTCTTATTTATTTTTTCCATCCTATATTTGCCATGAGGTGCTGTTATTATCTTGTTTGTGGGGAAATCTGGAGAGCTTGGAATTTTTTGCCTACTCTGCCATCTTCCCAGAATCTCTTCCCAGTTTATAGGGTTTTTTTTTAAGAATGGGGCGGGGAAAACAAACTGTTTGGGGGTTCCTTTTATATTGGAATTTTTTCATTGATGGTAATGTATAAACTTAATATTTAAGCAGTTTTTTATTCTATTTGAAGTCAGTTTCATTTTCATTTTCCTAGAAGGTCATATTAATTTCTTATTTTGAAATCATTCCCCCTGTGTTTTCAATGTGAGCATTAAAAGAACAGAGGAAGTATGTAAAAGAGAGAGGAGCATCTTAAAACAGAATTAAGAGAATTATGGTAGTGATAGGGTGTTATATTCAAAGTAAGGAAGACCTGAATTTAAATTCTACCTCAGATACTTGAATTTCCATAGGTTTCTAGAGAAGGAGGACAAAACAAGGTGGACTGGCAGTGTGGAATAGTGAATAAGGTTTTGGACTTGGAGTCAGGAAGACCTTGTTTCAAATATCACCTCATATACTAAACAGATGTGTGAACATGTACAACCATTTTACCTCTCTAAGCCTCAGTTTCTTTGTCTGTAAAACGAGGGCGTTGGGTTTAATTCCCTCTAAGCTCCCCTCCTGCTCCAAATCTATGTTCCTATGATTTGCCACACCAGGAGAACATTATCTGCTGGTTTTAAAGCTGGCTAGTCTTCAAATCAAGTTCCATATTCCTACTCCCTAACGCTCATATCTATGACTCTCAGTTATTCTTAGCACAGCTACTTACATTCTCATGCCTATTCTCTCCTTTGTTGAGAATAACATGATTTTGTCTCCTCAAAAAGTTGAGGGGCACTACTCAGAGAGGACAAAAAATAAGTGAGATGTAAAGTTGTGAGATGTAAAGTTTTGATCTTCCCAGTACCCAAATGAAAAAAAAAAGCCTTATAATATTTATCTTACCAGGTAGAATAGAGTCAGTTGAAAAAATAGAGAAAGACTGTTTCAATCAATTAGAGATTCACAGAAAAGTTGAAATTGAATCAAATTTGAAAGCAATGAGGCCTGAATTGCATTCACCACCCCAAAGAATCCCTTAGTAATGGGGATGAGTAAGAATTGTGTGGGCATATTGAGTAGAGATTTGTTTTCAAATATAGACTACATAATTTTTGCAAAATTAATTATTTTAATGTTAATTGCATGATTTTGTCTAGTAGGGGAATATTTCCTTTCTGCTTTTTTCACTTATTCATCCTTCATCAATACATTTGTTTTTCTCTTTTATGATGACGTAGAATTTAAAATCAGACTGCAACCAAAGACAATATTCACTTGCATTTCACCCATATTCCTGGGTTGAATGTTTACAAAATTACTAAAATTCTTTGTAATTATATTTCTACCTCACTTTCATCCATTAAGAAAAAATGTATTTAAGTATTATGTTATTTAAGAATACTAACGTGTCCATCACAATAGAATGACATTCACTAAAAATACAAAAATGCCTTTTTTTTTTAAAAAGTCTCTGCATTAAGGTCATCTGAGTTTAGTTGCTTGCCTACTAACATTTAACTATAGCTTCACACATGACTATCAGAATACTTAGTCTTCACTTGGCACAGAGATATATAAACTTTCTATGGAGCTAACAATAAGTAAACAATAGATGCATGATTGCAGAGGAAATCTATGCAAATATGTGCATACATATTACTAGCTTTAAAATCAAACTTATTGTGTGATTAGCATCATTCTGTGGCAAATCAAAGAAATTTCCCCACTTACTCAAAGGAAAAAGATTCTTATATGCCTGGAAAAATCTGTTAACTAGTGAAATTTTGGTCTCATGGTTGACCTATTTTTTCTGACATTCATAAATAGAGAAAAATTAGCTTTTGTTTCCAAATAATCAATCAACAAATATTTAAAGAGCAGATCCTATGTTCAAAGCCAGAGATACAAAAGTGTATAATTTTTCCCCCAAGTGTTTGCAGCCTAGTTGAGTCAATAAGCCGTACATATTAAGAAGTTAAATAGTGCAAGGACATAGCATATAAAAAAAAAATCAAACCAACATTTCAATGAAAAGTGTTAGCAGTTGAGGGAAGGGAGATTTCATTATATTGCAAATATTTAGTCAGAAAGGCAGAGAAAACAACATTCTAAAACTTTGAAATTAAGTTCCCTGACTTTGAATTAGTAAACTCAACCCAGGGATGTTAATAATACTACTGTATTGGTTAATCAAGAAATATTTATTGCTTATTAATTTCTGGAATCAGGGGTAGGGAGAATGCAGCATCGAGGCTGCATGTAGCTTTCTCAGTCTTTGGGTGAGGGCTTTCAACCAAGTCCAAGTCTTGCAGAACAAATCCTATATTAAGAGAATTTGTTCTAAGAAGTTTAGATTCAGTCAAAGACCTGCACTTAAGGAGCTGGGAGACCACATGTGGCCTAGAGGCAGCAGGTTAGATACTACTATCATTCATTACTAATAGCAATATTCTACTAGTATACTCAAGATTAATGAACCACTGTGATCTTGAAAATTTCAAATCTTACAAATAAGCCAAAGAGAAATGGCAAAATGTATGATGTGTAAAAGGAGGCAGAAGTATGTTACCAATGATGATAATTTGTATGAAAAGCTATGTAAAAGGCATTTTTAAAAAATTAGAAATATTCAAAAGTAACTTTGTTTTCTGTAGTAAATACTGGTTTTCAGTGAGGAATAGTTATTTTAAAAGGGTTTAAATATATTCAAATGAAGTTTTTCATATCATTGTAAATAATTATTGGTCCCAACATATTTTAAATTTTTTGAATCATAACACAAACACTGGAACTCATCTCTTTGGAGAGTTAAGGAATTTTTATATGTATCACCCATTTAGAGGTGGATGATGGGTTTTAAGGATGCCATTTTCTCAGCCTTACAAATAAGTAGAAAATATAGTCTGGCATTATAAGGATTGCTATAAGATCACAACTTTAGATCAACTTGAAAATGGGGAGGAAAAAAGTGATATAAAACAACTTTGATAAAGTCATTTACAGATCTGAGTAATTTGGAGAAATTGAGAACAAACTAGTTATGTCCTTTCATCCTCCTCTTGATGATCCTACTCTGGCCCACATATAGAACATTTTGAGTAGAACTGATGTGACTTTTGACAAGTCGTATTTGGCTCTTAGGGTGGTTGAAATATAATTCAGTTCCTGAAATACAGCTGTTTCTAGGTCCGTATTGTCACAAAGGAAAATAGTTATGGATTTATAAAAACAGTTGAAGATATTAAGACGTAAAACCATGGCAAAGTTCTCTTATCCGATTGGGATGTATCAAATTGTTGCCCTAAAGTAAATTGACAGCAATATTAAACATTTAAAAATTTAGACAATGGCTATATGTTGAATTAATTGATTGAAATCGAGCTTTGTCTCACCATTGCCAACTAAGGTCCTCTTTTCCCTCACCTTCTCTTTTATTCTTTTTCTTGAGATTGGCTCTCCCTATTTCATCCAAACTGGAAGTATAGCTGCCACTTATTGACTTGATCCAAAATCTGATCAGCATGGGAGATTTCACCTGCTCCATTTCTGACCAGCTCTGTTTCTTTGTCCTTCTTTAGGCAGCCTAATCCCGTGAGCATCCAACCCCCCAGTTCTGAAGTCTCACCAGAGTGGTGCCAGACAGTGCAGACATTTTACTGGTTTAGCAATTTTCCTGAAGCTCAGAACTCTGGAATTCAAATAGTTCACCAACTTCTATCTCCCGGCACCAAGAGGAATAATAACAGGGCCTACATTCATATGTCACCACACTTACCCATTTGTTCCTTTTCTTTTTTCTCACCAAACATATAAGTAATGAATGTACATGTAAAATTGGGTGGAGGGAAAACAGGTCCTGATGGTTTTTTATTGGTATAGTAAACTTCCAGTTAGAAAATTATTTGTATTTCTTTCTTTCTTTCTTTCTTTCTTTCTTTCTTTCTTTCTTTCTTTCTTTCTTTTTTTTTTTGTAGGGCTTTTGGGGTTGACTTGCCCAGGGTCACAGGCTAGTTTTTGTGTTAAGTGTCTGAGGCCAGATTTGAACTCAGGTCCTCCTGACTCCAGGGCCAGTGCTCTATTCACTACGCCACCTAGATGTCCGGTTTTGTTTTTTTTCTATTTTGGAAGGCAATTGGAGTTAAGTAACGTGCCCAAGGTCACATGGCTAGTTTTTGTTGTTGTTGTTGTTGTTATTGTTTTGTTTTTATTTTTTCCTGTGAAGTGTCTGAGGCCAAGATCTGAACTCAGGTCCTCCTGACTCCAGGGCCAGCACTCTACTCACTGTGCCACCTAGCCGCCCCGAAAACATATTCTGTATTATTGTGCTACAAGAAATAATGACAAGGTGATTTCAGAGAACCCTGGGGAAGCTTGGAGAAACTGATTCAGAGTGAGGTGACCAGAATCAGGGGGACAATTAATACATTAGTAACAACTTTGTAGAGAAAAACAACTTTGAAAAACTTCAGAACTCCAATCAGTGGATGGGTCAGCTATTATTCCAGAGGACTGGTGATGAATTATGTTATCCATTTCCTGACAAAAAGATTATAGACTCAAACTGCAGAATAAGACATACATTGTGGGGGTTTTTTTCCTTAACTTTTTGAGGCAGAAGAGAAAGTAAGAGGGAGAAAAAATAAATGCTTACTAATTGAAAAATATATAGAAAGGAGAGAGAGAGAGAGAGAGAGAGAGAGAGAGAGAGAGAGAGAGAGAGAGAGTATGTGTGTGAGCCTTAAGCTCTTCTAGGAGCTGTTTACATCTTTTCTAATTATTGCTTACTGTTCCATAAAGGTCAGCAATACAGAAAGAGAATTAATGCAGACCTAATATGAGTTTTACTTTAATAACAAGAACACACAATTACTCTGTAGCTTTCCAAACTACTGTGTGCCCAGCAAAACTACATGGCAGTAAATAAAGCTTGCCTTTATGACTAGGTAAGTAAAAAATATTAGACATTATTATTTATAAAATCTTAATTTTAATGTTCTTACGGATGTGCTTTATTTACTGCCATTCTTTATACAGTCTACTATTTCATTACTCCATGATGCAGATTACAGGCCTACTATGCCTAATCAAACAATTTCATGAATTGCTATGACACAACAATTTATCAGTGTACCATTTTCTAGTGATGAGCTTCTGCTAACTTAACTTGGCTGCTCCTTAGACAGCAGGCACAAAGTTTATCACTGATTTCTTACTCATAGTCCTATCAGCTATGCAAAAAGTACCCTCACTCTCCACTGGGCCATCTTTATGTAATCATGAGGCATCACAATAGGAAGTCAAAGGAGGACACCTTAGGACAAAATTTCAAAGTTAAATTCTACTCAAACAAGGTAGTTGTTTTGCTATTTTGTTTTGTGTAACTACATCTCAGACTTTTAAAAAAGAGAGGAGAATAACAATTAAAAGAAGAATGAAAAATGGCATTTATATTTGTGCAAACAAGAAGTCTTCTCCAGTCTTTATTATTTTTCATTTTTCTTTCATATTAGAAACAGATAGATAAGCAGAATACAGTTCCAGAGTGCAGGCAGTGAAGTGTAGGACTGCCTGCCCCTGTCAAATTGATAGAGTGAAGATGTTCAAGAAGATAATGGAAACTTTCTATTCAGTGAGGACTGGAATAAAGAAACCATTTCTAGTCATTCATCAGCATTGATTGCCTTAGTGCTTGCAGCTAAGACAAGAACTTACACTTTACAATGAAAGTAGAACAAGTACAAAGATCTACTTTAGGAAAGGTTAGTTTGGTTCATCATTTAATATACAGTTATTGTGATAATAGTGGAATAACAATGTAAGTCATGGCCATGGTAACCAACGTGTACATTCATATGCTTTCATATGGCCTAATGTTTCTGAAGTACTCTACCCTTGATAAGTAGGGACTCACAGTGAGCATATTTGAAAAAAAAGATTACCAATCTAGTGTGGAAAAGATTCCTGGAAATTTTTCTAGTTATAATTTAATGGTATTGAATGATAACTAAAAGAAACGTCAGGGCAGCTAGGTGGCACAGTGAATATTCAGAGCACCAGTCCTGGAGTCAGAAGGACCTATGTTCAAATCCAGCCTCAGACATTTGACACACTTTCTAGCAGTATGACCTTGGGCAAATCACTTAACCCCCATTGTCTTGCCTTCTCCCCTCCAAAAAAAAGTGTCTCCTGTTGTGCTAGAGTTGTTGTTTTTTTTTTTTTATCGATATATTACATTCCTTATTTGAATGGATTGTATTTCCTCATCACCAAAATATTTACATTGTGTTTTGAAGAATCAAGACAGTCAATGCTTTGCCCTAGAGATCAATATTCTGGAATTAATATGGGAAAAGCAGTTAATTTACCCTTTACCTCATGTGCTTCTTTTCTATATTAGAGTACTGACTGGACTACCTACATTTGATCCTATTCCTTACCCCCATTCGGAGCTACCACATTCCAAGATTCTGATATACCCTTCTTTTATACTATACTTTCTCACCAAGGTAGACTTCTGCTGTCCTCCTTACCCTGAAATCTGTATCACCAATGGATTCATCTGGGGATCAACACTCTATACTCATCCTGGAAGCCAGAGACAATTCCATTCCCATTAAATGCACACCTGGAACTCCACAGACCCTATCTTCCACTGTTCTCTTTTTCTTATGACCTCTCCAATCCTTCTATCTATCCAAACTCCCTTTTATTCCCTAAAATTCTTTATCTCACACTCATTTCATCTTCTTGTGCCCATTTAAACGGGCAATTCCTCCTCTCATACTCTCTGCCACCCTGGGCCAGGATGAAAAGTTGGCATACTCCTGCTTCCCAATGCCACTTTGAGACTCTGCTTCAGCCATCATGAAAAACAAAACAAAGAAAAATGTCCTATATTTTTTTGATTAAAACTAATTTCATCTCGTCTGGATTCTTGCTTCTATCATCTAGGGGCCTCTGAGTTTGTCTCTTCCAATCATTTAAAAATCTGGCTCACAATGTCAACCCCAACCTTTTAACAATTTGGCCTGACCTCCAGTTTTCTCAACATCCCTAACTCCCTAACTTCTGTCTCCAATAAGCCTAAAGTAAGTCCAAGAGTTGTCATAATTGAAATATTCCTCTATTGTCCTTAACTTAATTTCCCCTAGTTTCCAGAATTCTTAGGTATAGCTCTGTTTTTTTATTGCAGAAAATGAACATGATAGACATATAAATAAATCCAAGCAAGTTCTACACTAGTAAGGTGATGGGAAGGAATGAAATGATTACTCATTATTTGAAATAAAAAAAGACTTTCTTGCTTCAATCATTTTGATAAAATATTTTAAATCAAAAGATTCCTTTCTTCTGAATAATATGATCAATTGTATCCACATGCTATTATACAACTTGCTATTTATCTAAATATTGGTCCAACATAAAAAGGAGAAAATAGTAACATATAACTTTTAATGACTTATCTTTTTCGAAAACATTATTCCTGGAAACTTTCAGTGGAAAAAAAAGTATAATTAAAATGTGATGTTTTGAAGAAGTGACTGTTTTAGAACTTTGGGATCCAAGGACTTATGCAAACAGGTAAGGAAGCACAGAAAACTTTAATTGGGAACCACAAAGTACTGCTTTTCTATTTCCAATTAAGTCTATAAAAAGGATTTATTAAGCACCATGTGTTGGACTCTGTGCTAACCATTAGGTCTACAAAGAAAGGAAAAACTCCCACTGCTGTCAAGGAACTCATAGTCTAATGGAAGCGATAATATGCAAAAGTCATGTACAAACAAGGTATATATAAAATAATATGGGGATAAATTCAGAGGGTAGATGCTAGCATTAAGAAGAAATGGGAAAAGTTTCTTACAGAAGATGTAAATTTAACCAAGAGGCAGAAATGAGGATGGTGAGAATTCCAGGTATGGGAGACAGGCAGTGAAAATGCATGAAGTTGGGGGATGGACTATAATTTGTGAGAACTGAGAAGTTGAACATTCTAGGCCTTTTATCCTAAGAAGCATGGTAGGAGAACTAAAAGAACAGTTCCAGTAGCTTCTAGGATTTGTGCTGTTGCTCCTGCTGAGGATGGAGATATTCACTATGGCTATGTCAAATGAAAACTCATGTTAAGGTTGAAATGCAGAGATTTGAAATATGCAGCTCTATGATCTGACATATTAGAGAGGGTGACAGGTTGGAAGAAATGCTCCAAGAATGAATCCAATATGAAAAAAATTATGAATATGAATGTGACAGATAGGGAAGAGGAAAGAATGGCTGATCATCTAGGGCTGTTTAAAAATGATGCGACTTTCCATAGAGAATGAGTTGATAATAAAATGTCCCATACTCATGCAAATTATGCAGAAAATTACCAGTTTCTCTTTGTTTTTCCTTTAGTGAGGGGAATGATGTTCCTGAAGTTTCTTATGTGGGAAGATAGAGGACCAAATTAGAACTTGGCTAAGTATTATAGATTCAGATCTGGCCAAAGTGAATGATGCTATATAGGATATTGAAAGAAGTGGCAGGTAAAATGCCTAGGCTAGTATGGAAACATTTAGAGAAATCAATGAGCTATGTTCTAGAACTCTCAAGCTGGTCATCTGATGTCTCAAATTTCAAAAATGGAGTTTAGAGCCTGTAGCAAATAATTCAACAGAGAACACTATAAAGTGTAGAGTTGCCTTTTGCAAACTTAAGGAAATATATGAAAGAAACAAGTTATTGCTTTTGCATTTTCAGATATTCCTTTTATAGGAAAGAGCAGGAAGTTAATTAGTTATGTATTATGAAGTAATGCCAATCTACAATGATAGAGATTGTGCTTGAGATAGAAAGAGTGGATCAATGAATTTGATCCAGAGAGTTCAGGTGATAAAATCCCAGAATGAAATTGGGTGTGCCTTGGAGTAAAGTTGTCTTTTTTTTTTCTTCAGGCCAGTGGAAAAAAAATGTTAGAGTGTGGGAGTTTCTAGTAAGTATACTAAGACCAGAGTGCTTGGAGATGGAAGCAATAGTAGAAAGAGAAGAATATCTAATCTCAGTTGTCCTCATTTTGTTTCCCAAGCACTTAACATAGTTTCTATTACATGTGTTGTTTTTGTTCATCATTTTAGTTCTTCCTTATGCTTCATGGCCCCATATGGGGTTTTCCTGACAAAGGTATTGGAGTGGTTTACCATTTTCTTCTCCAGCTCATTTTTACAGATGAGGAAACTGAAGCAAGCAGAATTAAGTGACATGCTTAGGGTCACATAGCTAGTAAGTGTCTGAGGCCAAATTTGAACTGATAGAGATACTCATCTTTTCTGACTCCAGACCTGGCACTATATCCACTATATCCATTGCAGCACTTAACTGCAGTCTATTACATAGTAATATTTTAACTTTGCTGTCTGATTGAATGACTGAGTAGGTAGACCTATTACTGTATGAATCAAGAAGCACTATGGAGTAATTGAAAAAGAACTTATATCTTGAATGAAGAAAACTATCTCTTTTTTATAACAATATGATTTGGGGATCAACTAAGAATCTCTAGGGCAAGTACATGGCAAAGTGTATAGTGTGCTTAGAAGGACACCCCCAAAGAGAAATGATAAATTATTCATTTTTAAACTATAGAATATATAGAATATTTCAGCTAGGGAATCTTCATAGAAAAATTATTGCTTAACAAATTTGTTAGTGTAATGAAAAGCCTCTTATTACCTTGGACTTCTCCTAGCCAATACAATGTTCATAAAGCAACTCCTTTCACTCTTTGAAAGCTCTGTTTTAAAGCTCGATTTCATGTTGTGGTGATGTTTACTTCTCTTTTTGAAGCCTCAACTTGGTTTGGGGCATCTGTGAAGATGATTTACTGCTTTACTTGCTATGGTTTCTTGAAGGCACAGGTAAGAGATAGGCAAAAGTGGACACCAAAGGTGGTTGAGCAGCCCTGAAAAGATCTTGGCAATTCTGCACCCCAGAGGTGTTAGTCCTCCAATCCATTGGTGATTTATAAGGATGCCTACCTCAAGTGTGTGAAGACTTTGCACAATAGGATGAGAACAATTTGTTCCCACAGCCATGAAGGCTGCTGAAGCAGCTGATAAGGAACACTTAGAATTTGGTCAGACATAAAAGATGCCAGAGTAATCCACTGCATCCTGAGCCATTGCCAATCATCCTGACATTTGTCTTGATTTGACCTTGGATAACTCTGGAAGAGATAGTGAGGCTGATGACTTTGTGCAACTCTATTCACTTAAATCCAATTCACGGACCAGTCAAGACATCGTCCTGTGAAATATTGTAAATCACATTTCCTAAAGTTAAAGGTATGGGTCAGTTTATGCATAAAATTCCTTTCCTTGCTATTACAAAATCCCAGGTGATGCAGTTACATTTTCTCCAAGTTCTTGTCATTCCCACATCCATAATTTTGGGTTTTTTGCCAGGTGACATCATAATGGCCTTAGCCAGAAAAGTAGCTGTCATAACTTCTCCCACTTATAAGAATGAGTAATGAGCAAAAATAAATAAGTAAATAAAGTATTCCTTGATTTTAAAATTTTGTAAAACTTGTTGTTGCTATTGTTTAATTATGCCCATTTGGGGTTTTCTTGGCAAATATACTGTAGTGGTTTGCCATTTCTATCTCCAGTTTATTTTTATAGATGAGGAAACTAAGGTAAACAGGGTTAAGGGACTTGTCCAGGGTCACACAGCTAGTAAGTATCTGAGGCAAGATATGTGCTCAGGTCCTCTTGACTCCAGGTCCAGAATTCTATCCACTTTGCTACCTAGCTTAAACCTCTAGAAGATGCTTAACAATTGATTTATTCCCTTGCTACTATATCTTGTCTCTGAGGGATTTTTTTTTAATATTTCAGTAAATAAGCAAGTATTTATTTAACACCTATGATGTGTTAAGAGCTGTGCTAGGCAATAGGGATGAAAAAAGGCAAAGAATAGAATCAGTTCCTTCTCTCAAAGATCTTGATATTTTTTCTGGAGAGGTAATGTTGTATTTATAGGTATATACAGAACATATAATTAGAAGAATTAAAGTTACCAAGTAGAAGGTACCTAGAGAAGAAGGGCACTAACAGTCGAAGAGAATCAGGAAATGCTTCATTTAGCCTTTTTGGTGCTTATCAGAAAAGCCAATTCACACTCTGATCAGTCCAAATACTACAGATGGAAACTAGTCAAGCTCAGAACTGGAAAATGGAAAGAACAAGGACTGCATTGCATTTGATAAATTGTGCAAAACTTGTGAAAGCGCCATTCCATGAAAAGATTGCTGGAAATGGAATCAGGAACAATATGGCTCCCAATCCAATATCTTACACCTAGCCTTTCTAAATCCCTTTCTTCATCTATGCAGTAGACACTACAGATGGTAGGATATGTAAATATCTGTTGACTTTATTATTGTTAGTATCCTAGCAGTCACTGATTTTTGTTGGTTCTACCTCTTTAATATCTCTCTTAATTATCCCCTTTTCTCTACTTACAACTGATCTAGATCAAGTTCTTAGTCTTAGTATGATGCTTGATGCCCCTTGCCAAAATCCTCTCATTATACTCTTTTTAGCCATGAGCTGGAAAACCAATGCTGAACTATTCAATTCTTATACTTCTGTTTTCTTCCAATCATAAACTTTAACTAGAAGAGCTACAAATACTGACTTTGATCCCAGTACATTCAGTTTAATACAGCTAACATCTTAGTACATTCAAAATATGTTAGATTCTAGAGGAGGTTGCTTTTTTTTATTTTTGAGTGGTATGCTAGAGTTAAATTTTCATCTTTATACAGAGCTTCCAGAGAGAAAACATCTTCTAACAATGTAGATTGAAACCTTATCTGCAAGTTTATTTATTAAAGAGTTACATGGGGCTGCTAGGTGGCACAGTGGAATTAGGGGGACCTGAGTTCAAATGCTGCCTCTGATACTTAACACAAAAAAACTAGCTGTATGACCTTGGGGAAATCACTTAACCCCAATTGCCCTACCTTCCCCCTCCAAAAAAAATTTACCTGGATGGGACAGCTAGGTGATACAGTGAATAGAGGACAGGCCCTGGAGTCAGGAGGACCTGAAGACCTGAGTTCAAATTTGGCCTCAGACACTTGACACTTAACTAGCTGTGTGACTGTAAAGCCATATATGAGTAGTTTTCCCAAGGACTGCTGCTGTGAACAGCTTTTAAGATTCTGATTACACAGTATAGTGAACTCTCTATTTATTCAATAACAAATCAGAGCAAAACATTCACAGATACAGGATTCACAATGATACAACTTATCACAGAAAATCAAAATACAGTATTCACCATGTCACATCTCAATGAGTTATCATTAAAATGGCCACATAGTTTTCACCAAAGTGGTCACATAGTTTTCAACAAAGTACAATCACAAAATCCTTAATTCAATCACAAAGTACAAAAGCCAAAGTTCTCCACCCCTAGGTCACTGTAAATCATAATCTTCTCAGTCAGTACACATTATCCAAGTAAAATCTTCTTTCAGCTTGACTTGAGGCTGTCTCTCAGCTTCCATGGCTCCTCTTCCATGGCCCCAGCTCCAACTGTTACCTGGATTCAAAGGCAGGCAGCTCCCAATTCCTTGTCCAGCTCCTTGACAAGTTCTTTATCCATTTCCCATTCCATACTGAAGCTCAGAGTGTCCAGTCTACCTCAAGTCCTTCACAGTTCCTGTATCTGGGAAGACAAACTTGACAGAGCCACAATAATATTCATGCACATTGCTGGCACCAATGACGAGGGGGTGATAGGTGTCATGGGGCCTCCAATGACCAGAGTCCCTGAATAGGCAGTCTGGAATGAATTCATAGGACCCAAGAAATCTTTTAAGTCAGGATTGTAAAAGTTTATTGTTATGCTATACAGCAGGCATGAGTTCTTAGGGAACCTGATAAAGAGTTACAATAGTAAATCAGATGTCAATTATGCTAACTAGGTGAGTAAGGGTAGGATTAGGGAGGAGTTAAGGAGTGGTCAGTGCTTAAAGGAACATGCAATTTTATTATCTACTGTGCAGGCATAATGCCCATAATTCACTGGGAAATAGCAGGGGGGGGAGGGCGGGAAAGGCTACCTGGAGGTGTGGTTTTAGTCTTGAAAGGTCTCTAAGTCAGCTAGTGGTCTGGACTAACTGAGAAGTGGCTAGTCTGCCACCCATCAGTGTCATGTTTGACAAGATGGATGTTGGGAACCAAGGCTAAAGGGAATTCAGGATGTGCCTAATTGGCTGAGGAGTTAACTTACAGATGGTTCATTGAAGGATTCATAGATGGCATTATACTAAGGGGAGATAACATTTGCCTAAGCTAAAAAGTTTATAGATGGTTTAGTGAGTGATTCATAGGTGTAGCTTGTTATTATACCAAGCAGAGATAAGCAGTTTATGAATTATTGCTAGGCAGAGTGCTGGCAGGGGGAAGGGGCAGAGTTAACACTCTGAGGCTGGGGGTGGGTGGGAAATGTGATTTTACAAACTGGCTTTACAAATTGATTTTACAAACTGATGTTACAAACATAGACACCCCAAGCACCCCATCACCATCATCAGTTCACTATCTGCCTGGGAAATCAACTCAGACCCACCAACAAGGTATGAGAACTCAACACAAATTATCAACATAGAAATCAAAAAAAGACCCACAAATGAGGTCCAAGAAGTCAGCACAAATCAACAGTAAAGTCCCAGGACCTCTAGAGCCGTCCTCCAGGACTTCTGTAAACATACAACCAGAAAATCCTCTTTTAGGGCTTCCAGTAAGGTCCCAAGGCTTCTTTTTTTTTTTTTAAACAAATGCTTTATTAACTTCTGTTTCACATCATTCATTTCCACCAGATTTTGAGTTACAATTATTTTCCCCCCTGTTTTTCCCCTACCCACCCTTCCAGAATAGCAGTCCCACAAGATATCGCTTCCTCCAATCTGCTCTCTCCCAGATCTTCTCCCATACCCCCTTCGACTTTTCCATTAGAGGAAGGTGAATCTTTGTGTCCCAATGCCTGCACATCTTATCTCCCAATTACAAACAAAAGAGTATTAATAATAGTATTTATATATATTTGAAACATTTAATCTTGAGACCTCAAATTTCAAATCCATTTCCTTCCTCTCTTGTCACCCATTCCCTCTGGGAAGATAAGTAATTCAGTATATGTTGTACATGTTTAGCTATGCAAAACATTACCATAGTAGATATATTGTGCAAGGCTGCTTATAATTCCCTCCTACTCATCACACCCCCCACCTGGTCCATTCCCTACTTGATCCTGTCCCTCTTCTATAGAGGGTACTTCCAACCTCCCCTCTCCCCAAGGATGCCCTCCCATACATAATCCCTCCTCTCATCCCCCTTCCCCCTATTCTGCTGCAGGTTAAGATATCCCATTTAGTATGTATGTCATTCTCTCCCGGAACCAAATTCAATGAGAATGTGGTTTTGCCTTTTTGCCTTCCTATTCTTCCCCTCCCTTGCAACTACTTCCCCTTGCTTCTTCTACATGAGATAGTTTACCCTACCATGTCTCTCCCCATCTCCTCTTGCCACTTTCCTCTCTCACCTCATAATTTCACCCCTTAAGTATCCTCCCTTCCCAACAAATTCAACCTATGCCCTCTATCCATGTATAATTGTAAACATATATACACAATTCACATATGTATTCATATGACCATACACCCTTCTTCCATTATTTTCATACTGAGAAAGATTTAATCAGTCACAGTTATTGTTTTTCCATATGGGAATGTAAATAGTTCAACTTTGATAAGTTCCTTTTGATTTCTTTTCCCTGATTACCTTCTCAGGCATCTCTTGCTTCTTGTGTCTGGATATCAAATTTTCTATTCAATTCTGGTTTTTTCCTCAAGAATGCTTGAAAGTCCTCTATTCCACTGAATGACCATATTTTCCCCTGAAACAAAATACTCAGTTTTGCTGGGTAGGTGACCCTTGGGTTCATTCCCAGTTCTTTTGCCCTCTGGAATATCATATTCCATGCCCTTCGATCCCTCAGTGTAGAAGCTGCCAGGTCCTGGGCTATTCTGATTGTGTTTCCACAATATTGAAATTGTTTCTTCCTGGCTGCTTGTATTATTTTCTCCTTGATCTGGGGATTCTGGAACATGGCTGTAATATTCCTGGGAGTTCTCTTTTTGTGATCTTTTTCAGGAGGTGATCTGTGGATTCTTTCAACCTCTATTTTGCCCTCTGGGCCTAAAACATCAGGGCAATTTTCCTTGAAAATTTCTTGGAGGGTGATTTCTAGGTTCTTTCTTTTATCATGGCTTTCAGGTAGTCCAATAATTTTTAAATTGTCTCTCCTGGATCTATTTTCCTGGTCAGTGGTTTTTCCCATGAGATACTTCACATTGCCTTCTATTCTTTCATTTGTTTGGATCTGTTTAACAGTATCTTGATTTCTCATAAAGTCATTAGCTTCCATTTGCTCCAGTCTAACTCTGAAGGAATGAATCTCCTCAGTGAACTTTTGAGATTCTTTTTCCATCTGGCAGATTCAACTTTTTAAGGCATTCTTCTCCTCATTGCTCTTTTGGGCCTCCTTTGCCATTTCAGTTAGTCTATTTTTTAGGGTGTTGTTTTCCTCAGTCAGGCTGTGCTGGTCCTTCCTGCAGGGTTGCTGGGCTGTCCTCAGTGGGAAGTTAGCTTCTCTGTGTCGTTCTGTCGGTGCTGGGGATCTAGAAGTTGTTCAGAGTCCCCTTTTACATAGTTTGGAGGTAGTCAGGGGGGAGAGTGGCTTGGACGCGCTGTTTCTACTCTGCCAGGTCCCAAGGCTTCTTAATACAAAGTATCACAATCAAATGTCAACACAGATATAGCAGATAAACAAAGTGCTGTGGTACCACAAGTTTTCTCCTTCTTGACTCTGCCACCACAAGAGTCCTCTTCTCAGTTCTTTTGTCTCTAACCTAGGCCTCTCCTTATATATAGTCATTAGCTCCTCCCCTTCCTGTTGTAGGAGTTCATGAGTTCTAGGGTTCACAAGTTGTAGGGTTGTAATGCCATGCACAGAAGTTTTCCAGAAGAATGCTACTGTGAACAGCTTTTAAGGTTCTGATTACACAGTATAGTGAATACTCTATTTATTCCATAACAAATCAAAGCAAAACTGTCACAGAAAATCAAGGCACAGCATTCACAATGTTACAACTTATATTCACAAACAGCTTATCATTAAAATGGCCACATAAGTTTCACCAAAGTGGTCATAATATTTAGAACAAAGAACAATTATCTCAAAGTACAATAGTCAAAGTCTTCCACTCAAGGGGCAAAGTCTTCCATTCATAGGGCATGCTTAAGTTAATTCAATCAGCCACTTATTCAGCATTCAATTACTAAGTATCATTAATCACTAAGTGCAATAGAAAATATAAACCCTCCACCCCTTAGGTCACTAGTAAACTACAATTCCATAATTACTTCATACCCATGTAGAGGTCTTTTCATCTTGACTTGGGGCTGGTTCTCAGATTCTCTGGATCCCCTTCCATGGGCCCAGATTCTACCTGGATTCACCAGACTGTCACCTGGGTTCAGTGGCAGACAGCTCCCAGTTCCTTGACTAGCTCTCTGGGTAGGTCCTGCTCCACACTGAAGTTCACAGGGTCTGGTCCATGTCATATTCTTTACCATTTCTGCTCCAGGGAATTCAAGGCTCAACCAAGCCACAAACAAAATCTCAGCATCCCAGTCATGCTTCCTCAGTCACCTGGGCTCCTGGCTCCTGGGCTCCAGGCTCCTGGTTCCTGGACTTCTGGCTCCTGTTCAGAAGAAGCTCCACCACCACAAGTTCTCAGGAAATACTGGCTCAGTTCTCCATCCTCTCTTCTGTAGCTGCTCTGCCAGCAGACATTGGTCCAAAGAAATTCTCACTGTGCCCCTTTGGGTCTTTTCTTATATACACACAGCATTAGCTTCCTGTTTCATCCAACCCCTCCCTGTTACATCAGTTACAGGAGATGGGAGTTCATACCTTCTGTTTCCCCAACAGAGGCTTGATCAGTTACTAAGTGCTAAGTACCTGCTACCTTTGCCAACACAAAAGGAATTACATTACCATTACAAGGGTTCACACATTCTGTTTCTTACCAGACTTACTTACTTACCAGACTTACTCAGAAGAAACTTGAACTGAAATACCTTGTTAATTCAATAGCTGAAACAAGGTGTGAACTACTTCTGTGCTTGCCATCATTACAGTGACCTTGGGCAAGTCACTTAACCTCAATTGCCTTGCCTTCCCCTCTTCAAAAAATATAGAGTTACCTGTTGAAACGAGAGGATAAGACCCTGATTTGTCCTGGGTCAAACAGTATGTCAGAGGGAGGATTTGAATCACAATTTTCTGACTGAGAGAAGCTGTTTTTGCCATACGTTACTCTACCCAAATCTCCATAGGAAAGAAATCTTCAAGACCCATCTCTCTGACTGTTACTCTAATCACTCTTCCTTTCTTGCCCATAGGTAAGGTTCCTGTCAGGAGTTTAAAACCAGAGCTACAAATAAACAGAGTTTAAGTAGTTAGTTCATAAGCATTTTAATTTTCATATCATCTGTAATCTTTAGCTAACCTGCTTTCATCCACTATTATCTCCTCTGGCTAGCAAACTCTTACCACATATTATTTTGCCAATCCTTATGATGTTTAACTATAGGCTTTCTAAGTGTCACATCTCTAAACCCCAATGTTGTATTCAATTGAGTCCAACTCTTCCACTGTGTGCTCTTAAATTCTTGTTTTTTTTAAACTCTACCATTATTAGCAACTTAAAATGTTTGCTTTTTATTGATTAGTAGCAGAAATAGAAAGATTAAATGTGAAAAAGATCTTCCCACATGAAGTTTATAATTGGGTGTGATTTAATATTAGATATTTATATAGCAGCATTATTCATTCCCATACTAAGCAGTAGAACTAGGTACTTATCATAGAGTTTTTTGCATCATAGGATGTATTCTGTCACATTATGGAGAAGCACTCTGGAAGACAGTTTACCTCCTAGGTGTTCATGTTAGATGTACATACATACATCTGTGTGTGTACATGTACGTACATATATACATACACGTGTGTGTGTGTGTGTCCCTTAGCAGGGAATATTCAACTATCATGATACAACACTTTCTAATATCAATAACAGCATCCCTCAGTATCTGTGGTAAGAAGCCCTACATTCACCTGTTCATATAAAGCCTCATTGAAGAGTACTTGTGGCTCAAGTATTTTTTCTCCTGCTTTCTCTCTCTCTTTTTTTTGCCATATTCTTTCACCCACAATCTTTTATCACTTTTGATTCTCCTTCCCCTTTACAGAATATTTTACTCTCCAGCATCCTTCTTGCATATTGTTTTCTATTCTGTTTGAGAACCCTTTATTTTTTCTTATTAATTAAATTAAACTTTTCTTAGACATCCCTCTGGGTAGCTTCAGAGCTATCCATAAAGTACTTCAGAGTAGTCCTTAACATCTACATTTCCTCAGGAAATTTAGGTGACTACATCTGTTCCAGAGGATACCACAGTCATAAATGTGGTCTGCTCCTACATGATATCACCTGTCTCTCTTTTGGGAACTTTGGAACTGAGACACTGCTAAGGCAGTGACAGGAAATAGTACTGGACTTAGTAGGATTCACTTATTATTCATTACGAGAGGCTAAATTATATACAACTCATTGTTTTAAGAAAACCACTTTGTTGCTTTACAGTAAGGAACTCTAGTTTAACTTTACTTATATCAATTTCTGGATAGAAGCAATAGCACATTTTAATACTTCAAGTATTGAAATAATTCTCTAAGTCTTGCACGTTTAACTTTTATACATACACTTCTCTTTTGGATATAATAGCAAAAATGTTTTCTAGCAATCATTCTCCTTATGCATAACATTTATGTTTTTTTCCCTAAGAGTCAGTAATAAAATCATAATCTTTATGGAGTGGATTCCAAATTATGGAGAGAACTTACATTATGTAGAGTACTTTGAAACTTTAAATGGGAAGAATAATTTCTATTCATAGCTTTCAGTTTGCCCAGCTAGTTTCTTTATATCATATAATAAATACATGTTTTCCCAACCTGCTTTCTATGCCCTCCAGAATTAAGTCTAAAGAGACTTTATTATTCATTCACATGTTCAAAGGTAGCTATTCCTACCTTAATGGAGCCAGAATTGTCAACTTTTCTAAAACAGTTACTTGTTTTCTATGCCCTTAGGTTTGAAAGAAAATAGTCTCAAAATGGAAGGAGTAGGCTGACTTTCTGAATCCAAAATTGGTTTTTTGCTTTATAAGTATAAGCTAGTCTACCTGTTTAAGGGTACTGAAAAAATTTTAGTAGGTAGCATATCTATTAGATAAATATATTATAAATAACAATATCTATGATTATCCCATTATGTGTTTTCTATAAACCCTTTGAGCTACCTAAATTTGTGAAGGACTATACTCAATGGGAATGATTTTACAATCTCATTAAAAAATTTGGTCAGTTTAACATCTGCCACAAAAAGAAAGATGATGATGTGATTATTTTGATTATTTAAATTATTTAAACAAGTAGCAATATGTTTAATAGATAAGGTTCATAAGTCAGAGCTTTGGACTTTCTACCAAACTGAATATAAGATAAATTATTCATAGAAATGAAGTCTGAACACTCTATTTGAAATCTTTAGTACTGGTTATAGTAACTATTGAATGCTAGTAATCCAGACTAAGATTTGAGGGCAATACATGGATGAATTTTTTTCTTTCCTTTATAATTCATTCACATAAGAAAAAAATGGAGAATAAAAACATATCTTTCATATAATGTAGCTACTCTGCAATAATTATATAACATAGAGTCTAGAAACCATTTACATAAGTGCTATAAAAGATATCACTCTTTAATTATCGTAGAAATATAGGAAAGAGTACCAGACATTTCATATAGAACTGTGCTTAATGATCTATTTTCAGGTCATTTCTTTGTGTAATCAGCAATTATGCTGCTTTAAAATGGTAGAGGTACCAGATTATTGTTTAAAGGGGAAATGGAGGAGAAAAACCACTTTGGATCAATGAATTGACATTGTAAGTCACCTTAAAGCAGATTTGTTTAAAATCTCACTACCGGATTTCTGCCGATATTCAAGGACATACCTCCAACTTTATTAACAGTCATTCCCATGGAGTAAATAAGTCATTCTAATTATTTGATATTAAATTAACCACTGGACAAAGTTTCAACCCAGAAATTACTCTAAAAAATACATCTTCTACAATCTTTTTGTTTTAAAAAAATAGTAGATCTCACAAATTTCCAGTTGATTCATTTTAAGCAGTATCAGAACAAAGAGATGCTTCATAAAGGTAACATAGAAATAGAACTTGAGAAACTGAAAATGCAAAGATATAATGTTCAAGAACCATGTAATATTTTACCCTATACTACCTTGGAAATCTGCTCCTGGCCTAGAAGTCACATTCAGGAAGATCAGGACCATCCCTCAGTTTTGTAATAAGAAATTAAATATCACACCTATGTTATGGGAGATGCCCTGCTGATTACAATGACAGGGAAGAAGTGATGTCAACAACATGTTTCCAACCAAGAAAATATTTCTAAAAACCATCACCTCTCCCACAGTAAGAGTCTAACACTTCTTACTGGATAGACCAAAATTTTGCCACTTTGAGCTCATTATAAGTGTTAACAATCTTCCAATGCCTTTGTTCTGGTACTTTGTTCATATTTTATTTTATTCTTATAGAGAAAAATTGTTTTCTTTTAATTAAATATTTGTCTTGAACTCAAATAGTTTTTAAATATACTGAATTTTCTACCTTTAAAAAGATTGAAATTGTTCTTATTTTGAAGTTAATCTCTTGATAATTATGAACGAAAAATTAACTAAAGGGACCAGTAATAAATTCAGATTTATTTTTACTAAAGTTACATTTTCTATGAGATATTTTCCCTAAATTTTTAATCTTTCTTTCCTTAATCATCCTATTCATTTACATATCTAAGTTACAAAAGCCATTTCTGTATTTTGTTGTTGTTGTTAAGCCATTTCAGTCATGTACAACTATTCATGACCCCAAATCAGGTTTTCTTGGCAAAGATACTAGAATGGTTTGCCATTTCATTCTCCAGGTCATTTTACAGATAAGGAACTGATATAAATAGAGTTAAATCCCTTGCCAAGCATCACACAAATAGTAAATGTCTGAGGCTGGATCTGAACTCATGAAAATAAGACTTCCTCATTCCAAGGAGACTGCTCAATCCACTGTGCTACCTAACTGCCCCCTTTCTATATACACCAGTATTTTTATGGCAGCATTTCACATAGTACTACCAAACCGAGAAATCAAAGTAGATACTCATCTTTAGGGATTAATTTTTAAAATGTATACATTAATGTAATGGAATTGTCCTATAGTAAAAGAAATGATTAATTTGATGAATAGAGAAGCTTGACAAGAATTGATTCAAAGTGAACTAAGCAGAAAGAAAGGGAGATAATAATATTCATTATGACTACAACAATGTAAGTGGAAAGAAAGCAACAGCAAAACAATTGAAATCACATGCTACAAAAGTGTAATGAAGAAGCTAGACCTCAGATGGACCACAGAAGAACTTTCTTTTAATTTGTTGCAGAGGTGCAGAACTTAAGAGTATGAAACATGGCAAAAAAAAAAAAAAAGAGATTTGGGGCGGCTAGGTGGTGCAGTGAGTAAGAGCGCTGGCCCCGGAGTTGGGAGGATACGGGATCAGTTCTGGCCTTAGAAAATTAGCACCCACACATAAATATAACTAGCTGTGTAACCTTGAGCAAGTTACTTAACCCCAATTGCTTTAAACAAAATAACCAACAGATTAATTTTCCTTGTCTCTATTATCTTACCTTTCCAGTGCATCCTTCTTAAAAGCCTTTCCAAGGTACAGGATTGGCTATGTCACTTCTGTGACTAAAATCCTTCAGTGGCTCTCTCTTGTCTCTTGGAAAAAATACAAACTCCTTGTCTTGGTATTTAAGACCTTCTACAATCTGGATAGAGTCTACCTTTCCCATTTTAATTCATCTTATGCATTGGATTCCAGCCAATCTGGACTATCTATTTGTCCAAACTGGACAGTCTTCTCCAACCTGGAATATTTGCACAGGTAGTTCTCCATACTACTTTTTCTCTACTTTTATACTCCCTTTTCTCCAACTGTCTGATTTCTCATTGTTCAAATCTTGGATCAGTTTGTACATTGCTTTCCCTGATCCTAATCAATAAGATATTTCTTCTTCCTTAAATATTCCAGAACACTTTGGCTTATCTATCTCTCTTTTGTCACTTTAAACATTGACTTGTATTATACTTACCTGTGTTTATGCTGAATCTCTCAGGAGAATGTAAGCACCTTGATGGCAATGAATATTTCATTTTTGTCTTTGTCTCTTATGTGTCTGGCATAGTGCCTTGCATATAACAGCTGTTTAATAAATTTTTCAATTGAATTAGAAATGCTGAAATGCAAAATAAATGAAACTAATAAATGTTGTTGTTACTCATAAAAATTGCTGCCTTATTAAAAGCATTTTTCATCAATTGTACAATCTGGAAATAGAAGAGACTTTAAACATTTAATCAATTACCTTCCTTTTAGATTAGGATACTGAAAGTCAGAATTTGTAACTTCCCAGGCCTCACATGGAATGTAACTCTGGTACAGACAGGGTGCTTCTGCTTTTAAACTTGTGTTCTTTATTAATATATTAGAAATGAGGAAAAAAGAAAAGGCAAAAAAAAAAAAAAAAACAAAGCCAATTTAGTCCCTAGTCTTAAGCAGGTAAATATCTAATGAGATTAATGAGTTATCCACACTCATCAAGTTAAATTTTGACAGAGTCAGGCCTAGACTTCATGACTGTTTCCCAGTCAAGCACTGTTTCCACTATGCTAGTGTGATCATCTTGTTTCAAGGATTGCAAAGCTTCATTTGAGAGGTTTTTATATTTTCCATTCCTTATCTCTGGAAACTATTAGTTAATTCTCACCAAAACAGAATACATTTCAGACAACCAGTCTCTATGTTGTAAAAACTCAGTCAGATGTTATTCCTCAAATTTTCAGAGACTTTTCTCCAAGATCACAATGTTCTTAAGATCACAATGAAAAGGCATATGGCCTTCAAACGGTTTTTTGAGACTCAAATTGATTTCTATCCATCTGCCTCAATTAGAAACAAACTTTTCCCCGAATTTCTTCATCTGTTTGTACTTCTGTTTCTTTAGTACTTTTTATTTTTTTTAAACCAAACCTAAAAATTTTTTTTTAAATTTTATTTACATAGAAAAGTGGGTCAGTTAATAGTCCATATCTCAGAGTCATATTAATAATTTTATTTCTGTATGGAAAAAATAAAAAGATATCAATTTCATAAGAGAGGAAGTTTAAGGGGTGGCTAGGTGGTGCAGTGAGTAAGAGCGCTGTCCCCAGAGTCGGGAGGATGCGGGATCGGTTCTGGCCTCAGAAAATGAGCACCCCCACACAAATAATGACTGGCCGTGTAACCTTGAGCAAGTTACTTAACCCCAACTGCTTTAAAAAAAAAAAAACAAAGAGAGGAAGCTTAGAGGACTGCTCTCAGAGTCAGGAATACCTGGACTCAAGTCCTGCTTTACTCTGATATGTGTGTGTGGGTTCAGGTTTGGGGGCAGGTAGTCAGAAAGTGAAAGCATGATCTCTGGAAATCAGTTTCTAGGGAAGTTTTTCCACTTGGGGAGAAGGGTAGAATAGCAAGGCAGATGCATAGATGCCTGATTAGACCCTGGTCTCCCGGTATTTTATGGAAATCTTCATTTGCTGCTAAGCAATCTGATGCAGAGCTGTCTGTCAAGTACATCAAGGCAAGGGAAAAGGACAAGGCCTAGCTGGATGATGATTGTCCACCTACCTGCTTCCCTGTAGAGAGCCATATGGGACCAGAGAGCATAGACACTGCAAAAGAGAAAAGCAGAAACAGAGGCAGGTGATGGCTAAAATACAAGAGGATACAATAACAAAAATATAAAATAATAGATACCATTTATATAATGACTTAAAACATTAAGGTTGACACATATGTCTCCTTTGATCCTCACCTCACAATAACCCTATGAGGTAAGGGCTATTACCCTGATTTTACTGAACAGGAAACAGATTATCTCATTTTTATGGCAGAGGCTAATAGAGGTTAAATGATTTGTCCAGTGTCATGCAGCTAATAAATATCTGAGTCAGGCTTCAAGCTCAATTCAGATAGTTATGCTATTTTCCTTAGTTCTAATATTTTCATCACATAGCCCATTAGTTTACCTATCTGTCTTCTGAGGTCCACATAACTCACTTTGGAAACCCATACTCTGTTCTGGTCAGCAGTATTCATTATTGAATTCTGCATGATCTTTGGCCTGATAGATCAATATTACAAAAATATAAGTTTTTTTTCATAATAATTACTGGCTCTATAAAACTTCAATGCTGCCTGCCTCCTTGAAGAATGAAGTCCAAGTTCGTTATGATAATGATATTCTTGGTCCTCCATAGTCTAAACAACCTCAACTCACTTCTTTTACTTTTAAAATTCTCTATAGCACATTGCTTTTCCATACAGTTGTTTCACCAAATAAACTATAAGTTCCTTAAGGTCAGGGGTTATCTGTTTTTGTTTTCTTTTTCTTCAAATATTCTTCATAGTCCACGGAGAATACTGATTAGATCATCCTCATGATTTCCATTCATCTAGTACTTTCAGGTTTACAAGAGTTTTATGTCTACTGTTTCTTTTGATTCTTATGGCAATCCTGTGACAAAGTTGTATATTGTTATCCTCATTTTGCAGATAAAGGAATCAAGGCTCCCAAAGGTGGAATTGTTTATCCAGTGTCACAAAACTAGGAAGTGAGGCCAGATGTTGAAACACATCTTCCTGATTCCATATCATAGATTTAATCTACTCTTCACTGGACATAGTGAATGTGCAATAAATGTTTTAAATAAATTAAAGTATTTGATTATAATCTTCAAGGCATGGAATTTATTCAACTGCAAAGAGAATTTCAAAAAATGTAGTCATTAAAATGGTACATATTAAATCGCAGGTTAGAAGTTTAATTGTACTTTCTATCTATATTTTCTAGTTGAGGTATAAACATAGATTTTTATTTAGGCAAATGCAACTTTTTAAAATAATTGTGGAGAGCCTAGTTTCAAGCACTATTTCAACAGAAGATATTTTTCTAATAATCCTATGCAACTTACTACACTATGGCATTTATAGAACACTTGCTGTCATTGTAATCCCATAAAATGTATACTGAAGAGGGCTTTAGGTTACATGAATTGACATCATGAAGACATTTATAAGAAGAAGAAATTGTTTGCAGCAACAGAAAGATACTATTGTCTTTCCATGTTGAGTCCAACATATGTTTAAAATATGAGTTTTATAATCATAAAATCAATGTGAAAAACCATTTCTGAATTGATATTTCAAAGAAATTGCTTTCACCTAATAATGCATATTGACCATCTGGTTTCTATTTGTATTCTTTTGGCTCCCACTTGATTATTTTAGCCAGATTTTCAACCACATATCATAATGTGTTTCTTTAAAGAACTGTTAACCTGCTAACTTAATTTGTATCAGAATATACCTCAATTTGCTACACAGAGACATAGAAAACATATGTAGCAAATGGCCAGTCCCAGTGGGAAATCATCTTCTCTCTAAATCCCAAGAAAAGAATCTTAGAATCATCTTTGGTTTACCTACAGTCTTTACTTTGTAACTAGATGGCATTGCCAAACCTGCTGCTTCCTTACTATTGCATTATATTTATATATTTTTTGAAATTAGCATAATTAAAAGAAATGTATTTTCCCACATTTCAAATGGTCCTTGCAGTCATGGTTGAAGATTATGGATATTCATGTTGATGGTGGAATCTGGAGTGACTGATTTCTCAGAAATCAATAGGAAAATTTAGCAAGGAGAAAACTTGAATTTTTGATCCCTAATGCTTTATCAAAGTATTCACTGTTAAAGGTAACAAATAACCATTTTGGTTAAAACTAATTCTATCATATATCAATGAGTGTGGCTGATCAAGAAGAATAAAATGTCATTTCCAAACTTAGGTGAAATTCTTTCACTCCACTAGCACTTGGATTTTTTTTTAATTAAATGTGGCCTAGTTTTCTTGTGAATATGAAAAAATAAATTGAAATTGCCAATGTTGCTTCTGATCTATGGAATTCAATCTTCCTTTTTACTACTTTTCAATTTTCCATGTTAAAATTGTGAAGGTTAATTGCTGTTACCCTTATATATTACTTGTTACACAATCCCTCTGATTGAAACACCATGTGATGCTTTAGAACTTATCAGTATCTGACTAAAAATTTAGTCACATGATGAGTTTATCCTGAGTGCAGAAGTTTACTAATATGTAAATTGTGCAAAGTGTAAGCCATTTTCTCTGCTTTGAATATCTTTCTGTAGTGGAGTTATAAACAATTTTTATCATAAATATTTTTCCAGAGACTGAATATACCGATCCACGACCAAAAAACTAGCACTTTTACAAAAGGATTTATCGTAAGTCCCAAATCATTTATTAAGCACCTGCCATGTGCCAAGAACTATGATAGACATTGTAAACAAAAATATAATAAATTAGATACTCCCTACATGCAAGGAACTATACATTCTAAAGAGAGTGGGAGAAGTGTAAAAGCAGTCAAATACAAGATAGTTTTAGGGGTAGAAGGTGGTCTAGTGCTTTTGAGGGATTAAAGGGATTATTTGGCAATTTATGCAATTTAATATTATTGAAAAATAATTTAATAAGTGCAGCATGACAGTGGATGGATTCAGCCTTAGTTAGATTTAAAAGTCAAGAATCCCTGGGTTCCAGTTCTCCATGGTTATGTGATCCAGAGAAAGTCTCTTAACTTCTCAGTTCCTCAAGAAACTCTCTGAAAACTATTAAGTTGCCAAATAATTATAAAACTGTTGTGATAGAAGGCAGTAACTTAGTGGGAAATGACTATTTAAGGAAGGTGACCAGGAAATTTACCCATTTGGCTACTTTCTGGGACTTTGTTATCTTCAGAGATTCATCAAACTGAAAAATTTAATCTGCTCTGAAACCATTACCTCCTCAGATGTTTTGTCGCTCAGGCTGTAGGATGTCATCATTCCCTGCCCCCCAAAACCATTCCTTTCTAGCTTCTTTTTACCTGTGGTTTTCTCTCACTATATTGTAAATGCCTTGATGGCAAGGATTGTCTTATTCTTTTCCTTGTATAGCCAGTGCTTTAATTTGAGTGAGGGAGGGCTGTCCATGGTCACTAGCCTCACTTTCTCCTCCAGAGTCATCTGGGTCCAGTGGCCAGATATTTGTCAGGATGACTGGCCCAGGATGAAATGGGCCTCTTATGATAAGGTCTTTTCAGTTTCTCTCTTTGAGTGAGTTAATGCCCATTCAATGAATAGCCCTCTTTAAGTAGCTATTCATGGGATGGCCCCTTTAATAAAAAAAGAAAAAAATCAGACTGGGAGAGTGCCCACATGGTTCCTGGCCACTTTGTTTTTTTTTTTTTTTTTCTGTAACTCAAAGCAGTATTTTATCTTCTTTATGGCCATTTAAAACCCACTTCTTTATTCCCCTCTAATGAAAAGAAATAAATCAAGTTATTTTAAAAGAATATTATGATGTGTGATTTATTTGAGCACCTTGGTATCATGTCTTGTACATAGGAGGTATGTAATGAATTGAATTTAGTCTAATTCACTAATGTGGCTACTTCCTCCACTAATGTAGATTATAATCTCATGTTATATAATTTTAATCCCAGTATTCCAATAAATCTGTCATAGAGGACTAACCCACCAGGTCGATTGCCCTTTTCTTACTGTTTAATCTGAATTAGCAATTCTAATTAAATCTGAGTTACTAATATAATTCAGGCTATGCTGTTGTTGTGGTGGTGGTGGTGGTCTTTGCTATCTAGTATGAAGCCTGCTGGATTGTTTGTTGGTCATTCCCACTAGGAAAAATATAAGCTCTTCAGCCTGGCATTGAAAGTCCTCTACAATCTGGCTCTAACCTGTCTTTCAAGACTTTTTATATTGTTCCTCTCAAATAGATGATGTTCCACTATGAGCTATCCCAAGGATTTAATCCATTCCTGAAATTAATTACCTCCACCCTTCTATTCTTAAAATCTTTGGATTCCTTCAATGTTGAGCTTGCTTATCTGAGACAACTCTTGATTCCTCTCCATGGTTACTGTTCTCCCTCCCCCCATTTTAATATTAACTTGAATTTATTTATTTGGTGCATTATCAACCACTGTCTCCCTACATTTTCCCTAGAAAGTAATCTTCTTAAGGAAATGGATTATTTACTTTTCCCTTTATAGTCCTAATATTAATTCTTGTGGTTTGTTGTTGTTGTTGTTGTTGTTGTTGTTGTTGTTGTTGTTGTTGTTGTTGTTTTGGAGGGCAATTGGGGTTAAGTGACTTGCCCAAGGTCACATGGAGAGTTTTTGTGTTAAGTGTCTGAGGCCAGATTTGAACTCAAGTCCTCCTGACTCCAGGCTGATGCTCTCTTCACTCCACCACCTAGCCGCCCCCCTAATATTAATTCTTAGGTAGTTATTTGAGACAATAGAATTTAGTATCTTGCTCAGGGTCACAGAAATAGTAGGTTTCAGAGGGAAGTTTGAAACTGTCTTCCCAAACTCTAAATACCAACTCTGACATTATGTCACTTATCTTCTTACTGGCTTATACATATCAGGCACTTTTAAAAAATATTTGTTTGAATCACATGTATCATGGACATCTCTGATCCTGCTTCTCCCACATGTGATTATTATTGGCATTAATTCAGTCTTTCTAGGATACATCATTCTTTTGGTAAAGAAATGCTTATACCCATATGACATTTTTCCTGATTGCATTTGTGCCCATTTTCTCTTGTTTTGTCTTCTGCAGAATAGAATAACAAATAATAACTTCTTCATGAAATTCCTTCATGTTTTGAAGATACACACTTATGACTCTTTTCTAAGTTCAAAATACATTTTTCAAGTGAAGTGACTAATATTAGATGTCATAGTCTAAAAACATTCTAACAAATTTAAGTTATAGAGGAAGGCAAATGCTCTATATATGTATGTCTTTTACTCTTCTCTCTATATTCCATTGTTAGACTGATTCCCTCCCCCCTCCTCACCACAAACAGCCCAATACTAAAGCCTCATAGTAAATTGTGGTTTCTTCTAGCTCTAGAACTATGCATTTATGACACTGATATTTTGCAGTAACTTCAAATTCTTGAGATGCCCAATCAAATTAGATCATATAAATTTATGCCTGTAGCTTTGATTTCATATATTGTAACCACTTAGAAACTGGATCTAGGAAATAAAACAGATAAGTCAGTAGCAAAATTCAAATTTGGCTTGATATTGATGTGTTCACAGAATTTTATTTTCTTATTTTGGCTAATTAATGGTGTGATATTTTCCTTAATCATTAAAATAATCAAATTACTTGAGTGACTATTTAATTCTGATTTTTAAAGTAACTGTCAAAATGTCTTTGGCTAGGGATGGCTAGGTGGCGCAGTGAATAGAGTGCCGGCCCTGGACTCAGAAGGACCTGAGTTCGGAGCTGGCCTCAGACACTTAACACACACAAACAAGAACCTAGCCGTGTGACCTTGGGCAAGTTACTGAACCCCAATTGGCCTAAAGGGGCGGCTAGGTCGCGCAGTGAGTAAGAGCACAGGCCTCGGAGTTGGGATGACCCGAGATCAGATCCGGCCTCAGAAAATGAGCACCCACGCATAAATAATGACTAGCCGTGTAACCTTGAGCAAGTTACTTAACCCCAATTGCTTTTAAAAAAATAAAAATAAATAAAAAAGAAAGAAAGAAAGAAAATGTATTTGGATAAGGCTACCTTAGGTGAAAATACCTATATTAATCAAATTGTGTAGTTAGAAAACTGATTTAATCATCCATACCATATTGAAGAACAATGCGAATGATATTAAATTTATTATTATTATGTTAAGTATTTGAGATAGCTAATTTTAATTTTACCTTTGATCCTCCATCTAATCTATGTTCTCATCCCATTTTGATGCAATTTTTGAGATCATCATTATTATTAGAGTAAAAATAGTTGTGTATAGGTGGTTACATCAATACCATAGCAAAGAGAATTTACTTTGTTAGTGAAGGCGTAATAGAGTAACTATTAAACAACGTAAAAAATGTATATATGGGGGTGGCTAGGTGGTACAGTGAATAGAGCACCAGCCCTAGGGTCAGGAAGACATGAGTTCAAATCCAGCCTCAGACACAACACACACACACACACACACACACACACACACACACACAAAAAACTAGCCCTGTGACTTTGGGCAAGTCACCTAACCCCAATTGTCCTCCAAAAAGCAAAAAAAAAAAAAAGTATATATGTATACATAAAAAATGTATATAAAAATGTAAAAGATTAACAGCAACAACATTAAAGATATGTATAATATTTTCCTTTAATGTTGTTGCAAATGGCAAAGTGTGTGTGTGTGTGTGTGTGTGTGTGTGTGTGTGCGCGCACGCACGCAATTGTATGTGGCTGGACATTATCTAATAGTAATGATGGGTTTTGTTCCTTTCATTTCCATTACTGTGATTCAGTATGTCTTAGCAGCCAAGAGGGTTATACATGTATCAAATTAGAAGAACAATAACTTATATTTATATTGTGCTTTATAGTGGCCATATATATTACATTCAAGTGATTTGATCCCCACAACTACCTCGGGATATAGACAGGGTATGGAGGCAAGAAGGTAAGTAATTTAACCCAAATCCCACAACCCCCCCAGTGGTAGGTGAATAGAATTCATCTATCTTTCTTTTACTATGCCAAATGTTCTTATTCATGAATGATGACTATTCAAACTGCAATTTTAGAAATCAACCTAGTTTCACTAAAATACTCTGTAAGAGTGGGAATCACCTAAAAAATGTTCCACATAACTAAGTTCACAGTCAGAAAATTTCCTCTAGAATACTGATGGGGTCAATTTAGGGAACTTCATTTTAGCAGCCCCTGGAAGTTTGCTTTGTGGTTAAAAAAAAAAAAGGAAAAAAACAACTAACCATTTTTGGGAAAAAAATATCAATAGGTTTTGGGTTCTTTCTTTTGTCCATATTTGATTTTAGATTTGTTTTTTGGTCAAATTTCAACATTTGCTGAAAAACTTTTTTAAAGATTAGTTTGTTTTTATTTCCATGTCAATCTTTTTTTTCTTCTTTACAATGGAAAACAAATCAATACATATACATATCTTGCATAGCTTTTGACTTCTTTAATCATTCATAGTCAGCTGCAGACCTCTAATACCTAGTCTCCATTATTGTGCTAAAATTGTATACAGATGCCAGGTACCACCCATTGTTTCACTTAAAAATTTATATACTCCTCTGTGTGTGTGTGTGTGTGTATGTTTATTTTGAAGAATTTTCCTAGTCTCATTAACTCATCATCACAGAATTTAGTGTGGCTTTTTCTCTAATTAAATTATGTAGATTTCATAGGAAGAAAAGACAGTATAACAGTAGCCTGGGTTTTATAATTTTAAAAGCTATTTTTCTATTTGAAATTTTAGCTATAGAACAGCCGCATTCTTTGACAAATAGTACTTATTATAAAGAACCTCAGGGTTGTTATTTGTGAGGTATAGCATTATATAAATGATGGCTATTATTGTTATTACTGAATAATTTACAGCTACCTTGTCAAACATAGACCCATGGACTAACATTTCTATCACCTAGTCAAAGCAGATCATTGCTTTCAGAATCAAAAACCAAGAGCCTTGTTGTATATATGACTAAAGAGAGTTAATATGAAGTAATTGTGTATTTAGAATTATGCTGCTTATACTCAGTTTTCCCTGATCTTTGAATATACAGCCAAATAATTAAATGAATGAATGAACAAGTAGGTGAGTGAGAAAATAAATGACTGTTCCCTTGACCCCACTACTGTCTTCAGCTACTATTCCGTTTTCTTCTGTTCATAATCAAACTTCTCAACAGGATATTTTTTGTTGTTTCTACTTCCTCATCCCCCAGTGATCTACCTCATAACCCTTTGTGATCTGCCTTCTACCTCTACCATTCTAGTAAAATACTTTGTCACACTTGTCCAATGGTCGTTTTATTTTTACCAGAGCTTTTTTCAGTCCTAATTCTTCTTGACCTCTCTGAAGCACTCATTATATATTTGTCCATCAACAATTTACTGAGTAATTGCAACATGTAAAATACTAAGCTTGGTGTTTTGAGGGATTCAATACTTGGATCACAGAATCATAAGCTGCTTAGGATAGTAGAGCTCATCTGCTGTAACTCATTAATTTTACAGATGAGGAAACTGAGTACCAGAGAATTAAAGTTACTTGCCCAAGATAAAGGTAGAAATTATCAGAGCTGGGAATCAGGTTTCTGACTCTAAATCTAGTGGTCTTTCTACTACCACATTGATTCACTAGATGCACAATTAATTCTCAAGGAGCTTGCAAACCAGAAGTAGTCTAAGAAATACTCCTAGACTCTTCCTATTTATAGAGGCAAGATGGTTAAGTGGAAAGACCCCTGAATCATGTAAGTAATGTATTTGGCAAAGTATTTGGTTTCAAATCCCACCTCTAATATGTATTACCTATGTGACCATATGTAAAGCCAAGCACAAGGAACTCTCCAGAGGACTGCTACTTTGAATAGCTCTAAGGTTCTGAGCACATAGTATACTGAACACTCTTTATTCGGCAGTAAACTAAAGCAAAACATTCACAGAAACCAAAGTACAGCATTCACAATGATATGACATAATAATTTATCACTAAAGTACCCCTAGAATTTTAAACAAAAGATATCATTTAGTAAGTCTTTAACTCAATTGTCCCTAAGGAGCAATCCTCCTTAAGTCACACAAAGTACAAAGGTCAAAGTTTTCCCACCCCTAAGTCAATTGTCATAATCTCTCAGTCAAAAAGTCTTCTTTCTTCTTGACTGGAGATTAATTTCCAATCATCCTTAACTTAATCATCCTTAAGGGGTGCAAGGTACAGAGTACAAAGTTCTCTTACCCCTAGATCACAGTAAATCATGATCTTGTCAATCAGGACTAAGTACCAAGGAGAGGTCTTTTCATCTTGGCTCAGGGCTGGCTCCCAAATTCCATGGTTCTTCTTCCATGTGTCCAGCTCCCTGGATCTACCTGTCACCTGGATTCACAGGTAGGGAGCCCTCCACTCCTCATCCAGTTCCCATTCCATATTGAAGCTCACAGTGTCCAGTCCACCTCAAGTCCTTCCCAGTTTCTGTTTTTGGGAAGACAAAACATTCATACACATTGACGTCAACATCAATTCACTTTCTGCCTATGAAATCAATATAAACCCACAAACAAGGTCTGAGAAATCAACACAAATATTCAGTCTAGCCCCAGGACCTCTGAAAACATCAGTAAAACCTTCTTCCAGGACTTCTGTAAACAGACAACAAGAAAATCCTCTTTCAGGGCTTCTGAACCAGCAAAGGTCTCAGGGCTTCCATAACAATAGCAATATTCTCTATCAGCAGACAGATCTGACAAAGTAACATCAACACAGACAGACAAAGTTCCTGCTCCACAGCCAAGCTTCCTACAAGTTCTACTCTATCCCAGCCTATGCTTCTACTTTTATATGATCATTAGCCCCTCCCTGTTCTACCCCTTCCTCTTGCATCAGCAAGTTCCTCCCACCTTCAAATCACAAGGGGCTCAAGAAAGGTGCTAAATACTTAAGTAGCTGAAACAAGGCACTAAGTACTTCTTTGCTTGCCATTACACTATAAGCAAGTCATTTTGGCTCTGTAGTTCTCAGTTTCTCATGTTAAACTAGATGATTTCTAAGGTCCATTCTTTTTTATAAATCTATAATTTACCCCCATCTAACATCAAGGGATTCATCATCATCTTAAGCATCATAGTCAAGTCCAATAAATTAATTCTTCATAATCTTCCATTCCCATAGCCTGCACCATACCTCCTAATTGCTATTCTAGCATCTAAAATGGTTCTTCTTTAAAGAGCCATACACAAACATTCAATACTAAGGATGAGGATTATACCTGTGATTTCATTTGGTATAAGGAACTTCCAAATGAGGAAATTCCCTCTACCAATGGACAACATATATCTTACAATTTATAGTCTTATAAAGTTTCTAAGTATCTTGCCTAGGATAATGCAGCCAGTAAGTAACAAAGACAAGAATTGAACCTGTGTTTTCCTGGCTTCAAAGCTGATTCTTTATGCACTGCAGCATACCATTAAAACTAATCTTCCGGGGCGGAGCCAAGATGGCAGAGTAGAAACAGCTCGTCCAAGCCACTCTGCCCCCAGATTCCCCCCAAACTATGTAAAACGGGACTCTGAACAACTTCTGGAGCCCCAGCACCCACAGAAGAACACAGAGAAGCTAACCTCCCACTGAGGACAGCCCAAAAGCACTGCAGGAAGGACCAGTGCAGCAGTCTGGGACCTGGCAGAATTTCAAAAGCTCACTGAGGAGATTCATTCCTTCAGAGTTAGACTGGAGCAAATGAAAGCTAATGACTTTATGAGAAATCAAGATGCTGTTAAGCAGATCCAAACAAATGAAAGATTAGAAGGCAATGTGAAATATCTCATGGGAAAAACCACTGACCTGGAAAATAGATCCAGGAGAGACAATTTAAAATTATTGGACTACCTGAAAGCCATGATCAAAGAAAGAACCTAGAAATCACCCTTCAAGAAATTCTCAAGGAAAATTGCCCTGATGTTTTAGATCCAGAGGGCAAAATAGAGGTTGAAAGAATCCACCGATCACCTCCTGAAAAAGATCCCAAAAAGAAAACTCCCAGGAATATTATAGCCAGGTTCCAGAATCCCCAGATCAAGGAGGAAATACTACAAGCAGCCAGTAAGAAACAATTTCAATATTGTGGAAACACAATCAGAATAGCACAGGATCTGGCAGCTTCTACCCTGAGGGATCGAAGGGCATGGAGTATGATATTCCAGAGGGCAAAAGAACTGGGAATGAACCCAAGGGTCACCTACCCAGCAAAACTGAGTATTTTCTTTCAGGGGAAAATATGGTCATTCAGTGGAATAGAGGACTTTCAATCATTCTTGAGGAAAAAACCAGAATTGAATAGAAAATTTGACATCCAGTCACAAGAAGGAAGAGATGCCTGAGAAGGTAATCAGGGAAAAGAAATCATAATGAATTTATCAAAGTTGAACTATATACATTCCTATATGGAAAAGCAATAACTATGACTGATGATATCTTTCTCATTATGAAAACAATGGAAGAAGGGTGTGTGGTCATATGAATACATATGTGAGTGTGTGTGCATATGGTTACAGTTATATATGGATAGAGGGCATAGGTTGAATTTGTTGGGAAGGGAGAATACTCAAGGGATGAAATTATGAGATGAGAGAGGAAAGTGGCAAGAGGAAATGGGGAGAGACAGGGTAGGGTAAACTATCCCATGTAGAAGAAGCAAGGGGAAGTGGTTGCAAGGGAGGGGGAGAATAGGAAGGCTAAAAAGGCAAAACCACATTCACATTGAATTTGGTTCAGGGAGAGAATGACATACATACTAAATGGGATATCTCAACCTGCAGCAGGATAGGGGGAAGGGGGATGAGAGGAGGGATGATGGATGGGAGGGCATCTTTGGGGTGAGGGGAGGTTGGAAGTACCCACTATAGAAGAGGGACAGGATCATGTAGGGAATGGACCAGGTGGGGGGTGGGATGAGTGGGAGGGAATTATAAGCAGCCTTGTACAATATATCTACTATGGTAATGTTTTGCATAGCTAGACATGTACAACATATGCTGAATTACTTATCTCCCAAGAGGGAATGGGTGACAGGAAATGGATCTGAAATTCGAGGTCGTAACATTAAATGTTTCAAATATATATAAATACTATTATTAATACTCTTTTGCTTGTAATAGGGAGATAAGATGTGCAGGCATTGGGACACAAAGATTCACCTTCCTGTAATGGAAAAGTCGATGGGGGTATGGGAGAAGGTATGGGAGAGAGCAGACTGGAGGAAGTGATATCTTGTGGGACTGCTATTCTGGGAGGTTGGGTAGGGGAGTAATGGGGGGAAAATGATTGTAACTCAAAATCTGGCGGAAATGAATGATGTAAAACAGAAGTTAAAGCATTTGTTTAAAAAAAAATCTAATCTTCCAAAAATAATATTTCACAAAGGTCTTGCTCTAATGGAAAGAAGAGTAGATGACTTAGAATCAAATGATCTGAGTCAACTCTCTCTTTCTGTCTCTGTCTCTCTATCTCTGTCTCTCTGTCTTTCTGTCTTAGTCTCTCTGTATCTGTCTCTGTGTCTTTGTCTCTGTCTCTCTGTCTCTCTTTTTCTCTCTCCCTGTCTCTCTCTCTGTCTCTGTCTCTCTGTCTGTCTGTCTCTGTCTCTGTCTCTCTCTTTCTCTCTCTCTGTCTCTCTCTGTCTCTCCTTGTCTCTCTCTGTCTTTCTCTGTTGTCTCTCTCTCTCTCTCTGTCTCTCTCTCTCTCTCTGTCTCTCTTTCTCAGTGTTTTCTGTGGAGCTCTGTAGGAAAACAAAACAGAACAACAATTCTTTTCATTCTTTAAGTCAGATAGACAAAAGAACAGAGTTCTACTACACCTGGGAATTTTCATCTGGTTCCTTGAAATAGACATTTTTAGATTTCTTTGTCAATTCACTTTTCTCATCTGTAAAGTAGAAAAAAATAATGGCACATACCACTTCCACCTCCAGTGTTATTGTGAGGATAAAATTAAATAATATTTTCAAAGTACTTTACAAACCTTAAAGTGTAACATATATGCTAGTTATTATTATTACTGTTATGACGATGTTAGTCTATATAATTCTACTGTTTTTTATAATGATAATAGTAAGTGAAGATATTAAAAAGTGGGAACATGTTATTTGAACATACTTGGGCAAAATAAGTTCATTGATTGCATTTGTTGATATTTGTGAGATGTAGAATAGTTTGTTCATTTTAATTTATATGAAAGTGAAAATTAATAAACATGGTATAAAACTAGAATACACTTTCTAGTGGTCTAAATTTCTGCCATCAAAATCCACAGTATTAATCACTTTAATAAAAGTGTTTTGAGGTTCTGAAAGCCATTATCATATTGAATCATTGGTACAATTTCTGTAGTCACAAAGCAAATGAGGTATTTAAAATATGTTGTAACAGCAGGTCAGTGATCTTCTATGCAAAAAGCTGGGACAGCTTTGTCTGCTCTGTATCTGTGGCAATAGACAGTTTGATAACTGATATTTTTATTAATGATCACTTACCATGAGAGAAGTTCACCTTTGGAGTAGAGAAAAATCAATACGTGCAACATTAGCATGCATAAAAATAAGGAAGGGTTTTTACAAAATCTTTCTTATTAGAAGGCATTAAAAAAGGTTACCTTTTCATTTGATCCAGTTTTTTTTTTATCTGTTACCTGTACAAATATACATATTGATAAGAATACTTATGGGGTTGGTGTAATGGAAATGCAAATTTAAAGATCTTCCCTGCCCCTAGGCCCTTTGTTGAGCTTGAGAGACTCTGAGAACCTTCCTTGATATGAAAATATACTCTGCCCCCTAATAGGCTGAATGTGGTCACATGGAACCTGTGGCAGGAGGCTTGGTTTTCAGGAATGCCCACACCTAGATGCTGTGTGATTGGGCAGTGGGTCAAGAGGGTGGTTACATTCCCTGAACCTGAAGAAGGCTATATAATCCCTGATGTGAGGCTTTGCTTTGGGGATCACTTTGAGAAGTGTTGTGTGATTTGACCAGATGAGACTCTGGGTAGCCATTGAGAGCCCCCAGCTTTGAAAACCCAGATGTTGATGCTTCCCTCCCTGGTAACTTTGATTTGGTATTGATGTAATGATTTGGACAGTTTGGAAGCCTGTATGCTTGATCTGTTTGTTTCTCTGTCTTGTAAGTTCTGTCTGTATACTCTGAAGCTCGGAGTGCTGACCTTTTTCCCCTGAACTAGGTAAAGGATATGTTTGATTGATTAAAGCAAGCTTGTTAAACCATTTTGAGTTGCTTTCCTTTAGAAAAGCAGATCTAAGAACCTGTGTTGGCAGCCACCCTAGGGATATTGGGGTGCTTGCTGCTACAGTTGGTCATTTGATTTTTGCTTTACTAGTACAGAATGAGTGGTTACCATGTATGGATGCTTATGTCAAGACAGGATGAGACACTAGAACATTTCACAGTTTTAATCAATATGTATTAATTAGCTAAAGTTTTTTTTTTCCTGAAAGTTATATTGATGAGAGCTGAGTATATTGTCTTAATTATTCACATAAAATGGCATTATGAAATGAAGTTGGTGGTTAGACTAGATTGTCTCTTTAGTCTGTCTTTGTTGATCAAATTCACAAGATAATTGCCTTTCAGAGATTTTTTTTTTCTTTTTGGCAGGGACCATCTGTGGTTTCATCATTGTGAGAAACTCCAGATATGATAATGACATGTAGTGATGTAAATTTGTAAACTTATCTATAATTTCTAGTCTTAGGGAGTTAACGGGGGTACTTAGAGGCTAAGAGAATGCCAAGGATAACCCACCTATTATTTGCCTGGGGCAAGATTTGGAACCAAGTCTTTCTGACTCCAAATCTAGTCTTCTATTCACCCTACTGCTCAATCTACTCCAAGGAGTTTAGTTTTCATTATCAGTCTTTAAAATGATATGTTCCTCTGTCTAATACTGTAGTATGAATTCCACCTTTATTTCAGAAAGTTGTGAAATATTAATGCATCTCTGCAAAGAGGAAATAACTTTTTGAGCTCTTTTTAAGTGACAAAAAAGGCTTTGCAATTATTTTCTACCATTTGCCACACTAGACATAGATGAATAGGTACAAGAATAGTTCTTTGACCTCAGGTGTCACAGGGTAATTCTGTAAATCCTTCTGTCCTTTCCAAGAATCCTTCACGTATCCACAAGAGGAGCTGAACATTTTTAACATGATATATCAAATGACTGAAATATCTGCTTTAAAATTTTTAACAGGACTACTGAGAATGGCTGAGTAACTGCAGATTCAATGTGTCATAGCTAAGGTTTCTGAAAGCTTTCTCTCATTATGCAAAAAGTCATGAATAATCAGGTCAAGGCAGTATGCAAAGAAAATTGTCAGACTATGAAGCTACGGAAAGGCCTGTTAGGCACAAGTTGTACACCTGCTTGCTCACTCCTCAGTTGGAATTGTTTGTCATTCTGCTTCTAAAATCACATTACACTGCTAAGTGCTATGGAAGAGAAGGACAGGGAATTTTTAATGCACTGCCATCATTGTGTTAACAGTTTTTCAGAACACTGGCTTCCCTATAACATCTATAAATGACTTTTACAAATTTTATCTTTAAGTGTTTGAATCACAGAATCAAAGAATTTGAAAATTTAAAGGAACCTCAGTGACAATTTAGTGCAAAGCATAGCTTAAAATTATCCCTCTTATACCTTGCCTGGCATTAGTCATTAGATGAAAACCTCCAAGGAAGGAGACCCCCCTGTCTCCTGAAATAGCCCTTTACACTTTTTAGAAATACCGTATCATCCCCAATCATAAGTCTAAATCAGCCTTTTTTTTTTATTACTTCTCTACATAACTACTGGTTCTCTTGTATAAGGTCAAATGGAACAAGTCTAATCCTTCTTCCACATGATAGTCCTTCATCTACTATTTCCACTTTTAATCTTCTTTATTCACCAGTTCATTCAACCAATCAGGTGTCATCATATAGAATAAAAGGAGTGAATTGTAACCTGACAGATTGTACCTGATGGATACATTGTTATTCAAATGAACAAATGACTCTCACACCTCACTGAAAACAGGAGTTCCCTTTAATTATATAGACTGCAACCCATTCATGCCTTCCTAATCCATGCAACTCTACTTTCTGTAAAACCAAAATTTGCCACCAGAGATCCACTCAATGTGTTGCAGGCTTTCTTGTCTTTCTTTTATCATTTTCCTTCCATGAGAGGGCTGTGACCCCTCTACCTCTCATCCCTTATCCACTCTACATAGTCAGCATATCATCCTCTCCTCTAATTACAATTCTTCAATGACATTTCATAATTCAGTTCCTCATTTTTTATGTGTTAAAGTCTGATCACACCTACTGTGTACTTTTCTTTGTCTTTTCTGTGACACTTATTTAAAATTCTTCTGAAGGTGTTATGTTCCAAGTCTCACTGACGCATACAAATATCAGTAGAACTTTAGCATTGAAAAGTTGGGACTTTACTTTCATGGAATGCTTAACATCCAGAAACATGCTTTCAATTTCCTAAAATTTGACCTCTGCCCCAACTAATAAACTTTGGGACCAATTTGCTATATATTTCTTGTCTGTCCTAGATATGCATACCCTGGACAAGTACTTATAGGGTGGCCATCCAAATCTGTGTTTAATTTTGGGCAATATACATTATTCATATAATTTCTCTTTCCTATGTGGATGGACAGGCCACATTTCTTTCAGTGAATACAGATCTCTTTCAAGGGACCCTGCAAAAATCTAGGGCTTGATGCAATCACCAAAATAGCATCAGTTAAAGTCATATCTAGAATAACTCACCATCCATTGGAAATTTCTATTTAACCTAAACTCTGTAGAAGATATCTTCCAGTACAGTGGGCATGATTTTTTTGGGAAAAAAAAAAATATATCTATCTATATATATATATATATATATATTTAGTAGGAAATATTTTGTTGCAAAAGAACTTGTAATGTAGTCTTATTCTACTGAATCAAATGTTTGTTTTTAATCAAAAAGCAACAAGAATAAGATAATATTCTATTCTCTACATCTTCAGTTAATTGTGAAATATAAAAAGTATAGAACATTTGGAATATTGTATCTTAAAGTCATCCTGTACCCATCAATACTGTCATCAAGATAACTTTAATTCATGTATAAATAACTCCCACAACTATTTTCATATAGTCTTTGTATATAGCATAAGCATATAGGTTGGTCATTATTGATATTCTCTTGGTCACCTTTATTTGCTACTAATAATGTTTGAAATGTTTTCTATATCTTTATTTTTTATTTATTTATTATTATTATTATTATTATTAATTTTATGTTTATTCTTAGTTTACAACATTAATTTCCACAAGATTTCGAGTTACAAATTTTCTCCCCATCTTTCCCCAACCACCACCCCAAAACAGTGATCCCAATGAATACCCCCTCCCCCAATCTGCTCTCTCTTATATCCTCCCCCAAACCCTCTCCAACTTTCCGGTAGGGCAAGATGGATCTCCATACCCCAGTGATGCATACCTTTTTGTGGACATGGTCAATGATGGAACTTGTTCTGCTTATCTATACATGTTTGTAATAGGAGTTTGTTTTTCTTGCTTTATCAAGGGAATGGTAGTGGAGGAGGTAGAAAGGAGAAAATGCAGACTTGAAAATAAAATAAAACTGATTTTTTTAAAAAAGTTTTCATTCACACTAGTTCTGATAATGTAATTAAATTCTAATTAAATTATACACTCTGGATTCTCTCTACCTTTCCCCCATTTTAGATATCTAAACCCTGCCTCTCACCTCCTTCTTTATTCAGCTTTTTAGAATGTCTTCCCTTATTAAAATGTAAGCTTCTTGAGGGTAAAGACTGCCTTTATTTCTGCTTGTATTTGTATTCATAGCACTAGCTCAGTACCTGGAATATAGTAACAATTAATAAATGCTTCTTGACTGCCTGACTAGATATGGAACATTATCTATATTTCTTCTATCCCACAATGTAAGCCTAATACCAAATGCATTAGAAGTGACTTTTTAAAAACATTCTCCCACTGCTACATGTGTAGTTTGTAGGTAGTAAGGATTTATCTGATTCCTGCACAAATCCATCCATTTTGCTCGATGATCTTAGAAAAACATGGATAGACTTGCACAAAATAATGAAGAGCAAAATTAGCAGAACTAAGAGAACATTGTATAAAGTAACAGTAACGTTGTTTTAAAAACAAGTTTGAGTGACTATTATAAATACCCAAATTTAGTTGGAGGGAATATATATATATACACACACACATATATATACACATATATATACACACACATATACACACACATATATACACACACACATATATATACACACACACATACACATACACATATAGACAGAGGGCACAGGGCAAGTTGAATATGAAGGAATGAGATCTAAAAAATAAAATTAAGGGGGTGAGAGAGGAATGTACCGGGAAAAGGAGAAAGAGAGAGGTAGAATGGTGTAAATTATCTCACATAAAAGTGGCAAGAAAAAGTTTTTACATTAGAGAGAAAGGGGGAGGTGAGAGGGAATGAGTGAACCTTGCTTTCATTGGATTTGGTCTAAGGATGGAATAACATACACGCTCACTTGGATATATCTTACCCTACAGTAAAGTAGGGGGGAAAGAGATAAGAGGGAGTGTAGCAGCAAGCACCCCAATATCCCCAGGGTGACTGCCAACACAGGTTCTTAGATCTGCTTTTCAAAGGGAAAGCAACTCAAAATGGGTTAACAAGCTTACTTTAATCAAACAAACAAACATTACCTAGTTCAGGGGAAAAAGGTCAGCACCCCGAACTTCAGAGTTACAGAACTTACAGATCAAACAGACAGGCTTCCAAACTGTCCAACCATTATATCAATACTAAATCACAGTTACCAGAGAGGGAAGCATCAACATCTGGGTTTTCAAAGCCGGGGGGCTCTCAACAACGGCTTCCCAGAGTCTCATCTGGTCAAATCACACAACACTTCTCAAAGTGAGCCCCCTAGCTTTATTTTTTTTTCTTGAATTTAGATAGCTTATATGTTGGTCACTCAATGATATCACTATTTTATGCTCTCTAGCAAAGATTTCCTCTATGAATAGTTGGTTCAATCCAACTGTATTCTGCCTTTTATTTTTTGTAATTTCTACTTTTTCTAGAAAATTATCTGGAGCTTTGATGATAGGACCCAAAAATGATAATTTTGCTTCCCCTAATGGAGAAAATAATTTATTAAAATATCTTGTCACTTTATCTTCAGTTTGTAGAATTCCTTCTATTTTCATCCTTGAATGATGGTGCTTAGTTGGACATCTTGCCGAGCTTTATTTCAATTTGATTTACTTTCTATTACTTTTTTTCTATATTATGAAATGATACTTTTCATAATCATCTGTACTTGACATAATAAGTTCTTTAACTCTATGAAATTTCTAAAAATTCACATATATGTATGCATATAATTATATATTGATATTAAATGTATATGTGGGGAGAGAGAGAGGTGGGAATTTTACATGAATTGCTAGAATGATGGAAATTTATTTCACTTTTCTTGTTGAAGTTTTCATTTGTGAAAGTTGCAGGAGTAGTGTTAGAGTATGCATGTGACAGTGATGTGGATGAATAAATAATGAGTCTCAGAACTAGCAAGATCTGTGTTCAGGCGCTGGCTTTGATACATACTGGCTATGTGTGTGACCTTGGTCAAGTCATTTAATTTATCAGTGGTCTGGGAAATTCTATAAGATTAAAAGTTGCAGAGAAAATGCCAGCTTACATTAGTAGAAGTACTTTCCTCATTCAGAGGTTGCCTATCCTAATAAACTCAAAAGTTCATTTAGTATCCCTTATCTTTATGTAGATGTGTATATGTATGTATATGGTTTACACTACTTATATCAATTATGTGTCTGATCTAAATGAATTATTTCAATGGTATAGGGAACTTCCAGGAGGAAGTTTCCTCTACAAATGTGCAACTGTTCTTCAGCCTAAAGTCTTAGAGAATTGCCTGGGGGGCACTGAGAGGTTTGAGGACTTGTCCAAAGTTACAGTTACTTTGCCAGTGTTGTGACTTAAAGATATGTTGTGCTGATTCTGAAGATGGCCCTCTATTAATTATGTCAGACTGTCTCTATATTTTAATAGGAGTAGCCTAGAATAATAACATTGAAAACTGTTTTAACTTCAAATTCCAATTTACCCAGATGTTAAAAGCTCAAAAAATGCTGTGTAATTCTATATCAGTTTATATAATTTTAAATAAGTTAGGCATAAAAGAGTGATATTACAAGCAGACTAGTGGAACAGCTCTATGAAAAGAGAAAGAGTTCATGACCAAAAAGAGGACAGGGAAGGGTTTCAAGGGAGGTAAAATTGATCATTTTGATTATATTACGTTAAAAAGGTTTTGCACAAGCAAAGCCAATATAAATAAAATAAGTAAAAAGCAGGAATCTGTGGGGAAAATCTTTGCAGCATGTTCCCTGGATAAAAGTTTAATTTCTTAAATATATAGGGACCTGAATCAAATTTATAAGAATAATAGCAAGTTCTCAATTGGTAAATGGTCACAGGATATGAAAAGGCATCTTTCAGAAGAATATATGAAAATTATCAATAGTTATATTTTAAAATGCTCTTAATCAGTAATAAATAGGGAAATTCAGTTAAAACAACTCTGAAGTATCATTTCACGCTGATCAGATTGGCTAAGTTGACAGAAAAGGAAAATGATATGCTGGAGGGGATGTAGGAAAATAGGTACACTAAAGTGCTCTTGGTGGAGCTGTGAACCAGTCCAATCATTCTGGAAAGTGATGTAAAAAAAAAAAAAGTATTAAACAATGCATACTCTTTGACCAGCAAAACCACCACTATGTCTGTATCCCAAAAAAAGATAAAAGGAAAAGGAAAATTATTTACATGAACAATAAATATAGTAAGTCTTTTTGCATTTGTGGCAACAAAGAAATGGAAGCAAAGAGGATGTCCATCAGAATGCCTGAACAAATTACAGTTTAATTTGAGGGAATAATATTGTGTTGTAATAAGTGATGAAGGAGATGGTTTCAGGAAAAAAAAAATAATGGGACTATTTTGTATGAACTGATGCCAAGTGAAGTGAGCAAAACCAGAAGAATAATTTACGTAGTAACAACAGTATTGTAAAGATAATCAAATGTGAAAGACTTAGTAACTGTTCAACAAAATGGCTCATCGCAGTTCCAAAAGACTCATGAGGAAAAATACTATCAACTCCCAATGTTAAGAACTGATTAATAGTGTTAATTGAAGCATTCCTTCCTTTTTTGGTCAGAACATGGCTAATGTAAAATTTGTTTTGTGTGATTTCAAATGCATACACTCTCTCAATAGGTTGGAGAAGTTGATGAAGGGATGGAAATTGGAACTGAAAAGAAAAACAAATTAAACAAAAAAAAGTTAATTGGCATTGAAACAATATTTTAAATATGTAAAGTTTTTACTCTAAGAACATTTCTCCTTTGTAGACATTTTGAAAAGCAAGTTTCCTTAAAGCCCAAGAATGTCCTCATTTATTTCACTTATTTCCTACTTAACAGCAATGAAAAGAGGGGGAAAAATGTCTTTGAAATGTGCCTGTAATTTATTAGTCTTGGCAGATAAACAACTACCACTCAACATGGCTTTTAGAACTTCAACAAGTTTTCTGTGTAAACTATTTCATTGTTTTGTTCTCTTTTGATAACCCTGGTCACTGATGTTTTTCTCCCATTTTCTTTTATCGTGTTTACTAAGCAAAAGGGCATAATTATTTAAACACATTTTTCTCATTTGAAATGTATCATCCTCATTTAAAATTTAGAGTATTTTTATTTCATTTTTTTGTTTTACTTTCTGACATCTCATTTACTTGAATAATGGCTGTTAAATATAGTTTAGAATGAAGAGAGTTTTTCACTACATCCACTTATATTGTTCTCTCCATTAATATGAATGATTGGTTAATGTGCTTGCAACAGTAAATACTTAGTGATTATTTCAAATCATTTGGCTTATTTTGCATATATTATTATTTAGTGTTAGTTGTATATATGTATCCATGTAATAGTGATCCTTGAGTAATGATGGTACCCTACTTTTGCTCTTGAAAAGTCAGCTTAAAAAGTGAGTGACTAAAGTCTTACTTCATTCATGTGATAAACAGTAAGCATCTACTATTTACTATAGTGTTTTGCATAAGTGATGAGCCACAGAGATGAACAAGACATGATCCTATCCTCAAGGAACTTGATAATAACTGTGGCAAATCCACAGTAAGAGTAGCCTGATGGCATAGTTGATAGAACACTGGGTTTGACTCAGGAACACTGATCTTGATGAGTTCAAATGTGACTTCAGATACCAGTTGTGTGACCCTGGGCAAGTCACTTAACCCTGTTTGCCTCAGTTTCCTCAACTATAAAATGAGCTGGAGAAGAAAATGGAAAATTATTCTAGTATCTTTGCAAAGAAAAACTCCAAAAGAATCAAGAAAAGTTGGACACAACTGAAAACACCCAACAAAAACAAAAAAACCCACAAATAAATATAAGTAAAATTAGAAAGAACAAGAGAGGAAATTCAGTGCAAAGGAAGAACACTTCATAGAGTCAGCAACCTCATATTGAATGCTTGCTCTGACACTCCATAATGCCTTGACTATGGCCAGGTCCTATCTCAGTTTCATCTTTAAAATGCAAATAATATTTGTACTATTTATTTCCTGGGGTTGTGTTGATGCAAGCCTATTGTAAACCTTAAAGTGATATAGAAATATAAGCTTATTTGTCATACCATATTACCTTGAACCACTGTATTTTCAGGACTCTTTGACTAGCACGTTCAAAGTCTGGGTCAGTGTCAAGGTACCAAGAATTCCCAGGCTGATGTGAAACTAGAATAAAATTATTGGAATGCCTTGTAGCCCAGGAGTGTCATGAATTACAAATAAGATAATGGATCTAAAGCAATTTGCAAAACTTAAAAGTGCTAAATAAATGCTAGCTTTTTGGGTTGTTGCTTTTATGTTTTTGTTTTTGTTTTTTGTTATCATCATCATCATCATCATCATCATCATCATCATCATCATCATCCTTATTTTCTGGTCTGATGACTTCACTCCCTGAGACTCTTATTGCTCTCCTGCTGAGCTCAAATAACATTTACAGAGCAATACAGAGGTATGTTGCTAAATGTTCATAACAAGGCTATCCTGGAAAAAAAAAATGCAAGGGCACACTTTTAAGCCAGATCTGCATTTCTGCACTTTTCAAAGTCAAGACAATCATCCAAACAATAGTTCATTTCCTGATTGGTAGTGATTGCCAGTTTCTGTTGTATAAAAACACTGAAAAGTTAACAATGGGAATCTCATAAGCCAAGTAGAGCTGACCTTAGCACATTTGTGACTGCAACAGAGAGTTTGAATAGATGGCAACTCTTGTCTTCTCTTAGGGGCTAAAGACCATGTTCTAGTATTCTATGTTGCTATGTCTGTAGAGTTGTGTTGTTGTTGTTGTCATCTATGATGATGATGGCGATGAGGTTTTTGTTGTTTCCCCCAGCCCCAGAGGGATGAATGTAGGCATTAAGACATCATGTTCATAGAAGCAACTGACATTAATGTTTTATGCTTACATATCACCCCATATTATACCATATCCTTGTAAAGGAAGAAAGGGTACAGAACAGTTCCATGAATTTTTGTTTAGGTTATGGCTAAGACAGTGCATATGAGACATAAGATGATCTGTTTTAAATTTGACAGGTTTTACATGAAAGTAATTTTAGCAAATACTGTGTCTCTTCCCTTTATGATTTAAAATACAAAATTGATACTCTAAGATTAATCAGTTAGGCTATTTTTTTTTAATTCAGAAAAAAAAAAACAACCTTATTCTCCTGGACCATTCTAACCATTCTTTTACTTCTTAGAAATTATTGTGTATAAATCTGGAGAAAACTAAAGTGAACTCTTTTAAAAATTAGACATAGTAACTTCCTGATAGACTAGGTGGAGAAAGCAATACATAATAATAAATAATACAAGCAAAATTAATATTTTTGAATATATTTAGGTACATTTTAATTTAGGCAAGTCTAATTTCTAAATTAGTATTGAAAAAAGTCAATAAAATCGGAAAAGTTTCATTGATTCCTAATCTACATAATTAACTGGCCTTAGCTGTCCCTCATTAATTTGGCTCTCTAGTGTTTATATCTTAGAGAAAGGAGGTAAGAAAAATGAAAGTAGATTAACTCTAATAACTAGAGAGCTATTTCCCAAATTGTCCCTTTTTAAGCTCCCTAAGGTAAAAGTAGTATTTTAATTGAGTCAATAGGTAGAGAGAGTAATAATAAGGTCAATAAATAAGTTAATTATAAAGGACTGAAAATCTCATCAAAGTAATATCTTTGTTACTTAACATTTGGTGCAAATAATAGTATCAACTGATAAGCTACCTAAGATAAGTAGGATTTTAATATATGATAATATCAAAAATAAAATATAGAATAACAAGCTTCTAGTTATGGAAATATTTGTAGGGGGGTTTTTTAATTAGCAAAAAATGAGAAATGATTTGAATTTTTCTTCCAAAATAGATAACACATAGACATACATGCATATATCATATATAAGGTATCCCGGAAGTCTTTGTGCAGTTTTAAGCTACATTTGGGACATACTTTTTAGGCATATATACATCCATACAGTTACACTATACATATATATGAATATGTATAGGGAATATACATTTGCTATGTGACATAGTGAAATAGATATTTCCTTTTTTCCCCAACATTTTCAATAATCTGTGATTTTTCTAAAAATCAAATTATTCATAATAATAGATTCGTTTTAGAAACTATAAATTCCCTAAACCTCATAGAAGTGAAGCAATTTGGCCATAGATAAAAAGCTAAATATCAGAAGTGGAATTTAAATCCATGTTTTGCTGATTCCAGGTCTGATACTATGCCACATTGCCTCAAACTCTGTCTTTCCACTAAATTGTGTTTCTGTTTTTCTTAAATGTTAGACTTTTCTTTTTAATTAGAATTAAGTCTATTCTGACATCTAATGACTGTATTCAGTATTTATTTACCTTCCTTCAGTAGTACGGACCTTGCAATATCATTACTTATCAGGCTCTGTTGTTGTTTTTAAGGTTCTTCATTTTTAAGGTATTGGTACCCAAAATAACCCTGATTTTTAAAAAATAATGTTTGTATACTTTTGTTGCTGCAAACAGTTTCTGGTTTTGTTAATCCAGATGTATATTATTATTGGATAACTAAATTCCACTAGTATAGTAATTTTATTCTTCATTCTAGAATATGAGTTGATATAAGATTTAATCGAATATGATTTCTTATCATTAAATATTCTTGACTGTTGTTTATGAAGGGAAATGAAATGTGTCTCCCCCTACCATATGTTGGTAAATTATTTGACCACTTATGAGTATCATGTGTGACATTCTACCAGTATTTCCATATGCCTACAAGACAGAAAATACAGTAGTCTGAGAATTAAATTTAATATCACAGAGAAGCCAATGAAGAGAATCATGGTATGGGGGAGCACATTGTAACTCATCAGTAATAATAAACCTTAAAGATGAACATGAGTAAAAGGTGTTATCAAGGAATTGCATGATGTGAAGAAAAGTAAGGGTGAGAGGTGATGAGCAGACTGAAAGAGTGCTCTTGTGGTGCTTTTATGATATCAGAGGAAATGTAGGGAGATCTCTAGCCACTTGAGAGGACCCCCTGTGGTAAACTTACTAGAGAAAATGAATAAATATTAAAATGGTATAAAGGAATGGATGGATTATCATCATTGGAAGAAGCCACCATATATTTCTTTTCAATATTGTGTGCAGAACATTATAAAAAGTGTTTTAATTATTAATAATAAATTTTAATTTTTAGACATGCTAATTTCTACTATTAGTTTCTATATATAGTTTAAATTACCATATAATTAGCAGTTACAATACTGTCATGTATTTAATATTTGATAATTTTCTTTTAAAATACATATATTCAGTAAATACACATAGGACTGGAAACTAAGCTATTACAATTTATTTAACATTTATTCCTAACTGGATTTATGGTTTGAAATGAGAGAAAATGCACATTTTCCTAGGTAGGCACATAAGTTGCACCTGCAGAATTTGTACATATATTTAGTTGCATGCATAATTCAAGTAATTGCACAGGGAAATGAGCAGTTAGATGTGCTAGGCCTGATCTGTATGCACACATGCAAAATTCAAAGATAAGATTCAGATGCAAATTTGGCCACTGCAGCTTCCCTGTGTACTTCTTTGAAAATATATCAATTGGGGCCAGTTTTCTTTCCTCACAAAATCTGTTTCATCAATATATTATTTTTCCTTTATGACTAATTTGTTAGTGATAGAGAAATTTGACAAGGCTAACCTTTCCATTTTCCTTTATTCTTCTACAACTTTTTCCTAAGATGTTATTGGTGTGGGTTTCCTTTTTGTTAGTCTCCTTAACATTCTTTTAATGAAACAATCAGAATGCATATCACTGTATTAAAAAACAACAACAACTTTTTTTAAAGCAAGTGACAGTAGAAATCAAGTATCACATCTCCCCACCCTCTGTCTTCCTACATTTCACAGGAAACTGACAGCAAAATACTTTGGAAAGCTCCCAGAGCTAAAAGTCTATCTAGGGAACTCGAGAAGTTGCTGGTGTATTATAGTGGAAAAGGCAATAGACTTGGAGTTATAAAATACATGGAATCTTGACTCCTGTCCTTAAAACCAATTTGATTTTTGGAAAATCCACTTCCTATTTCTGACTTTTATTTATTAAAAAACAGAACAAAATAAGGATTAAATTATTATATTCTCTCTCACAAGGCTCTTGTGTAAACAGTGCCTTGTAATCCTAAAAGTGCTATAAAGAAACATTACTATTCTTATAAAATATGAGTTATTGTTTCCCAAAATCATACAATTATTTAATAGTAAAATCAAGTGCACAACCCTGGTCTGACTCCAGGTTAAGTGCTTTTTCTGTCTTACCACGATGCCTTTCTCTTACTCATTTTGGGAGGAGTGTTATATGTACACTTGATTTTCTTTTAATTCTGCCAGTGTCTGTGTGACTTGATTTTTAAATTGAGTTAGTGGTTGAGATGTCAATGGGTTAATGAAAGTGTGGAGTATTTAACATTTAGTTCCAGATTCATTTTATGTTTGATTCACCTGCCTGGTTTATGTACCCAGGACTTCTCTCAACACTGATACTATATGGACAGAGCACATAGTGAAGAGCATAAATGCCAATTACCTGGTTAATCTGATCAATGTAGACAGCTAGTCAGGTTAATTCAGGCCCCAATATATATCTTTTTAGCCTGAATTATCTGAGTTGGCTGTTGACATGGCCTAAATTGATTAGATAATTGCAAACTCTTTCTTTCCTTCAAATTGTATAGACTTAGTTTAGGAAATAAAAGGCATTTGCTCTTTATTTCTGCTCATTTTATATGACTTCCACATTACACATATTCTCAGTTTCCACCCCTTAATAGAAATACAAGAGACATTTCATATGAGCTGAAGTTAAAATGACTGTTTTCCTAAATAGCAGTCCAATAAAACATGAGCATTGTTTCACTCCTACTCTAATACACCAGTGATATAATCCATGTGAGACTGCTCTTCAAAAACACAGATTGTAACCCACATATGTAAATCTTGTGTGACTCAGTCATTTTCTCCCAGAAAATGACCACCCTACATGTTGGAAAAATTTCTCTTATTCTCTTGAAATTATAAATACATTAATGAAGGATGTGGATTGTCCATTGTTTGCCTCTTGCCCTCATCCCATGGCCAGCCAGCACATCATTTTTGTTTATAGTTACTTTGAATTGACTGTTTCTCATGCATAATAAACTCTTGTTTGTGATATGTTACGGTACTCTGTTTAGGCCATCATTGCACTTTCCTATTAACCTTTTAGTTATCCTCTACTTCAGTTCTTCAGAGATTACAGCCTTACTTGATTATCAGACATTGAAGATGCTGGAACAGGACAAAATCATGCTGCTGTTGTGAGGATGGCAGTTTATGTTGTTGTTTTTCCCCTTTATGGCTACCTGCTGGCTTATTGGCCGGTGAGTGCTTTAAATGGTGTTTCAGCATGGCCTTTTCAAGCAGTCCAATATGTGGAAGGAAATAGAACAGCCACTCCTGTAACAAATCCTTTTCTTACCCTGGCAGCAGCAGGAGTTTAGTGAAGGATAGGTCAATTCTAACTGGCAGAGAAATAGTATAAGGGGCAGAAGGTTCTATATTTACACTTTGAGAAAGAACTAAATAAATCCCCTACCATTACCCACTCCTTTCAATGGTAATAGTATTAATAAAGATGAATATGGTTATCCCATCATTATACATTTACCCTATAATATGAATATTAAGTCTGTCTTTCTAACACATACATTATAATGGACTTCTAGTGTATTTTTCATTTGGTTAACCTTCAAAGCTTTGACTTGGTATAGAAATCCCTGTGTTGTAGTTGGTGTTTATTTGGTTTTGTAAATTTACCAAGGCAAATTTTCATATTTTGTTAACATTTAATTTTGATAAAATACACATATTTAAGTGGTTTGTATTGGTAAGCACAAAGAAATGTGTATAGCACTGCTATATATGCATAGATTGATGGATATAGATATAGATAGATATGGATATGGATATAGATATAGATACACAGTCACATTCAAAGTATCATCTGACATCATCCCTGACTTCCTAATAAATAATTTTCAGAAATCACATAAAATTCATGTGAATTTATGACACTAAACATATACAAATATATAGAGGAGAAACTAAATAGCACTGTTTTCTATCATGCTACATCCTCTGGTGGAAATCAATTGAATCCAAATGATCAGTGCCAAAGCTCGCAATTTTATGAACATGGCTGTTAAAAAAATGAATAATGTTTTATGATCAATATCTTAATAACTGAAATTTGAGGAATGAGTTCATATTAGTATTAATTTAGCTCCTTTAAAATTATTTAGTATTGTCTTGTGAAGAAATGCCAGGAAAAGTCTCACTGTTACAAAAATATGCTCTTATTACTATTCATTTATGATTCTAAAATCGATTATTCATCTTTCCTTTTTCATTTTAATTTTGAACTCTAGATATTTTTGGCATTGTGTACCATTAGTTATCTTTCATAGAATCAATTTCTCCTTGCCTTCTGGCTTCAGTTCTGTGAAACTTTGGGGTCTAGGATTTGGAAGAACATCAAAGAGCTATATTTGTTGCCAATCAGAGGAATGTGTTTTCAAAACAGGAATACCAAATGCTTTTTCCCCTCTCTGTTCCCCTTTCTGCAGTAGCTTAAGTGTTAAAGCCTGAAAGGTTTAGAAAGCTACAGCGAATGTGTTAAGACTGTTAATGAAGCTTCTGAATCTAAGGACAAAATTAGCTCTCACACCCACACTGCACAAAGTACAGCAACTGTCTGATAGAATTGCATCATGACTTTTACCTGGGGACACGAGTATTATATTCAGTTGAATTGATGAAATTGGGAAGACAGATGCGCCCAAAGGACATTTTAAGAAGCTTGTACCTACATAAATTGCTTGTGAAAAACCTCTAAAATTTGAATAAGAAACCAGTGTAAAAATGCTTTCTGCCTGTAAACTTAAGGTTGTACAGTGTATATTACCTAGCATTTCCTATAAGGATAGAAAATCGTGGTTTTTCCCTTACTACAAAAAGTCTATAAATAATAATTGCAACAAACTGTGCTTTTTCTTGTGAAAATTAAGTGAACAAATTGATAAATATTAAAGTATTGGGGAGTTAAATAAGACAGGTAATCCTTTACATATATGTAATATATATTATATAATAAAGTTCCAATATGCTTTAAAATATTCCATAAGAATGATGACTTTTAAACTAGTTTATGAGGTAGAACCATATTAGAAGTGGATTATCAAAATAAGAGAAAAATCAAATAACAATGTATAGTGTTTACTTTGAAATATCAAAGTATCAGAGAAAAAAAATTAATGGCCTTTGATTCCATTGTTTAAAGAAACCAAGCTGTACTACAGATCTTAAAGTATTTGCTGCAAGCTCAAGCTAGAAATATTTGGATGTTTTCAATTTGAAAGAAAGTACTTGCTTCTATTTTTAAATAAACTCTCCTAATAATCATGAACAGAACTGTGCAAGTTTCTAATTTTTTTAAAGTGTTTGTACATAAATACACACTATTCACACATTTAAACACTCTAACTATAGTATGTGTGTATATAAACACATGATAACCATAGGATGTGAAATGGGAATATGGAGAAGTTGGCTACATTGTTATTGCCACATCCCCTTCATTTCTAAGACATTGCTAGCAATGATAGCTCCCTCAGACCCTAACTCCCCAACTCTCCCATAAGGATGAAAACATCTCCATATAATCCAGAAGGTCTTCCCCTGGCCCCTACCTCTCCCCCACCTTCTTTTGTTTAGACTGCAATGCCTGACGAGGTGATTAATAAGTGAAATGAAAAAAAAATGCTTCCATGTATTTTTTTTTAATTAAGTACCTAAGTTGAAGAAAAAGGAAAGCAAATCTTACCAGTTAGGAACTTCAGTTAATAAAAGACACAACTAATAATGGGATAATGTTGTGGATAGGCATTTATTCAACACATGCCTCATTGTTTCCTTTTTAAAACCCACTTTGGTTATAATCTGTTATTTTATGCATCAGGATTCTTCCTTAAGCAACTTTTCCCATTCCCATTTCTTACAGAAAGATAAGTTGCTTCTGTCTTGTATTTTTCTAAGAAAAATGAGGCATGGGGGAGGGCAGTGGAACCAATCCCCCAATCACCTCCAAATACCTATAAAAATGACCTTAAACAAATTTTAGAGCTACAGAACCCACAAAATGAAAGAATGAAACACATCTCCAACTGAAGATAGCTTGGCAGGCTGACAGGAAGAAAAACGAGGCAAAAGTTTCACAACTTGATCTTTTACAACAGAAAATTAGAAAAGGAAACACTTTGTTCCCTTCCCTTTGGCACACTGCACCCAACGAACAGTAGGTGCTCCTTTTGTCCATGATCAAGTAATTCTCTCTGTTCTAGGAAAGCAGTGATGGCAAACATGTTCCACCACACACAAATGGTTGTTGACATTGAAGGAAAAGGGAGGAGGTACTTTTGGAAAGAACAATCCCAACAAAACTGTTAATCAAAGACTTGAGTTTAATCATTACAAGCCTTTCATTTGGTATGATAGAGACAGGTAGACAAACACAGAGACAATGGAACAGAGAAAGAGACAGATCAACAGAGATAGAGAGGGGAGGGCTAATACAATTATATCTCTATGTACACATCTATATGTGTGTGTACGAAATGTGTGTATTTATATATATGTGCATGTGTTATGTAGGTATATATGTATATATACACATATATACATACTAATATACATATACATACATTATGTATGTGTGTATTTCAAGTCTCAACTTCATTGTACCTCTGTTTCCTTCACTGTAAAATGAGAACGAAACTAAATAACCTCTAAGTATCCTTTCAGCTCTGTATCTATGATCCTATTATGTCTATACTCCCACTGAAGTGAGTTTATCAGATAAATTGCAGGAAATAATAAAAGCTAACCAGGCCAGCATCATTCAGTCACAGGTACCACTTGCCAGTGACACCAGACAAAGCTAACCCCCCCAGACCTTGTATCAATTGACTTAGAAACAAAACAAGGCTATATACTATCAGGCAGGTCCAACAATCTTACTCTGGTCTCTTATTTTTAGAATCTGAGATTGAGTTAATTGCTATCTTCTCTCAGGAGTTAGCCATAGTCAGAAGAAGATGTGCTCTCCCCAGAAATGTTTCTAGGTATGTTCCTAAAAGAGGTGGCCCCCACATGTCTCTCTTTCAAAACTTGCTTTTATATTAGTTTAAGTACTTTCATTTCAGGTAAAAAGCAATTTCACTTGACCCTATAATTTCCTGATATTTAATCATCTTTTCAGTGCACTTTTCCTGTCTCCAATCATATCTGACATTGGAATGCAAAAAGACAATATGATCGTTTAGTCATTAATACAGCATTCTTTTCCTTTTGAATAATAGATTTATTAATTTAGTGTGGACATATAGATTTCCCCCCACAGTTAATAGGTGATAACTGATAACTGTCAATTCATTGGTAATAGGAACCCTTGGATAAGTAAAATCCTTCTACTCATGAAGATCAGCACTTTCATTGCGATTTATAGACTCAGTTGAGTTGCCTGGAGCTCTGAGGTCTTAAGATTTACTCAGGGTCACAGAGTCAGCATATGTTAGAGGAGAAACTTGAGTAGAACCCACATTTTCCTGGCTTCAAGGCCAGCTCTGTTGACTATGCAATGTTACCCCTCTTCTTCATTTTTACCAAACAAAAGTGTCACCTGCAAGCTGCACTGATTTCAAGAAGGAACATGTAGAATTCATATAATTATTCTTTGTGATAATATGTTGCAAAATTAAATAACAATGCTCAGCTTAAATAGGTCAAACACAACTCTTTATAACTATGAGGATATAAAAGGTGAGAAACTTTCTATTTTTATTTACCAGTTTTAAAATTGTACATTGTTCATTAAACATTTATGAATGTCTTCTTAAAATGGAACAAGGCAGTGTGTTTTTGTATTTCCTAATAAATAAGCAATACTTATATGCAAGATATTTTTTGAAGAGCTTCAGAATCTCACATGTGCTCATTTAATTCCCATGGTGTGATATTTTTCTTATTTCAGTTGTCAAGTCATGATTGTGATTATCCCAAATACTTCAAGATTCTTTTAATCTATAAGATCAAATTTGCTTTTACACTGCCTATCTGGGAAGTTTTATTATAATTTTAAAAATTCTTCCTAAAATTCAAGCAAAGTCATAATCTTTTCCTTTATAAATGTAGACTTTTTTTAAGTGATTCTGTTTGGTTCAGTTAAAGGAACTGGCCACTGTTTAAAGTCACTACTGAAATTCTTTCCTTTATGGTTCTTGAAACCAATGACTTATCTATTCGACTATGCAGTTCCTAAATGCACTTCTTTTAACTGTTTTATTCTAATCTTCAAAAGTTCATAATTGGAATGACAATTGGACTAAAAAATCCAATCTTTGCTCTAATTAAAATAAAAAATTGCTACAGTTTGATTTTATTGTTTGCTGTGTCAAAGTCTCAAATAGACCTGGTTTTTCAGAGAAGAGAATAGTTTGTGATGTGACAGAAAAAATCCCCACCTTACTAGGGCACATAAAATATCTCTTCCCCCACCCTTTATTCCTAGAAGAAAGGGGACTAATTATATTCTTAGTAATTCTGTGGGTATACAATTGAAAAAAAAATCTTATGACTACTAAAAAAAATTCCCTTATCCTTTAGTAGCTGAAAATCCACTGTTCTATATTCATTGTTTAGCATATTTCTTGATATTTTCTTTAACTGAAAGATCAGGGTTAGTTCAATTAAATACTGATAATAAAAAGATTGAGAGAAAGTATATTTTAAACATGAGGCATTACAGTCAGGAAAAACTTGGTTCAAGGTCTTCCTCTGAAACAGATTACTCAATGACCAGGGGCAAAACATTTCACCGTTTTGTGTCTGAGGCAATTGTCTAAATTTATGAGTTACATATATATTGACACAGTGTGTGGGTGAAGGGACCTGTCACACTGGAAGTTCTTCCCTGGTCAAAATAAGCATTTATTGAGTGTCTAATGTGTGTTAGGCACTGTATAAATACAAATACAAAGAGTGAAACTAATGAAATCACAGGTTTCTCTGTCTTTCTCCACACCCTAGAGGGGTAGGAGAAGGGAAGAATTTGTTATGTTTATTTATAATGACTTTTATATTTTCATTTTAATCAATACTATATGTCATATTATGTGCTTAATCAATACTACATGTAAGGCATATAAAGGTAGAGACAATATCATAGTCTGTTGTATATTATTGAGTGTCTTCAGACTGAATAGTAGTAATAGCTAGCATTTATATAGTACTTTATAGTTTGCAACATTCTTTATATATGTTACTTCATTTGATAGCATTTTATTGTTGCTCTTCAGTCAATTAGTTATGTCTAGCTCTCTTTGACCACATGGACTTTGTCCATGGGGTTTTCTTGGCAAAGGTATTGGAGTGGTTTATTTTCTTCTCCACAGTGCCCCATTTTACAGATGAAGAACTGAGTCAAGTAGGCATTAAGTGACTTGCTCAGGGTCCCACATCTAGTGTCTGAGGCCATTTTGCACTAAAATCTTCCTGACTCCAGAGCTGGTGCTCCATCTACTGAACTACTTAGATGCCCCAACATTTTATTATTATAGAAGACAATATGACATGGTAGAAAGAATATAGACTTTAGTTGAGAAGCGCAATTATACTAGCTGTATGACTATAAATATATGAAGTACCTTCATCTTCTTGAACCTAACTTTCTTCAACTGTAAAAGGAAAGGATTAGACTATAGTATATATGGTATTTAAAGCGCCTTCCAACTCTGCCTCTTTGATCCCATGATACTACAGTCTAGTTTTTAAAAAGATTACATATATGCCAGCTGCATCCAGAGAAAGAACTATGGAGTCAGAATGCAGAACAAAGCAGACTTTTCTATTTTGTTTTATTTTATTTTGGTTTTTGTTCTCTCTCTCTCTCTCTCTCTCTCTCTCTCTCTCTCTCTCTCTCTCTCTGTCTCTCAGTCTCTGTGTGTGTGTGTCTCTGTCTCTCTGTCTCTCTGCCCCCCCCCTCTCTCTCTCTCTCTCTCTCTCTCTCTCTCTCTCTCTCTCTCTCAGTTTTTCCCATTCGTTATAATTCTTCTATGCAATATGACTAATGTGAAAATCTGTTTATTAGGAATATGTGTGTAGAGCCCATATCAGATTGCAAGACATCTTGGGGAGAAAGGGGGAACATTTTTAAAACTTGTTGAAGTGAATGTTGAAAAATAAAATTAATAATTTAATTAAAAAATAAAATGCAAAGAAAATTACATATAAAAATATGTAATCAGTTAAATTATAAATAACAAAAAAGAGATCCAAAAGTAAGAAAGGCTGGCCAGAAACTGACAGTTTTGCTTTTCTCAAGGGATCTTCTTGGAGGAAGTGCATCTATAACTATGATTTAAATGAAGAAAATGTGTTATTAAAAGTAAGAAGGGGAAGATAATGGGTTAGTATTAGGTTTATAAGTAGAAGAATAACTCTGGATAATAGTGGGGTTGCAAGATTGCTAACTTAAGGAGAAAGGAGGATACAGGTAAAATTAAGAAGAAAATTAATGCAGAGTCATTCTAAGAGGTAGAAACCTTTATAGGAAAGAGATACTTCTTCATAGACAATAGGAAATCTGTGTGTGTTGTGATGGATAAAACAATGAATATAAAAAAAAAATTAGCAAAAATGTAAATGATCTCATAAGGAGAAAAACTATAATCTGATAAGCCAATAAGAAGGAACTTAGACTTTTTTTTTTTTTTGCTGTTGTTGCTGTTGAGAGTTAGAAAGAGAAATTGGAAAATCCGGATGACATTATGAAATAGAAAATAAATGAATTAATTTCTCCCTGAAAATGATTTAAAACATCCTGAAAATAATGTAAAGCATTTTTGTGTCCAATCACATTATACGTAATCTGGATGAAAATGAAAATATAATAAACTAGACTGTCAAATAGAGATACATCAGTGTCTCATTATTTACAATCCAGTTATCTGGGCAAGTTTTCTTCATTACTTTCTCTTTTTTCCTAAATCTTTCTTTTAATTCACTGTTCCTTTTCCCCCCATTTTTCCTTTCTTTCATTCTATGATTGCCTTCCAGTGGGCAACACTGTGAAGCAGATTGTTAATTTTAGGTACTGCCTCATTTTCCCCCTTTTTGATCCCTACATTTCCCCAGATGTACCACCCATGTTTTTCATTTTTTTCCTGTTAGGAAAGACTGAGATTTAAAAGCAAAACTAATCCAAACAAAGCAACAAAACAAAACAAAAAACCCTAACTTATTCACAGTGATATCACAGTGATAAGTTATGAACTTTATGTGTTTTCTCTCCCAGTAATAATTTTTACTTTAAACGAAGATTGGAAGGGGAAAGTAGCACTTAAGCCAAAAAAAACTAATATTTCAAATATCAGGGAAAGAGATATTTTGATTTAAAAATGATACCCAATTGTCCAAAAAATCAATCCACAAAGGTAATTGTATATTGTGATTGTACTTTAAGATCAGTTCTCTTTGTGAAAGCTTAACTCATAATATTTCCTCTTCAATTTTCTTTTATAGTTAAGCTTATTTTAACTAAAGATGTTACCTGTGATAATAACTGCTAATTTTTATATAGAACTTTAAGGGTCTCAAAATGTTTTGTATATATGTTCTAATTTTATTTCTACAACTCTAGGTAGTAGGTGCTATTATCATCCCCATTTTAACGGATAAGGAAATTGAAGCAGACAGATACTGTAACTTTCCCAGAGTCACACAGGCAGTAAGTCTGAAACACACTCAGGTCTTATTGACTCTTTAGTCTAACATTCTATCCATATCTAGCTGAGAAGAATGAAAAATGCCTTTGAAACCGTCTAGAACTTTTCCCCCTTGTTCTGCTATTGTGATGCAGGCACAGGTACACTACTGACCTCCTCACTGTTTTCCTAACAGAATTTGGGGCTGAAAAGATTTCATATAATGAAGAAGAAACAATTTTTTTTCAGGCTTCAGGAAATTCCTTGAAAAAAGATCAGGTACAACTCAAAGAGAAGACACCAAAAAGGAACTAAAATAGCTTTGTAAAGAACTTTCAGCACAATGTCATACATATTTATTCTGTACCATTTCCAAACACCTTACCAAGTTGCCACCTCAAATAAAAGGTTAATGTCATTGTTCTTTCTTTTTGGAAACTGTCTGCTAAGGTGCACACATAAAGAAATATATTATTGAAGAGGCAACACTCACTCTTTTCTTGGCAAATATTGAAGTGATTGATTCACTAATAAACACATACATGATATTTTAAATTCTGTGTAGTAATTACATATTTGAGGTTGGAATAAGATGTTGTGACCCTAGAGAATAAAGTGCTGACCTTGGAATCCAGCAGACCTGAGTTTAAATTCTTCCTCAACAGGGTCTTGAGAAAGTCATATATGTTCTATAAGTCTGTTTCCTTGTATATGAAATGTAGATCATGATAGCACCTCCTTCATAGAATTGTCCTGAGATCAAATAAGATAATGCATAGTGCAATTTGTAAGACTTTAGTGTTACATAAGCATGAGTTATCACTGCCATAATACGTGTGACTGGATCCATGATAGTCAAAATCATTGACAGAAGTTACCTATTGATGAAAGCTTATTTCACTTGGGAGGAAGACTTGGGGGAGTGATATGATTCTTAATAATGAGAGCTTCATTAATAATATGTGTATGTTTGGAGAGTCAGTTCTGTCATTGTGGGAATAAGACTTTCTTAAATTATTTGCTGAAAATGCAATTCTGCTTTCATAGGAATATAATTTTAAAAATATTTTCCATAAATCCGGCCTCAGACACTTAACACACACACACAAAATTAGCCGTGTGACCTTGGGCAAGTGACTTAACCCCAATTGACCTTCAAAAAAATCTCTTGCACATGGAATTAGGGAACAAAGCAAAGGTAGGGTTAAGAAAGCATAGGTGGACTATGCTTGATTACTCATGCCTGTCTTCTTGACTTCCACTAACTTTCTGAGCTATCTTGTCCATTTATGCACAGATGTAAGGTCACAGAGGGATTTAATAATACAAAGTCTTTGCATTATATAGGATATGTCAATGGAAAGAACACTAACCCAGAGGCAGAATGCATGTTTCAATTACTACATTTAAGGTCAGAGGGAAGGAGAGTTGGAGCTACCTTATGAGACATTCCCAAGAACCAATTGTTCAATTTTTAGTGTGAGCATTTACTCAGAAATCAGAAAATTCTACAAACCAGGACTTGATTTATTGTTGTTTTAATGGAAAAAAATGTTAATAATTAAAACTGAGTGTGTCATGTACAAATTTATTTTTTGGAGAGGTGTTTACATTTACTAGCACATGACTCAGAAGTCTCTGTTATGCACCACCTTAGATGACCTTGGGCAAATCACTTAAAATCTTTGTACCTTGATTTCCATATTTGCAGCCTGGGAATAATATCCACACTATTTACTTCACACAGTTGTTGTAAGGATCAAAGGAGATGTTTGAAGTGACCTTTGTGATATGTGAAGAGCTTTAGACTATAACTATAACAATAAAAGTGACAATAACAGAAGATTCAATGTATTACTTAAGACATGAAATGATATTGAGAAAAAAATAATTTCTTGATTCTGGAGTAATCTTGTCATCACAAAATTGGATGATGTCAAACCTTCAAATTTACTTTCAAATAACATAGAACATCTATAATTTCCATGCTACCTTCAATACTATGAATTCCTTCCCTTCTCTACTGAGATAATTATTTCACTGGAAAGATTATCTCACAACTTTATTGATAAATTCCCTTTTCCTTATCCATTTTGTTTTTCCTTTTAAACCTCAATGTATCACCACTTACTAATATGGATAGTGATTGGTTCAGTGATTTCATTGATACTGTGAACTCCCAGGTGGTGGAACTCCCTATACCAATTCAGGTCTCTGCAATTTATAACCCTAAAGATTTGCCCAGATCACTGAAGCCTGAAAATATTTGTCTAGAGTCATATAGTCAGTATGCAGCACTGCCAGATTTGAATCTATGTGTTCCTGATTTTGAGGCCAGCTATCTCTACACTGTACATTTTGTCATTCAATCCACATTGGATATAATTGTTTTTAAGATCTCATTAAGGCTAACATTATTAAAAATATTTATTTTGCATATAATGTACTCACTATGGCAACTGAAAAATGAAATGACTAAAGAAACCAAAGTTTGATCTTCTGAGCATATCAAAGCAATGAATGCCAATTGCCCAACAAACTGGGACGAGACTTTCCTCAGCTTAGGCCTGGACCCATAATACAGGGGGAGACAGACTTTTATACATTAAAAACAATCAATCAAATAAGGCCAATTAATTAAAAGAAAACAAAAGAAAATGTTGTAGCCTGAGGTAATCTGATTTCTAATGGTATGAAAGATAAGGGACTTTCTAAGTGGCCAGGGGAAGAAGAACAGGTTCAATTCCCTGAATTCAGAAGAAGAGGTGCCCCACTTCCCCAAGTGTCTGTAAACAATCAAAGGAAAAAGAAACTAAAAACAGACTGTTCAGTATGGGATCAGTTTTCAGATGAGAGACATGGGTTGCTTGAGATGTACAGTTGTGAGAAAACTATTTGCATCAGTCTTGGAGTCTGACTGGGTTTCTGATCAGTATAATGTAGGTCCTTGGCTAAAGGTTTCCAAGCAGAAGGTAGAGGTGGTTCAGCCATGCAGAGATAGGTTCAAACAATTCAATAATGTTTTCTCCCAATTCCCATAATTGAATATTTTTTCTTACAAGACAGAATTTGCACTAGATCCACAATTGAATAGAAAAGAAACTGAGCTAGCTTTAGAATTGAGTGACCAGATGGAGTCAGTGCAGTTCACTCAGTTCCTGCAATTAACCATTTGTGGTCCTAATCCCTTCAATTCTTATTCTCTTATGAGAGAGAAAGGTTTTCATTATCATCCATCCCAAAAGCAAGGCACAGAAAGTGACAGAAATTAGAAAGGAACATTTAGAATCCTTACTATGATTTTTCATTCCAACCTAGGCCTTTCATCCAATTAATCCTGGGATAGATCCAAACACATAATACTCATATATACCAGAGCTCAGAGTTCTGTGACATGGATCAGTCTTATTGTTTTTCAGGGAGAGCAGTGGATTCTTGAATGGCTGTCTTTCTTGAATCGTTCATACAGAGGGGAAAGAAAGGAACAAGCATTTATTAAGAGCCTAATATGTTCTGGGCATTGTGCCAAATGCTTTATACATATTATTTCATTTGATCATCACATTAAACTTGTGAGGAAAGTGCTACTATTATCTCCATTTACAGTTGAGGAAATAGGCAGAGGTTAAGTGACTTGAATAGGATCACTTAGCTAGGAAGAGACTGAGGCCAGATTTGAACTCAAATCTCCCTGTCTCCAAGCCCATTCAATACTCTATCTATTGTCCTACCTACCAGAATCTTTAAATTATTTATTTAAAATTGATAGCAAAGTATTTTGACTATTATAATGCACAGATGTTAGGCTATTATAATACAGGGATGTTTTGGCTATTATTATACAGGGATGTTTTCAGGGATTTTTTTGTATGATATATAATTTGACTCTACCAAAACAATTTTTTAAAAAAGTACCATTAAGTTAGAATCAGTTAAGCCAATCTGATTTAAAATATAAGCAATTTTCTTATAGTTGTTTCACATATCAATGGGGGATAAATCAATTTGTAGTGACTCTACCATTTCAAAGGAGATAAATTAAATTGTAAGAGCACATACTGACTCTAAGACCTCAGGACATTTTAAATAAATATTGTCTATACCCTAAAGACAGCAAGGCTAGGAAGCTGGTCCAGACTGTTATATAATAGAAATTAATTTCATTTTCAGCCTTGTTTCTTATGAAAGTAAGAATTATAAAATGGCCCAGTGTGTGTGTTTTTCTTCATGACATTTGATCCCAAAGGCAAATTTTAACTAAATTTGACAGCAGGGAACAAAGTCCAAAGCTAAGTAGCATCCAACAAGTTTTTGAACCAGGTGAAAGCTAATGACCCACACTGTTCATATTCATAAAGCAAATACTGGCTTCCCTGTCAAATTGCCCACATTCACTAATGAGGGAAAAACCTTACTTTCTCCCCAGGCAGTGGCCTTCCAGGAAGCTAAAAAATAACTACTGGTTACAGAAAGTGTGGGTCCAATAGTTGCTAGCCACCACTAAGAACTGATGTAAATGGAGAAGAAATTTGGCCTCACAGGAAATCAGTTTTGTCAGGTTGTTACTCTCCCCTCCCCTTCCTTATTTCTCTAGCACCTTTTTTAAGAAAAAATATAAAACTTGAAGACGCTTATATTTACTCCTATTAACTGCAATCTGTCAGTGTGCCAGTTTTCAACTTTGTGCCCAGGAAGCTCTGAAATGTGAAAAGGTAGAAAATTTTCCTGTAGACTGACTCTCAGCCTCTCCCTTTTGGCCAGACATGACTGTTTGAAGAAAACAATGAAGCAGATCCCTATCACTAGTAGCTATTTCATATAAAAGCATAGGGTAATTCCTCTCAGCATTTGCAGTAGGATTTATCATCAGTAAGGAAATTATGCATCTCTGCATAAGGCAGTGTGGTGTGATGGATAGAGAGTTGGCCTCCAAATCAGAAAGACTTGATTTCAATTCTAGTGACTTCATCTCTTAATGCCTAAAGCAGCTATCTAAGAAAATGTTACAGATTGGTAACTTAACTGACTTGCACTAGAAGAAAGAATTTTCTAGCCTACATCAATGAAAGGAAAGATCAGGAGCAACAACAGCAGAAGGATTAATGATTTTGTTTAAGTAAAATCCTTTTTTAGGTCTATGGGACTAGAGAAATCCATGAAGTAGTAGGTCCTGTAGCAAGTACTGAAGAGTAGTAATAAAGTAGTAATTCTGTAGTAGAAAGAAATATTGACCCTTCCCTTAACATAAATAAGTCATTTTCTCTCCAGTAAACTTGCAGTTCTATGCTTCACTACTTTGGGCCACTTAGTATATTTTTCTTGTCTCCTAGAGGAGAAAAAGACTTGATGGTATTTCAACTAAAAAGAACTTAATTGGAATTATGAATTTAGGGTTCATTTATCTCCTAATTTCTTTAATTTTTATTTGATAGTCATTTATGCCTGAATCAATGCTTGTTTTAGTAAAGAATATGCAAAACATGTTCTGAAGATAGAAAAAGAAAGCTTTGGCAAATGATTGGAAAGGTAAAGAGAGGAAGAATGAAGAATTAGGCATAATTCTGAGTTTGCAGTCTTCAGAGACTGCACCAATGTTCTCGAAAAAAATTAAGAAGTTTGAGAAAGGAATGGGTTTAGGAAGGAATAGAAGTTCTTTTTTTGTACATGTTAAGTTTATGTTGCCTTAAAAATAGCCCGAAAATATTTGGTTGAGACTGGAGTTCAGGAGAGAGAATCAGATTGGATATAGAGATCTAAGTCATCTGCAATTTAATGTACATGTATGGATGAGACCACTAAATGAGAGCATAGAGAAAGAAAAGAGGCCAGGACAGAACCTTAGGTACAACTACAGTTAGGAGATATAATATTAGTGATGCTACAGTCAAGGAGACTGAGGAGTGACCAGATAGCTAAGAGAATACAAAGCCAGTGTGGTCATTAAAACTCAGAGAAGAGAGAATATCTAGGACAGGGTGGAGACTCAAGTCAAATGAAAGGTCACAAAGCATAAAAATTGAGAGAAAACCAACAGTATACTACGTTGTGCTTTAGGCATAAAGCAGTAAGTTCAAAAGCAGCAAGGTGGTACAGTGGATAAAGCATTGGGCTACATCTTCCTGAATTCAAATCTGGCCTCAGACACTTACTAGTTGTGTGACCCTGAGTAAGTCACTTAATCCTGTTTGCCTCCGTTCCTCATCTGTAAAATGAACCAGAGATAGAAATGGCAAACCATTCCAGGATTTTTGCCCAGAAAACCACAAATGGGATCACAAAGAGTCAGACATGACTGAAAAATGACTAACAGCATTAAGTTCAAGTCTAATTTTAACTGATGTTTCCAAATAGTCAAATAGTGCTTTATAACCTCAGATATTTCCAGAAATTTCTCAAAAAGGGAGCATGGTCACAGCTGACATATTTAATTTGTATTTCCCTCATCTTTCCCAGAGTCAAGTTTTCCTAACAGCATTACAATAAGAATTTTGAAAAGGGAAAGCCAATTCAGAAATTTTTCTTTCTTTTTTTTGGGGGGGGGGCAATATTTGATTCTTTTTATTTAGTAGTTTATTTTCCAGCTGCATATAAAAACAGTTTTTAACATTCATTTTCAAAACTTTGAGAACCAGGGTGGTTAGGTTGCACAGTGAATAGAGCATCAGCTTTGGAGTCAGGAGGCCCTGAGTTCAAATAAGACCTCAGACATTTAACACAAAAACCAGCTGTGCGACCTTGGGCAAGTCACTTAATCCCAATTGCCCTCCAAAAAGCAAAAAAACAAACAAAAAAAACTTTGACTTCCAAATACTTTCTCTTCCTCCCTCCCTACCCTGCTTCATTGAGAAGGCAAGCAATTTGAAATAGATTATACACGTGTAGTCATGCAAAATATTTCTATAATAGTAATGTTGTGAAAGAAAACATAGTCAAAATCTCAAGAAAAATAAAGTTTTAAAAAGTATGCTTCAATCTGCATTCAGACAGACATATATGTGTGTATGTGTGTGAATATGTGTGTATATGGAAGACATCCCAAAAAGAAAACTTCCAGTAATATGCCAAATTCCAGAGTTCCCAAGTCAAGGAGAAAATGCTGCTAGCAGTAAGAAAGAAATAATTCCAGTATGGTGGAGCCACAGTCAGGATAACACAAGACTCAGCAACTTCTACAATAAAGAATCAGAGAGTTTGATATTCCAGAGTGCAAAAAGGAGTTTCTTTGTCTGGGATGAATGATATTTTTCATCATAAATCCTTCAGAGTTTCCTTGCACCATTGTATTGCTAAGAATAGATAAGTCATTCACAACTAATCATCCTATGATATTGCTGTTTCTTTGTACATAGTACTTTTCACTTTGCTTTTTTTTTTTTTTGGAGGGGCAATTGGGGTTAAGTGACTTGCCCAAGGTCACATAGCTAGTTTTTTTTTTTTACTTTTCACTTTGGATCAGCTAATATAAATCTTTCCAGATTTTTCTGAGAATATCCTGCTCACCATTTCCTGCAGTGAAATAGTGTTCTATCTTATTCAAACACCACAATTTGTTTAGTCATTCCTTATCTGATGGGCATCCCCTCAATTTCTAATTCCTTAACCCCAGAAAAGAGCTGCTATAAATATTTTTGTACATATAAGTCCTTTCCTTTTTTCTTTTTGTTAATATCTTTTGGGATATTGCTAGCTCAAAGGCTTTTATAGCCCGTTGGCCATACTTCCAAATTGCTTTACAGAATGGTTGCATCAGTTCACAACTCAACCCGCAATGTATTAAGCATTTTCCCCACATCTCCTCCAACATTATTTTTGCTATCCTATTAGCCAGTCTGGTAGGTATAAGGTAGTACCTCAGAATTGTTTTAATTTGCATTTGTCCAATCAATAGTGAGTTAGAATATTTTCTCATATACCTTAGGTAGCTTTGATGACTTTATTTGAAAACATAACATTTGCTCATTTATAGGTTAAAGAATGGCTCTTATTTTTATAAATTTGACTCAGTTCTCTATATGTTTGAAAAATGAGGACTTTAGGGGGCGGCTAGGTGTCGCAGTGAATAGAGCGTCGGCCCTGGAGTCAGAAGGACCTGAGTTCAGATCCAGCCTCAGACACTTAACGCACACACAAACAAAAACCTAGCTGTGTGACCTTGGGCAAGTTACTTAACCCCAATCGCCCTCCAAAAAAAAAAAGCAAAAAAAAAAAAAAAGAAAAATGAGGACTTTATCAGAGAGACTTGCTTCAAAATGTTTCTCATAGTTACTATTGCTAAATGTATTTCCCTCCATCCTATCCCCACCATTTACTCAGTTCTCTCTTGGCTTTCACCCTGTACCTACTCAAAAGTGTTTTGCTTCTACCCCGTCCCCAGATATGTCCTCCCTTCTATTACCTCCCCCTACTTCTCTTACCCCCTTCCCTTCCTATTTTCCTGTAAGTTGATATATTTTAAATATTTTTTGCAAGATAGATTTCTATACCCAACTGAGTGTATATATTATTTCTTCTTTGAGCCAGTTCCGATGAGAAAAGGTTCACTCCCTCCACCATGCCTTCCGATTCTTCCCCTCCACTGTAAAAACTTTTTCTTACCTCTTTTATATGAGATAATTTACCCTGTTCTACCTCTCCCTTTCTCTTTCTCCCAGTACATTCCTCTATCACCCCATAATTTTATTTTAAAAAGTATCATCACTTCATATTAAACTCACACCTGTGCCATTTTTCTATATATACTCCTTCTATCTTCCCTTATAATGAGAAAGGTCTTATGAACTACAAATATCATCTTCCTATGTAGGAATATATACACTTTAATAAGTCCCTTATGATTTCCCTTTCATGTTTACCTTTTTATGCTTCTCTGGAGTCTTGTATTTGAGAGTCAAATTTTCTATTCAGCTCTGGTCTTTTCATCAAGAATGGTTGAATGTTTGAAGGTCCTCTGTCTCATGTAATATCCCTTTTTTCCCCCTGAAGCATTATACTCAGTTTTGCTGGGTAGGTGATTCTTGGTTGTAATTATAGCTCCTTTTTGCACTCTGGAATATCAAACCCTCTGATTCTTTATTGTAGAAGTTGCTGAGTCTTGTGTTATCCTGACTGTGGCTCCACCATACTGGAATTATTTCTTTCTTACTGCTTGCAGTATTTTCTCCTTGACCTGGGAACTCTGGAATTTGGCATATTACTGGCAGTTTTCTTTTTGGGATGTCTTCCAGGAGATTATCAGTGGATTTTTACTATTTTACCCTCTGATTCTAGAATATCAGGCCAATTTTCCTTGATAGTTTCCTAAAAGATGATGTCTGGATTCTTTTTTTTTAATAATGGCTTTCAGGTAGTGCAATAATTTTTAAATTATCTCTCCTGTATCTATTTTCTAGGTTAATAATTTTTCCAATGAGATATTTCACATTGTCTTCTATTTTTTATTTATTTTTAAATTTTATTTGACTCAAGAGCCAAAACACAAATACAGAATAGAGAAAAGGAAAAAAAATATCATAAACTTAAATATTGAAACTTAAATACAAAGAAAAAAGCATGTCATGTGCAGAGCAGAACATAAGAGAGGATTCAAAATAAGTAACAATAAATTTTCATTTCAAGACAGACTATTTGATAAATAATACATATCGTGTTGATAATTGTCCATCTTTTCTTTGTTTCCTTATAATTTTTCTTTTTTTCTCTGCTGTGCACTTTTTTACTTTGTTCTTTTTTTCCTTCCCCCCACCCCTGAAGGCTACAATAAAGTTTAGATATGTTTCTCTATAACTATACATATATAATACACATATACATATATAGACATACACTTTCCCAAACATACTCTACTCCTATCCCTCCTGCCTCCTCTACTTTACTTCTACCTGCTACCTTGACCTGTTACTTGCCTTCCTCCCTCAAAGGATCCCTCCCCTATCCTCTTATTCTCATAAATCTAAAGACACTTATATACTCCCCTTTTACCTGTTCTCTCACCTTCCCCTAAAAAGATCCCTCCCTTGTCCTTTTCCCCACTCCCTATCATTTTATTTCTCCTGAATTTAGAAGATTTTTTATACTCTTCAAAATATATGTGTATGATCTTCTATTTTTTCATTCTTCTATGTTTTTCATTCTTTTGATTTTTTCTTGATTTCTCCTAAAGTCATTTACTTTCATTTGCTCCATCCTAATTTTTAGGGAATTATTTTCCTGAGTGAGTTTTTCAACCTCCTTTTCCATTTGGTCAATTTTGCTTTTTAAGGCATCCTTCTCCTCATTGGCTTTTTGGACCTCTTTACTTTTTGTCCTAGTCTATTTTTAAGGTGTTATTTCCTTAAGTATTTTCTGTCTCCTTTACCAAGCTGTTGATTCATTTTTCATGATTTTCTTGCATCACCCTCATTTTTCTTCCCAGTTGTTCCTCTATTTCTCTTGTTCAATTTTCAAAATCCTTTTTGATCTCTTCCATGGCATGAGACCAAATTTTGTTCTTCTTGGAGACTTTGCATGTAAGAGCTTTGACTTTGTCTTCTTTTGAGTGTGTTTTGATCTGCCTTGTCACCATAGTAACTTTCTACATCAGAGGGTTGTTTTTTTTTTCCTTGTTTCATTTTGTTTTGTTTTCTGTTTGCTCATTTTCCCGGCCTATTACTTGATTTTTAACTTTTTGTAAAAGTAGGGCTCTGCATTCAGGGTGGAGGACAAACTGCCCCAAGTTTCAGGGTTTTTATGTAGCTGTCTTCAGAGGTACTTCTAGGGACCTCTAAATTTTCAGTTCTTCCAAGGTGCTGTGATCTAAAGAGAGGTATTTACTATTCTCCTGGCCTGTGCTCTGGCCTATGAGCAATGACAAGCACTTTTTTTCTGCTCTGGAACTGTGAGGAGAGTACATCCTTCACTGTGCCTATAAGCTCTGCTGTACTAGTTCTCCTCCTTACCATGAGACTGCCACCCAGGACTGAGATCCAGATCTGAATATGGGCAAAATAAAAGAATCATGCCCCAGTGCTAGCAAAAAGACTACAGAGGTAATCTCCTTCTGACCAGTCATTCTACCCCATTAACCATCTGTGGACTGAAAAGCAGCTGCTGCTGCTGATTCAGTCATTCCCAATGCCTGCTTCTGCATTGCTGTGACTGAGACTGTGCCCAGCAGTCTGTGATGGACTGTGCTCTACTCTCCCCCAGGTGCAACAGATCTGTTCTGATGATCTTCTAAGTTGTCTTTGGTGGCTGTGGGCTGAGAGGTATGGAAATGACCACTATTTCCAGTGATTCATTCACCTGAGACCTGCTTCTAATTTGTGCTGATGCAACCTGTGTTGGGATGCACTCCTTTCTCACCCTGGAGTAAAAGACCTTTCCTGTCAATGTTCCAAGTTGTCTTGGGCTAGAATTTTGTTTCATACTGTCTTTTCGTGGGTTCTGCTTCTCTAGAATTTATTTAGAGTCATTTTTAAAGGCATTTGGAGGGGTCTGGGAGAGAGTTCAGGGAAGTCCCTGACTTGCTTCTGCCCTCTTGGCTCTTCCTCCCAAGAAATTTCCCAATGTCACAATATATTTTAAAGCAAATGGTGAAATAGTTTGACATGATGTGGTTTAAAGAGCTAAAATGTCTTCTCCAACTTGAACAGTCTACAAAATTATAAACCTAATAATATATACACACCCCGAAAAATTCAAAACTAAATGTAAAAAAAATGATAAAGATCAAGCAGTACTTGAAGAAAAAATTGAGAAGCCACTCCCAATCTCCCTTTTCATGGAATGTAGAGTTCTATAGTCATTACTCATTATGCATGGTTTTAGACTTTTTCAACATATCAGACAATTGTGATTTTTTTCCCTCCATAAAAAAATGCTATTCTTCATTATCACATGACTCTCTGGGAGGGAAAGAAGTAGACAAGGTAACTATAGTAATAGAAAATGGTAGAAAATGTCAGTAAAAAGTTTTAAAAATACTTAATGATATTTTTAATTTTTGCTGCTTGATTTCCTCCTGGTCCTTGTAGTGGCAGTTTTATAGATGCCATCTTTCTATTGATTTTGTGGATATGTGCCTCATCAAAGCCCCACCTTCCTTGAAGGCTAAGATCAGGAGCACCTACCCAATAGAAGCCATTTCTGATTTCCTTAGTTGTTTATGCTCTTTCCTTCCTTAAGGAAAGATTTAATTTATTTATTTAACTTAATTATCTTATATAACATTTGCCTGTGTAAATGTATATCACTCTATTACAGAAGTTCTGAATATATCCCTCTGGATTTCTTCTCAGGATAATGTTTTTTAAATAATTGAAGACAATCCTAAAATTTAGTTAGAGGTTAATGAAAATAAAGGTTCTTTTTCCTCATCTCAGTTCACCGAACTCCTGAAATCTACCCAGCTTAAGATCACCTGCCTTTTTAGATGGTATACTCCTTGAGGGCAGGGATTGTTTTTCATTTTGCCTTTGTATCAATCAGTGTCTAGCAGAATATCTCCTTCATTGAACTTTTAGGTTCAGAGATAGAAGCTTCTTTGATTAATACATATCAGCAGTTATTTTACAATTTATAAATATCACCTGAGGCCCTGAGGAGTTATGCAACCAGCTCAAGGTCTTATAGTTATTATATGTCAAGATCTGGATTTCAGCCTGCATCATTTTGACTTTGGGCCAGACTCTCTAACCATTATGATTTGTTTTACCATACATTGAACACAGAAGGTACTTTATATAATAGTATTAATCGAATGAATGCCCTTAGAAATAGCTTTATATAACATGATACCTTTAACTTGAATCATCATGATCTGTGTATATGCCCTACCCACACAATTGAATTTTAAGATTATTGAAAATAAAAGTTTGTCCTATGTCTTTGAATGTCAAATATCAGGTTATTTGACATCTATGAGATATTTAATACATGATCCCTCAATTGAATAGAATTGCATGTGTGGAAATAGCCCAGATATCAAACCATAGCATCTTTAAAGCTAGAAGGAAACATGGAACCAATGATATTTGGGAGCCAACTCATTTAGGCAAGAGACTTGATTGTCCAATTTTCACTATAAGCATCAAGGCTTGACTTAATGTTTTGATTTCTGGGCTTAAAAATGATAGAGAAAATGTTAATCATGCAAATTAAACTTAACAGGGGTCATGAGCATATATCTCCCCACACCTTCCTTGCATACTGGTTATTAAACATTTGTCCTCACATCTCTCCATAGAATTCATCAAGTATAATCTGTATCTTGTCACAGATAAGGAAAATAGAAGGTATGTGACTTTTTCAAGATCACAAAGTATAGTGGTCATATAGGGTGGGATTAGAACTAGAATCTGGGGCTTCTCAACCAAGGGTTCAGTAATTTTCCCACTATTTTTTACTAAAGAAAAACAGTTGTTGTTATTTTCTTTTTTAAATTAAATGAAGCTATTGTTGAGTTTCATTAAAATGTTTCAGTGTTATAATCGAACATATCAGCAATAAAACTAGCAGAAACCACATGATTATCTCAATAGAATCCAAAAAGGCTTTTGAAAAAGTACATCATTCCTATTAAAAACACTAGAAAGTGCATGAATAAGTGGAGCCTTCCTTAAAAAAGTAGATAGCATCTATTTTAAACCATCAGCAAGTATTATATGCAATGGGATTAAACTAGAAGCATTTCCAATAAGATCAGGAGTGAAACAAGGGTGTCCACTATCACCCCTCTTATTCGATCTGGTACTAGAAACATTAGCAGTAGCAATTAGAGAAGAAAAAGAAATCAAAGGAATCAAATTAGGCATAGAAGAGACCAAGCTATCACTCTCTGCAGATGATATGATGATATACTTAGAGAATCCTAGAGAATCAAGTAAAAAAACTACTTGAGAAGATAAATAAGTTTGTCAAAGTTGCAGGGTATAAAATAAACCCACATAAATCCTCAGCATTCCTACATATCTCTAATGAAATTCAACAGCAAGAGATAGAAAGAGAAATCCCATTTAAAGTCACTGTAGACATTATAAAATATTAGGGAATCTACCTGCCAAACAAACCCAGGACCTATATGATCACAACTACAAAACACTTCTCATGCAAATAAAGTCAGATCTAACTAATTGGAAAAATATCAATTTCTCGTGGCTGGGTCGAGCTAATATAATAAAAATGACAATTTTATATTTATATATAATATTTATATTTAGTCATTTAAATGACTAAATTATATATTTAGTGCCATACCAATCAATTTACCAAAATACTACTTTATAGAGTTAGACAATATAGTAACAAAATTTATCTGGAAAAACAAACGGTCTAGAATATCAAGGGAATTAATGAAAAGAAATGCTAGGGAAGGTGGACTAGCTATACCAGATTTTAATATGTATTATACAGCAGCAGTTATCAAAACTGCTTGGTACTGGCTGAGGAATAGAGTAGTGGATCAATGGAATAGATTGGGTGCATGAGATTCAGCTATTAATGAGTATAGTAATCTACTGTTCGATAAACCCAAAGACCCCAGTTTTTGGGATAAGAATGCACTATTTGACAAAAACTACTGGGAAAACTGGAATACAGTGTGGCAGAAACTGGGCATAGACCATTATCTAACACCATATACCAAAATCAAGTCTAAATGGGTGCATGATCTAGGTATAAAGGATGATACTGTAAGCAATCTGGGAAAGCAAGGAATAGTTTACCTGTCATATTTGTGGAGAGGAAAGACTTTAGGACCAAACAAGAATTAGAGAGCATTATAAAATGCAAAATGGATAATGTTGATTACATTAAATTGAAAAGCTTCTGTACAAGCAAAGCCAATGTAACCAAAATCAAAAGGGAGGTGGGAAATTGGGAAAGAATTTTTACAACTTATGTCTCTAAAAAAGGACTCATTTCTAAAATATACAGAGAATTGAGTCAAATCTATAAGAATACAAGTCATTCTCCAATTGATAAATGGTCAAAGGATATGAGCAGGCAGTTTTCAGAGAAAGAAATTAAATATATCTATAAGCATATGAAGAAATGCTCTAAATCATTATTGATTAGAGAAATGCAAATCAAAAGAACTCTGAAGTACCACATTTCTCCAGTCAGAGTGGCTAAGATGACAAAACAGAAACATGACAAATGCTGGAGAGTATGTGGGCAAATTGGAACACTAATGCATTGCTGGTGGAGTTGTGAACTTATCCAACCATTCTGGAGAGCAATCTGGAATTATACCCAAAGGTCTATAAATAATTTCATACCCTTTGACCCAGCAATACCACTTAGAGGATTATATCCCAAATAGATCATAGAAGAGGGAGGAAGACCCATATGTACAAAAATATTTATAGTGGCTCTTTTTGTGGTTGCAAAGAATTGGAAATTAAAGGGGTGCCCATCAACTGGGGAATGGCTAAACAAGTTGTGGTATATGCATGTAATGGAATATTATTGTGCTATAAGAAATGAGGAGGAGACAGTTTTCATATTTACCTGGAGAGGCTTATACAAACTGATGCTGAGTGAGAAGAGTAGAACCAGGAGAAATTTGTATACAATCACAGACACAACATATGTGTGATGACCAACTATGACAGACTGGACTCTTCTCAGAAATGCAGTGATATAAGTTAATCCCGAAAGACTCATGAAGGAGAGAGATGCCTATATCCAGAAAAATAACTAGAAAGAACTGAGCTTGAATCCTGATGGAAGAAAACTGATCTTTTTCTTTTCATTGTTTGGTTTTATTTCTTCTTTACCATTTTTCATCCCATCTAGTACAATACATCTCTGTAACTTGACTAATGTCTATTGTGAAAGTATTTGCAGATCCTATACTGGACTATATGCAGTCGTGGGGGGTGGGGGTAGGGAGGAAAGGGAAATCTGAAACTCAAGGAACTATGGAATTGAATCTTGTAAACTAAAAATAAACAAATAAATTTAAAAAATGTTTCAGTGTGTGTTTTCCCCCCTAACTTCTGGCATACACAAATATCAGGAAATTTACCTTCGGTTAGACTGGAGAAAATTATTAGACTATTAAGCTATTATTGGGTGTTTTTACCCCTCATAATTATTTTATCACTTATATGTGAAAATGAACAATCTAATAACTTGTATAGATCTTTTATAACCTTTGTTATCTTTCAGGGATCAAAATTTAACTCAGGCTTCTCCGAGAGAACATAAAATCTGTTATATAAACTGCCTAGTCCTAGCTCTTTTTTTTTTTATTTTATTTTTACATGTTTTGCTCTAAGGGTAAAACTTCATGGAGCTAAATAACAGTGCTAAATTTTAGATTTTAAAATATATTGAATTTTTAGATTTTAAAATATATCAGTTTTAGGTTTAAAATATATCGAATTGAAAATTTCAGTGATAGAAATGTTTATATAGTTATTTATATATGGACTATTTTTAACTCAATCACATTTTGTCATTAAGAAAATTCTTTTCAAATTTCTCAGTATAAAGTCCATTTTTATTGGTTTAAGTACTTAAGTACCTTAGATAACATGAAATAAATGCACAAATAAGCAAAACTTTAAACTTTAAATTTTTTTTATAAAGCATTTGTGAATTTCTGTTTTGGTTATTAGAAGCAGTGTAATGCAGGTGCCAATCCTGAACTTAGTTGTTATCACAGGACTGGAGTTCAAATTCCATTTCTGGAACTTACTACTTTTTACTTCTCTGGACCTCAGTTTTTGTTGTTGTTGGTAAAACTACCTTTGACCTGTTGTAAGCATATGTAATGCAATCATTATTTATTGTATAAAAAGAGTTATAGTAAATTAGCATAATATTTCTTGTCACATTATCTGATGTCATCAAAATAATTTCATTAAATGTGGACATTAGTATACAAACTGGTTTTCCTATATCGACTCAAATTGCCTATGCCATGCCTAAATTGTATTCATATTTATAAGCACATATAATAATACATAATTTAGGGGCATATTGATTTTCCTTTTATAATAACATTTGAAGACCTGCAATTTTGATTGACCCCATTTTTTTGTCTTGACAATGATGTAAGATTTTAAATAAATGGGAATATTCTTTATGAAATAGTTTGCCCTAATCCTCAAAAAGTGCAAAATGCTTTAAGTTTCATAAATTCTTGAATATTCAAATTGAATTTTGTAATTGACAGTTTAATTAAAAATTAAGTTGCTAATCAGATAAAATGAAAGCCCTCCATTTCTAAAACGTGTTCTCTAATGCAACATCCCCAGTACTCAGAGCATTAGGGTACCATCGCTAATTCAAGATTTTTTTTTCTCTTCTCTTTTAGTCACCATGTACCTACAAACTCTTGCATGGAAATCAATCTCATAACTTCTGAAGTTACAAGCACACACACACACACACACACACACACACACACACACACACACACACACATATATATATATATAATGAAAATTTACTCCATTGACTGCCTGTTTCCAGGAGGAAGTGATGGATAAGAGATATCTGTCCTCTAGATGACTTTACCAGGAATGTAGGAAGAGGGACTGGACTTGTGCTTTCCCAGGTGAAGGAAATCCTTCTACCAATGCAGATAGACCTCTTGCTCTGTATTTGATAGTCATGTATAGGGTTACATGGAGCAGTGAGAAAGGCAGTGAATTGCCAAGAGTCACATAGCCAGTGTGTATCAGAAGTGAAATTTTGAACCTTGTTCTTGGATTCAAGGTCATTTCTCTGAGAAACTATGATAACTCTAACCAGTTAGAAAAAAAAGTGAATAAAGTTTTTGTTTTGTTTTGACTTGCTATTTAACCATAGCAGGTAGTAGACATTTGAAGATACTGGCTGATATTATTCATTAATTTTGTGTTTCTATGTGTGTGTGTGTGTGTGTGTGTGTGTGTGTGTGTGTGTGTGTATTTAACATGACACTAGGAAAAGTTTATTGTTTCCATTTAAGAATAGGGTTTCCAAAAAAAATAAAAAAAAAAAAAAGAATAGGGTTTCCATCTCTCTAGAGGCGAGTAATCTGCATTTCAAAGGATATATGTTCAACTATTAGGGAGACAAAAAAAGTCACAAGATCACATGTAAAATTATTCATTTTTCCCATTTAATGATACACTTTTGATAAATTAGTTAGACTTAATATTTAAAAAGATTAAAGATTCAAGAAAGAATATGGAATTAGAGTAGATGGAGAATGGGTCTTGGAGTTAGGAAGATTTGATTTTGGATCCTGACTGACATTCACTAACTATTTGACCTTGGGCAAGTTACTTAACCCCAATTGCTTTAAATTTTTTTTTCCTTTTTTTAATATCTATTATAGATATATGTTGTATATTATAGATATATAGGTATGTATTGTATATTTTATATATATGTATATATGTATACATATATAAATTGTATTTCTTTTTTTGGAAAAAATATTCTGATATGTGATTAAATTCTGATGCTCAATGACAGGTTAATAGTTGTTATAGGTGATATTCTAATTATCTGTTTAGTGTGCTACTGAGACAAAGAACTGTCTCAGTCCTGTCTGTCAGCAACAATGAACCCCTTGTTTTATTTTCTTTGCAGTTATCATCAGCATTAGTCAGCACATTGAAATCCATAGTGTGTGTGTGTGTGTGTGTGTGTGTGTGTGTGTAACATTCTAAAATACTTTTTTCTATAACCTATTGAACAGATTCATATAACATATAACATTTTTGGTCTATAAAGCATTCTATCTTAACACCAAAAATTATATTTTCTATTCAGTTTTTAGCTGCTGTAGGTACTTGCAATATTTTTTCAAAAATATAATAAGATAAATTTAAATAAATATAATAAGATAAATTTAAATAAGATAAATATAAAATTATAGGGACATTGGAAGTAAAAATCCTGAAAATAGCCTTTAAGTCTATTTGGTATTTATGTATTTGCGTGCATACACATATACAATGTTTAGTGCTTGGAACATAATAAGCACTTCATAAAAGCTCTCTAATCCTCTTTTTATTTTTATATACTTTCTTGACTTCAAATAAATTTTGTCCCTATCACAAATAATTTGAGGCAGCTAAAATAAGAGCAGTAACTTTTTTTAGCATTGCCAGGGGGCATATAGATATCATGCATTGGGCTGAAAATGTAAGCATCCTTCTTTTGCTATATTTTTAATTTTAACAGTCAAATATAAAGGAGGCCTATTATGTGTTACACAGTATGTTAATTATTGGAGATGCAGAGATAAAATAAAAACATCCCTCTGCACAAGAAGCTAGTTAAGAACAAAATACATACACTTAGTGTGAGGATGACAGAAGAGCATCATAGCCAAAATAAAACACACCAGAAATGGGGGAGGCAGAGAGGAAGAGACGTCTTATTTATCTAGAATTTTTTAAGAAAATTGTTTAATAATATATTGTTATTGCTGAATGGTTTCAGTTGTGTACGACTATTAAAACTTCTTTTTGGAGGTTTTCTTGCCAAAGATATTGGAATGGTTTGCCATTTCCTTCTCCAGTTCATTGAGGAACCTGAGGCAAACAGGATTAAGTGACTTCCTTTAACCTGATTTAAGTTGCACAATTAAGAGTCTGGGGCTGAGGGGCGGCTAGGTGGCGTAGTGAGTAGAGCGCCGGCCCTGGAGTCAGAAGGACCTGAGTTCGGATCCGGCCTCAGACACTTAACCCACACAAAACAAAAACCTAGCCGTGTGACCTTGAGCAAGTTACTTAACCCCAATTGCTTAAAAAAAAAAAAAGAGTCTGGGGCTGGATTTGAATCATGAAGATGAGTCTTCTTGTTTCTAAGCCCAGTCCTCTATTCACTGTCACCTGCTTTCCCATCAGTAATTTATAGCTCTCCTATAATAATGGGTAAATTCTTTGCCCTGATTATAGGATTCACTGATTCCTTCAAAAACCACTATGTTTTCATGTGCAAAGGTCATGTGCTTGATACTGGGCATGCAGAGACTGACATGAAATAGAATTGGCCCTTATTAAATTTGTGTGTCATATTGCATTGCATCACATTATATTCCATTATATTTCATCAAGGAGCTGTCTATAAATCATTCTGTAGTGACATTGAATATTGCCTATTGCCATTTAGAGGAAATTTAAGTGTTGCAAACTAAAATACTCTACTTTTGTATTTATACCTCTGTTAAACTAAGCATCTTTAAGTTTCTTTTCCAAAAATACTGAATGAAAGAATAAAAAATGCTTTATTAAGTACGTAATATTTGCCAGAACTATGCTAATCCTAAAAAACACACGAACAAAGAGCAAGACAATATTTGCCCTCCAGGAGCTAATAGTCTAACAGAGGACAAGAACTTGCAATGGTAGTACTGGCCAGTTTGGTGTATTTTGGTATGGAAAGTAATAAAAATTCTGAGTAGAGTCATAGAAAAGTCATAGGGTGATGGATTAACATGCGCTTTTCAGGAATGGTTATGTTGACTGTCTCCACAGTTAGAGGTGATAGAAAGGGGTAAGAGTGAGGAAAAGATAGCTGAAGAGCAGCATATCTGACCTTGATCAGACTAGATTGTGTGAATTTTAACCAATCAGGGGCACAGAATTCCAGGGTTGGAGCTGTTACATTTTATTTTACAACAATGAAAAATTATCACTTGATATTCAATGGTATGAGTAAACTATGCTACTTCTTATTTAAAAATATATATAGTTCATTTTAAACATCTCCCTTAATGCATATTTCATGTCTATCATTCAACAATACTTACTCGATGCTTAATAAAAAAGCAAAAATACATTATTCTTTAGAATGATTTATTATGATAATCAATTCATTATAAATTCTTAAAAAATGTGTTGAGCAATCTTTATTTATATAAAATAAGTGACAGGGTAATCCTACTGAAATGATTCTTTCACTTGTCAAATAATGCTTATTTTTTAATATCTTTTTAAATTTCGTATTCTGAATCATTCACTGCACTAAAAGAAATAAGATCATATAGGCTAGAAAGGATGCATTAAATAGTCACTTCTATCATCTTCTAAGTCTATAAAAGACAATATCTATTTGATGTAATGCATGTTTCTACACATATACACATCATCTCAAAATTGTTATTACTGTCTTGTTTAAACAAATATGTCTGTAAACACATATGTGTTTGTGTATATATACCAATATGTATGCATATTTGCAAATTATACACATATATTTTGAACATTCATATTTTGGTGGTACATGAGTATATATGTATGCATAGTCAATTTCTCTGGTGAAATTTCTTGAAATAATTTATCTCAAAGCATTTTATTATACTAAATAATCTATTATGGAAAAGTTTACAGGTGAAACCTCTTATGAAAAAGTTTATTTCAAAAATGCCAGACAAGGAATTTCATCAAAATCGTAGTCAAGAGGAGTGTGACCTGAGATATTTAGCATGACTACGGTTTGATTCTCTTGAATTCTTGATTCTCTTGAAATTCTTAACCATCCCTCTTAACAGTTGTTTTAAAACAAAATGATTTCCTAACTATATTTTAATATTAGTTTCCTCTGTTATCTTATTTTATACCTTCAAAAAATTTTGTTCTTAGAAGGGGTGCATGGGTTTTACCAGATTGACCAAGGAATCCATGACACAAAAAGACTAAGAAACTCCTGCCTTAGAACAATTAGAAAAGAATAAAAATAAGAGATTTGACCAAAAATAAATAAACAAGACATTTTTTCAGAGTCCATACGCTATAGAAAATCCTCTGCTAAACTCTCTTAAGTTTGAAAGAGAGAACATTGTGGAAGTCATACAAGCCATTTTAGACTAGTTCTATTTTTTTTTTAAAGAAGTATCATGGAGTAAATAACTTCTGTGGATTTTCCTTCCAGTTCTTAAATTTTGTGGTTTAATTCAATGGGTTGGTTGGTTGTTTTTGAAGGAAACATTTGTTCTTGTGATTTCATTGGTGTGGATTTCCAGTGAAACACTTTTTATTGAAGATGTTCAATAACTCTGCTTGGGGTACTTACTTCTAGTCACATAGCTTCATAGGTCAAAGGCAGAACTTAAAACCAGGACCTCTGGATTCCATAGTCAGCCCTGTACTTGTCCCCAGTGAAATATTTTGACATTTCAAAAATGCCACTTTATCATTTTCTTTATATCTTGTCTTAATATTTTAGAAGTTAAATAAAATAGAGCTAAAACATGAAAACTATTTTCCTGTAATATTCTCTGTAGTTGAAAAACTGACTGATATTTCACAGACCCCAGCCAGTTTTCATGATACACAAAGTATGATGTGAAAGTTCTCTCTCTGCAGGCAGTCTCCATCACTATATAATTTCTGTAACTGCTGGTACTTATCCTGTGATGTCAGTTTGGTTCAAGGAAATAGTTTTGACAAGGCATAAGGTGCACCATAGGTATGCAAGCATATGACCACTTTGCTTATTCCAAATTCAGAATGCTATATATGTTTATATGTAAACAAAAACATCTTTCTCTTTTCAGATTTAAGTTAGTCCTGAGGAATGCAATATCCTGCTGAAGCATTTCTTTCATTTTCTGGTGGTTTTTTTTTTCATTCAAGGTTATTTTTAATTTATAATACTTTCTGAGATTTTATCACATTGATTACTATATTTCAACTGCTTATTATCATGGTCCATATCTCTTAAGGAAATGTATTGAAAATGTAAATGGAAAATGCCACTGCAATAAGGATTTGTTCCTGTTTGATTAGTCTTCTATTCTATTAACTGGAACTGTAACAGTGTCTTGGATGCTTCTTGAATCTCGGGAATTTTCATTGAAATTTTAAAAAATTACATAACTGACTTTTTTTAAGAAAAAAAAGATTCTTGGTCATTATTACTTGTCCTTCATGAATTGTATTAGGAAAATTACAAGTAAGTTCTATATTGTCCACAAAGTACTATATGCCTTATTTCCGTAACAGTTTATACACTTGAAATGTGAATTGATTAAAAATTACTTTTTCTAATTAATTCTTATATGAAATTCTCTTCTGTTCCTTTAGTACATTGTGGTATACTCAAGAAAATAATGAAAACAATATGATTTAGCCCCATTAATTTTCCATGAATTGGGCTTATGAATCTCAGAATCTATTTTTCGAATATGGGTTGTGCTACATAAAAGCCTTTGATCAGTCAGAACATGAATAAGGAATGTTGTTTTTCAGAATTAAGTGGAAATGAAGCCTAAGGAGGCACATTACAGAATAATAAGTACTAAATAAAATATAAACTTCTCACATTTTCAGAATTCTTAGTACCAGTAATGCTATATATTTTAGACCAGATGAATTAACAATCTTAGTACTTCCCCACCACACAGTGCACCTTTTGTAATATGCATATATATACATATATATATTATACATAATATATATATATAATTCATTTTTTATAATTTATCCAACTAAACTTAATAAGGGTCATCTTTTCCCTGATCAGATAGCTTTTTATATGACCACATATAAAATTTTTCTCCCCATCTATCTTTCACATACTTGCAAAATTCATTTTTCTAAACCATTTCTGATAGCATTAATCTGGCTCCAAAATCTTCAGTGACTCTTTTAAACCTATACAAAATCATTAGCATATCATTTAAGGGCCTCCCCAATCAAAGTCTAATTTATTTTTCCACTTTCCTTCCTTTCACATAGTCTACATGTAAAAGTAATTGAACTGTCATTTCTCCTGTCTCATCGTACCCTCGTGTATTTACCAAATCTGTTGCCAGTGCCTGGAATGTCTCTTAAAGCTTTCTTTTCCTTCCAGTTTGGTTATCACTTTTTCGATGAAACCTCTTTCATAATTCAATTGAAAGTGATTGCTCCCTCTTCAGATTTTCCTAAAACTCTCCAAATTTCTCTTTTGTGGGGCTTAGTTTCCTCATTTGTACAATAACTTTGTCATAAGTCTCAGATGAGATAAAGTAATTATAAAGTTCTCTGTAAACTATAAGGTACCATATAAAATATTAGCTGCTTTGGCTATTTTGTATAAAGATTGTGTCATTTTTCATCTTAGTATCACCTATGTCTATCAGAATGCCAAATGTTTGAGGTGGCTAGGTGGTGCAGGGAATAGAGCACCGGCCCTGGAGTCAAGAGGACCTGAGTTCAAATCCGGCCTCAGACACTTAACAGAAATACTAGCTATGTAACCTTGGGCAAATGACTTGACTCCAATTGCCCTACCAAAAAAAAAAAAAAGGAATGCTGAATATTTTTGAATGAAATGTAGGAAGTTTGCAGCATTAGTACCCTACTAATCTCAAAGTTTAATATCTTTCTGAATACCTGATAACTACAGAATGATTTGATTTGTGTACTATGGATTTCATTATTTTGAATAGTGATTTTGAAATATATTCAGTATTATCTTTAAAAGTAACACTTTGTATTGTATACATTCTCATTTGCCTCTACTACAGTTGCTCATTTTTGGTAACATATGTTTCCTTTTGTGTCATTGACCTTTTTGGTGTAGGTTCCAGAGCTGTTGTTTCTAACAGTCTAACTCTTTCCTTATAAAACCCACAAAATTGGTTATATACTTGGGACCTGAGTCTTCTTCCTATGAAGAAGAATACTAGCTAATTCACAGGCCATACTGTTTCTACTAATGAATCTACACCTCTAGTGAAAAGTTTTTCATTTTTACTTAATCTCAGCCTCAAGACACATTATTTTCTTGTAAGCACATTTGCCACTGACAGAATTGTCACATTTCAGAGAACTGTTAGTAGTAATGATTATTTTGAAACTGTAAATAGGAAAGTTTGTTAAAGTATTGGGGGGAAAGAATACTTGGACTTATTTCTTAGTCTGTCAATTTTATTAGAGGGGAGAATATCTTATGTAAACCTTTTCTCTCTCCTGTTATCATACAAACTTGGAGAGCTACTGGATTAAGGATACTTGCTATGAAATATGCTCTTTGCCTGCTTGCCTTGCCCTTTTCAGATAGCCCTGATAAATTTCCAAATATCCTAGAATCATAGGAGCATAATTTTAAGGGGAAAGTGACCTCACAAACCACCTTTTCCAAATTTCTCCTTTTACAGATGATTAAAATGAAGTCTGTAGAAGTTAGGTGATCCAAGCAAGGGCCACACATGGAAATGACAGGGGGAGGATTTGAACCATGTCTTCTGAATTCAAATCCCATGTTCTTTTACATTCTGCTCCACTCTTCTGCCTTAACCTACACCTTCTCAGGTCTCAAAAAAGCTCTGAGCAAATGACCTGCCCCAAACTCTATCTGTTCTGATCTCAACCTATTATGCTAGCCAGTTTCCATAATGTGCACCTATTACCACCCACATCTGCTGCCTGTAATAGCCAGGAAACCAGACCTGTTGTGCTTCAAACAGCCTTAATTTTGCTACTTTATTACTTTGTCCCTATGTTGCCATGTCTAGGTTTTGATTTTGACAAAATACACTATAAATAATTGCTTATCTTGATTATGGATGTATGGTAGATGAGATAACATGATCCTAATCAAGTTGATTTAAATGATTATACCTAAATTTTATTCATTTTAAATTTTAGATAGGCTGTTTTAAAATTGTGAACATAGAATCATTTAATTAGAAATATTAGATAGAACTTTGAGAAAATGCTGTTGTGAATAATATTAAAGATAAAGAAAAAGCTTAAATAATATTTCTGTGCAACTGAGTCTAGTGTTTTTCTTACTGTCAAAAAATGTTGCCATTTATCTAACCAAAAACTTGTGCTAAAATTTTGAGGTCTCTTTTTCCTCAGTGGAACTAGGAAATAGTTATTTTTTTTCTTCTTAATAATGAATCTGAGGCAATGGAAGGAAGGAAACAAGAATTTATTAAGTGCTTATTAAGTGACAGGAACTGTACTAAGCACTTCATAAATCTTACATCATTTGATCCTCACAACAACCCATGAAGTAAGTCCTATAATTATTCCCATTTTACATTTAGGTAAACTGAGGCAAACAAGGATTCAGTGAATTTCCCAGGGTCAGAGAGGTAGGGAGTGTTTGAATTTGGATTTGTATTCATATCTTCCCGACTCTTGACCTAGTCCTCTAGCCATTGAATCATCTAGTTGCCAGAAGTAAGCTGGAGGCCAAAGGGATTCAGAATCTCAATAAGAGTCATCTGATAAATGGATAATCCTCACCAGGGCCCTTGTACTAGCTTTGGAAGTCTACTAGTCATCAGTCCTAATATTTATCTAATAACCAGAGGATCTGAACACCCTTAAAAACAGACAAACCAAAAACCTCTGAGGAAGTATCAGGAAGCCAAGCAGACAGATCTACACTAAGAAGGAAGGAACTAACCAAACAAAGACTTAGAGGCGATGAGCATACTTTATGACCATGACAAAGGACTGTGGTATCCACGTTAAAGCACAGTGGACCAAGTATATAGAAGAAATTCCTCACAGTTTAGGAGAAATCCTTCTAAAAGAGTATGCTCAGAATAGCCAATATTATACTGTTATTTTCTTCCTTTTTTCCACCCCACCCCTGCAAAAACATTTCATATACTTGAAGAACTTATTAATTCATATTTTATCCTGTTTAAGCCCCACACTGAGATGTCATTCTTTTTGATATTTTCATATACAATAGATCCTGTGGACAGCTAAGAGGCTCAGTAGATAGAGTGCTGGGCCTGGAGTCAGGAAGTCTCATCTTCCTGAGTTCAACTCTATCCATATGAGTTATATGACCCCAGGCTTAACCCCATTTGCCTCAGTTTCCTCATCTGTATAATGACCTGGAGAAGGAAATGACATATTACTAAAGTGTCTTTGCCAAGAAAACACCAAATGGGTTCATAAAAAACAGCTCAACAGCTACAAAATGCAACTTTCCTTCCACATAATCATTTTTAAAAATTTCATCTGTACCTTACATAATTGCTCATTTCGTTCCTTAATTGATATCCTAAAATGTACCTTCCCCTAGAAAAAAGAAATAAAATTTTGCTTATTTTCCCATAGTTAATCTTAACTCTAACTAGTTATTTCCTCCCTGTTTCTCTTAGCAGTTATAGTGCTATAGAATAAGTATTCACATGTGCACAATTTGAGAAAGATATTCCACTTTCCTAAAAAAATGGTCCTCAATACATTCCTGGAAACAAATTATTTGTAAAATTGATTTTTTTAAACCACCAGGAAAGTGTCCAATTAAAATGACTAATTTGTTACTTAACAGTTTTGGAGAAGGAAAATGAAAAGTGAAACCTGACTTTGGCATCCTGTGTCTATCGCGGAAAATTATTTCATATCTCTGCACCTCATGAGAAGGTTGAACTGGATTATCCCAATGTCTGTTCCAGCTCCAAAATACAATGAGTCTCTGGCTTAGCCCACTGAATAAAATAATTAAATAATATAATTATGACCTATGTTTTTTGTAAAGTTGAAAAGTGCATAATACTTTATCTATTTGCTTATGATGCATTTCTTGATTTAATTTTCTCTAATAAACATGATTTTATCGATAAGGAATTAAAAATAAAGTCATCTCCCCTTATCCCTTCCTCAGAACTGTAGTGTGATGAATTAATAACTATAGTGTAATTCTTGCCCTGAAGACTTTTTAAAATAATACACTATTTCAACAAATGAAATATGGGAATACAGAAAGCAAAGCATTTCATGCTATTGGACAGTTATGGAAGGACCATCATATGTTTGGGTTTATTAGACATCTACTAATCTGAAGTACACACTTAAGAAGTCCATTGTGGACAAACATGTCTTCTTTCCTATCAAAAGTCAGAATGACAAAGGGTTGAGGAAATACCTGATTCAATACTCTCTATCACATAGATAACCTACAAGTAGTACCAAAGACCAACTTTCTTTAAGATGACCTATATGATTCAAGGAGACAGCTATGTGGTACAATAGATAGAGGTCTGGGCCCAGAGTTAGGATAGGTTCAGATTCAGCCTCAGATACTTACTAACTGAGTAGCCCTAGGCAGGTCCCTCATTTTCCTCATGTGTAAAAGGAGCTGAAGAAGGAAATGTCAAACCACCCCCAAGAAAACCCCAAATACGGTTGTGAAGAGTTGGACATGACTGAAACAACTGAATAACAGCTGATAATTCACATGTCTAGTAATCTATTTCAGCCCGAAATTTTGAACTTCTAAACCAATAATTCAGGAAGGGTATCCTTTGCTTTTTCTTAAGTGTAAAATAAACAGATTCCCAAGCCTTACTGTAACAGCTCTTCTTGAATGCTAGTTCTGCTTATAAAGAAATGTAAATAGAAACATCCTTAACTTAATCATTTTCTTAAGGGGTACAAGATACAGAGTACAAAGTTCTACCACCCCTAGATCACAGTAAATCATGATCTTGTCAGTCATCAGTAAGTACCCAAGGAGAGATCTTTTCATCTTGGCTTGAGGCTGGCTCCAGAGGCTGACTCCCAAATTCCATGGTTCTTCTTCCATGGGTCCAACTCTCTGGATTCACAGGCAGGCAGCTCTCAGCTCCTCCTTCAGCTCCTTGCCAGTTCCTCATCCAGTTCGCATTCCATACTGAAGCTCACAGCATCTAGTCCACCTTCTCTGTTTCTATTACTGGGAAGATAAAGCTTAACAGAGCCAGAACAACATTCATTCACATTGCCAGCACCATCATCAATCTGTGAAATCAACCCAGACCCACAAACAAAGCCTGAGAAATCAACACAAACCCACAAACAAGGTCTGAGAACTCAACACAAATCATCAGTATAGTTTCAGGACCTCTGAAACCCTCCTCCAGGACTTCTGTAAACAGACAACAAGAAAATCCTTTCAGGGCTTCCAGTAAGGTCCCAGGGCTTCTGTACCAAGTATCACAAACACAACAGAACAGACAGAGTGTCTGACCTCCACAACTGTTCCCCTTCTCAGTTCTGCTCTGTACCATCTGTGTTCCTCCTTATATATGGTGTTTCTCCTGCCTCTTCTGCCCCTTCCTGTTTCATCAGCAAGTTCCTCCTACTTTCAAATCACAAGGGGCTCAAACAAAGTGCTAAATACTTAAGTAGCTGAAACAAGGTGCTAAGTACTTCTTTGCTTGCCTTTACAGCATGTAGAAACTTATACTAAAATCCTAGTCAGAAGTTTTCTGTGGGCATCTCTTGTACTACATAATGGATTTGCTACTTCCTTCACTGAATTATAAAATATGAATACTTTTATGTTGTGAAATCACAGGATTCCTTTCAATTACTTACTTAGTTACCCATATCATCATTTTTTTTGCCTAATAATGAGTTTGATAAAGCAAGACTTTGTTTTTTATTTCTTATTTTGCATGAAACAAAATTCATAAGAAAAATGATTTTTCCCTTTATCCCCTAACATCCTTTCACTGTCTATTTTATGCCTTCACCTGTCTTAGGCAGGAAAATGTGAAAAGAATCTGGAAATGTGAGTTGCCTCCTGTTCTCTCCTTGATATCTTTAATAACTCTTCTCTGGTTCAAGCTTATGAAATAGTCCTTTTTCTTATAATAAAGAAGCTAATTGCTAATCTTTGCTTCTGCTAAAGCTATCACGTAATTTGTTGTAATTTGTTGTCTGCCAATTTTTTTTTTTACATAAACCTGTTCCAAATTTTTCCTAACCAGATTATTATCATATACAACATATAGTGTATAATTAAATTTATGTGACTATGAAGTAAATATTTTAATAAAGCATTAGGGAATTTTATATGAAGAGCTAGATGGCACAGTGAATAGAGTGTTGGGCATGGAATCAGGAAGATCTGAATTCAAATTTGGTCTCAGATACTTATTAGCTGTGTGACCCTGGGCCAGGGGTGGGGAATCTGTAGCCTCATGTGGCCCTCTAGGTCCTCAATGTGGCCCTTTGACTGAATCCAAATTTCACAGATCAAATCCCTTTAATGAAAGGATTTGTTCTGTGAAATTTGGACTCAGTCAAAAGGCTGCACCCAACAACATAGAGGTCTACATATGTCCTTGAGATCACAGGTTCCCCTTCCCTGGGCCTGGGCAAATCCTTTAAACTTTGTTTTAGCTTCTTCATCTGTAACTGAGGATAATAATAACTTATCTACTCCCAGCGTTGTTGTGTGAATAAAATGAACACTTTGAAGGCTTAAAATAGTAAATGCTAGCTCTTGTGGTTGGTGCTCCATAAGTATCATTTATAGAATTAGTTGAACATTTAGGTTGAGCTAGCTTTAGCACTGGGACTTTAGAGTTTGAACTCCAGTCTGCAAAACCTTGCAAAGACTTTTTAAAAACAGAAACTCTAGTTGTGCAGGTAAATTTCTCTCCCAAAATCTATTCCCATGTCCACTTCAGCTGTTGTGAATCCTTGTGAAACTGTATTTTGTTTGAGTTGTGATGACAGATAAATGTGAAAATGTAGATTATATGAAGATAAGGGCTTTCAGTCTTTACATAGCCTTAATTTGGATATGCTTGTGAGATGTAAGCCTAGAGGTGTATTTCTAATGTAATCTGACTCCTTTTAAAATGTCCCCAAACATGTCTGTTTCTGTTTTGACACAAGCACCTAGTATAGTGCTCAGATCACAGTGGGTGTTCAATAAAACAGTTGACTGAATTGGTCAGTCTTTTAAGGAAATAGCACCTTGCCAGTATCAATCTTGTTTCCTGGAAAATGTGACAAAATATTTGAAAATGTATAATTTAGTGCAATATAAATGTCACTTAATTATGCAAAAAGGCATATGTATACATATGTCTTATTGGCAGGAAGTTAAACACCTCTATGAATAATAAATAATAGGGCTTAATTAATTTGGAAATAACTTTGAGAGCCTTAGTTAAAGGATTTGTAATGACATCAACAGCAAAAAAACAACACTAATAATAACAATATAGCACTTATAGAGTGCTTTAATGTTTACAAAGTACTTTATAAGAATTTACAAAAATTTTCATTGGATTTTTACAACAACCCTGGGAGAAAGGTTATCCTTATTTATAGATGAGGAAACTGAGGAAGTCAGAGGCTAAGTGGCTTGTCCTAAGACATAAAACTAGCAAATATTTAAGCCTAAATTTGAACTTAAATCTTCCTAATTCCAGGTCTGCTTACTATAATATTGTAGGTAAAGCAAATGTGTGGTGTTTGATTTAATCTTCACTGGATGGAGATAGCATAATTCTAATTCTGGAAGCCAGCTGCAAAGAGCTTTATCTACTTCACTGTATAAAGGTCCTGTAAATACTGAAATTTAGAAAACACAGATCCTAGCATTTTTTTTTGTTGGCTTCATCTACAAGCTTTACAATTTAATTGTTAGTTTACCATTTTATTTCTCAGCAATAAGGCAAAAATAATCATTGAGTGAAAGTTAATAATCCCTGTAATAGGTTATTACAGCCTTTGTACATAGTAGGTATCAATAAATATTTGCTGAATGAATAAATTAATGAATAATAGTAAGGTTCTGTAATAGGATATTGGCTAAGGAAATCCTAGGGTTAGAAAGAACCTTAGCCATTTATATAGCATAATCATCTTCTTTATGCAAAAATCCTTTCCCAGATGGTCAGAACAAGTGACCAACCAGCCTCCTCTAGAATACCAATAATGGCTAGGAATTCTTTACTTCCAAAGACAGCTTATTCCATTTGGGGGAATTCCTAATTGTTGATAGTCATATGTTAAAATATAGCAGTTAGATATTAGAATGGATAGAATGACACTTGGAATCAGAAAGAAGGTGCAGATATATTATCAGACACTTATTAGCTGTGTAATCCTGGGCAAGTGATTTAAATTCTGTTTGCCTTTGTTTCTTCATCTTTGAAATGGAGATAACAATAGCACCTATCTCCTAGCGTTGGTGTGAGGTTCACATGAGATGATAATTGTAAAGTGTTTCATCCAGTGCCTGGCACATAGTAAGCCCTCATCAATGCTAGCTACTATTATCCTAATTCTTACTAACATTCATTATTGCTCATATTAACCATGTATTAGAATATTATGATGTCAAGTTAAAACCTGTTTCCCTGTAGCAGTCACATTGGTGCTAATTTTGTTCCTTTGGTAGACAGGACGATAGGATTATGCTTTGCACTTGGTAGACACTCAATGAATGTTTTTAGTTGAAATACATATCGTTTCCTTCCCACAAAGACTGAAAAATGACTACTATATCTTACTTAAAACTACAGTGCAATGGACAGAGAGCTAGGCCTAGAGTAAGGAAATGCTGAGTTCAAATCTTCTTCAGACACTTATTAGCTCTGTAATCCTTTTAGCTATGTCATTTGAGCTCTTTGCCTCAGTTTCCTCATCTGTAATATGGAGATAATAACATCTACCTCCTAGCATTGTTATGAACATCAGATAATATAATAATTATAAAGAGCTTAGCACAATGCCTGGCACATTATAAGCACTATATAAATGTCAGCATCTATCATCATCCTTGCTCTTCCAGATTAAACAATATACTTTTCAAATCTACACTTTACAATCTTTAAATTTCCCTTTTAAGATACAGTGCTAGACTTGCATCCAGAATCCCAGATGTGTCCTGATTATCATAGACTCTAGTGAGATTGTAGCTTCCTGTGAGCCAGGCACAATTTAGGCTTATTTAAAGACATTATGTATTCAAATTATGTATTATGATAAAGTTAATTATTATTTGTGCTGAAGTTTCAGGGCACAGTCTCTTTGAGAGTTTGCATTTTTCCTGGGTCATGCTGGAGTGAAAATCAGAACTGGTAATTACTAAATTACTTTCTGAGGATTAGGCCAGATAGCCACAATGCCTTCACTAGGCTGTAGGATTAATGATACTAGATTAAATCACTGGTTCTTAAATCCACCAGCCTACCTGCAAAAAAGGCCTTGAACTTCTTCCCTGAGGGAGGACAATAATCAGAAAAAACAGACCTGCCAAGACAGTGTAGCTAGGCAAGAAAATATATAATACTGAATCCCCAGAAAACTTTGTGGTATAACTATTTTCATAAACTAAATCATGATTCATACTGGAAATGATTTTATCTAGTATAGTTTTCTACCTCTAGGAAGATCATCCTTAAATTATCCCAGATACCTGTACCTCTCCCCTATTTTTAAGGTAATTTGGGAAGATATTAGTCTTTATTTTTTTCTTTACTATTCTTCCATTACTGGTTGGGCCATTTGAGCTAAATTGGATTTAGAGAAAAATTTGGTCAAAATATATTTTTTTTATGTCAACCCAGTTTGACTATTCAAACAGCTAATATAACTAATTTAGTAGCTCCAAACAAATATAGCCAAAGTTTCCGTGGTCTTGTAGTTGTCTTAAATGTCTTAAATGTTGTAGGTGAGTAGCTAAATGTATATATTACTTTGAATAAATTATTCATTTTAAACTTGAATTTATATTCTTTAAGAAATTTTGATTTTTTTTAATATGGTCACATCTTTTCCTAGTACAACTAATAAACTGATTTAATGAGTTGCTTTGGTAAAAAGAAATTAAGGCCCAGTGGCCAACAGTCTCTGAACTCTGAAATTAATTTTAAAATAAAATGTAAAATGTAACAAATTATTTTTCATTGAGATGATTTATATGATTATATCTAGATGGTAAATTAGGGGGAGGAAAACTAAATAAAGGAAGAAACACATAAAACAAAGCATAGTGATAATCTAGACCTGTCCTTTAAATATCATTCCATTTGTTAATGTTATTGTTACTGGTATTTTATATGAGATACTAGTATAATTTTATATAAATTAATTTATATAAATTCACACTTACTTCCTATAACCACATTGTTTCCAAGTTTTGTTGATTCTACCTCCTCAATATCTTTCAAATACTTCCCTTTCTCTCTAAGTGTACAACTGTTATATTTCAGAGTTCATGACCTCTGGCTTGGACTATTGTAAAAATTTAGTGATTTCCTTACCTTCCTTACTCCTACTTTTTCCCTTCTCAAATCCATCCTTTAAACAGAAGCAAAATTAGTATCCCTTAAAACATATGCCTGACCATGTCTCTCCCCTCCTCAAGAAACTTTGGTGGCTCCCCATTACCTTTCAAACAAATTTGTCTGTTCCTTAATGCCCTTTACAATATGGTTCCAGATGATCTTTCTGGGCCAATTATATATTATTTCTTCTTACTTTATTTTCTAGATCAAGTGACCCAATTGCTCTTTGCCATACACAGTGTTCCATCTCTTGCCACTTTTCTTCACAAAGGCCATCTTCCATTTATAGGATGCCCTTCTTCATCTTCACCTTTTTGAGCCCTTAGCTGACTTCAAGGATCAACTTGGGTACCCCCTTCAAGAAAAGCCCATCTTGTTCTCCATAGTTGCTATTCTATCCTGACCACTGTCAGAGTGTATTTATTTTACATTTATCCTGTATTTACCTTTTTGAGAGCATGTTTGCATCTCTTCAATGGAATTTAAATTCCCTAAGGACAAGGATTATCTCATTTGTTTTTATTTATATCCCCACACATAGTTCAGTGTATAACATATAGTGAGTGATCAAAAGATGCTTATTGATTGATTGATTGCTTCAGTGTATCAATGATTTCATTCCTCTGGGTATTCCCTGTAAAGTAGAGATATTGACTGATTGAGGCCTTCTCAGTGTGTAGTTCTTATCTGTGTCCTCTTGCAAATTATTCAAAGAGGATCTACTCCAACATACTGAAGGTCTTTCTCTAGTCCCTTTAAATCCATCAGTCAGTCAACAGCTATTTATAAAGTGTTTACATCTTGCCAAGTGCTAAGAACTAGAATACAAATAAAGGCAAAATCATAGTTCCTCTCCTGAAGAAGCTCATATTCTAATGGAAGAGATAATACAAAAAAACCCATACATGTACAATATATACAATGTAATATAAATACACATATATGTATGTATATCTATATCAGCATAGATACAGATATAGATGTTAACTGTTGTTAAGTCATATTCAACTCTTTGTGACCCCATTTGGGGTTTTCTTGGCAGAGATGCTGGAGTGGTTTGCTATTTCCTTCTCCAACTCATTTTACAGATGAGGAAACTAAGGATTAAGTGACTTGCCCCGGGTCACACAATTAGTAATTATCCAAGGCCAGATTTTACCTCAAGAAGATGAGTCTTCATGATCCCGGGCCCAACATTCTATCTGCTGCCCCAAGTAGCTGCCCTTTGAATATAAGATAATATAGATAAGATACACACACACACACATAATCCCAAAGGGTGGGTGGAGGGGAGTGAATATGGAAAAAACTTTTCACCAAAGGTTGAATTTGAACTGAGTTTTGAAGGAGGAACCAGGGGAGCCAGAAAGTAGAGGTATGGTAAGAGAATATTATAGGCAGGAGGGAAAGCAAGTTGAAAAGGCATAGGTTAAGGAGATGGACTGTAATGTTCAAAGAACAAGGCCAGAATTGGATTTGTAGAGTATGTTAGGGGTTGTGAAGTATAAGAAGACTGGAAAAATAGTAAGGAACCAAGTTTTAAAGTCAAAACGGGTTTTAGATTTGATCTTGGGGTAATAGGAAGCCACTGGAGTATATTGAGTTGGGAGCCAGGAATTACCTAGTGAGATATATGTTGTAGGATTATCACTTTAGCAGCTAGGTGGAAGATGGACTCGAGCAAGCAGAAATTTAAGGAAGGGACACCAACCACAGGGTCAGAGCAATAGAGTACAGGCCTCCACCAAAATGGTAGCCATGTTATTGTGTATATCAGGGTACACCTGGCTGATCATCTTCCTTACTTTCACTGTAAGAACATCCAACCTCCTTTTCTGATCGTACATTTTCTGGATGATTTATTTTTATACCATTTCTTGCAAAAAGCCATCATTAATAATATAGTTCACGTTTTTATACAAACAAAGCCAATGCAACCAAGATTAGGAGGGAAGCAGAAAACTGGGAAAGAATTTTTACAACCAGTATCTCTGATAAAGGCCTCATTTCTAAAATATACAGAGAACTGAGCCAAATATATAAAAACATGAGCCATTCCCCAGCTGATAAATGGTCAAAGCATATAAACAGGCAGTTTTCACAGAAAGAAATTAAAGAGATGTATAATTATATGAAAATATTCTCTAAATCATTTATTTATTTCTTAGAGAAATGCAAATCAAAACAACTTGGAGGTACCACATGCAGTGGTCAGATTGGCTAACATGACAAAATAGGAAAATGATAAATGTTGGACATGTGGGAAAATTGGAACACTAATGCACTATTGGTGGTGTTGTGAACTGATCCAATCATTCTGGAGAGAAGTTTGGAACTATGCCCAAAGGGCTATAAAAATGTGCATACCCTTTGACCCAGCAACACCACTTCTAGGGCTTTATCCCAAAGAGATCATATAATTGCAAAAATGACTCTTATGTACAAAAATATTTATAGCAGCTCTTTTTGTAGTGGCAAATAATTGGAAATCAAGGTGATGCCCACCAATTGGGAAATGGCTAAAGAAGTTGTGGTATGTGAATGTAATGGAATACTACTATGCTATAAGAAATGAGGAGCAGGGACAGCTAGGTGGTGTGGTGAATAGAGCACCGGTCTTTCAGGAGGACCTGAGTTCAAATCTGACCTCAGACACTTAACACATACTAGCTGAGTGACCTTGGGCAAGTCACTTATCCCCAATTTCCCTGCCTTCCCCCCTCCAAAAAGACAAAAAAAGAAAAAAGAAATGAGGAGCAGATGGACTTCATAATAACCTGGAGAGGCTTATATAAACTGATGCCCAGTGAGAAGAGCAGAACCAGGAGAACATTGTAACACAATTATACATTTTATCTGTGATGACTAACTTTGATAGACTGGGCTCCTATCAGCAATATAAGACTATAAGACAGCTCCAAAAGACAGATGGAAAGGGCTTTCCACATCCAGAGAAAGAGTTACAGAGTCTGCAATGCAGATTGAAGCAAACTACTTGCTCTCTCTCTTTTTTGTTGTATTTTGTTCCTTCTTTCTCATTGTTCATTCCATTGGTCATCATTCTTTACAACCTGACTTATGTGAAGGCATTTGTAGAAACTGTATTGGATTGCATGCTACCATGGTAGAGAAAGAGGTCAGGAAAGGGAAGGGGAGAAAATTTATAATTCAAAAGCTTGTGGAATTGAATTTTTTAAATGAAACATAAATAAATAATTTTAAAATAATAATACTATTTTCACCCTATGAGCATTTCTCCATTTCCCTTGGGTTACCTGTGATTTTGATTTTGCAAAGATGGCAATATTCCATGATTCAAAGCTATATAGTAGTATCATTGGGGAATTTTGGGTCTGTGTGTGTGTGTGTGTGTGTGTGTGTGTGTGTGTATTTAGTAGCACTTTTGCAATTTCCCAAATACAATCTAACTCTAGTTCTTTTCTTCCTGTTCACTTATGGACCTGGGTTACTGTCCATCTGCAATATCTGGCTAAGATGTAATAATTAATTGGATTCCTCATCCAATTTTATTTCATAGTCTAGCCTAGTTACATCCAACTTTTTTAAATCAAGCATACCTATCAATAAAATAAATTTTAAATAAGTTCTCCCCACTTAGGGGTGTGTGCATTTGTGTGTGTGTATGTATTATTGCATTACTATATAATTTCATTACAAAATATACACAAGACATTTCAAATTATAAATAGATGAAATAAAATCACAAAATATTTTTTGTTTACAAATAAACCCAAAACATGTTTGTTTTCACAAAATCAAATCATGATATTAGTAATTATGATGAATAATAAGGATTATTACAATATTCCTAATGATTATATTCCAGGAAAAGTAATGTGAATAAATGTGCTTCATTGTGTTTGAAAAATCCCTTCACCTGTCCTAGAGAATAGGGCAGACTTAATAATTGATTGTTAGTAAATAGTTATTCAGCTAATTTGATCAGTACAGCTAGACAACCAGTTAAGCAACTGCCAGCACTTATGGGCCTTTGAGAACCCACTGTCATTAGCAAAACATTAGACATCAGAGTAGGACATTAGTAGAGAGCTCCAAACCTGTGAGATATGTAAAACTTATTTTTAATCTCAAAATCAATGAATTCATATGCATTTCTAAGCATTATGGAAGTTTTATTTCCTTTTAAAAAATAACATAAAGACATTTCACCTTCCAATTGTTTTTTGGAATACATTGATCTGAGATATGACTGCTATAATAAAAAGCTTAAATTATTTCATAATCTCAAAGAGAATCAATTGAATAGAACCTGGATCCCAAAATGTGGTTTACAGTTTAGTATATACTTAGAAAATTGTTTTCCTTGGCCCCAGAAGCACATTTAATAAGTATAACCTCCCTAGTATCGTGTGATTATTTCATTAAAATCCTGAAAATATACTAACCAGTTCTTACCAGATCATTTATTTCATTCATCATTTAAATGGAAAATCTTTCAAGGGTCAATAAAAAGCTATATAATAACACCCAGTAATGTAACCAACATGTAGTAAAGGAAGTGAGAAAATAAAATGAATAATTAAAATTGAAGAAGAAATATAGTCAGAGGAAATGGATTAGCTTATGTGTTAAGGAATAGGCATTTAGGATCCGGAAAGTGTCCAATAAGTTTCTGTCAAAGTTCAACTCAGACATCACATTTTACATGGAGCATTTTTTTCTGATTCCTAAAGTTCCCAGTGCCTTCTCCCCTCCCATAGTATTTTGATTTGTTAAATCCAGCAAACAGGAAACTCATTGCTTCCTCTTGGAAATAATATTTGTTTGCAATTAGAACAAACTGTCACCCCAGTTAGTCATGAGGTGATCTTGTGTTCAGAACAACTGACTTGTAGTTAATAGAGATAGGCAGAACACTGTTTCCATAAAAATGGCACTCTTTGTTATGTTCAGCACAATTAAAAACTAAAGTAGATAGTTCCAAAGAATATATTTTAAAATAAAGCAAATATAATGGGATTTCTTTCTTGCTAAAACTCCCTATTCTGTCCTTTATTACTTAGACACCTTAAACTGCTAGCTTACCTTTGTGATTTGTCATTGCTTTTCATCAACTAAACAGCAAAAAGTTACTAGATCTCATTGTAGCTGCTTTGTACCCAGAAGATGAGGAAGTGATGTCAATGTCACATCTTTCCAAGGGTAGGGAACCTATAGTCTCAAGGTCACATGTAGCCCTCTACATACTGAAGTGAAACCCTTTTACTGAATCCAAACTTCACAGAACAAATTTCTTTAAAAAAAAGTATTTGTTCTATAAAACTTGGACTCAGTCAGAAATCTTCACCCAAGGACCTAGAAGGCCACATGTGACCTAAAGGGCACAGGTTCTTCACCCCTGTAGTCCCTGAGCCTACCAGGTCTTGAGGATGGTCTCAATAATATGTAAACAAAAACTAGTCTAACTTGCACTAGTTAGGGGTTAAGATGTTGCTCCTATCACAATGTGTCAGCCTCTCCTGTCCTGGGTTATTCCAGCCCCAAAGGGACTGTTCTAAAGTTTGTGTCCAGTGCCAACCACAGCCACATGGTTTCTTCTATAGTTGTTTGTTGTAGAATAATCCCATATAGATAAAATTTGGACTTTTGATTGCCACACATAATCTTCTCTAGCTACAAAACCTCTGTAGAAGAAATTATTATTTTTTTTAATGTGATCAACTCAAACATCCTTTGGGAACACATTATCCAGATACTTCAGAACCAAATAATTAACCCATTTAGAAGGTATACTTGATTTGTGACATACTAAGCTTTGAGAAAAATTTGACAGCAGCCATAATTACATTGAAAACACAATTACTCCATAGAAAACTTTATTTTTCTTTTTATGTTAACATTTAGGCTCTTTTTGGTACCACAAAAGAAAAATGACTTTTGGATCAAATCTTCCTCAAAGTGTAAGACTCCAAATACATTTTTAAGCAATATGTTTATAATCAATGTGGAATTATTTATTGGTTGCACATGTGTCCATTCTGTTTATATTAGCAACCCAATTGTGAGAATTCAAATTTATTGTAATTTAAGGTTTAGAAAGCATTTTTCTCACACCAATATTATGAGAAAGGTACTGCAACTATTATTCCTATTTTACTAATGCAAAAATAGGTTGAGTAATGAATTAACTTTCTCAGAGTCACATAACTATTAAAAGTCAGTAACGATTTGAACCCGGCTTTCCTGGCTTGAAGTCCAATGTTCTTTCAACTATAGCTATGATTCTTCTGCTTCTGTAATTAACAAGTAACATAAACTTTGATTATAATAACTCTATAGTAATTCCTGTTTTACATGTATAAAAAGGACCAGGTACTTCAGTAGAGTGCAACCAATGCAATTCTCAATATGAAAGAGGTTGGAGAGCCTGCATCTAGAAGAAATGTTATGATATATGGCAGACTTTGGAGCATGTGTTGATATTCGGTAACTGGTCTCATTTAGCAAACTAGTCCATGAATAGGAGTGTCTTTGAATGTCAAAGATATTGAAATTATATTTAATGTTATGTGTGTTATGTTATGTGTTCATATGTATGTTAATACACATAAATGAGCATGTTTATATATATTGCTTATTGTTATTCATTATTAATTAATTGTTATTAATATCTGGCAGAACAGATTTCTAAGAAAATTCTACCAAAAGCCACAAAAGCTACAACTGTAAAGACTGGAGTAGATAGTCCCTAAAGACCTTTGTAGACTCAAAATTTGAAAACTGAACTTTTAAGTATATGTCAAAAATAAATTGGGGGCAGGGAGAGAATTATATTAAAAAGTAGCATTTATATAGTCTCAATCTCTTTTTGTAACAGAACCATATCAACATAATTATTCTGAGACCCAATTAAATATAAAGGCTTTATTTGAAATTAGCTATGTGCTTGATAATCTAAATGTGATCATTTTTCTTTTTCTCAAGTCAGTTGTTGCAGTTAAAATATAAAGGAAGATTGTTTAAATATTATATTCTGTTCACTCATCTCTTCTTGTATTCTATTAGAAATGCTGCTTTATTTTTTTTTCAAGTCCCTACTTTGGTTTCAGAATACCACTAGAAACAATTCTTTTGATTTTTAGGTTTTCAATGGAGATCAAGTTTGGTATTTCTCAAAATAGCCCTTTAGCACATTCAGAATAGTTCATATAACCAACCTTTCTACCTTATTAATGAAAATGTTAGCTTGGACAGGTGGCTTGACATAGTGAATAGTTAGGTGCAAGTCCTACTTCTGAGGATATAATAACTGTGCGATCATGTGAAGTCATAATTCAGTGCCGTAGGAAACTCTTTTAATGATAAGTTCCTGAAAAGCTACCAATAAGTATTAGGGAAAGGGAATTTCCCACACTGACTCACAATGGCTGGATCAAGGAAAGGGATAGGAAGTGGTAACTTTTTTCTCAAACCAATCAAAATGCATTGGAATACTTATGGTTCATTCAACAGTTGACAAAATAAGATGTTCTTAGCCATAGCAGCTAAAGACTATTCAACAAGAATATGCATTGATGAGAACACTTCACACACATTCAAATGAACAAAAATTCCTTGTCTAAGTTGTTCATTTTGGTCCACCAAACAAACATCAGAGAATGCCCAGAGCTTCATATAAACGTTTTGTACTCAGATCAGCAAATGATGTCAACAGCCTCAGTCTTTAGTCTTCAGAGTCAATCAGGTCTCCAGGATTATTTCAATACCTATATTTCATCAGTGCTCCTACAATAAACACCCCACATAACCTTCTATATCCTTCATGAACTCATTTTATATTTGTATATATTGCAAAAATATGATAATTTAATCATCTGCAAAGGCAATACACTTAAAGGTAAAAAAAACCCATCAGAATTATGTTGTACAAAATTTCACATCATAGCACTTAGGCCAGTCCCCTATAATGATGAGTAATCTATTATTTAATTTAAATAATGAAACTTCTAAATCTCTCTGTGAAGTAAGTAGGAGAATATGATAGCCCAATTTTGCAAATGGAGCTTGATTCTGCTCCATTAAATGCCTTCAGAGTTATTAACTTGATTAATTTCATCACCTGGCCATCATTTCATAGGGAAACAAGAAGTTGACTTCCGTAATTATGGTTCCATGTGATAGTAATGCACAAAATCACTAGTGGCATTAAAACATCAACGCAGCTCTCTAAGTGTCTGACCCATTACTAAGAGTAGGTAGCAATTTAAACATGGGATATAATGAAACTCCTATGGGAAAAACTGAGGTACATACAGGGTGAAAGGACTTGGTCACATAGGCTAAATTTTAAGCTGACCTAAAATGCACCTTTGATGTTTGTGAACACCTTTGTTATGTATTAAAATTCACTTTCGTGCATGCAAATTGGGTAATTGTGTATCTAATTGACCACTTACTTTGCAGTTGAATAATTATTGTAGTCAACTGCTGTTTGGGCATGAAATGAAGACCAGGTGAAAATGTTAATCAGGTTAATGACTTTAAATAATGTTGGTTATTGAAGAAACATGTTTTTTTCTGCTCTTCATGTAGTTTAAAAATTGTTACAGAAAATGTCTTTCATCTGCCCTTCAGCTACATTGATGACACAGATTACAAGCTAATGTTGAAACAGTTGATTGGGTCAGTACCTCTTATGAAGGGAATTATTTTATGAAAGTAAATAATATACAGTTCCTATCTTGTGTGTGTGTGTGTGTGTGTGTGTGTGTGTGTGTGTGTGTAGAAATTAAACTCAGAAAAATGAGAATGGTGAGACAGTGTAATTGTTTAAAGTGCATGCTGGACCTGGGTATCAGGAAGACATGAATTCTAATCCATTCCAGACATTTTCTAATTATGTGCTTCTGGGAAGTAATTTAATATCTTTGAACTTCAGTTTCCTTAACTCTAAAATGGGGATGAACTTACTTTGCCTGGTGATTTGAAAGCCTTAAAATTTATAAAATGTGAGTTATTGTTCTTGCTGTAAAATTATTCAAATGTAAATATCCATAATGATATTTTTAAAGATTGTATATTTTTGAAAGCCAGATTTCACTATTTTAGAAAACTTGAAGACCTTACTTTTAAATAGTAATTTTCTGAAATATCAAGAAGTTTTAAACAATTTTGATAATGATTACCATTGATTTAATCCAAAGAGTATTACATAATCAATTGGGAGTCCTGGTTCTGTGACTATTTACATAACCTAGGGGAATAATAAAAGGTCATTTTACATAGCACTTTAAGGTTTACAAAGTACTTTCCTTCACTGCAAGAATTTCCAGTATTACACATGTGGACACTAAGACTCGGGAAGATCAAAGTTTTACGCAAAATCACACAGGAAGTAACTGCTCATCACTTCTAATTTCATCCTTATGCTGATCATTCAAACCTGGATACCAACCACCTCCTGCAGACTTCTCCTCTCTTATTGGAGTCCTGGAGGATAGAATACCAAATTCCTCCCAAATTCTATCTTTAGATCAGAAAGTGGAATTTCAGATAACTCCACCTTGCATCTGCTGCTTTCCCTAACTTCAACTGGATTATCCTCCCTCTCCTCCAATTTCCTGCTTTTGTCTATGTTTTTGTGTATATATGTGTTGTGTTCCCCCATTACACTGCAAGATCTCTAAGGGCAGAAGCTTTCTTTTTCTTTCATTTGTATCCCCAAGTGCTTAGCATGGTACCTAGCACATAATAGGCTCTTAATAAATGTTTATTGGATTGTATTACAAGAATTAGTACTCAAAGCTAGCATTTTCATACCAAATTCAGTACTATTAACTACTTGGACCTTCTTTCTGCCTCTCTGGGAAGATAAATTTATCTGTCAAATGAGAGAACTAAACTAGATGATTTCTAAATGTCCTTCCAATTTTAAGATGTGCTTTTTTCAAAAACATTTACATTTGAGGGAATTAAAAGTAAGCTTACCATTATTACACATTGGTGTTTAAAGTCATTTTATGTGACATCACCCTTCTGTATAGATTTTCTGTGTCATATCTCTGATGGAGTATTAGAACAATTTAAATCATTTAATTTTATTTTTTTCAGGGTAGCAAAGTGCCTTCAGGTAGTTGAATTATTAAGTAGAGATAGATAACAAAAAGCAACAACACATCTAGTGTAAATGATATCTCTGTCTTATAAGAGAAGAGAAAGACAGAGAAAGAGAGAGAGAGAGAAAAGAAAGAGAAAAAAGAGAGAGAAAAGAAGGAAGAAAAAAGTCACATGGCTTTCAAAATATTTTGTATTTGATACTGTATGCAACCATAGAGATCTCTCTGTGGTGAGGATTATGCCTTCTTGAATGCTTCCCCCCCATTCTCCAAACATGAGAATAACATGTTTTCCCAACTCCTTCCTTAATCAATGTCACAAGTATGCCTTCTCTCTCATCATTGCTTCTTGGTATCTTATCAGTGACACATTATCTTCCACAGAAAACAAAGGAGAGAAGAGAAAATATTGTCCAAGGTTACTGATTCTGATGAAAGTATTTCCTGTTTTTCACTCACTAAAGGCCCTTCTACCACTTAAATCTGATTATTCAGGACTCATTCATTATATAGGAAAATGGTTTTGAATCATGTGGTTTAATCATTGTCTGCTATTTAGCAGTTTATAGAAAATATTAATAAATCTAAACCACAAGGTTCTCTCTTATATGGTTCAAAACCTAAGCCCAGTGGTAATATGGAAAGAAACACCCACTTTCCATTCCTAACAATCCAGATTGAATTTCTGTTCTTTGCCTTACTCTACACCAATGGCACTCTTCCCTCTTGCAGCCTCTTTGCAATTAAGGACATACTTAAACCAAGAGCAGTTAAAATAAGTGAAATTTTATATATAGTGTGCTGACATCAGAGTACCAGATAAATCAAAAATTATGACAATTCTTTAAGAACAGAGAAATTTTAGAGTAAATCCCTACTATCCTAGCCAGAGGAAGAAAAGTAATGGAATTAAAAGCACCCCCCCCCCACTACCTTTCTCTTGTCTCCCAGAGAAAAATTGTTCATCTAATCTCTAGGTTCTCCTCATCTTCATCACAAAATGCCTGCTGGAGCTCCTCTTTCCCTTTTTATTTGCATCTGAAATTCATCACAGTTAATGGTAGCAATAGACAAAATAATAGACAAGATTTTGTATTTAAAGTTGGGTTTATGATAAATATTTGGATCACTATGTTAGCATTTTTATACGTAAAATTTATTTTGTTTTGACAACATATGCATAAATGATACATCTTTGGTAGAAAATAAAAAGAACCACAAGTTATTATAAGATCATAGGATTTAGAGTTAGAAGGAACATGAGATACCACTGAGTCCAAACCTCTGTAATGCCAAGCACAAGCAACTTCCAGATTCAGACTAAGATCATAGTAAACACCATTTATTCAGTGACAGATTAAGGCAAAACATTAGCAGAAAATCAAAACACAGCATTCACCAAGTGTAACTCAATAATTTAGTAAGTCCTCAATTCAATCACAAAGTACTAAGGTCCAAGTACTCCACCCCAGGGCAGTACATTCATTTAGTCAATCACAAAATCTTCTCTCTATTCAACTGGAAATTAGTTTCCAATCATAAACAAAGTACATTCATTGGGTCAGTCACAAAGCACAAAAATCAAAGTACTCCACCCCTGGATCATAACTGAATTACAATTATCATTAGTTACCACCAAGAACCTTCTCTAAGGGGCAGTGAAGACCACAAAGGCCATCTACCATCATCACAGCATTCAATACCCAAGGAGAGATCTTTTCTTCATCTTAACGAGAGGCAAGCTCTCAGCAATCCCTGTTACTGGGAAGACAAAGCTTAACGAAGCCACAATATACATTGCCATCCTCATCAATTCACTCTCTGCCAGCTGATCAGTCTCAGAACCCCTGAAAACATCAGCAAGACCCTTTCCCCAGGATTTCTGTAAGCATACAACAAGAAAATCCTCCTTCAGGGCTTCTAAACCAACAGCAAGTTTCCATGACCTCTGCAACAACAGCATTGTCCCTTACCAGCAGATGAATCTGGCAAAGTAACATCAAAGCAGACAGAAAAAACACCAGCACTACAGTCATGCCCCCTCAGTTCTCAGTAGCTCTGGGTGGCAGTTCTCAAAAGTCCTGGGCAGCTCCAACTGGCCCTCAACAATCTGGGTGGCTTTGGCTGGCAGTTCTCTCTCTCTTTCTCTCAGCAACTCTGGCCCTGGCAATTCTCTCCCTCTCTCTCTGCCTCCACTATGCTGCTCCCAAAAGTTCTTCTGGTGTCTCTTTGCTTGGGCCTCTCTATCCACAACACCAGCTCGTCTCAGTTCAGCCCCCTCTCTTCACATCAACAAGTCCATCCCACAAGTGGGATTCACAAGCTCTGGCTTTCAACACTTAACCTTAAAACCAAGCCAATACAAGGGGATCTTTAAATTCCATTACCATTTTAGAGAGGAGAAATTTGAGGCCAAAAATAATTGTGACTTCATCAGGGTTTAAAAAGCCAGGACTATGAAACAAGGTCCTCTAACTCCAGATTGACCTCATTTTGCATTTTATGTTAAAGATGTAGATAAAAAATTTGCTCTTTACTGTAAACTATCAAGGATCTACTATGTGCTAGATACTAGACACTTGGTGTATAGTTTTGCTGTTGTTGTTACTGTTGTTGTTTAAAGAGGAGTGCTATGTTAACACGTTTTTCAGCTTGAATTCCTGGATATCCCATGGAGAATCTTGCTTACTAGCAGTGTCACCCAACTGGCAGTTGAATAAGCTGAAAATCTGGACTAAAGAGAGAGAAAATTATGAATGTAATAAGAATGCTACTGCCCAGAAGCAGTTTCTTCTTCCTCAGGAAATGATATTTGATTATGGAGCTGTATAGCAAGGCAGGGCTTAGGTTATGTAATCAATAAACAGTGTACTGTGGCATTTTAAAGGACAGTGGAGGAGTGTTCTGACATAAAAGGAAATCATATTACTAGACTTTACATAGGTTCTCTTAATGGGAGGGCCAACAAGTTATTGCACCATTGATTGGGTTAATTTGGTTGTTAATTCGTGTGTTCTGGTTTTTGGTACTTATAGCTGGAGAGCAGGCAATCTCCTCCCCAAAAAAAGAACAAGGTTGCCATTTTAGCTAACAGTGTGTTTCTAAGATGGTATGACTTTTCTTCCATGTCTATCCCCAGGCAGCTTTCATTCTACTAGTTTTAATTATACATTTCCATCAGCGAGACAAAATTCCATGTGCATACCAACCTGTTAATCAATATTTTTTAGATATGGTTCCTTAACTTACTATAAATCCACTTTAACACTACTTTTATCTACCCCATTAATACTAGAATATCTAAAAGATATTCTTCATTTCCTTTTCCTAAGTCTTACAATGGCAACTGCTGCACTCACAAATTGCCTGACTAGATTAGTATTCAAGCTGAGCATATTAAAATAGGCCCTGAATATTTAGTGGCTCCAACTAACCCCAGTATTGGTTTCTGTAGTGAAAGCAATAAAGGGAAATACACACACACACACACACACACACACACACACACACACACACATTTAGAAAGAGAGGAGAAATCGAGTGAGTTGAGCAGAGAGAGAGAAAGAGAGAGATCTAAGCACAAGAGAGTTCAAAGGGATTTTACACTATGGTTCAGTGATTTTTTGTTTTGGGGTAAATTCTTCAAAGAGTAGGGGGAAAGTAAATTGATCTAACTGAATAAAGAAGAGGAGATAAAAGTCACTGTGTAGAGGTTGAGGATAGCTTCATGAGGTCAAGGAGATTATTTTATCTTTGCATCTGGTCCAGTGCTTAGCATGTTTTTCTCCATATATCACAGACTCATACAATATTAAAGCTTGAAAAACATTTAGTATAGCTTTTTGTTTTTGAAAATAGCTATAGAAACTGCAGCCCAGAGAGGGTAAATGACCTGTCCAAGGTTACACACCTAATAAGTTGTAGTGCCTACCCTCATAGCAAGATTTTGAGCTTGTAAGTCCTAAACACTTCTTTCCCATAGTAGATGCTTTGTAAATGGTGATAAAATTGAACATTTTTAAATACTAGCTTGTTGTTACTATATTATTATAATACCACTTTTAGCTTTGAACTATAACTAGCACACATAACATTATTTCTAATATAGTTCTGGAAAAAATCCATTTGTGGGTTATTAAAAATTATACTGCCAAAATCAAATGTGTTCCTATAAATGGGTAACTATAGGTCAATCAGTATCTCTTATTCACCTCTGTCAGAAAGTTTTTTTTTATTGTTATATTACACTAACTGCATAACTGAAGAAAACTATTGATTTTTTTTTCTTCTTGTTATATCTGTAGTTTTTCATTGCTCATTGCAAGAAGTTAGAAATTGGCCATTCTTCTATTCAGTCCAAAATTTCTCTATTTTTTCCATTGAGAATCAGATATTTTATTGAGACAGGACAAAATCTTCTTTAGGAAAAAAGAAAGTTAATGAAAGTTTCTACTTAAAATTGTGTGTACATATGTATTTGCACATTGGGAAATAATATAGTATTTTTCTTTTAAAAATATGATATATTGTGAAATTGTCCCTTTACTTCTTCCTTCACAAACTATGCCCTTGTAAACAGAGCCAAGTCCAGTTAGGAGTAAGGTAAAAGATTTTAAAATTCAGCTTTAGCTAAATTTACAGATTACAAGACAGATATTTATCAGTGTTTTTTTTTTTAAGTATCATAGTGAGAAAGCTCTGTATTAATTAAATGTAAGTGTAACTTAAGCAATAGTGCCAAGGAGAACTGCTTCTCAGTTTCTGAGTATTTGCTTAGGAATTTGTTATTTCAGGCTAGCAGTGGTCGTGGCAGACTTCCAGTAGTGTGTAGGGTAAAAGGTGAAAGAATTGTATGGGTGAGCAGAACTCATTGCTTCTTTTCTGGCCCCTAATTTGTGTGAGTAGTGCCCCTTTTCCCAACCTCTCCTTTCCAGTATGACCTTCTCTTTAGTTAAGTGTCCTGGACCTTATTCCTTAGAGGGATGGGTTTCCTTTTAAATATAGAAAGAAGAAAATGCCTGTGGTACCACTTCACATATCAGATTTAACCTCCGCTAAATTGTTTATATCACATGTGTCTAGTAGGGTACAGATTTACTTGTTTTCTGCTTTTTAGAAACCATAAAAATATGCATCTTTTTTCCTATAAAAATTCTAGCTGGCAAGATTCCAGGAAGACAGAAAAATCCCCCCCCCCCCACTTTCTCTCTCTCCCTCTTTTTCTGCATATATGTATCACAGTTTAAAATCTCCTTTGTGTCTTTCCTTTATTCTTTATTGCCATAGCTCTTTTGCATCTTTCTTTGAGCAAATGAACACATACAAGCCAGTAATTCAGTGATAAACCAATTTTATCTTTATACCACCATTCAGTGATGAGATCAACAGAAGCCTAAATAGTGGATAAAGCTCTAGTCAGGAATATCTGAGTGCAAATCCTACTTCAGATACTTACTATCTTAGGAAAGTCTATCTGTTTCCCCTTCTCTAAAATGGGAATAATAATAGCACTATTTGTCAGAATTGTGCAAAGACAAAATATTTTTAAAGTTTCTCAAATCTTAGTGTGATATATAAGTGCTAGTTATCATTAGTATTAATAATAATTAACAAAATAAAATTTAACAAAACAGATATAACATTTGGAATGAATACTTGGTCTTCCAGGGAAGGAAAGGAGTGATAAATGACCCACTTGGGTCAGCCCTTTTCGGTAAGCTCAGCAAAATCTCAATCTTACCCACACATTCTTTTTGGTGCTTGTATCATTAATGATATTGCTGCTGCTGTGGAGGTGTAAGACCAATAACAGCAGCACAGAGGAGGGCTGTTAGCACAGGTTCTTTAATCCATTTTTCTAAACCAAAGGTAGCTTCAAAGGGGTCAACAATCTTACTTTAATTAAACAATGCAGAAAGATAAGTAGAAAGAAGTAAAATCCACAAGAGAATCCAATATACAGGACTGCAACTATCTAAACAAAGTAATAGATACATAATCATTAGACCAGGGAGCACCAACATCTGGGTTCACAAAAGGGGGGAGGGGGAGGGGCCCGTTAACAATGACTACCCAGAGTTTGGCCAAATCACAGAAACCACAGGCAAACATTCTTCCTATGAGTGAGCCCCAAAGCAAAAATCTCACCTCAGAATATATACACACTTTCAACTAATAGGCTCAGAGCCAGAAGGCATCACAACCCACCTGACTCAGTGCCTAATTGGCTTAGTACCAAAAGGTGTCAAAGCCTTCCTGCAATCAAGCCTCCCAGTAAGCAAGCTTCCCCTTAGGCAAGTTGCTCCCCCAATGGGCTCTACATGACTCAGGATATGTCATAGCTATGAAATGGGCCAGAGCTCGTAGCAGCAAGACATCTGTGATTGAAATACCTGTGTACCTTTAGACCTGGGAACACAGCCCCTGTTTCAAGAAAAAAAAGGGAGCACATGTGGTCATATAGGCCTATTAATGGATGGGGAAGATCTCATAAGCCATTAACCCTGCCGTGTTGTTGGCCTTCTCGGTTGTGCTCTATTCCTCCTCCATGACAACTGATCTCATACTTTCCTTGACTTGGTATCTTAATTTTTTTTTATAGGTCTCTAGGAAGACTGCTGTTTTGGCCTAGCACCTATTCTCATATATTGCTACAGTCATGAGTAAATTCAATAAATATAAACTGAGGTATATACTCTGATCAAAAATAAAACAAAATCAGTTAATTAACAGTAATGTGTATAACTGTTAACAAAGCAGATTATACTGGTTAACAGCCCCAGTGAGAAGATAGGGACTCTCTTTATTAACATGTAGGAAAGAAGGGGGCCTAGGAACATTATAATTGGCTATATGAAGAAAAATGAGTTAGCATTGAAATGTGCCTAATCATGCCTCCTCTGACAGTTAAGGAATGTTAATTGTTCTATGGAACTCATCTATATCTTGTAATCTTTTCTAGGGCATCAGTACCATCAGGTTTGCTGTCCTCTTGGAAAGGATCAAATCTCTCATAATAGTGCAATGACAGGCAAGGACAGATGACATGTTTTGGGGGTGGCACCAGGTTAAGCTAATTGGGGCAGCAGGTAATAAGATGTCCTGAGTTCCAAGGACATGAGTAACAATAACTTTTCCTTTCAATCACACCTTTAAACTACATTCCTGAACTTAACTCAAGAACTGAGAAATGTGATTTGACAAAATGGGGCAGTAATACAAAATAGGGTCAGTTACAGAATAGAATCAATTATTAAATGAAACAAAATAATTTGAACTTCTTCACTACCTCTGCATGTGGTGGTAGTAATCCAATGAGCAAAGGGCACCTACAAGTGGGATTGCAGTGGCATTAATGACAATAGCTCATATTTCATCCTAGAAACCTCACGTCCTCACATTCTAGCCCTTTTGATTTATCCTTTTCTCATAAGGCTTCAGCTTTTCCTTTCCCCCTTCTTAAGATGTGATGCCCTTTGAGACACAATCCCAGCGTCTTTCTCCTAGGGTCAAAGCGCCTTAGGTATTTCATATTCAGCAGGGACAACTGTAGAATTATTTGGACCCTTTAGATATCCCTAATATCCTACAACAACAGCAAATCTTTAAAGAATGCCTTTATTCCTTATGGGAAGTCCACGGTTTTCAAGTAGCACTTGTCTTATAGGTCAGTTTATGTATGTCACTTCAGGCTTTTGCATACTTTTGGATTGTGGATTTGTAACTTTTAAATAACTGCACAGAAAAGCTGAAAAAAAGTTTCTTTTAAAAATATCATTTATTACTTGGTCAGTATAGCCATAGCTCCAGGGAAGCAGATATCTGAAGATTCAATAATTTTGATGTCTCTATCTATTAGACTTTTAAGCACTGAGATGACAGAGTCTACTGGATAACACATATCCTAGGCCCAAAATAAAAGTTGTATATTCCTGGGGACTACTTAATAAGCATTCATTTCTTCTCTCTTCTACTATTTCCCTCTCATCATAATTTTTTACTCCTGTTGTGCCATTTGAGGTCCTTAGATTTACGTTTTTAATCTCTTGGAACAATTTCCACATTAGTATCTAGACATTATGCTGTAGGGAGATATTTATGGTGTTTGTAACATATTGCATTTTGTAATAGTTATTCAAAATAGTTTTAAACATTACTGCCTCCACCAGCATCTCTTACCCATGCCAGATATGTGCAGCAATCTATTAACACTCTGTTGACTCCAAAATGATATTGGCTTCCCCTATCAGACTTCATTAATTGATTGATTATAGTGTTAGAATGAGTTGTATAGATGAAATCTGTTCTTCCTTTAGTATCAAACATTGCCAGTTGGTTATACAGAAGCTATTCTCCCTTTAGACATTGGTGTTAGGCTTGGTACCACTTCTTATTAAAAAGTTACTATATGGCTTGTAGTGGACATTTGAATCTAGGTGAAAGAAAAATAAGGTTACCAACTGCTTGGTGTTGAGCTGTTTGTGGGACAGTGAGGAACCCAGTGACATCTTGAAAATGCAAAAAACAAAACAAAACAAAACAAAAAAAACCCAGACAAACACGCATATTTTGATGGAAGATGTTCTGAGACACAGGAGATTGCATGGATACCTAAATAGGCAAGTGGGAGAGTTCTGTATTTTGCATTGATTTTGGTGTGATTTTATTTAATGTGATTTTGGCAAATAACTGTCATTGGAAAATTTTAAAAAATTCTTTTGATATTTGTTTATGGCCACATGGAAATTGACTTCAGCCAAGGAGAAGCCAACCTTTACTTAGACTAGAGCTAGTGGGGAGCTTTGTTGGGGGGGGAATGGGGGAGAAGGTACAAATGAAAGAGATTATCTGTGCTTGCATACATGTGTGCATGTGTTTAAGGAAGCTTATTTATAAGATTTTCAGATTTTTTTAATCTATGTATCATCCCAGACTTATACCTTTATTCTATAAATAACTTGAGTGTCTGCTTTACTAGGGAAAAAAATGAGCTTTGGGTCATTTAATTGACCACATTTAATAAGATAGAATTTCAGGATAGTTCATACTGTTTCAGTGAATCAGATCTTTGCTATCTTTGTGTGTGATTTCCAGGAAAGCATTTCATTAAAATAGACAGACAGTTATGCATAAAGAATTGATCAATAGTCTGATTATTTATAGCCCATCAAAAATTTATAGCAGCTCTTACCTATTCCACTGACCTGGCACTTAACATATGCTTAAGATCATCACATTTTTAAGAGTTGCAAAAGATCTTAGAGGTCTTTCAGCTGAAACCACTAATTTTACACATGAGAGAGCTGAAAATGGAAGTGATTTGTCCCAAGTAACACAACTAGTTAGTATCAGAGCCAGGACTGGAACCTAGTTTTTCTCTTTTATGCCACTGCTTTTTCTACCATTATAGCACTGCTGCTTCTTATGTGAAACATATTGCTCAATAAATATTTGTTGAAGAGAAGTTTAAATCGGTGATTAAGAGAGAAGGGCAGAATTAAGGGAAAATGAATCCTGTAAACAGAAAAGTCACCAAATTAAAAAAATAAATTTGGTGAACAGTAACTACCTAATACCTGTCAAGTTTCAAAAGAGAAAAACCACCTTAAAGCCTGACTAAATAAGGAAATGAAAAATACAATAAACAAAGTTTTGACTGATTGAAAGAATATTGCTTGTCCCTCTCCCACCTCCACCCTGGCAAGATTTCTACAATAGATTTCAGGTTAAGTGAAAAGAATTGTGGCATAGCAAAATAGGAATATAATATTTTACTACAAGCTTGCATTATATTTTCATGACTACTAACAGTGCTCAGTCAGGTTTCCATTCCTACTAATTCGAGGGACCAAAGGACTAAGGACATTACTGGTTTGTTCTCCCTGATCAAATATAAGCTCCTTGCAAGTAGATATTGTTAAATCCTTTGTATTTATATCCTCAGTGCCTGGCAGACAGAGAAGCCAAACAAAATGCTGACTGATTGATATCTTGAGTCAAGATTTGATTAAACTAAAACAAACAAACAAAAATTAACCTTTGTTGTGTTATGAACCACTTTCCCAGTATGATGAACCCTATGGCCCTCTTGTCAAAATAATTTCCCCTTTGTATTCATAATTTGAGAAAATGCTCATTTTCAGTTAGAGATTAGTGAAAATAAAAATGTAATTCCCCCCCTCCCCCCATCTTTGTTCAAGTCTGATAGCAAAGCAGAAACCTTTGGTCTATGGATCCAGGTTAACAACCCCTGAGCTAAAAGGAAAATGTTATCTACTCCAAGAAATCAGTTTACTAGAATGCTGAGTTCTTCAGCAGCACTCCATCATAGAGCAAAATTGCTATCAACTTCTTCTAAAATAGAACTCATTCACATTGCAAAAGGAGCTTTTGTAGTAAATGTGTGTAAACATTTTCTCTATCTAGGATTTGGTTGCATTGAATTAGCTCAGGAAGCACAATATATAGGCAACACAAGAATGCCAGATGAATGTTAGTGTTAGCATGATCAACCAGGTGGGTCCTTATCAAAACTATCGTTAGTGATAGATATTAACATCAGTGGTGCATGGCTGATAACTGGGATATGCAGATATATATTTGCCTACTGATAAACAGAACCAAGTGCATGTAGAGCAAGTTACATGCTTCACACAAAGATGGTCAAATAAATATGCTTAGATTGAAAGGTATAAGCACAGACATCAGAAGCAGAACAATATCTACAACTGGGATGGGTTTTTATTAACTGAAGCCTTGCTTTTCTCCCTCCTATTCTGTCTTGTCCCAGTGAAGACAACTTATAAGAACTAGGGACAGGACTATCCTGATTCTAAAGATTTGCTTCTGGCCACCTGCCTCCACTTAGGCAAGACATGTGATTACCATTTGAAGTATAAATTTTTAAAGATAGGGTGCTAGTAGCACCACATGATCCTTAGAATTGTTTTGTTATTTCTGTTATGATCCTTGCCCTATTTCATTGTGTGAATTGAAGCACCTTCCACGTAACTTACCCATTCAGATCTGAGTCTTGGGAGGTGTCTTGACTATATATGTCTTAGAGTGAAGACATTCTTGCATAAGACAGCTCTATGAGAATCTTTGAGCAACAAGTTTGACCTAGGGGATTGATCTGATTTGGTTAGATTATTATGACTGGTTACTAATTAGATAAGAGACTCCAGATTATCTTTAATAGTAGGTTAATGTCTAAGGTATTGCTCTAATGATGATGCCTCGGGAAGAAGGCAGAAAAGCTCTGTGTGTATGTTCAGTTCAGATAGAGGCTGTTAACAGGAGGCAAAATAGAAGGTGGAAAAGGTAAACCCTTATTATAAGTCAGACAGATTTCAAATACAAGAAAAGTGTTTCCATTTTATAGATGAGAAAGCTGAGGCTCTGATAAATTGTGATTTCTCCATAATTACAGAGCTAGGAATTGTCTTGAGGCAAGACTGGAATCCATTCATCTGACACCAAATCCAGTGCTCAATCCCCTACATCACATCTCTCAGCTGCACATACTATGTGTCTCCAGGGAACTTTGATCAGTACAAATCCCTAAGTATATGTGGTTTTCCTCTAGACCTAATAGAAGAACAAAGAAGTACTCTGACTTAGTGAAGGACAAGGTATTCTCTGGTATAAAGGGAACTAGCAGTTGTAGTGGCATTGCCATTAATGGAACCTTTTTTAGGAGGAGAATAACTGTGAATAATAAATAATACATGTCAGAAAAATAACTAAGACATGAGTCCTATGCCTATAGTAACAATATACTTATTAGTACACAGGAACATGAAAATTAACCTTAAACATTTATGAAAGGACTAATTTTACTCACAGAGTGGAAAGAGGCTATTGGAAACTCCATGACCTTGTTGCTTTCTCAGCAGTTCACTCTTAAGATCTAACAAGAGAGCTTACTTAGTATTAAAAATCCTCCTTGTGCTGATAAAGGTGCTATAATCTTTGGGCTGCTTTTCTCTGGATCCATAGCTTTTGGTTTTTACCATAAAGCTGAGATCAGAGTTATGGAAGAGGTAGTTCTGACCCAGGTTTTAACGGCTATGTACAAAATAATTTTCTCAAATGGCTCCTTTTCTTTTTCCAGTATAGACAAATTCCACACTGAATTTGATTATAAGGGAAACAAACAAACAAACAAAAAGTGGGTTTTTGAAATGTATGTGTTCTATATTTGGTTGCCAACCCTTACCTCCAAGGTAAGAATAATAATAGAAAAGCAATGACAGTGCTCAAACATGACTTCAGATAACCAATGCTGGTTTAAGATGTGGCATTCATTTTCAGACATGGCCAATATGATATGTTTTCATGACTGTATTTAATCATTACAAAGGAATGTTCTGTTGGCACATGCGGTAGGGATAAGGCAAGGGTAATCATTGAGAGATGACAATAATATAAAAAGGTAATTTGAATAACATGCTTAAAAATATGATTTCACTGAACTTTCCACCTTTGTAGTGATGAAACTAAAAATTCCAACCTCCTGAAAAAAAAAATTCAGATGTCAGTTTTCAAATAAACTGGTTCTAATTCTTTTTTTTTTTCGTTTTGTAGGGGGGGGGGGAATGCAGGGCAAATAGGATTAAGTGACTTGCCTAAGGTCACACAGCTAGTAAGTGTTAAGTGTCTGAGGCTGGATTAAACTGGTTCTAATTCTAGAATAGTAAATAATAATCACTATTTAGATGATATTCACCAATAGTGTAAAAGAAAAAGTTGGCAGCTAACAGAAACACCCCTGGTTTCACTTGTGTGTGCTCTTCATTGTCTTTGCATAGATATCAGGTACAAATAATTGACCATTAGCAAACTAAATAATATATTTTTAGCAAGTGCATAAGTCATATGAGTTTAATGAATTTATAAAGACAGCTTGTTACAGTAGAAAAATCTACCCTGGAGTCAGACAATCTGTGTTTGGATGCCTCTTCTGGCATTAAGTGTATTAGCTGTGTAACATTGGGTATTACTTAAATCTTTCTGGGCCTCAGTTTCCTTGTGTATAAAATGATGGGGTTGGACTAGATAATATCTAAAGTCTTTGTCACCTCTCTAAAATGATATAGGGCGAAAATGAAATGATCCTTTAAAGGTCTATTTAAACTTAAAAAAATGTTTATTGATATCTATTTACCTCATCTTCATTTCCAATTACCTTCCTCTTTATTCCCTACCCAGTGAAACATCTCATAATAAAGAATTTTAAAATAGAAAGGGGAAAATCACAATTCAACAAAATCAGACAACACATCAACTAGTTCTGACTGTATATAAAAATTCCACACTCATAGTTTCCCCTTCTTCAAAGAAGGGAAAGAGGTACATTTTTAAAACTATGTAACCTAGGTTATTACAAACACATACTACTCAAGCACTCTTTTATTCATTTTGTTTCGTTCTTTCCATTTACACTGCTCCTGGTTCAGCTAAATTCACTCAGCATCAGTTCATATGTCTTGTCAAGATTCTCTATTTTCTTTTCTTTCATTTTTATTGTATGATCAATCCATACAATTTAATTAATTATGTTGGGAACATGATATAAAGATATCACCAAAGAGATGTATTATTTTTTTTAAACAAATACTTTATTAACTTCTGTTTTACATCATTCATTTCCGCCAGATTTTGAGTTACAATCATTTTCTCCCCATTATTCCCCTACCCAACCTCCCAGAATAGCAGTCCCACAAGATATCGCTTCCTCCAATCTGCTCTCTCCCATACCTTCTCCCATACCCCCATCGACTTATCCATTAGAGGAAGATGAATTCCTGTGTCCCAATGCCTGCACATCTTATCTCCCAATTATAGGCAAAAGAGTATTAATAATAGTATTTATATATATATTTGAAACATTTAATGTTACTACCTCGAATTTCAGATCCATTTCCTTCCTCCCTTGTCACCCATTCCTTCTTGGGATATAAGTAATTCAGTATATGTTGTACATATCTAGCTATGCAAAACATTATCATAGTAGATATATTGTACAAGGCTGCTTATAATTCCCTCCCACTCATCCCACCCCCACCTGGTCCATTCCCTACATGATCCTGTCCCTCTTCTATACTGGGTACTTCCAACCTCCTCTCACCCCAAGGATGCCCTCCCATCCATCATCCCTCCTCTCATCCCCCTTCCCCCTATCCTGCTGCAGGTTGAGATATCCCATTTAGTATGTATGTCATTTTCTCCCTGAACCAAATCCAATGTGAATGTGGTTTTGCCTTTTTAGCCTTCCTTATTCTCCCCCTCCTTTGCAACCACTTCCCTACATGAGATAGTTTACCCTACCATGTCTCTCCCCATCTCCTCTTGCCACTTTCCTCTCTCACCTCATAATTTCATCCCTTGAGTATTCTCCCTTCCCAACAAATTCAACCTATGCCCTCTATCCATATATAACTGTAACATATACACACACATTCACATATGTATTCATATGACCACACCCCCTTCTTCCATTATTTTCATAGTGAGAAAGATATCATCAGTCACAGTTATTGCTTTTCCATATAGGAATGTAAATAGTTCAACTTTGATAAGTTCCTTTTGATTTCTTTTCCTGATTACCTTCTCAGGCATCTCTTCCTTCTTGTGTCTGGATGTCAAATTTTCTATTCAATTCTGGTTTTTTCCACAAGAATGCTTGAAAGTCCTCTATTCCACTGAATGACCATATTTTTCCCTGAAACAAAATACTCAGTTTTGCTGGGTAGGTGACCCTTGGGTTCATTCCCAGTTCTTTTGTCCTCTGGAATATCATATTCCATGCCCTTCAATCCTCAGTGTAGAAGCTGCCAGGTCCTGGGCTATTCTGATTGTGTTTCCACAATATTGAAATTGTTTCTTCCTGGCTGCTTGTAGTATTTTCTCCTTGATCTGGGGATTCTGGAACCTGGCTATAATATTCCTAGGAGTTTTCTTTTTTGGGATCTTTTTCAGGAGGTGATCTGTGGATTCTTTCAACCTCTATTTTGCCCTCTGGGTCTAAAACATTAGGGCAATTTTCCTTGAGAATTTCTTGAAGGGTGATTTCTAGGTTCTTTCTTTGATCATGGCTTTCAGGTAGTCCAATAACTTTTAAATTGTCTCTCCTGGATCTATTTTCCAGGTCAGTGGTTTTTCCCATGAGATATTTCACATTGCCTTCTAATCTTTCGCTTGTTTGGATCTGCTTAACAGCATCTTGATTTCTCATAAAGTCACTAGCTTCCATTTGCTCCAGTCTAACTCTGAAGGAATGAATCTCCTCAGTGAACTCTTGAGATTCTTTTTCCATCTGGCAAATTCGACTTTTTAAGGCATTCTTCTCCTCATTGCCCTTTTGGGCCTCTTTGCCATTTGAGTTAGTCTATTTTTTAAGGTGTTGTTTTCCTCAGTCAGGCTGTTGACCCTCATTTCATACTTTTCCTGCATCCTTCTCATTTCTCTTTCCATTTTTTCCTCCACTTCTCTTATTTGATTTTTAAAGTCCTTCTTAAGGTCTTCTATGGCCTGCAACCCGCTCATGTTTTTCCCTGGGGCTTTTGGAGCAGGACTTCTGACCTCACAGTCCTTTTCCCGCTCTATGCCCCCAAAATAGGAGTCTAGGGTTGCATTTTTTCTGTTTCCTTTGCCTTGGCATGTTGCCACTTGATTACCTGACTTTTGGGCTTGTTGCCACACTATGGCTTTAAGGCCAGATAGAGGAATTTTCGTCCCGAACGTGTGGGGGCAACTTCCGTTTCTGGCAAGCTATAAACCCACCCACAACTTCCACCCTAGATCACAATCCAGATCCAGGGAAGTTAAAGCAAGAGCGATTACCCCCCAAGACTGATCGCTGGATCTCCCCACGATTTGTAGGCTGGGAGCCGGAAATGCCTATGAAAACTACACAATGGCGTGTCTCCTCAGCGGCTTCTAGCCCCCAGGGGAGGGAGCTGACTCATTCCCCAAATACAGGTCCCAAAGTCCATAGGACACTAACCTCTTACTTTGTCCTATGCATGTCTATGTTGATAATTCTGGAGTTGCCACAGCTCCTGGTGTTCTGGGGTTCCTCCAGCTGGCTGCTGGCCCTGCCGCCCTGGGGCTAAAACCTCGGCTCACGTGGACCTGGGCTCGGCTGGGCTCCTGCGCTCTGCGCGCTGCCGGCTCCCAGACCACTGCGCTGGTCCTTCCTGCAGGGTGCTGGGCTGTCCTCAGCGGGAGGTTAGCTTCTCTGTGTCGTTCTGTGGGTGCTGGGGCTCCAGAAGTTTTTCAGAGTCCTTTTTTACATAGTTTGTGGAGAATCTGGGGGCAGAGAGGCTTGGAAGAGCTGTTTCTACTCCGCCATCTTGGCTCCGCCCCCCGAGATGTATTATTAATTTAAATTCTTGCTTTGTCACTACTTATCTGAACTTGCGCAGGACATTTATTCTCTGGTCCTTAGTTTCCTCTCTCACAAATGAGAAAAAGTTTAACTGGATGACCTCTAATGTCATTTTTTTTGTTCTAAAGCTATGCTCTCATCCTAGGGGGAAAAACTGTTCAGAATCAGGTCCCAACTTGTTAGTTTCAGAAAAACTGTAGAGTTTCTCAGTGCATGTGGTTTCCTGTATGGGCCACATACTGTTATTACATGTGCTTAAGACTTTGTTGTGTTTTGTTGTTTCAATCATGTTATATCCTTCATGACCACATTTGGGGTTTTCTTGATACTGGAGTGGTTTGGCATTTCCTTTTCGAGCTCATTTTAGATGAAAAAACCAAGGCAAATAGGAGTAAGTGACTTTTCCCGGACCACATAGTTAGTAAATATCCAGGGGCAGATTTGAACTAGGGGAGATAACTCTTCCCAACTCCAGGCACTCTATCCACTGTGTCATTTATCTGGTCTTTAACACTTACTGTATTTATTTTTCTTCCTGCCCTCTTTGTTCTAGACAAAATGGCCCTTTCTCTGTTTCTTATATATGGCGCTCCATCTTCAATCTCTGTTCTATTGCACTGGTCATCCCTCATGCCTGGAATAATTTCCATCCTTATCTCTGATAATTTCATTTCTGTTTTCATGACATACATAAATAAATTAATGAATGAGTGAGTTAGTGAGTGAGTGAATGAATACTATTTATTAAGTGCTTTCTATGTGACAAGAACTGCCGTGGAAAATTCTAGGAATATAAATAGAAAAACGAAAGATAATCATTACTGTTAAAGACGGAGAAGGAAATGACAAACCAATCCACTGTCTCCGCCCAGAAAACCCCCTCCAAAAAAAGTGCATCACAGGAAGTCAGATATGACTAAAATGACTGACTGGGACTGAAACAACAAAAATTCTCAAGGAGCTCAGACTCTGAATAGGGGGAGATAATGGAGATAAAATAAATCAGCAGCAATGTAGATGGAAACACTAGGAAGTCCTAAGGGTATTGAAGTAGTAAGTCTCAAGAGTGTTTAGGGTATGAGTAGGTCAGATTAAGGGACCTTGGGGTTTGGAGAGTTTAACATCAAGGCAAATAGTACTATTTTACTAGGTAGCTTTTATTATATTTTTGAGGTATCATCTGGAATAAGCACCAATACTAAAATTTCCCCAGGTACCACCTCAATGGGGTCATAATCACGGAAAGAGGTAAAAGAAGTTTTTTTGTGGTAGTTCTTTTTCATAACCCCAAATGGCAGCAGTTCCTCAGTTCATGTGATTTCCTGCATGGACTATGCATGGGTGTCTATACTGCCCCAATGTGTTTTTAACATCTTCATCTGCTCCCCATGAGTTCTGCAATATTTCTTCATATTCAGAACCAGATTTCCTCTTGCACATTCACCTTGAGTGTCCATCATAAAAGAAGAAGTGGGGGCTTATGTGCATGCCTGCTACAGATGGGTTTGTGGTAGGAACAGAGTGTTATCTAAGTATAGAAATATAACATGAGAATATCATCCATACATAAAATGGATTTTCAATAGTGTGGCATCCCCTTTAGTTGCAATACATTAAATAGAGAAAACCATGAAATTAAAATCCCTGCTGAGATGTTTGAGGTTTATCAGGAAGTTTTACTGCTACATAATATTCTGTGCAATTTCCTCAGGAAGAAGTTTTAGGAAGTTAACTGAAGCTTTTTTTCTGTAGTTGCTTCTAGAATATTCAACATTATTGATGCCTTGGTTTCATTATATTTTTCTGGTTCTCACAGATAAAAAACTGAATAAGAAGGTATAATCTCTAATGATTATATATAATATGAAAATCAGAGTTATATGAATGGAAAACAAACAGAAACTAAGAAAAAAGTGAAAAAATAGAATGGTAGAAATTAATAACCAATTGTTCTCTGGGAAAAGTTATCAGATACTATATACAACCTAGAACATATATAATAGTTATTTTAGTGAAAGTAAGACATTTTATCTCAGTACAAGTTCTTTTATTTGTCCAATTTTCTTTTTGGTTACATTAAGATGCATTGGATTAAAAAAAAAAAAACTACCATTTTTCCTGTGGTAAAGAAATGTGAGGAGATGTCAAGTTTTCTGTTTGTTTTTATTTTTGTTTTTTTGTATAGGAAGAATTGTATGCAATATTCATTTAGTCACTCATTCATTTGACAGATAGAATTACCATCATTGATACGACTATAGCTATGCTTTCAAAAGAAAGGACAAGTATATAAGTAAATATACAATTAAGAAGTAGAAAGAGGGGAGGAGGAGAAGAGAGAGAGAGAATGCCTGTGTGTGAAAGAGAGAGAGAGGGCAAAAGAAGGAAGAGAGTAAGAATGATAAATAGATATTTAAGGATCTAAATTTGAAGGTCTAACAGATATTAGGTATCACTGAGGCTAACCTCATTATACAAATAAGGAAATGGAGGCTGACACATTAATTGACTTGCCTAAAATCATGCAGCTAGTAAGTAAAGAATTTGATTTGAATCAGAATTTGAACTTAAATTTTAATGACCTGTGGACCAGAGCTCCATTTACCATAGCACCTAATGGATTCTAGGGCAAGTTTTATGATAAATTCATGAAAAAAAAGTAATTCCTTTCTCTGGGTAGAAAAGAGATGTCATGAAGGAGTTAACATTTGTTATATGCCTTAAGCGAAAAACTTTGGACAAAGATGGGGACAGGGGCATAACATTATAGGAATTGAAAATAGCATGAATAAAAGCATAGATGTGATAGGAAAAGACAAGAAAAGGGAATAGAATTAAGTTTATTTTGACTGGAGCATGGACTACATGACACATTAAATGTGTTGTCAGTCATTTTTCTGTCCTGTCCAACTCTGTGACCTCATTTATGGTTTTCTTGGCGAAGATATTGGAGTGGTTTGCCATTTCCTTCTGCATCTCATTTTACAAATGAGGAAACTGAGGCAAACAGGGTCTTGACCAGGATCACACAGCTAGTAAGTGAGTGGCACTGGATTTGAACTTGGAAAAATGAGTCTTCCTGACTCCAGTCCCACTATATCTATCCACTGCAATACCTAACTGCTGTATAGTGAAATTACTATGAGATAAAGCTGGAAAGGCAAGCTCTAGACAGATTGTGAAGGGCCTTCAATATCAGGATCAGTAATTTATGCTTTATTTTGTAAGCAATGGAAAACCTCTGAAGAATTTTTTGAGTAGAGAAATAATGTGACCATTCCAGTGCCTTAGATTATTCAAACAGTTGTGTAATAGATGAATTGAAGAAAGGATAAGAAACAGGAGACCAGTTAAAAGTTAACTATAGTCTAGGTAGGAAGACATAGGCTGAATAAGGGAAAGTTGAAAGGAAAGATAAGTAAGGAACACTGAGAGTGCAGAAATGATTGCACTTTACAATTAATTGGATATTTGGGATAAAGGAAAGGGAAGAAATAAGGATGATGCCAACATTATGAGTCTGGGTTAGTGGGAAATTAATGACGACATAAAATCAGGAGATGATTCAGGTTTAGGAAAGAAGATGATGAATTCAATTTTGCATATATGCCATCTGAGGAGCTAAAAGAACTTCCAAGTGGAGATATTTGACAGGCAGTTATAAATATGGGATGAAATTTTGGGATGAGATTGGAATTAAAGATAAAGATATGAGAAACATATATCACTAGGGTACAAAGTGGAGAAAGAGAAGAGAGACTGTGGCAGGGGTGGGGAACTACATATGGCCAGATGTGGCTTCTGGGTCCTTGGGTGCAGCCTTTTCACTGAGTCCAAGTTTTGCAGAACAAACCCTTTTATTAAGGGGATTTGTTCTGTGAAGTTTGGAGTCAGTGAAAGGGCTGCACTTGTAGACCTAGAGAGTCACATGTGGCCTCGAGACTGCAGGTTCCCTGCCCCAGTCTATGGAATGATTATGGTGAAGAACTAAAGCAACAGAGACAGAATGATCAGAGAGGTAGAACTACTATAAGAGAACAGTTGCAGTTATAAAATTAAAAAAAAAACAAGAAGAATAGGGGGACTCCAAGATTTCAAATGTGAAGTCAGGGAAGGTGATAGGAAAAAAAGGCAGGAACCGTTATCTTCCTGCAAACACAGTACATATACTTCTCTGTAAGGCCTTTGTTAATTCGATCCTACTCGTGAGTACTCTCTCCTTGAAATTCCTTTGTATACTATTATATATGTATATACACCATGTATTAGCTCTGTACATTTTATATCCCCTTGTCCCTGCTTTTAATCAATCATTCAACAAACGTTAAGTGTTAATTTGTGCCAGGAAATCTGCCAAGCATCGGGGATACAAAGACAAAAGCAAGACAATTCATTAAATACTAGTGTAAGCTCTTAGACTTCTTGAGTGTGGACTAATTATAAAGTTTTTTTTTTAATTTCTAGTATCTATCACAGTACCTAGAACAGAGTAGATATTTTTATGTGCATACTACTTGCATAGAACTTAATTGGCCTTACAGAGGGTTAGCTCCTTAAAGTGGTGAGGGTCTGAGCAAAGATCAGTATACAAGCAGCTGAAGACAGAATATGCTGTGATGAAGTGGCAACTGGTTCAGATAACTCTTACTAGAAATTTGGTGGTGCAAAGGGAAACCAGGCATTATCTTAAGGGAAGGTCAGAGTTCATAGGAAGTTTCAGAATTGTTTTAGTTTTTTAATTGCATTTTTGCTTGTTTTGTTTTGGGATAGAAGACACCTGAACATGTTTGTAGATTGGAAAAGGGCTAGTTGAAAGGGAGGTTAAATCTGCATAAACAAGTGAGAGTGGGATCATGGAAAAAGCAGGAAATAATAGGATCAAAGGAATGGGTGGAAATATTTGGAAAGAAGTGTCACCTCATTCTCTGAGGTGAGTGGGAAGCAAGGGTAAGGCTAAAGAAAAAAAAATAAGATTTGCAAGCTTTCTTTGGTAGCTTGCATATATGTATGAGCATCTAATTACACATCTTATGCTGTTAGCACTTTATGTGTATATCTATGTGACTATTTGTGTAAAAAAAATCTGTTGTCAGCACTTGATAAATTTGAACAAGAAGTAAAGAGTTTTTTTTAATTAAAAAACAAGTATACACCAGAATTTTTAGGTTTAGGATCATGAATTCCAATATGTGCTTCTCTCTCCCATGAATAAGTCAAATTGTGCGATAATTTTTTAGACTTAGGTAATTTCAGAGGTATCCTAAAGTATGAAATCCCATGATCATATTCCAGTTCATAGCCGTAATCATTAGTTTTTATGTACTATTGACATATGTATTTAGGATCACTTTTTTTTCAAGCTGGAAGGGATTTTTGAGGACATCTAGTTTGACACTTATTTTATATATGAGGAAATGGATGTCTAGGGAAGTGATTACTTTTACAATCTTATTTGTAGTAAATGACAAATCTTGGATTTAAATCCATGTGGTCTTGAGCACAAATCTATTATTCTTTCTGGTCTCACATGAAGAAATGCTTGTGCCATGAACTATTATTTTAGGTATTAATGATTTAATTTTCTGAAATTTTTTAAGATATTAGGCCAATAGAAAATTAGAATCCATCCTGGCCACCTTCAATATTGAATGAGACATAGGTAGGAAAAAAAATGGACAATAACTCTCTAAACATAACTGACAGCATTTGTTGAATATTCTCAGCTTTTTCAAATTTGGCATTCATCTATACAATTTAATAATCTGTAGATTATAATAATAATTATAATTAATAATAATTATAATAATAATTATAATAATCAGAGAAGATAATTTCTTGAAACCTTTATGGAAAGACCAGATTGTCTCTTGAGATTAATTATTGCATTATCAGCTGTCAATGAAAATCCTTTTAACCTATCAAAATTTTATTTTTATCCCCTTTTCTCCCAATTACCTCTACTTGATGGATTGGAGGAGTGTAGGAGGTAGCAATGGAATATGTCTTGGTTTTTCATAATGTTAAGTCAGTTTTCATCATATCACCAATCTTTATGCCTAAGATTTAAGGGTACTTATAAATATTGTAACAATCTTTCTTACTGTTAAAGCTTTGTCCTTCTTAAATCCAACTCACATTTACTTCTGTCTTCAGCCTCCCTTCACGTTTGACTATTGCTGATAGAAGAGAATATATTAAATTGGAATGAGCATGAGAAAATACTGATCAAACTTATTAAGATTGACAATGGACTTGATTAGGGAATGACTAAACAAATGAGGGTTCATGAATGTGTTGTATTATTTTTGTGCTGTAAGAAAAAATGAATATGAATAAATATGAAGAAACATGGGAAGACATATGATCTGATACAAAGTGAAGTAAGTAGAAGCAGACAAATAACATACATAATGATTAGAGCAATGTAACTGGAAAGAATAACAAGAAATTAATCTAAACTATTTTGCTGCAAAAATATGCAAACCAAAAAAAAATATATGCAAACCATTCTCAGTCCAACAACAAAAAAAAAGATTTAAGAAAACCCTTCCTTTTTTAATATGTGAATTTTGTCAAATAGGGATATAGAATATATCAAATTATTTTTCAAATATGGTTTAGTTTTAGAAGCTTTAAAAAAAAACCTTTTTTTTTCATTTTTTGTAATAAGGGATGGCAAAGTAGATTTAAAAAAAATCTTCCATGAATCCAGGAATAGCTGGGTTCAAGTTTATAATAGCTGGGTTCAAGTCTCATCTGGTGACTATATTATGATGACCCTGGGCAATTCATTTAAGCTCTTACAGTTCTGGCATTTTCTAAGACTATATATTGGAGAAATTTTACTGATTTTAATTGATAGAGTGATTTTTCTTATCAGGGCCTACTCTAAATCACAGATGTGAGAGCACAGGTTTAGTCCTTTTCCCTATAAGAGATTTTTCACGAAAGGGGAGGAAAAATGATACATTGGGAAAGACAAGCGATATAATAACAATATAATTTTTTTTAATTGAGAGTGGGCAAGTTGAAATATTTTTAGTAAAAGTGAGTTTTAAGCTGAAAGTACCATATATTCATATTAAACTGAAAGGAAGTTATAAAAAACAATCTTGTGAAAATTAAAAGAATATAGTATTTTAAGAAGTTCTAAAATTTATGACAGTATAAGAATGCCCTATTATCCTGAGGGAGACATTATTTTGAAGAACAGTAGATTACAAATTCTTTGGGGAAAAATGTAAGGGTTAAGAAACATCTATTGCTTTCATGAAGCTAAATATATATACTGGCAGAAAAAAGGCATGTAAAGGAATTAAGGACAAAAGAAGATGTGAAATAAGAACATAATGAATCTAATAAACCACAAAGAAAAGATGAGACTATATAAAAAGCAAATACATCGGGGTTAGCTAAAGGGGTTAAGAAAAAAAATATATACTTTTTGTGTGTATAGTAGAAAAGAATATACCTGTGGGGTAAAAGATAGCAATTATATGAGGAGCAGAAGTAATGGAATATTGTGATTATGTTCAACTCGTCCAAATCTTTTCTGTCATAACTGGTCTTTCCTAAATCCTACCTTTCCACTTAGAACTGAGGTTCCTAAGTTTTTCTTAAAGCAAAGCTACTATTCTACTTATTTGAAGCCTTGCTGCAGTGGATGGAGTGGTAGACCTGGAGATAGCAAGGCCTCAGTTCAAAGATGATTTCAGGTACTTATGAGTTGTGTAATCCAAGGCAAATCATTTAACGTCTGCCCGCCTCAGTTTCCTCAACACTAAAATGTAGATAATAGTAGTATTTATACCACAGGCTTATTGCAGAGCTAAAATTGTAATATTTGTAAGCACTTAGCTCAGTGCCTGGCACATAGTAGGGACTTAAATGTTTGTTTCCTTCCTTCCAAACAGGCAGTATAAAGAGTTAGGCACAAGGGAAAAGAATGCTAATAATGAGGTTGGAGAGCTGCTACAAAGAGTGCTTCTGAATTGTAGATGTTTCTAGTGAACAAGGAATGTGTTGATCTAATGCTAGGATGCTCTACCTGAGGAGTATAAGCATTTCAGTCAGGGGAGAAGCTATGTCAGTGGAGATCTTAGCACAGCTTTAGGAAGCTTTGGAATACTGTGGTCCTGTATAGTACAAGTGGAAATGTCTTTTATCTGTTGCCAAAGGGAAAAACAGTACCAACAGACCAAAACTTGAGATGTACTAGGTTTTTAATTCAGCCCATTGTTGTGCCAATGTGATATTTACAGCACTTACTATGACTATAAATATTCCCTTATAGTGGTTGATCTCAAAATATAACAGATTCTCCATATAAAAGATAGAACCAAAACATTTATTTAGTCACCAGAAAACCAAATCCCAAAACCAGTAAGCTGATTCCATTATAGCCATAACCACACAGAGAGCCACAGCGTCCTCTACCTTTCCCACAAAATTACAAGATATTTTCTCAGAAACCTCTCTCTCCCACTGTCTCTCCAGCTCTGGCTCCCAGCTTCCTGTGTCTCTGCTCTACCATTCTGCAAACTCCTCTCATCATATGATTACTTTCATTCTATTAGGGGGAAGAGTTTACTTTCAAAGCAGGGAAAGTCTTCAAATTCCCCCTAGGCCTGTTAAGGGGCAGGGAAGGTCTTCAAATTCCTATCCCCATTACATCCATGCATTCTATATACCCTAAATTAAAAGGGCAGCTGGTGGGGGATGGGACAAAAGGGTATCTGCTAAGATTGTCTCTCACAACCTTGGATGATAGCTTATGCTTCTAGGGAGAGAGCAGGTATTTGGCTGGGTGCCAGCAAACAGGTGTTTGGTTGGGAGGTGCTGCAACACTAGACAAAATGCTCCACAAAATGGAGAGGACAGAAAGTGAAGTAAGCAAGCTAGATTAAGAACAGATACTCATAAAATGAGGGGCAGTCAGGGAGAATTGTTAGGACAGACTGCTGGGATGCTCAGTAGAGTTAGGTGTCCAACACAGGTGAAGTGGGGCCGGTATTTATAGGGTAATTATATGGGTCAGACAGGACCAGACAACCTAGAGGCTGATACTGCCACATGCTGGTAGAAATTTAGGAATCATTGGGTAGGTGATATTCAAACTCCTAGCCAGGTGAAAAAGAGGCTTTTGTTGTCATTTCCTGTCTTCACTTAAACAGAGTTACGGTTTTTTAAGCTTCCCTGAGACTTCTTCATTTAGCAGGTCTTGTGAGTCAAAGAGGTTATTGTATTCCCTTTAGGCAACTTGTTTGTTCCTTTTCTTGTAAATGTGGGACATGGCCATATGCCACAGGAAGCAGGGGATGGCTGATGATTGCTATCTTGTCATCAACTGACTGGGGATGAATATTGTAAAGATGAGTTTGTATATCTCCCTTCAGTTATGATTATTAGCTCATGATATGAGCTATTCATCCCTTCTTCATCTTCATAATTACACACCTAAGTCATCTCCCATTTATGCTACTTAAACCCTGAAATTCACTCTCCTGTCTCCATCACTGCTCATTCATTCATTCCACAAGCATTTAATTGCTTACCATTTACAAGCAACTATGCTAGGTGCCGTAGGCAAAAGACAGACATTAAATAGTTCCTGCTCTCATCAGTATACACACTGAAGGAGTCAAAATGCTCACAGATAAGTAAAAGAAAAACATATACAAAGTAACTTCAGGGGGATAGAAGGCATTAACTACTAGGACCTTCTATAGGAGGAAACATCTGAGTACAGAGATTTCAAAGAAGTCAGTATGAAAACAGAGAGGGAGAAAATTCCAGGGATGGGGGACAATACCCCTCATCACTTCTGATAGAAAGATGAATGATAGATAGATGACAGAAAGATAGATAGATATGCATGTATATATGTTTACACAGAACTGGAAATGACTTTAAGTTCAGTTATCACATTTTGCATTTGAGAAAACTGAGACCCAAAGAGGGGATGTGACTTACATAAGGTCATAGGTATTTAGTGGCAGAACAGAATTAAAACCTGTTCTTCCTCACTCCTGGGCCATCTGTGTAGAATTTACATGGTCTTATTTTTAGTTTTGTAATCCCTACTTAGAGATTTTCTTAAAGACTCTTAGTGGTATAAACCTTGGAACAAATTGTATAAAATGAAAAATCTACCCTTTGAGCAAAAGTAAAATAGGCAATACTGTTTGTACTTATAGAGTGTGAACTCTTGTACTCCCTGTACAAACCTTACAAAGCAATTCAGTTTGAAAAGTATACTGGTAAGAAATGCTATTTCACTAAATTATTTTTTACTGTGAAGATCAAATACTGTAATTATTTTTGAGAATTTCAAATTGAGTATATCACACAACTTGTTCTTTTTTCTTCCAAATAACAGGCAGGTAAAGATTACCTTTAATGGTATCTCTCTGGATACACAGTGTGGTATTTTATCAAACATTTACTTTGGTCATTTTTGTAAGACCAAGTTGTACCTCTTGAACTGTGAGAACAGTGAGATTTAAAAGCAGCAGCTAAAACACAAACACACACAAAATCACTCTGATATGTATTTTTTCAGTTATTCTAGGAAATATTTACCTTTATTTTCTTTAAAATGTTTTTTCATTTTAAGGAGGATAAGGGGTATAGAATGCATGTAATATATTGTGAAGCCTGTGTCAAAGAAAATGTCCGTCACTGGGCACTCTCTCCAAGGGACAGAAGATTGAGATCAGTTGCAGAAATTCAAATATTACTCTCAAGACAGAACCTGAAGGACATCATATTGCTCAGACCTAGTCTTGATGCATTCTGTGTCCTGGATCCTGAATAGTACAAAACCCAAATGATTACTTTGCATGTAAGCTCAGATGAACATACACATGTCAAAAGAACACCAGACCATTTCCCCCCTAGATGTTAGCAACCAGAGCCACTCAAATATATGTGTAAATATGGAATATAGATTGTTCTGTACATGTCACAAAGGAGGGACCAGTTTGACAATTGTGCATAATATAAATCTAATTAAATTACACACACACACACACACACACACAATTTTATAATACTGATACAAATGGAGCCATCAGAATTGTTACCCCATCCACATCTTTGTGCATATCCCTTGCCTGACATTTTCATTTAGAAATTTTTTCATCTTTAAAGACTGATATTCAGATTTCTGTGAAAATAAAATCATAATAAAAAAATTATTAATTTTGACATCTTGTACCCAAACTGTTCTTTATGCACGTTTAAAAATATGAAAAAGCCTGGTATTTGGGTTGTTATTTAAGGTTAGAATTATTTCATGTTAAATTGAAACATTTTAAAAACTTTGTGTGTGTGTGTGTGTGTGTGCATAAAACACTATCTCATTTTTGTATTACTATTTTAGGTGGACAAGACCTGTTATGTTATTGGTGTAGGGAGGTCTCAATGAGGATCTTCCTCTAACAATGTACATCTGCATCGTCTATACAATTTTTAAGTCCAGGAGAGTTGCCTGAGGCAGTGAAATACCAGGTGAACTTGCCTTTTAAACAGACAGAAGGTGTATGAGATAGATCTCAAACCCAACTCTTCCTGACTGTGTGGTTAGCTTTCTATACACTATTCTACATATACTCTCACTTCCTTCATAATTATGTAAGCATTTTTACCCTGTGTTTCCTTGTCCATTAAAAATTAGAGATAAATCAAGATGACAAATACAAATCAGCTTAGTGTCACAGGGAGCCTGAATACATATAAAATAATAATTCACTGTCATCTCAACTCCTCTGGGGTAGTTTTTTTCCAAGGATATTCTGGCTGTCTTTCTAGCCACCTTTCTAGCCACCTTCCCTCCTCTATATCCCCCCATTCTACTTCCCCTCCAAAAATTTCTAGTTCAAGAATTAAAATTATCTGGCTTTACTGTATTTAGTTATAATGAGATGCTTCAAGATTAGTGGAGGTGTAGGGCTAGGGTTCTGCTTAATGATAGGCAGTGGGGTATGGAACGTGTGTGGTTATTTGCTTCCACCAACACTCTTAATAAGAGCTAAGGAATAGAGATAGCAAAATAATATGTTTGATGAGGACCTTGAAGTACCGTCTTTGATTGCATTTTAACTCATTGCTGAATATGGGAACGTAGTTCTCAAACACTAAAAGGGTGGAATAATCAGTACCTTATAGAAGTAACCTCTGGAGGGATTGAAATATTGTTTGTATTTTGACTGTAATTAAAATTGACTGTAATTAAAGTGTCCATAATCAATGCATACATAATGTCATTACCATGAAAACTTCCCACCACAGCAGGAATTTTGTTTTAAGTCACTTCCTATGGATACCTTAGCATATAATGTGCTTTTATCTACCACTCTTGCCTTGAAATTTTCATATTGCATTTGTACCATCCATTTAAGATTAAACCATTTTTTTCTTTGCTTACATCTATTTCATTCACTATGTAAACACTGTATCTACCCTCTGAAAGGCCCAGGTGGCCTGATGTATGATAATAATTCTTTGGATGAAATATGCCCTTCCCTAGTTAGATCTGTTGTGTGCATAGTTCTTGAATAAAAATTACACTCTTTGAAAGAGCTAGGAATTAATTGTCCCATTTGTTTTTCATAGAAGAAAAATCATAGTCTCATGATTAACAATAACAACAACAAAATAAGGCTCTTGGATAAACAGTATAGATAAGTACACATGGAAAGTGTAGTTTATAACAAATACTACAAGATAAACTCAAAAATAAGCAAACCAAAGATAATAGGGAAACACCTCAACTAAATTTCTATAGATAAAAGGACTGCTAATTTTTTGCATTACTGTATTTCATGAAAAGAATATGATTGATATTATTTCTACTTGTCCATTAAGAAACAAAACAAAACAATTCATGAGAGGCAGCTTGATATAGTGGATAGAAAGCCACTTTTCATGTATTATCTTCTCTCATTAGAATGAAAATTCATTGAAGGTAGGAAACTATCTTTTTCCCCCTTGTATTTCTGTTCCTGGCACTTAGCAGAACGTCTGGCACAGACATTCTGAATTCCAGAATTTCTGGAATTTAGAAACCCATACATTTCAATCCTTTTAAACCTTCCTACTCTGCACACATGCACACACACACACACACACACACACACACACACAAGAGGAATGTTAATATACCCTTTGGGAAATTCATCATCAGAAGGGAATAGTCGGGTCACAAGGTGAGGGCAAAGAATAACATGTAGACCACCAAAGTGCTCCACTGACATCCTCATATTAAGAGAAAATGAAGGACTCTTCTCAGCAATGCAGGGCTACAAGTAAACTCCAAAAGACTCATGATGGAGAGAGATGTCTACATTAAGAGAAAGAACCAGAAAGAACAGAGTTGGAATGCAGACTGAAGCAAATTATTCTCTCTCTTTCTCTTTCTTGTTTGGTTTAGTTTCCTCTTTCCCATTGTTCATTCCATCCATTACAATCCTTCTTTTCAACCTGACCAATGTCTAATGTGAAAGTATCTGCAGATCCTGTACCTGATTATTTGCCACCATCTTGCAGGGGGGTATGGGGGGCAAGGAGAGGGAGGGGGAGAAAATTTGAAATTCAAAGAACCAGGGAACTGAACCTTGTAAACCCAAAGTAAACAAAGAAATTAATAAAGGGGAAAAAGAAAGCAGTAATACATTCAAAGACAAAAATAATAAATAAAAATAAAAACAAAAACAGCATCTTGAAAAAAAAAGAGAAAATGAGGGTAGACTGACTCTGTGGGTGCCCTTATGGGTGGACTTGGATAAGAGTAACACAAGACAGATACTACTGGATGGTTCATCTCCATTTTTGAGCAGAACATCCAAATTGATGAGATCATATGAGTGCCTATCTGTAGGGCCTACCACAGTGCCTGGCAAAGTATAGCTGCTCATCAAATGTTTGCTGAATTGGATTAAATTAAGATGTAAAGGGGCGGCTAGGTGGCGCAGTGAGTAGAGTGCTGGCCCTGGAGTCAGAATGACCTGAGTTCGGATCCGGACACTTAACACACACAAACAAAAACCTAGCTGTGTGACCTTGGGCAAGTTACTTAACCCCAATTGCCCTCCAAAAAAAAAAGCAAAAAAAAAATCATTTAGGGGCAGCTAGGTGGCAGTGAGTAAGAGCGCCGGCCTCGGAGTTGGGATGACCCCGATCGAATCTGGCCTCAGAAAATGAGCACCCCCACACACAAATAATGACTGGCCGTGTAACCTTGAGCAAGTTACTTTACCCCAATTGCTTATAAAAAAAAAAATTAAGATGTAAATTTAAGAGGAAAAAAGAAGCAAACTTCTCATTTTAAAATAATCTGAGAGTATTTTTTTTAATTATGGAAGAATTATGCATTATAAAATGTGACTTATAAACTGAAGTTTAATACAAATTAACTGAGTAATTGACCAATGAATTTGAATGAAAAAAGATCAGTGCTTACTGTGCTTCTGTTCAGGTTAAAATTAGTTATATAGTCTTGCTAATTGAAGATATTTACTGTTGTGTATTAAAATGGAATTTTCCTTTAAATGCTTTTTAAGAAATCCCTCTTCTGAAATATTTTCTGGGAAGTGGGTGAGACTGGTGAGAATTTTGCAACAAATTATTAAATTTTCACATTATAGAAGTGAGAATTAGTGAGGTTTGACTGTATGTGTCAACATTTCAAATCTTTTAAAAGGATGTAATACAGCATTTCAGGTAACTTTCAGATACCACTAGATATTGATTTTATGTCACAAAACCTTATACAAGAATACTTCAGATATGAAAAGATGCACAACCTTTCTAAGGCTTAAAAGATTTATTTTCTGGGTATTAAAAAATCATAATCAATTAAATGAGGCTGAAAGCCATTACTAGAGAGCTAGAGCTGAGCTTCCTAATCTTCCCAGCCCTTCCTTTATTTAATTCCATGACAGCCCATGAGTCAAAACTGAATATCCAGCTCAGTTCTATATTCTTTAGAGAGACATATGTGTTATACCTCAGTGTGATGAGAATAAGTTTCTTTAAGCCTTTCTCCTCCTTCAATAGGTTTATGTGCAGGGATATAATTTCTTTCCCCACACTAGTGTTCTGCATAAATACCAACCTGATGGACCTACTTGTAGGTACACTAGACAGCCATGAATTACAGTGAGATAAGAGGGGGCAGGGACTTGCTCTCCCCCAATAATCCTCTTCTCACCAGTCTGCCAAAGAACCTGAAATTCCTATATTAATCTTTTCTTTTGCTTAAGACCTATCTTAAATATCTCTCATTAATTCAGTTCACAAATATTTACCATGTCCTTACTCTGTGCAGAGGGGAATTTAAACAATGAAAAAGAAATAGACCCTACTTTTATAGAACTTATTATCTGTTAGGGGAAATAAGTCATGTATATGTAACGACCATAATGACAGTATTTAAGCACTCAATAAAGCAGCTTTAAACTTTAATTATGCAGTGGATAATTTACACATTAATCATATGAACAGCAAAACAGTGAATCATAAGAAACACATTTAGCATATAACCAATAAAGTTGGTATGCAATTAATATCACAAAAGCACAGTCATGTAATAACATTTGAAATATAGATAAATCTTATCACTAAGAACCCCTGGCCTGGATTAGTTTCAGCAAACATAGACTTATGGAATTATTGTCAGCATTGAATAACATTTTTATAATTATAACTGTCATATAAAACATAGCATATTAAGCCCTATGGAGGAAAATAACTATGGGAGGATAGAAGAATAAATGCTAAACAAAAGAAAACCAAATGTAGAAACAGTTTAGTTTTTAATTGATTATTTAAAAGTTATTTAAATTGATTATTTAAATTTAATTGATATTTTAAAATTGATTATAATGTGTCGGTGATAAAGGTACAAATATTTTCTTAATACGTAATAAATTTAGAAAAAATATATATATAATCAAGAAAATAAGCTAAATTCTACTAAATCCTCAAAATCATTCAATAAAAATTAAAGATATCTTATGATTGAATCTCCCCACTTGATAAGGCATTTGCCTGAGGCCATAAGCCTTTCATTATTACTAGACCCCAATCTGTTACCCTTAAACTAGCCTAGCCCTCCATTGTCTGTCATCTCAAGGAAGCCTTCAAACTGTTTCCCACCCTTAATCCCATTCCTGGAGTCTGATCTCTGTCCCCTCAAGATCCTCCTTAGACTCTTCCTCAAGACCCTCCCCAAACACCTCCTCTAGACCACAACCTAGAGCCCTCCCACAAGCTTTCTGTATATAAGATCCATCTTGCTCCATGAAGGTATTGAGTTTAATCTAGAGTAGACTCAATCTGTGTCAGATTATTCTGGCCTGATTGTCGATATAAGCTTCACAAATACTTAGGCTTCTTAAGAGTCTACCCATTATGGTGAATCTTTAATAAACTTTACTTTACTTTGGCTGAGAGAAGACAAGATTAGCAGTGGTTTTCTGTCAGGGAACTATACTTGTTGAAGTTTGGGATTTAGGGGTGCTTGAGACTCCAAAATACAAATGCACTGGATCCTGCCAAATGAATATTACTCCTCATCTCTCAGCCAAAGTAAAACAAAGTTTATTAAAAATTCACCAAAATGGGCAGACTCTTAAGGAACCTAAGTATTTGTGACACTTGTATTGGACAAGCAAGCCAGAATAATCTGACACAGAGTCTACTCTAGATTACTCTCAGCACCTTCATGGAGGCAAGATGCATCTTATATACAGAAAGATTGTGGGAGGGCTCTAGGGGGTGGTCTAGAGGAGGGGTTTAGGGAGGGTCTTGAGGAGGAGTCTGAGGATCTTGACCAGGACTGAGGTCAGACTCCAGTATTGAGATTATTGAAATTATCCAGTATTGAGAAATAGCTGAAGCCTCCCTGGAGATGACAGACAATGGAAGGCTAGGCTAGTTTAAGGGTAACAGATTTGGGTATAGATATTTTGATAGGATCAAGGGTTGGAAGTAGCTGGACAAAGGAGGACTAGGCTAGGTTAAGAGTAACAGATTCGGGTCTAGTAATAATGAAAGGCTTATGGCCTCAGGCAAATCCCTTATCAAGTGGGAAGATTCAATCAGAGTTCAAGGAGTTTTCCAGAGTCTGTACCCCATCATTTCCAGTCTTCATTCTACTGATAGTTTAGATCCCATGTATATCAGACATGTGGATGACACAAAGCTTGGAAGCATACCTAATATATTAGATGAATAAAACAAATTAAAATACTCAACAAATGAAGCCAATTTGCTTATGAGGAAATTCATTAGGAATAAATGCAAGGTCTTAATTCTAACTTACTTCTCTTATTTCAAAAGTATAGTATCAGTGGGAAATATGACAACAGCTAAAGTGAAGACAAAACAAAACAAAACAAAAAAAACCTCAGGATTTAAAGTTTACTTCAGATTCAACTTGTGAATATCAAAATGAAATCCAAAGACCTAATGGTGACACAGTAAGGGAGATTATGGTGTCCTTGGCATGACCACTCTTAGAGAATTATGTTAAATACTTTGCATGCTATTTTAGGAAGAACATGGACAAGTTATAATCTGTTTTATTCCCTCTTTTTTTTCCACTTAATGAAATTATTGCTAAATAATGTTATAAAATATCTCCTTTTAAAAACTCCTGCCCCACTCCATGACTAGTTTCATGATATGCTTTGTTTTCTGTTTTCTGAAATTTCCCATGATTTTTTGAAAGACAAAATAAAATGTAGAGTAAAAGAAGAGCAGAACAATTTAGGAGAAAATTATTACAAAAATGAGAAAAAATAATTTGGAAATTTGAAAACATATTCTCAGATAATAAATTTACAGAAAAAGGGTCAGTTACAAACATGGCCATGGTGAGTGGATATTTATGTATGTGCATAGATATATGCCCACTTGCATTTAAATTTGTAAATCCTTACCCCTTTTAAATATATCTGACACCTCAGGAACCTCCCCAATCTAAATTTCCCTTCTCTAGCTCCTTGCTCTTGATTTCATAGACAACACAAATGTCCTGCAATTCCTTGGTAGAAGGTGACCACAACCAGAAGGAAGGATGGGAAACTGCTATAATTAGAGAACTGGAGATGTTTAACTTACAAAAGATTTGAGGGCAGGGCAAAGCAGATTGTAGCGGCCTTCAAATATTTTAAGGGCTGACATCTGGAAGAATGAGTATTTTTTCACTAGCAAGGGTAGAAGTAGAAGGAATGTTGCAAAAAGTCAGGATTTGGCTTAATATGAGCAAAGCTTTAAACATGTTAAATCTGTTCAGAAGGAGAACCTACCTTAAGAACTTTTCAAGTAGGCAACTGTTTCATGCTATAGAACGAATTCTTGGTCAAATATAAGTCAGTGAAATGATATGTGACCTCCTTTCCACCTTTGGAATTCTGTGAGCTTAAAGACAATGAAATTTAGTCTGAGAGAGTTTATGCCTTACCAAGGCCACACAACTATTTAGTGATAGAGCCTAGACTCAAAGAGAAGTCTTCTGAGTCTAAGGTCCACATCTTACCATGTGGTCTCCCAGTCATCTCAATAGTCTTACAAGTTCTAATACTGTGAAACTTTCCCTTATAAAGCAAAAAAACAAAAGAACCCAGCAAACTCCTAGTTGAATAACAGCTATTCACTATGATTCTCAAGGGCATTTGATGGCAAGTACTCACAGAAAATTGCTGTTTCTCTGTATTAATTCATGTTTTCACCCTCCTGGAAAAAAATACCATAGAAAGAAAGGGGAAAAATAAACATAGCCATTCAGAAACCCTGGAATGGGCATATGTAGTTTACATGGTGAGAGTTCAAAAACTTAAGACACTCATTGTTTGTTGCAACAAAAGAGTAAAAAACAATTTCAACTTAAATTTTGTTTGAATAGATGCTTACAAGTACAATTTTTTTGAGGGTTATAAGACTGAACTTCTATTACATACTTTAAGGACATATAAATTTAACATTATTATCAGCAATTATTAGCTGTTTACTTCTGAACTTTCTTCTGCTCTCTTCTGTGCATTTTTATAAGTTTCATCCATGTTTTCCCCTTCTTTTCTTCTTATTTTGTATCATTTTTTTGTATCCACTAACTCCCTCTATAAAAACACAAAATATAGAATCTTTCTGTTTTAATAAATAATTTTAGTCGGGGGTGGGAGGAAGTCCATACATCGACCACATCTGAAAATAAACATATTAGTTCTATACCTCTAGTGACCTATCCCCTCTCTGTGAAGAGGGAGAAATATACTTTATGGCCAGTTTTCTGGAGTCATGAGTGTTCTTGTTTGGATCAGGCTTCTTAAGTCTTTTGAATTGATTTTTCTTTTTCTTCTTTTTACTGTTGTAATCACAGTATAAATTGTTCACTCCATTCTGTTTCAGTTCATACAAGTTTTTCTATGTTTCTCTGGATCCATCCTTTTTGCCATGTCTTTCTACCCCGCCACAGGAAAATAAAATCATAGATTTAGAGCTAGAAGGGACTTGGAGGCCAATTTCAGTGCCTTCTTACAGATAAGAAAATTAAAACCCAGAGAGATGTCTAAGGTGGGATTTGAACTCAGGCCTTCTTAACACCAAGTACAGTGTCTTTATTTTATTACATTCATATTGTCACGATGATTTTGCTATTTCTCTAATCATTCAATACTTTGTTTCCAGTTCTTTGCTCCGGAAAAATGCTACAGGCACAATATTCTAACTTCCTTCAGAGGCAAAAGGACAGAGAGGGAAGGCATGCCATTAGAGTGAAACCATTTGAATGAAGGACCCAAAACCATTAAAAATAAACAGTCTACAATCTGTTGAACCTATCAAGTGAATACTAAAGAAAAAGCATAACTCTTGCTTGTGACTGTCAGTTTTGGAATCATAATTGAGATGAAGGTCTGGTTAAAAATAGGTCCAATTTGCTTTGGTTCTTAAACTGTTTGCTATAAACAAGGAGCTTGTTTCCCTAAATGTGCTTCAAATTCTATACAACTTATACTTCCAGTTGCATGCACAATATGAATCTTTCTTGAGTGTGCCCAGATTCCTCTGTGGGGGGGGGCAAAATTATATATATATATATATATATATATATATATATATATATATATATATATATATTTACCCCATGAGGGAAAAAAAGAGGAGTCAGGGAAAGAAAGGAAAGAAATATTTTTCTGATGTATTAAATCAAGGCTTGGAGTTAATTATAAGGTATGATTTAGTTTAAGAGTCTTAATTCCTATACCAAAATAAAACTTGAAACTCACTTTTCATTTCCTTGAGCAAATAATAAATTGGACCTCAGAGTAGTTACCTTTCTATCTACTAGGCTTATGATATGGATGAAATCTCACCCCACCCCTTTCTTTCAAACCTGGAAATGTCTTAGAAATGATCTTTTCTGCTACTAGTCTTCCTCCACCTTACCTTAAAAGAGTCAGGAAGAGCTCCAGGCAGGCAGAGGAGCTAAATCACATACCCCTACATACTGTGGGGAGATACTGGGAAAAGACTATAGTTGAATGATGCAGGGCCATCTGGAACCTTGGTACAAAGTGTTCTCATTTGCCAAGAATGAAGAATGACAGTAACACTTACCTCTGTTTCTTTAAGTTTGCTTTGTATTTTTGTCCATTTATCTTCTAAAGGCTAGAAATTAGATAAAACAGATTAAACCAATGCATTACTGGTCTGAATGCATTTCATTTGCTCAAAGGCAGCAGAGAAAGAGGTTATGGTTGGTTGCAGAAAAGATAAGAGATTCTAATTTTCTGGGCGTTTTCACAAGAAAAGGACCCCAGACAAATCAATGAGATTTATATTGATAGAGACTATTAAAGCTATCCAAAAGCAGGGAACAAATTAAATGAAACCATACTGTCTTGTATATTCTTGTCCAAAGGAATATATGTCATCATTGGTCTAGAAGAAGGGAACTTGGTAAGTAGGAGCAGGAGAAAAATTCTTTGGAAGTAATGTTCCCAGGCAAATATTTCTCTCTCTCTTATAATCCTTCCCAGTAGCAGGCCCTCTAAGGGTCAGATAGTGGGAATTGACTAAGGAAAAATTCATACCTATGGAATGCTAGAAGAGAGGAACTGGAAATAGAGGAATAGAGCAATTCTGCTTACATAAAAGTGAGGACCAGAAAGAAGTGGTTTTCTTCTCCTGAACAACTTCATGCTCTCACTACACTTAGGCTGTCAAAGTGTACTTATTGTCTTTGTTTAAGATTACTTTTCTGTAGAGAAAATGAACGGTTGTCCTAGGTAATATGCAGCTAACAACTGCTTTTCAAAAGATGTATACTGGACTCCAGATGAAGGGAGTTTACTACACCAAAATCCCAAGGGTACATTTTGGCTTGCTGTTTTTGCCATAAGCTCCAGTTTGCATAATCATCTTGTACTGTCACTTGCAATTCCACTGGACCATTTTGCATGGGCCGCAAATCTAGGGCCAATTGTATGGTGGCCTTGGCTTCTTCAAAAGCTTTACTCTGCTCAAGTCCCCAATCAAATTCATATTTCTTTCGAGTGACTCTATACAAAGGTTTCAAGATCTGTCCCAAATGTGGAATGTGGTGCCTCCAGTACCCAAATATTCCTATGAACTTTTGGGATTCCTTCTTATTGGTAGGGGTAGGAAAGTCCTGAATCTTTTGTCAGGCTTGTGGAAGAATCTCTCGTAGTCCCCTCTTCCATTGTATACCCCAAAATTTTACGCTTTGAGCGGGTCCTTGAACCTTTGCAGGATTAATTTCCCACCCTTTACTTTTCATATGCTCAATTAGAAGGGTCAAATTTCTCTCCACTTCTTTTGCATCTTTTCCCTGTATCATGATATCATCAATGTAGTGAGTAAGCTGTACTCCAGGTATCGTTAATTCATCTAACTGTTCAGCCACAATCCTGTGACAAATAGTGGGGCTATGTAGGTACCCTTGTGGCAAGCAGGTAAAAGTATATTGTCTACCCTGCCAAGAGAAAGCGAATTGGTCCCATTGTTTAGGGTCTATTGGGATGGTGAAGAATGCACTTGCTAAGTCAATAACTGCATACCAAGTCCCATCATATTTCTGGATCCTTTCTATTAAGGTGATGGTATCTGGAACAGCTACATATAGAATGCCTGATACATTTTGTGATTAATAACTACATAAGCCTATTTACAATTGCCACAGGCATAGTAAATATTGCATTGTTAATACAGTAAGGAAGGAAAGCAACAGTTTTGTATTAAAAAATACATACATATATATATATATATATATATATATACATATATATATATATGCCAATAATTTGAAGGAAGATTGGGATTGTATGGGTCAGAAGACCACTCACCCAAAATAACTCAGAGACTTCTCAAGGAAGAAGTAAAAAACTTTATCACTATGTTTCTCGAGAAAGAGCATCCCTAAATCCAACAAGAAAGTCAGAAGGGAGGAGAGCACTACAGAAGGCAAAAGAAAGATCATAAAGCCCTAATGTGGGAATTCCACACCTTTTCCACTGTCCCACCTTAACTTGGTTGGTAAGGCAAGCTCACAGTCTTCTTTTTAATGCCAACCAATCGGCACAAAGCCCTCTCCATCCATTACCATAATTATTACCAACGAGGATCTGATTTTGCTAGATAACATACATAATACATGAGGTCCACTATGCAAGTGCAGTAACAACCTCAGAATACTGAACCCCCTTCAATACAACCTAGATGTGTCCTTATCTGGGCCTGAGTGGGCCGAGGCCACTGTCTGCTTTCTGATTGGTCAAATCCACCTGCTGCTGCCAGGTCCTTTTATTCTACATTATTTCATTTTTAGTATTTAGTATAGGAGTTTAGTATTTAGTATTTAGTATAGGAGTTTTTTGGGAACTGGGAACCCAACTTCTTCCAAGGCTACTGCCTCAACTCTTCCCAAGGCTACGGTCTGGTATTTTTTATCAGTGGTCTTGTTTCAGCAATTCTTGCAGTTCTATAGAAACTTAACCCTTTGCTACCTCTCAACTACCATTCCTTTCCCCAAACTAAAAACACCTCTAATTTGGTCTCAATATTTAATCCACTCAATTGTATTAATAACTCAATAGCTCTTACATTACTTTGAAATACATAATGACATATATATGGGAAAAGGATACTGAGTTTAGTTACAAAGTATAAGGAAGTAATAAGAATGTATATAGGATGTTCAGAATGGGGAAACTTCACTGCAAGTTATCCCTCAGAGGATCAAGGAGGGTTTTCTTTTCTTTTTTACAAAAAGATGAGATGAGCATTTATAGGCCATAGCTACTAAATAGGAAGAGATTTAATTATTGGGTAAGGAAGGGAGAGTACAGGATTAATGACAAGTAAAGGAATTTATGTTGGCAAAACCTAATTCCTAAAATTACAAAAGAGAAATAATATCCGATTTTGGTTGTGCAGGAGTAAAAATATCCAAATTTTGTTGTGCAGAGGAGGTAAGGAAAAATATGGCAAGACGGCATCAGTTTTCTCAGTAAAAGAGGAAATAAAATTATCTACTCTGAAAATAGTGATGGGTCAGTGTTTGAGACTTGTTAAGAAAGGAGAAGATAAGAAGAGTTATTTCTGGGAACATGTTAAATAACAATCAGAGAAGAATAAAAGGATGCTTATCTAATAGTAGAGGACATCTTAGATAACATGAATTTGTAGTTGATGCTGTCTTCAAATTTTGACTGGCTCCAGCAGCAGCTTGAGAATAGAAGCAGAGAAGGTAGATGTGAGGAGAGACCAAGAGTTGAGAATTGGAAGAAAATGAATAGTGCCAGAAGTAGAAGCCTTAGTGAAAACAAAGAATTGGTTTTGAAATAGTAGAGGGAGAGATGGAAAGGCAGAAGATTATTGTTAGGGAGGAAGGTCATTGTTGTTTTGGGATATTGGTAATGTCTTTTATGATCCAGAGTGTTTAAACAATCTCTGGTGGTATAGCTGAATAAATTATCCCCACTCATTTATTTTTGTCTTCACCATGACTTAAAATGTACAAATATTTTCTACTTGAATTTATCTTTCAGTTTGGATGTTTGGTAGGAAAAGAAAAAATAAAGGACAGATAATATTCACTTATTTTATGGTGTACAGTTGTGTAGTTCTACACTTTGCTGAAGTCACATGCACTAAAATACAAATGGAAAAATAGCTTACAACATTACTCCCAAGTGACAATTTACCCAGATCACAGAAGCCATTTAATATCCTATCTTCTCTCAATAATCTACTAAATCACCCTGTATTTTTCGGTGTTACTTAGCATTGACTCTATTCTGCAAGTCTTTGTCAAGATATCCTTAATGCAATCATTAGCTTCAGTATTCTAAATGGCATCTTTTATCTACTATTCAGAGATTTCAATTGCTCTTTTAGAGTCAAGAGATTGTTTTCTCATCACATAGACTATCAACATTTATTAAGGTTCAATGTCCAGAGATTTAAACATAAATGAAACAGTTAAATGAAATGAGACTGTTTTCCTTCTTAAAGAGGCAAGATACATCTTTTTCCAAGTCCTTCCTTCACCTTTTCCTTACATGATTTTTTTTTAAACCATATTAGAACTCCGGTAAAATTAGAAATATGGAGTGAAATACCAGTGTTGCATTTTGTAGGTTATTACTATTCCCTGCATCATTTGCAACATTATTATTACAAAATTTGCAGATAACATGCAACAAATTTTTTTTTCTTGCTATAGAGGTTTCTTTAATACTTGTGAAGGTAAGGTTATCATTTTGAAACTAATCACAATACTCCTTAAAAGAAAGTTACTAATTTGTCTTGAATGAAAATGCATAAATGGTCAAACTCACTTCTCCTTTCTCAGTCAATAATCTGTAAAGTTGCATTCTTTCTTCAATGACCTGTCATTGGCAATGAGGAAACAAGGTTACAAAGGAATTACTTGCTGTCCTCAAAGAACTTTCATTCTGTTCTAGAACCTGGTTTCCTACTAGCAGAGATGAGCCTTAACTTGCTTCTATTATCTGTTTCCCATAAGAGTTTATGTAATTCATCCATTTAGAATAGTGATTAAATTGTTCAGCCAGTAAGGCTCCTGGGTCTAATGCCCTTGTGGACAATTTAAAAAGACAGGTTACAGATATATTCAGCTGTGTTTCTGAATCAACACTACAGTGGCAGAGGTAGGGAGAAGGTGAAGTAGCCTATGGGAACCATCAGACAATTTTTTAATGGGCTTGAAAGAGAAAGTGATGACCTCTTTCAGTATATGTTTGGCAACTCTTTGGTGCAGGGGCATTTGGCCTGAAACAGAATAGAGTTTTAATAATACAAATGAGAATCATAGCAGAGTGCTATTTTGGGACATGGGTATGCACAGCATATTGAAGTGATTCCAAACACAATTGTTTTAGTACTATTATTTTAACTAGTACAATACCAAATGGAAAGGGGTGAGGTGGGTGGAGGTTGTACAGGTCCAATCTATTCCCATCCTCAAATTTTACAGCTAGCGGGGATATAGTTAAATTTCTTACTTTACTGGAGCAATCTGAGAAAGGCAAATGATGATGGTAAATCTCATCTGGGATTTGTAATATGTTTATCAACTCCTGAGGGTGATCATGATAGAAAATAGCATAAACTGGATCTTAAGACAGAGTACAGCAATACCTCTTATGAGGAAATGAAGACTCACCTTGGGTTATATGCCTATTATCATCCTTTCTGTAGCAAACCAGAAGCACAGCTAGATTCTGTAGATGTCCTAAGTAGTCATTTTTGTCCATTGTGCCATAACAACACAAACAATAAAAGCACAGTATTGTGAGGAAAGAGCTGGATTGTGTCAGGAGACCCAAGTCTAGTCCTGGTTCTCCCAGTTACACTTTCTATGGCTGTGAGAAAGTCACCACCTAATTGGCTTCATTTTTTCTCATCTACAGCATTAAAGCATTGTATTAGAATTCAGAGATTTTTACCTGGGTCCATGAACTTGTTTTTTTTGACATATATTTTGATAACTATATATTAATATAATTAGTTTTCTTAATAATGGTATTTGGGGCAGCCAGGTGGCACAGTGAAAAGAGCACCAGCCCTGGAGTCAGGAGGTCCTGAGTTCAAACACAGCCTCAGACACTTAACACTTACTAGCCATGTGACCTTGGACAAGTTACTTAACCCCAATTGCCTTCTTAAAAAAGCAAAAAAATAAAAAAAAATAATAATGGTATTTGACCAATTTTATATATTAAAAAAATATACTCTGAAAGGTGATCCATATGCTTTACCAGATTGCTAAAGGGATCCATGACAGAAAAAATGTTTAAGAACCCATTGACTAGATGATTTCCCAGCTCTCTTCCAACTTTAAAAGCCTACATAATTTTGTAGTTATGGAACTGTTATTTAATATTTTATTTGTTTTCATATCAGATTTTCCTCCCTGGTTCCTTTGTCCCAGTCAGAGCTCTAGGGTCATGACCCAAACTACTACCTCTGTTTGACTTCTCCTTAAGTATTCATTTCACCACCCCTTTGCCAAAATAGCACCTTGAGAGCAATAATCTTCATCTATCTACTTTTTTCCCCTTACCCACCAGTGAAACCTCTTGGACTCTGCTTCCTTTCTGATCTTCCTCATATTCCATAATTCCTTCAATATTTTCAAGTTTTTCTTGAGATCCTTCAGAAAATATTTACAAAAGCTGGTGAAATGAGGGTGATTAATGGTATTGTTCATAAACACGCATGCATGTGCACACATATACACGCATACACATGCCAAAGCATTGCCATTAAATTTAGCTAAAAGACGAGAAAGCAATATTATAATGCCTTGGACTTTTAATTACTTTGAATTAGATCCAACAGGACAATTCCACTTTTTTAATATTTGTTAATAATAATCTCCTCTGGACGGGACAGTATTTGAACAACACTGGGATGGATAAATAGATATAGATATGGTATTATTTATATATGCATGTATTAAATCAATTGATGATTTGATGAACTATATTCCAGGCAGTTTATCAAATAAAATGTGTAAATTTGGCTTGATTGAACTAAAAAAATGTCATCGTTGCTCAGTTTAAATATCTTTGATTGAACTGACAAGGCAGTTCTTACCAGCTGGCATTGCTTACCATAGTTTAGGAAATATTTTCTGTTTTAAAGTTAACATATATTCTGCCCATCTACAGAGGGACATAAAAATGAAAAAATATCCCATCAAAATGTGCATGGTGTTTAATTAAAAGTAAATAACAGCTGCTGCTTTACATTGTTGGAGTGGAGTAACTTAGAGAAATGAGTAATTTCATATTTAGCTTTTCCTCATGCTCTGCAGATTGTTCAGTCAAATATATTAAACTTTGTTCCTCAAGTGACCTTGAGTATTTAACCACCTGCTCAGGCTGAGCAGGGAAGAAGCTGGACATGAGAAGCAGCCTGGGTAAGGCCTGAAGAGACTATTTCCCACATAAGTAATGTTTGCTTATGTGGGACTGAGGGAATGAAGAATTGCTCAGCTGCTTGTAAATACTATCTGGACTTTCTTGCAGGAGGAGAAAATGTTTCTTCTTTGGGTCTATAAGAGGATGTCTATATTTTTAGAAGGAATATTTAAAATTTGAATTTAGGACATAATACTCAGGGGAAAAATTATTAAAGGATCACACCTAAAAGTTATAGGATTAGACAAAAGGCTGCTTATTTCACTCCTCTACATTTGTATGAGTGGTCCCTCTGCACCATGTAGAAGGAATTTGTTTAAAACCTGTTGTAAAGACATATTATGAATGGACATGTAAAAGACTATTTACCAAGAATAATTATAATAACCATATATAGCAGATGACTTTTCTTCTTTTCCAATGACTTAATATTTTCTGTATAAAACATTGAGGAGATACTGATATTTAATATACAAATGAGTGACAAGGTGACAGAGTGGATATACAACTAACTCTGACCAAGAAAATTCATGTTTTAGTGTCCCCCACCACTAATATAAGTTGCAAAAAAGCTATGGAATTGCTTTGTGGAGGAAGATTTCTTATGTTCTACCAATGAAATCACAGGCCTAGAAAACTACCCACCCTCTAAAAACAATTGTGGAGGTTTAGCATTTTACTAAGCAACTAACATTTTTTTTGGAAAATTGGATTAAGATTCAGCATAAGTATCACTTCAGTCACATGGTAGGATGCAATATATTCTTATGCCAATGTAATCTGCCTAGTTGGAAGGGTGCTGGATCTGCAATGTGGAGAAACTTATATCTGAACCCATGCTCTAATACACTAATTGTGTGGCCATGGGCAGAATACTTTACTTCTTGGAGTTTTATTTTCCCCATCTGTGAAATAGGATAGAGAGCCTATTGTGTCAGTCAGTCAGCAAGCATTTATTAAGTTCCTACTATATGCCAAGAATTGGGATAAGTACTTGGTATCCCAAAATGATGATGATGATGATGATGATAAACTATGAAAGACATTCTAGGCTTTCAAGGGGGAAAAGTGATTTTAAAGTGAATATAAATTATTTTAATGTATAGTTTATCAAAAATCTTGATATTAACAGACACATTTCCTGCCATTTCCATTATTGAGTGTATTTTTCTTTGTGAAAACTTATCACTCTCCTTACTGTAAGTAAATTCACTATCATCTTTGGATGGGATTAAAACCAGTCACCTTTAATTCTATCTACTTTGGAGTATGCTATTATTTTTGTCTTAATTAAAAATATTCACTGGTTCTCACTATTTCCTTAGAGGATGATGATGATGATGATGAAGATGATGATGATGATGATGATGATGGGAGTTTTGGTCTGATTAGTTATTTTTCCCCTCCTTTTTGTATATGAAAAGACATGAGATGAGCTATGTCATGGTCAGGAATGAATAAATAAAAAAAGAATTCACCAAGCATTTACAATGAGCTACAGGCAGCATTAAACATTAGGGATATAGATATAAAAGAAAAGAATCAACCTCAAGGAGCCTACATTCTAATTGGGGGAGTCAATACACATAGAAGCATGGTTCAAAAGGAAGGAAATTTTGGTACAAAACTTTTCAGAGATAGTGAAAGGGGTTTAAAGGAGCAAGCAGATTGACACATCCCCTTCAGACACAAGGGCAATATTGATATCATAATGGTTCCAGAATGAGAAAGCAAAGGAGGCAAAGTGACAGATGGTCAGGCAATAGGGAATAAAGTAAAACTTGGCTGAGGCCATCCTCAAATGGTGGGCAAGGTAAGGTACACATCAATCAGGACAACTGGACCACAGAGTAAGAATTCCAGAGATAAAAGAGATAAAACTTTTAGGGCATGTTCTGAGGCCCTGCTTTCAGTGCAGCACTTACAAAAATGGCCAAAGTAGAGGGAGTAAAAAAAAAAAAAGAGTATTCCAAAGCCTGTGCTACTCCAAGGGAAATTAAGGCCAATGACTTTTAAAGCCATAAATGCTTTAGAAACATTAAAAAAAAATTTCTACTAGAACATTGAGGAAAAAGAATTGCAGTTAAGTAATTTCCCCCTTTCAATTGAAAAATAAGAAAGTTTAGGAGAAAAGCCAGGAGATCTATAATTTTTAGGTTTAACTTAATCTTTGCCCATGCTTTTTCACCTTATCCCTCAATCCTCTTTCTCCAGTTCTAAACACTTAAAGCTTTATAGCTTCAGGGGGAGGCTATGGTTCTATCTTTCTTTATTTCCCCTTTCAATACATTCTTTGTGACTGTCCAAAGTTGTGATTTTCTAGATTTTTTTTGTCCTGGTGAGCAATTCTTTAGGAAGACATTATTTTTGTTTCGCTTTTGTTGAATTTTCTTTGTCAAGAGCAGTATGTGTTTCATATTCACTTTGGTTATAGGACTGCCACATAAATTGATTCTTACATCCATTAGTAAGAGCATGTTTACATAGCTCTCTGGCTTCTCTTCCTTCCTACTCACTCTTCTTTTGAATTTCCTGTGTTAGCCTGAAATCCATGCATTTTGAAGTAATGGAGGAATAAGGATTCATTTATCCACATCATAAAGAAACTTTAGCCAACTGAATAATTTGTCTTGTAGAGTTTATAATGAAAAGATAATCTTTGTTGTAAAACCATAGCAGCAAAAAGGATGCTCAGTTTTTTTTCTTTCTAGTACAATAAGATGCTGTTATGATTATCATCTGTAATATGAAAGGATAAAAATGTACATAGCTAAAGGATAATAGTGATTGAAAAATAAGAAGTCTCAGACGCTGACCTTTGGTTGCTGCTGTTCATGTGCTTTTTGGACAATGGGGAATGGGAAGACAAGGCAATATTCTAATACAACACGATTTACCTCATTTCTGAATATTAATATTTTTATCTTTAATATAGTTAAAAGGGGCTTTTTCTCCTTGGAATAAATGATAGGATAAAATGTTGGATAATGGTAACAACTGTCACATTTATATAACATTTTAAAGTTTACACATCATCTTTCTCAGAAAAGCAGTGTTCTATTCTTATATCTGATGTTTACTATCATTGTGATTATGGGTAAGTCATTTAATAACCCTAGACCTCAATTTCCTTGTCTGTAAAATAAGAGAGTTTACCAGTTGGTCTCTGAGGTTCCCTTTTCCTCTAGATCTGTGGTACAAGTTAATTATTATGCTAGTTTTACAGATGAGGCAATTGAGGTCAGTGATGGTATTTTATTCAAAATTACATAGCTAATAAGTATAGGGACTGAGTCTTGAGTTCATCTTTTCCATCTGTCTACCCAGTGCTCTTTCCACCACACCATAAAATCTCTTTTTAATCATATTTACGAGAAAAAATAACAATGACCCACCAGAGAACAATATTTAGAAGTAATACTTTGGCCTCTTTAATAGGGAATGAAAGTAGATTTTTAATAGGTAAGGAAAGCAGATTGAATAGATAGCATACATGCATACACACATAGATACATACATACATACATATAGGTGTATATATATAGATAGATAGATAGATAGATAATACATATTTTTTCCTAAACAGTCTGAAAAGCATTCCCTTATTATTTAGCACAAACTTGGAAAGGTTATTTTCATATATTGCCATGTGCACTACTAATATTGCCATGATGATTCCTAAATCAAAGTAGAGAAACACACTAAGTTGATTACTATTTTACATGTAATACACATACATACACACATAAATAAATATATGTATTATAAGTGTGTGTCTTGCATGTACTAAATACTTCCTAGGGTTTCTGTGGGAAAAAGTTCTTATTAAACATTACAATACCATATAAGTTTTAGTTACTACATAAGTCAAATGCTTAATCAAACACAATATTTGACAAAAGTTTTAAATGGAATTATGATTTACAGAACTGGAAAAAATTAGGATTTATATTTGGAAGTGGCCATATAGACTGTAATGCCTTCATTTTATAAATTAAGAAAACAAGGCCCAGAAAGGTAGAGTTGTGTAAGGTCAAATAAGAAATCACAGAAATCAAATAAAGTCAAATCCCCTCCTTTTTCATAACATTATATTGTGATACTTCGAAATGATCTGATACAACATTTTCATTCAAAATAAAGAAGTAAGGCTTAGAGAAATGACTTTTCTATATTGACTGGTAGTTAGCAGAAGAAGCAGGCAGGACAAAAGGCCGGGTTGCCTGACTCACAGAGCAATGTTCTTTCCATTCTATTATAAACTTCAAAGAACAACCAAATGTAGAGCTGGATTAAACTGGGATTAAGTTCTAAACTCAGTACAATAAAGGAGTAAACATAAATTTGCATTTGAGAACAGTAAAATTAGGCAGGGCAGCACCCTAGAGGACAAAACAAACAAAAAAGGATAGAATTAATATTTATGAAACTTCAGCTTGGTAAAGTGGACAGAACACTGGCCTTAAACAGAAGATGAACCCCATTGAAGGTCTACCTCTGACACATATTGGCTATATGCCCTTAGTAAAGACATTTAAACTTCTCAGTGTTCCAGGCACATCATTAAAATACTCAATTAAAAATATTTACCTGTTTGTATCCATAGAATCTTATGCTATAAAGAATTTATAGGTCCAAATAGAAAAATTAAAGTTTCTCATTTCCAAGTGTATTTTCTTAATTTATCTCTTTTTTTTTCAAATGCTCTATTAACTTCCGGTTTATATCATTCATTTCTGCCAGATTTTGAGTTACAAATTTTCTCCCCGTTTTTCCCCTACCCACCACCCCAAAATAGCGGTTCCACAGGATATCCCCTCCTCCAATCTGCTCTCTCCCCTATCTTCCCCCATACCCCCTGCTACTTTTCCAGTAGGGCATGGTGGATCTCCATGCCCCAGTGCCTTATTTCCCAATTACATGTAAAATATTATTAATAATATATATGTATATATATATATGTGTATATATATATATATGTGTGTGTGTGTGTGTGTGTGTGTGTGTGTGTGTGTGTGTATGTGTGTGTATATTTTTAAACATTTGGTTTTAAAACTTTGAATTCCAGATTCATTCCCTTCCTCCCTTATCATCCACCCTTACTGGGTAGATAAGCAATTCAATATAGGTTGTACATGTGTAGCTAATGCAAACTATTACCATAGTAGATATATTGTAAAAGACTGATTATATTTCCCTCCCTCCTATCCCACCTCCCACTTGTTCTATTCTCTACCTTGATCCTGGCCCTTTTCAAAAGTGGGTGCCTCCAACTTCCCTCCCCGCCAGCCTGCCCTCCCTTCCATCATCCCCCATCTCATCCCCTTCCCCGCTACTGTCCTGTAGGGTGAGATACACTATTTTGTGTGTATGTCATTCCCTCCCTGAGCCAAATTCAATGAGAATAAGGTTGACCCATTCCCTTTTGCCTTCCTGTTCTTCTCCTCCATTGTAACCATTTTCCCTTGCCCATTCTATATGACATAGTTTACCCCATTCTGTGTCTCCCTATCTCCTCTCGTTATATTCCTCTCTCACCTCTTAATTTCACCTTTTAAGTATCATCCCTTCCTATTAAATTAGTCCTATATCTATGAATACCTGTAAACATGTGTATATATATATATAAATATATATATATATATGTGTGTGTGTGTGTGTGTGTGTGTGTGTGTATGTGTGTATACATACACACACAATCACATTTGTATCCATACACCCATATACCTTTCAATACAGACTATTTACATATATATATATATATGTATATATACATATATTTCTATTCCCTACAACTATTTTCATATTGAGAAAAGTTTCATCAGTTATAATTATTGTTTTTCCATGTAGGAATGGAAATAGCTCAACTTTAATAAGTTCCTTATGATTTTTTTTACCTGTTTACCTTCTCATGCTTCTCTTGCTTCTTGTATCTGAATGTCAAATTTTCTATTCAACTCTGTTTTTTTATCAAGAGTACTTGAAAGTCCTCTATTCCACTGAATGACCATATTTTCCCTTGAAACATGATACTCAGTTTTTTCTGGGTAGGTGATTCTTAGTTTTAATCCCAACTCCTTTGACCTCTGGAATAATATATTCCAGGCTTTTTGATCCCTCAGTGTGGAAATGGCCAGATCCTGTGTTATCCTGATTGTGTTTCCACAATATTCAAATTGTTTCTTCCTGGCTGCCTGTAATATTTTCTCCTTGATCTGGGAATTCTGGAACCTGGCTATAATATACCAAAGAGTTTTCTTTTTGGGATCTTTTTCAGGAGGTGATCAGTGTATTCTTTCAACCTCCATTTTGCCCTCTGGTTCTAAAACATCAGGGCAGTTTTCCTTGAGAATTTCTTGAAGGATGATTTCTAGGTTCTTTTTTTGATCATGGATTTCAGGTAGTCCAATAATTTTTAAATTATCTCTCCTGTATCTATTTTCCAGGTCAGTGGTTTTTCCCATGAGATATTTCACATTGCCTTCTATTCTTTCATTTGTTTGGATCTGTTTAACAGCATCTTGATTTCTTATAAAGTCACTAGCTTCCATTTGTTCCAGTCTAATTCTGTAGGAATGATTCTCCTCAGTGAGTTTTTGAGATTCTTTTTCCATCTGGCTAATTTGACTTTGTAAGGCATTCTTCTCCTCATTGCCTTTTTAAGCCTCTTTTGCCATTTGAGTTAGTCTATTTTTAAGGCATTATTTTCCTCAGTCAGGCTGTTGACTTTCATTTCATAATTTTCTTGCATCATTCTCATTTCTCTTCCCAATTTTTCCTCCACTTTTCTTATCTGCTTCTTAAGGTCCTCTATGGCCTGTAACAAGGTTGTATTTTCCTTTGAAGCTTTTGGTACAGGAGTTCTGACTTTACTGTCTTCCTCCTGCTCCATGCTTTGATCCTTTTTGTCCCCCAAATAGGAGTCTAATGTTGGATTCTTCTGTTTGTTTTGCTTCCTTTCCTTCCTTCCTCATCAAATTGCCACTCAATTACTTGAATTTTGGCCTTTTTGCCACCATAGGACTCTGCCACCTGACAGGGGAGCTTCTGTCCTAAATGCCGGGATTTTCTCAGCTGCCTGAGGTATTTGTCAAGTGCCATCTCTGAAGCTTCCACAAGGTCTGGAAAGCTGGTCACTCACTCCAGGGCCTCCACCCTTAACAGCAATCCAGATCCAAGCAGGTTAAAGCAAGAGCAATTACCCCTCAGACTTGTTTCTTTGTCCCCCCTACAGTCTGCAGGCCAGGAGCTGAAGCTGCCATGTGACAGTGGCTTTGCAGTAGCTTCTCCCTCCAGGGGATAGAACCCAATGCACCCCCTACTTCTATATCCAAAAGTCCACACTGCACCAATGTCTAACTTTATCCTTGGCATCTATGTGTTGAAAATTCTGGAAACCACCACAGCTGCTGGTCCCTCTAGCTGGTGGCTGCTCAGCCCCACCCTGGGACTAGAGCCTCTGCCTCCAGCCAGTATGGGGTGGGCTCCCAGAGCCCTGAGCTGGCCAATTCCTGCCGGGCTGCCAGGCTCTCCTCAGTGGGAAGTTAGCTTCTCTGTGTCCTTTTGTGAGTTCTGTTTAATTTATCTCTTAAAAGTTCCATTCTTATTATACCTTTGTTTTAAATAGAATTTTTTGATAGAGTTTAGAATTGTCTGGCTTTAACTTTTCATTCTCCACAATGGAAAAGACATCTTTATTATCTTGTCCTATAAATTACAATAAGTAATATGTTAATATAACCAACAACTTACTGGTTATGGTACCAAATTGCAGGCATTGACCCAAAGAACAACATTCTAGATGTCCTGTGGCAAAGTCAACATTTAAATGAACACAAATGTCACAGCAGTACCCATGTTTATTTATGTATGTGTGACTGTCCTCATATATAGGTAAAATAAGGGAAGAACTGCACACTAACTTTATTATATATTTTAAAACAGTGTCAAGTTGCACAAAATAGGTTTGTAGTTTCATGTGCAGTCATTTTTTTTTTTATTATGCTGTGTTATGGAACTGTTTGTTTTGTTCCATAAAATAAAAAAAAATAAAAAAAAAACTTGATAGACAAATTTTCATCACTGTCTTAAATAATTGAACAATAATGATTATAGGATTTTCATATATTTATAACTATATATCATAGCTCTCTAATTTAGTACACTAAGTTGTTGAATCAATAGAACAACTCTGATAACAGATCTTTTTGAAGAAACTTTCTTTTGAGTAATAATATCTTAATAGGTTCCCTCCCTAAGCCTAGTTAGTAATACATCACTGATACCTTGAAGGAATATTCTTAGGACAGTTTCTATAAATGGAGTGTTTCAAGTTTTATTAAACAACAACAACAACTAAATAAAATCATCAAAATTGGATTTGTAGAAGATGTAAAAAATCACAGACATTTTGAATGTTTGAGCAAGTCAAAAGTCAGACTGCTACATGTTTTTCCTGCTTCTGAAATCATATTCCAGTCAAAGTCCCTTTATATATATAGTATCCATAATCATATCATTCAGATATTTTCAAGATAAGATTTCATTTCAGAAATGGCTTTTGATGCTAAGTTTTGTTAAGTTTTTTGTTGTTATTTGTGTACTTATTTTTAAATGACCTTTACAAAATATCCCTTTCCAATTAGCAATGCTTTTGTATCTGATTTTTGTGCCTGTGTATTAATAGTATGGCTCATAAACTATATTAATATAAACAGTTAAATTATACCTTTTAAAGAAAAATGACTTTTAAAGCTTCTAGGGCAAGGTTGTTTTTTTTTTTTTGAGATAAAATTTACATTTAGAAGATAAAAAAAACTGAACTGGATAGAGAAAAAAATGAAACTGCTTAAAATGAAGGAAAGTCCCCTTTGACTGAAAATGATCTTGAAAATTCCTGGTTTAATAGAATGTCAAATGCTTTGGGTCAGAACAGAAGCCATAAACATGTATATGAATGTATGTATGTATACATGCCATTATACATGCAGATTTGCTGCAATCCAGTGACATTGGCCTTGCCATTCCTAAAATATGACACTCCTTCCCAATGAATATTTTTTTTTTCAGAAAAACCTGGAAAGATTTATATGAATTGAGGCAAAGCAAGCAAAACCAGGAGAATATTGTACACAGTAACAGCAATATTGTGTGATCAACTATGATTAATTTAGTTCTTCTCAGCAATATAATGATCCAAGATAATCCCAAAGGCCTCATGATGAAAAATGCTATTTGCCTCCAGACTTCTTTCCTTCCTTTCAGGTCTTCTTTTTTTTTTAAAAAAACAAATGCTTTATTAACTTCTGTTTTACATCATTCATTTCCGCCAGATTTTGAGTTACAATCATTCCCCCCCCATTATTCCCCTACCCAACCTCCCAGAATAGTAATCCCACAAGATATCGCTTCCTCCAATCTGCTCTCTCCTATACCTTCTCCTATACCCCCATCTACTTTTCCATTAGAGGAAGGTGAGTCTTTGCATCCCAATGCCTGCACATCTTATCTCCCTATTACAAGCAAAAGAGTATTAATAATAGTATTTATATATATTTGAAACATTTAATGTTACGATCTCAAATTACAGATCCATTTCCTTCCTCCCTTGTTGCCCATTCCCTCTTGGGAGATAAGTAATTCAGTATATGTTGTACATGTCTAGCTATGCAAAACATTATCATAGTAGATATATTGTACAAGGCTGCTTATAATTCCCTCCCACTCATCCCACCCCCCACCTGGTCCATTCCCTACATGATCCTGTCCCTCTTCTATAGTGGGTACTTCCAACCTCCCCTCACCCCAAGGATGCCCTCCCATCCATCATCCCTCCTCCCATCCCCCTTCCCCCTATCCTGCTACAGGTTGAGATATCCCATTTAGTATGTATGTCATTTTCTCCCTGAACCAAATTCAATGTGAATGTGGTTTTGCCTTTTTAGCCTTCCTTATTCTCCCCCTCTTTTGCAACCACTTCCCCTTGCTTCTTCTGCATGGGATAGTTTACACTACCCTGTCTCTCCCCATCTCCTCTTGCCACTTTCCTCTCTCACCTCATAATTTCATCCCTTGAGTATTCTCCCTTCCCAACAAATTCAACTTATGCCTTCTATCCATATATAACTGTAACCATATACACACACATTCACATATGTATTCATATGACCACACCCCCTTCCATTATTTTCATAGTGAGAAAGATATCATCAGTCACAGTTATTGCTTTTCCATATAGGAATGTAAATAGTTCAACTTTGATAAGTTCCTTTTGATTTCTTTTCCCTGATTACCTTCTCAGGCATCTCTTCCTTCTTGTGTCTGGATGTCAAATTTTCTATTCAATTCTGGTTTTTTCCTCAAGAATGCTTGAAAGTCCTCTATTCCACTGAATGACCATATTTTCCCCTGAAACAAAATACTCAGTTTTGCTGGGTAGGTGACCCTTGGGTTCATTCCCAGCTCTTTTGCCCTCTGGAATATCATATTCCATGCCCTTTGATCCCTCAGTGTAGAAGCTGCCAGGTCCTGGGCTATTCTGATTGTGTTTCCACAATATTGAAATTGTTTCTTCCTGGCTGCTTGTAGTATTTTCTCCTTGATCTGGGGATTCTGGAACCTGGCTATAATATTCCTGGGAGTTTTCTTTTTGGGATCTTTTTCAGGAGGTGATCGGTGGATTCTTTCAACCACTATTTTGCCCTCTGGATCTAAAACATCAGGGCAATTTTCCTTGAGAATTTCTTGAAGGGTGATTTCTAGGTTCTTTCTTTGATCATGGCTTTTGGGTAGTCCAATAATTTTTAAATTGTCTCTCCTGGATCTATTTTCCAGGTCAGTGGTTTTTCCCATGAGATATTTCACATTGCCTTCTAATCTTTCATTTGTTTGGATATGCTTAACAGCATCTTGATTTCTCATAAAGTCATTAGCTTCCATTTGCTCCAGTCTAACTCTGAAGGAATGAATCTCCTCAGTGAACTTGAGATTCTTTTTCCATCTGGCAAATTCGACTTTTTAAGGCATTCTTCTCCTCAATGCCCTTTTGGGCCTCCTTTGCCATTTGAGCTAGTCTATTTTTTAAGGTGTTGTTTTCCTCAGTCAGGCTGTTGACCCTCATTTCATACTTTTCCTGCATCCTTCTCATTTCTCTTTCTAATTTTTCCTCCACTTCTCTTATTTGATTTTTAAAGTCCTTCTTAAGGTCCTCTATGGCCTGCAACCCTCTCATGTTTTCCCCTGGGGCTTTTGGAGCAGGACTTCTGACCTCATAGTCCTTTTCCTGCTCTATGCCCCCAAAATAGGAGTCTAGGGTTGCATTTTTCTGTTTCTTTTGCCTTGGCATGTTGCCACTTAATTTCTTGACTTTTGGGCTTGTTGCCACACTATGGCTTTAAGGCCAGATAGGGGAATTTTCGTCCCGAATGTGTGGGGGGCAACTTCCGTTTCTGGCAAGCTTTAAACCCACCCACGACTTCCACCCTAGATCAGAATCCAGATCCAGGGAGGTTAAAGCAAGAGCGATTACCCCCCAAGACTGATCGCTGGATCTCCCCACGATTTGTAGGCTGGGAGCCGGAGCTGCCTCTGAAAACTACAAAATGGCGTGTCTCCTCAGCGGCTTCTAGCCCCCAGGGGAGGGAGCTGACGCATTCCCCAAATACAGGTCCCAAAGTCCATAGGACACTAACCTCTTACTTTGTCCTAGGCAAGTCTATGTTGATAATTCTGGAGTCGCCACAGCTCCTGGTGTTCTGGGGTTCCTCCAGCAGGCTGCTGGCCCTGCCTCCCTGGGGCTAAAACCTCGGCTCATGCGGACCTGTGCTCGGCTCGGCTCCTGCGCTCTGCGCGCTGCACGCTTCTAGGTCCCAGACCACTGCGGTGGACCTTCCTGCCAGGCTGCTGGGCTGTTCTCAGTGGGAGGTTAGCTTCTCTGTGTCGTTCTGTGGGTGCTGGGGCTCCAGAAGTTGTTCAGAGTCCCCTTTTACATAGTTTGGGGGGAATCTGGGGGCAGAGTGGCTTGGATGAGCTGTTTCTACTCTGCCATCTTGGCTCCGCCCCCTCCCAATGAATATTTTTACTGGCTGTGCCCCATTCTTAGAATTCTTTGCCTCCTCACCTCTGCCTCCTGAGGCTTCTTTGGCTTCCTTCAAATCTTAAAGAAAGTCCTGGCAAGAAACTTTTCTGAATCCTTCTTCACCTTAGTATTGTGAGACCCCTTCTAATTTATCTTGTATACACACACACACACACACACACACACACACACACATACACACACACACACAAATATATACATATATATACACACACAGGATATATGTACATATATACATATATGTATGTATATGTATATAGTTTTCTATATAACTCTGTATATAGTTTTTTCCATGTTGTCTTCCCTCATTAGAATGTGAGCTCTTAGAATACAGGGACTGTCTTTTGTCCTTTATTTCCCAACTTTAACCATAGTTCCTAGCACATAGTAAATGTTTAATATGCTTGTTGACTGGCTAAAGAAACTTTAGTTATGTCTTACAGAGGCTATATGGATTTGAAATACATGAACCAGATTTTTAAAAAATCATTTAAAAATGAGTATTAAGAGATTTCTCTAACTGTTGCTACTATAGTTTTAAGACAGCAAAACTATATGAAGATTTCTTCCTCAACCACTATAAATGATTATTTTAGCTACCGTGGAATCATGAGAACCTTTCCTAACTAATCAAGATGTCTGAATACCCTCCATAGCATGATGTTTTATTGCTAAAGCTTGCAAGTGGCATTTTACCCTGTCACTTTTTGACAGTAATTGAAATGGCTTCACTCAGGCATCCTAAACCTTCCTTTTGTTTTCTCTTCATGAGTCCTATCCTAACAGACTGCTGTGAAAAGCGTGGTTAATGAGGTCATCTTGCAAGAGAATGTAAGTCTAATTCTAAAGAGGAATGAAGTAGGTAGTCTTGAAGATGACACAATTTGAAGAGTGCTGTCATGAAAGCAGTTATAATCCTGTGAAATTTTTCATTCTCTTTCAAGTTTGTATTGTGTACCTTTGAACTCTCTGTTTTAAAGTTTTTGCTAAAGCATCTTTCCAGATATGACTGCTAAAGAAACAACTGATACACTAATCATATAATATATTAACCAAATAGGAGAGAAAGATATTTTGAGAGACTTCTAAAAAAGTAGAACTTTTAGACAATCTAGACCAAGGATGCTTAACTTCAGGCCCATGATCTAGTTTGGGTTTTTTAATACATGTTTTAGTAACTATGTTTTGGTGTAATTGCTTTTCTTTAGAATCCTCTGGTATATTTTTTTTGATGCTTTAAAAATATCATCCTGAGAAGGGATCCACCAGGTTTCCCAAACTGCCAAAGGAGTTCATGACATTAAAAACAAAAAAAAGGTTATGACCCCTGATCTAGACAGAAAATTCTGTCAGCAGAATTTCTAGACCTGCAGTATTCAAACTTTTTGGTATTTGGACTTTTTTACACTATTAAAATTATTAAGGCCCCCACTGAGAAACTTTTGCTTATGTGGATTATATCTATCTGAAATTAAAATGTCAGTATTTTTATGGAAAAAGTTCTGACATGTCACACCCCCTGAAAGGGCCTTGGGGGACCTCATAGGTCTTAGATCTACACTTTGATGTAGTAGACCAAACTCTCTATAGCTGAGTTTTGAAGGTAGGATTCATCACTTGGGCTTGAATTATGTAGGATTGAATTGTGGAGTTAATTGTTCTAGGAACAGTTAAGCAGAAATAAAAATCCATTGTTGCATTATATATTTTCTATGAAGGTTTTCAATCTTAAGTTTGCATTGTTATTAAATAATTAAAATTTAGATGTTTTAATAACATTTTCTTATATAGTTATGGCATTATAATTCACCATCATAAAACCAGAAAATAGAAGATTTTGATGTCTGCTATTGTAATTTAGAAAAGTAGATTGCAAAACATTTTTATCACCACCGAGTGACATTGTACAAAAATAAAAGGGTAGTTACTTGTAATTTCATTATTGAAGATATGCCCTCAACAAATACAGATTCCAGAGCTTTTTATCCTCTGATTTGCGTTCATCTTTTCTCATAAATTATCTACTCACCACACTCAAGGGCTTCCTTTTAAAGTATATCAGGAGGTACTAATTTATTATTCTGGCAATACATTTTTCTGTCTCTTACTCTCACTGTATATTCTTATTGTTTCTGAAGAGTATTGGAAGCAGAGAGAAGATTCTTGTTAATTTAGGATCATTGAGAGTACAACACAATTTTTCAAATGTGATTCAGCCTCTATATTTCCTATTCAGTTCTTGGCCTAGTTCACTTCCTATTTTCAATATTTATTCAGAATACTACTGATGGAATAAATAGGTTGTAAGTTATAAATTAGCAGTTTGCCATTTTTCATTCCGAATCTTTTTCCAGTAATTATTCAGACATGTGTCATTTACATTGTTCTGTATTTCAGTGAAGAGGCTGGCCTTTGTTCTGAACCTCAAAGGAATCAATATGTAATCATCTAAGAAAAGCATTTGGAGACTCTCACCATAAACAGGAATCCTACCTTTTGGACTTTATATATTCCATCAATAATATTTCTTGTAGTCTTTGGGAGTATAAAAAATGAGCTCTGCTGCCTCTTTTATTTCCTTCATCAAAGACAACTTGTGAGCCATCCTTCAGCTTACCCAGGATTTATTTATGTCTTCTGGTTTCATTTAGAATGAGAATGTCATAGGTATGAATCATTTGCTCTGGTGGTCTTTTCAGTTGTTATTTGTTGAACCTGTTAAGTTAGGGTTAATAAATAACTTACTCAATACCTCAAAAGATTTTTGCAAAGCAAAAAGTATTGGAAATGTAAACTATTGTTACAACAAATACTTTATAATAGAAAGGTGTTTGTATAGGATTAATGGACCATTTATATTTTTGTTGTTTTGTGGATTATTACTTCGGCCTTTCCATGGATAGATAGGTTGGTCCTCAGGCAATGGATATGTTTTATTAACTAGTAGGTACTAGAGTCTTTCTAGCTTGTAGAACCTTCAAGAATTCTGTTACTCTGACATAGTATTTGAGAATCAAAGGTTATTTTCATTACTCTATCAGGTTATATTCATGACTCCAGGCTATATGATTACTCCAGAAGATTCCTCTTGCTTGGTTAGCCTGGCTACTCATATTCTTAGTTCTTCTAAAATTTTAATTAATTTAATATTTCACAACTGTTAACTTATCAGTGCGTAGAAGGAAGAACATTAGCAACCATCTACTCCAAACCCCTTACTATTACATTTATCCTTCTTATCTACAATAAAGTCAGTTTTAATATATTAGTCTATTGTTTAAAAGGGAAAGGGAGACTGGTAAAGAATATCAGCATCTTTCTCATTGAAACTTATCAAATTATCACCAATTAATTTAATAGATTATTTAAATTTTATTAACTAGTGTTTACCTTGGAAAACAGAAATCAGACTTAAATGGAACATAAGAAAGATAAGGCTTGAGGGACAAAACAGAAAAGGTTGAGAGGACTGGGTACAAGAGCAGGTTATCTAGATCACGGGCCAGAAGTAATATTAACTTGGGCAATTGAAGTAAACAGAAGGAAATTGCCAAATGGATATCAAATGGGTGGCTAACTATGCAATACTGTGTCTATAATTATTGTTGCTTTTGTTACTAGTACTATTACTGCTACTTTATGGTTTTGCCTTGGATCAACTCATAAATTTAATATTAATTTTGACACTTGATTTATGGTAGCATTTTCCCAACTATGTACAAACAAGATATATAAAGGATAAATTGGAGGTAATAAATAGAGGAAAAGCACTAACTTTAAGGTGAATTAGAAAGACTTCCTGTATAAAATGGAATTTTATCTGGTACTTGAAGGAAGTCAGAGAAGTCACGAGGAAAAGATGAGGAGGAAGAATATGCCAGGAACATCCAGTGAAAGTGCTCAGATTCTGGAGTTGTAGCAAATGGTGTAAGACATAGTGAGGAAACCACTGTCACTGGATCTAAGTTTATGTATGGGTGGTAAGAAGACTGGAAAGGTAGTATGCAGTCAGGTTGTGATGTCCTGGCCTATCTGGTTCTACCACAACCCTAACTTCTACTGCCCTAACCAACAAACAGTTATACCAGGAAATCTATTGTGACCACTGATTTGTCTATGTCTATGGTGATAATATTTTAAAATGTTATTTAGAAAATATACATTTATTTTCTCTCCATCCCACTTTTCCTTCATTTGAAGGAGAAAAAAAAACAAACTACCAAATATAAATATTCAAGTAAAACAAATTCCTATATAGGCTTATGTCCAAAAGTGTTTGCTTTGTTCGGAATCTTCACCCTATCAACTCTTTTTCAGGTGGTGGTGAACATACTTCATCCTTGTGAATATAATTGACCATTGGATTAATCAGTGTTTTTAAGTCTTTCAGAGTTGTCTTTAAAAGTTTATTGCTTAAATTGTTCTTTTGGTTCTCCTATCTTAGCTCTGTATCATTACATGAACATGTACTCAGGTTACTCTGAATTCATCCATTTGTCCATTTACATAAGATTTTCCTACTGTGCTTCAAGGAGGTCGTACAGCTTCCCCTGAACATATCTTCTCCACCCCCATCCCTTCCCTGGATCCCCCCCGACCCTTCTTGTTGGAGATAATTTAAAAGTATGATAACCTAAATAGATTTTAAGTAGACATGATAAGTGTGTTTTTTTTAATTACTTTATAGGCTACTGTAGGCTAATTGATTCAATAAAAGAAATTAAATCATGTTGTCAATGAAAATTAATGGATATTTTAGTAAAGCTAGGCACTAACCTTGGCAAAGTGATTTACCCTTTACTTCTATTCAAAACAATCATTTTGAAGAAATGTTCTCATCATATTATTGAGATATTTGAAAACAAATAATATAGCAAATGTATATGTGTATACATGTATATATGCATATATGTGTGCATGTATGTATGCATGTATGTGTGTGTGTGGCAGGTAGGTAGTTTAGTGAATAAAGTGCTAGTCCTAGAATCAGGAAGACTCATCTTGGTGAGTTCAAATCTGACTTCAGACACTTACTGGCTATGTGACCCTGGGAAAGTTTCTTAACCTTATTTGCCTCAGTTCCTCATTTTAAAATTATCTGGAGAAGGAAATGACAAAATGGAGTCATGAAGAGTTGGACATGACTGAAATGACTGAATAGCAAATGTGTATGTGTGTGTGTGTGTGTGTGAAAGAAAGAGAGAGAGAGAGAGAGAGAGAGAGAGAGAGAGAGAGAGAGAGAGAGAGAGGGAGAGGGAGAGGGAGAGAACAAATTAAAATGACTAACAACACAATAAAGGTATTTCAGAATCTAGCTATGAAAGGATTGATTTTACTGAAAAATTAAATTTTCAGACTAAAAAGATATTGATAGACATTGAATGACAATTTGGCTTATGTAGGTCAGTTAGATGGTCAACAAATATTTGTTAAATGCTTATTATGTGCCAGGCAGCCACAGTGCTAAATCCTGAGAATACCAAGAAAGGCAGAACAAAAAAAAGAGGGGGGGGAATAACCACAATCCTAGTCTTCAAGGAAAAATCATTTTTGTAGGCTGACAGTTGGTCATTCCTAGAGTATTTTATAATATTACAGCAGGATAATGTAAATTCAAATGAGTATAAATCATTAGCTCCAGGGACTCAGGGGACTTGGCACAATCTCTCTACCAGGAAGTGTTCTTTTAGAGCCTCATTACACTTGCCAGTGATTCATAGATGTTAGGCTTGACTAAGAAGGGTGGAAGGGTCTAGAAAGCCAGTATGTTATATTTCAACCATGCAAATGAGCATATTTCCTCAGGCCTAAAAGGCAGCAATTGTAAAAGAAATAGATTAATCTCTGCCTCTTCTTGTTGCCTTTTTGGTTAGATTGTCATTGTAATCTGTGTTTATAAAAAGAGCTCTGCTTACCGCAATAGGCTGTTCCCTCTGAGCAAGCCAATACAGTTTCTAAGGATAGAGGAGCAATCTCTCTGAGGAAGAAAGACCCTTGGGGTAAGAGATGGAAAGAAAATGTAGAGTCAGTGTCACAACCTACATGATTCAGACACATTCTTCTGGTCAAGTACAAATCAGGAGGAATAGTCATTCAATGTAGACAATGTTAATTCCTCCATTGCAAAAGACAGCTCTTCTAGAATAATGACCACTTTTTCCACTTTTGCTTTCCTTTTTGTTACCACTTTCTTTTGCTGTAGGTTTAATCTCTTGTTTTTAGATTAATCTGTCAGTCAACTAGCATTATAGTGAGACTTAGGATCATAGATCTTGAGGTGGAAGGATCTCAGAGGTCATTTGGACTAAGCTCCTCATTTTATAGGTGAAGAATTTGAGGCTTTAAGAGGTTAAGTGACTTCACGTAGGTAGGAAGCACCTGAGATAGGATTTGAACCAAAGTGTACTCTCACTTAATGGCAATAGCTTCTTTTCTCTCTCTCTTTCTTTCTTTCTTTCTTTCTTTCTTTCTTTCTTTCTTTCTTTCTCTCTCTCTCTCTCTCTCTCTCTCTCTCTCTCTCTCTCTCTCTCTCTTTCTTTTTTAAGTGAGTAGGTATGCCTGGAAAGGACAGTGGTTGGCAAGGTTGTATATGACCCCAGGCTTATCTATAGAAATACAGTTATTTCTAAAATAATTTATAAGGTAGAGTTTAAATTGGGAAGGTTAGCAAAGATAATTGTTAAATCAAAAATTCTGTCAAGAGAATTGCCTGGATATCTCCACAGTAGAGTGTTTAAATCCACTTGTACTCCAGAATCATGTGCCCATAATTTCAGATAATGTGATCATTGTATCCAAAGTAGAATGAATATAGGTCGAAAGAATTCATTTTGATATGAGATGGAACTACAAGAAAAGGTATACATGAAGGATGCAAATTTGCCTTTATAGAAATGTAATATCACAATAGAAGGGGTCAGTTTTATAGTAAATATCACCTAGATTCAAGTCTTGTCTTTGACAAATATCAGTTGTCAAGTCATTTAACTCAAACTATTAACTTCTCAGTGTCCTAGGCAATTTTGTAAGACAACAAATTAGAAATGAGATGCCAATTATTGATGAAATCAGATTCCATATTCTCTCTCTCTCTCTCTCTCTCTCTCTCTCTCTCTCTCTCTCTCTCTCTCTCTCCCTCTCCCTCTCCCTCTCAATATATGTACTTATAAATATATATAAATGCTGCAATGAAGTGGCCCAGGGAATAAAATGCTGAGCCTGGAGTTAGGAAAACTCATCTTTAAGAGTTCAAATCTGACCTCTGACACTTACTAGCTGTGTGACCCTGGGCAAGTCCCTTAACCCTGTTTGCCTCAATTCCTGATCTGTAAAATGACTTGGAAAAGAAAATGAAAAATCACTCCAATATCTTTGTCAAGAAAACCACAAATGGGAACATGAAGAGTTGGACATGACTAAAATGACAGAACAACAATAACATATACAAATAGACATATAATTTTGTAAATATATCATATATTAATTAATTAGGTTTGAAGCATGCCAGTGATTAGAAACAGTTCAAATGGAACATTAATCATTATTATGAAATCTATTTTCCAATACAACAAATGGAAAATTAAAAGTTAATGGTTTTTCTTGACTTTGACTTAGTAGCTTGTATAATAATGGATCTTTCTCAATGACCCATTATTTAAAGAAAAAATAAATTCAGTCACCTTTTTTTAATTAGCAGGGATTTATTTTCTTTCCCTTCTATGTGGAATCTCAGTGGGGAGAAAAGAATGAAAAATGGAAAACCCTTGTAAAGATATACATAGTAAAGTAAAATAATTTTCCACACTGGCCATGTCTAAAAATATGTCTCCTTCTGCATATTGAATCCATCTGTTAGTAGCTAGGTAACATTCTTCACCATCAGTAATGAAATTATGAATAGCCATTGAGTTGATTAGAGTTCTTAAGCCCTTTTAAGTTGCCATTTTTGGTAGTATTCTTATATAAATTGTTTTATTTCTTCTTACTTCACTTTGTATCAGTTCGCAAAAGTTTCCCTACATTTCTCTAAAACCATGCCTTTCCTTATTTCGTTCGACACAGTAGTCATCTATCAAATTTATTGTAGAAACCAGCTGTAAAGATCTTTCCCTCTTTTTTTTTTTTAAAGCAATTGGGGTTAAGTAACTTGCTCAAGGTTACACGGCTAGTCATTATTTATGTGTGGGTGCTCATTTTCTGAGGCCGGATTTGATCTTGGGTCATCCCAACTCCGAGGCCGGCGCTCTTACTCACTGCGCCACCTAGCCGCCCCAAGATCTTTCTCTTTTAACCTTGGCTGCAATAGTTTTATTGATGCAGAAACTTTTTAAAAATTTATGTAATCAAAATTGTAAATATCTTTATCTATCTTCTGTATCCCTTGTTTGGTCATGAATTCTGTCACTATCCATACATCTAAAAGGTAATTTTTTCTTTGCTTCTTTAATTTGTTTATGATGTGAATTTTATATCTAAGCCCCATATTTATTTGGAGCTTACATTGGCATATAGTGTGAAGTGTTGGTTAAAACCCTAATTTCTGCTAGGCTGCTTTCTATTTTTCCCAATAGACTTTTTGTAATAGTCTAAAAGACCCCAGGAATTGAACACCAGGCAACAAGATTTGTTGACTTTTTTAAAAAAGTTAATTTTAAACAGTATATGTCTAGAGTTCAGACTTTCAACAACTTGAAGCATCTAGAATATAGTGAAGAATGCCTAAGTAAAAAAAGAAAGAAAGATCTCTGAGTCCAGAACTCTAACTGGTTATTCTTTCACCCAAAGCAAAAACAATTAGCACTCATAACTAAAGGTTAGCATTTATGTTGCACTTTACAGTTTGCAAAGTATTTTATAAATATTATCTCATTTTATCCTCACAACAATGCCAGGAGATAGTTGCTATTACTATTCTCATTTTATAGTTGAAGAAATGGTACAGAGTCTCACAACCAGTAAGTATCTGAGGCTGGATTTGAACTCATGTACATATGATTCCAAGTCTAGTTCTGTATCTACTTAATCAGAGTATATGGTGCAGAGGAAAGTCTGGGACATAAGCAGCAATGGCAGAGGTAGTCTGGAAGATGAGGCTTTTAGCTATCAGTCAGGCCTCTGAGTCTGTGGGTGGTCCCTGAGAGAGGGTTGCTATGGTGATTAGATTCTGGAAGATGATTGAAAGGCCAGGGATAGGAAAATAAGCAGAGTTCAAAGATTTCACTTACATGGGCCCTTGGGTCTTTGTTTATTTCTAATTAGCTGTAAATTTACCCTTATATCTAGCAATAGTAGTTATCTAAGCACACATCCAGTTAGACATACCAAGTAAGCAGGGCTGGGTGGCAAGTGGTAGAGAAATGAAAGCCCACAGCAAAAGTGAGGAAAGGAGATAGAAAAAATAACCTCCCTTGTCCTCAATTTTCTCATCTTTAAAATGAAGGATTTGAACTAGATGATTCCTAAAATTTCTCCTCTCTGGTCAATCTTGTGCTTCTCTTAAATTACTGTATTGCAAAAAGAGAAAAAAATAAAAGATTAAAATATACTGCGATGAGACAGAATCATTGGTAAATATTGAAAATTTAGCATACTGTAATTTAGCTGACTATAAGAATTCAGAGAAGTGTATTCAAAAAGTATTTGTAAGATTTTATTAGAAATGTGTTTTATCTAATCTCAATCGAGTCCTTATTGATGCGGAGAAATCTTTTTAATTCTTCTCTGATTGACTCAATCACATTCTCCACAGTAGCTTCTCACGCCTTAGACATGCTGCTTGAGCTCTTACTCACTTACTCTCAACAGGGGAACTACTTTTGTTCTTTTCTGAGGAAATAAAAGCCATGAATTACAAGTTATTTTTTCATTCACTCTTGTTTATCTTCCCATTTTCTTACTTTTGATATTCCAGTATCTGATGACTATATGGGACAAGTCTTTTCCAAAGCTAATTCCTTTTCTTCTGCTCTTGACCGCCCTCTTTCAGTTTCTCCCAGGTATCTGGTCCATCAATAAATTCAGATAATACATTTTTAAAAAATTTAATTTGGGGAGTTAAAATTTTAAATATGTATACCCACATGTATTATCAGCACTTAAGAAGGTAAATACTTATTAGGTAGAAAATAATTTTATGTGGAACATTTATTAACCCAATCATAATGGGTAAATAAGATGGCATTATAGTACTACTTAGAGAACCTTTTTTAGAAACAAGTAGGTAGGTCTATTTAACTGTTACTTAGTTATCCAACTCATCATATATCCCAGGAAAATAGGCCTTAGTCAAAAGATTATCCATGTAGTACAGATCAGATCCTCTTCTAGAGTTTGCATATTTTTGCTGTTTCCTTCTGGGAATCAGATTTTACCTATCCATGTTGCAGTTGAAATATTTAGAGAAGCAAAATATAAAATCTCTGAGAACACTATTGGGAATTAAGGTGAAAATCTCTTTAACTTTATCACAAGAGCTTTCAAGTCCATATTCCTTTAGATATTATCTTTTTTTTTTTTTTTGCAGAAATAGGTAGCTTTCTTAAACATCGAAAACACAGGCTTACACGTGAACTTGAATGACAAATTTGCGTAATCCTGATCCACTGGTACACTTGGCACATCTGTAGGTCATTTAAAGACATTAGTCATCACTCTTTTTATTACGGTGACATCTATATTGTCACAAACCTTTTTGAAAGGACCAATGAAATAAATACTGTCTTTGATGACATATCTATAAGTGATGTATCTTTGAATACCCTTGGACAAAAGAGAGTTGCTGTCATACCCTTTAAAATTGACACCTTCTTAAAATCTCTTAGGCAGACTGAAGCTTAAACTACCCTATTTTGTGTATGTATGTACACATACATGTATATGCACATGTTCATGGTAACTGCCAGATAAGCCTTAGTATTTTATTGAAAGGGGTTTTTTTGATTCTTGTAATTTTGTTTGTTTGGTTTCCTATATTTGCATATTTTACTCTTTAGCCTGAGTTATTTTGAAGAGAAACACTGTGGACTAGTGGATAAAAATTTGACTTCAGAGACAGGAGGTGGCATAGAGATGGAGCACTGGCTCTAACTAATGTCAGGAAAGCATTAGTTCAAATACCACCTCAGATCCTTATAAGCTGTGTGACCTGGGCAAGTCATTTAATCGCCATTTCCTGGAAGGAAGGAAGGAAGGAAGGAAGGAAGGAAGGAAGGAAGGAAGGAAGCAAGGAAGGAAGCAAGGAAGGAAGGAAGGAAAGAAGGAAGGAAGGAAAGAAAGAAGGAAAAAGAAAAAAGAAAAATAGCTTCAGAGCAAAGAAAACTTGGGTTCAAATCCTGTCTGTGATACATACTGTCAGTGTAACCCTGAGCAAAGCACATTAATGCCTAAGTGCTCTAGGCAGTTCTAAGACATTTCTTCATCTGGAGGTTCCCTACACCATTGTAGTTACAGGTACAATCACACTCTCATTTTGAAATGAATGTCAAATTACATTAATCAAAACATAACTGCTTCTGAGGTTCTACTAAAATCTCAGACTATTGCATTTGCATCACAGCTAGGTCAGTTCCTCTAATTTATGTTTTCATTTTAGCTCCAGGTACTAGAGGGCAGAATGGATTAATTTAGGTATGGGGCACCTGCAGCCATGGGGCCACATATGGGTGTGGCTATCCGACTGAGTTCAAGTTTTACAGAACAAATCCTTTTATTGATGTGATGTGAAGTTTGGATTAAGTTAAAGGGCCACGCTTGAAGACCTAGAGGGCCGCATGTGATTTCAAGGGCTCAGGTTCCCCACTGCTGGCAGGTTCAAAGAATCCCTTCCCTCTGCTTCAGGATTTCCCTTTCTCATATCCCACCACCCTTCTAAACAGCTTTCCTGCCAAATCCCATTTCTATTTACCCCTTCCCAGATGAAAGCAAGCAAGTGGAGAGCTGGAGTATCACTCCACTCTGGACCCCTTTTCTTGGTCCTGGGTCTTCCATCCTCTTACCTGTCTTCTCCTCCTCCACTCCCTTACAAAGACATGGCTGCTCAAGTAATTTTGATGAACACATATTTACCAACTATAGTACAATCAGGTGTAATACTCTTGGGAATACTAGGTCTTACCATCTGCTCCAGCAAAGATACCCAAGGAACACATGACCCTCGTCAATTGCCCTGCATTTGAGCCCATCTATATAAATATCATCATCCTCAGTAAAAACATAAGATAACTTGAGAAGCAGTAAATACTTCACTTCTGCTTATGCTACTAGCACTTAACACAATGCTTACCAAATTATGTGTTTATTAAATGCTTTTTTTTTATTAATTCATTCGTTCATTCGCTCTTTGCTTTCATTGAGTTTAATGTGCTGACATGGTATCATGGATATGGTATAAATCTGGATTTCTAGCTTCTAATAGTTGTTTTCTACCTGAATACTCAAAACTCTTGCTATCCTCTGTGTTTTGGTCTTGTGTTCAAAGATTCCCTGGGCTATGTTTATAAAACACTGCACAGGAGGTGTAGTTGTAAAAATTTTTAAACAAATAATGAGTTTCTGTGTACATCTCACACATATAATTTCAAATTTTAATCCCCTTTGTATCAGAGATTTGTATAAGGTCATTTCATATTCAGGGTATATTCTGAAAAATAACTAACCTTTTACATAATTTACTGAAACAGACATCAGTGATAAGTTTGTAAATAGGGTCAGTGTTATGTTGAAAGCTGCCAGAAAGACCAAAAAAGCAAATTCTAAACAAATGAAAGGGGGATTTCCGATTTTAAAAAAAGCCTATGGATTAAATTGATAGCATTTCATTTTAGACTAGACTTGATTTAAAATCTCTGAACATTTTTAAGGCAGATATTGGCCAAATTCATTGGATCACACTGAAAAGCACGTCCTATAAATTGGATTTTTATTATATGTAAACCATTTGATATTTTATTTCTAATCTTTTTCTGTTGAAAATAGAGTCATTTCATAGGTTTTCTTTTAAAGAGCTTTGTCCTGTATCTTATTCAAAATGTACTGCTTTGTGGTTTTAAAGTGAAGAGATGGTTGATATTAGGAAGTGTTAATGGAATTCTTTGGGCTAAACATACCTCAAACTCCAGAATGGGCATTGGACCACATTATTTCTAGGCATTGATTATCTATAGACTTTAAGAAATGTGGTTTGTATATATAAATGGGTGGGGTTCTTCACTGCAAACCACAAAACACATTCCAGTGGATCAGCTTTCCTTCCTGTATTAAATTTATTTTACTACTTACCTCTGACACGAAAATAAAAGTGGTATCAGTCCTATTGCCAAAATGTACATTTATTTCATGTTTTTCAGCTTATCTTTCTTTTAAAAATTGTACCTCTTGTATATTAAGGTGAAAACTCAAGCTGTGTATTCAAGACTTGTTTTTCCCGGTAGAATTATGTCACTAGCAAACACTATAGATATCCATCAAAGTGAAACCTACAAGGACATAAGAGCTCATTATTAGAGAACATTGTTTATAACCTTCAGATGGCTTTCGAGTTTCTTTCATAATATGACCAAAAGAAATGGCAAAACAGCACACATTGGAAGTTAAAATCCTTACATAAATTATAGCTTTTAATATTAATTTTAAAAGCTAACAATTCTGTTTTTGTTTTATTTTGAAATAATGAATCACCACAGCCTGAGATCATTATAATAAAAGCTTATAGTGGGTACCAGTCAGATAAGGTCAATGGCAGCTTCAGGTTATCAATATTGATTGAACTTGGCTAGAGTATCATAGCTAATAGAAAATAATAAATTCAGACAGGAAGCTAATCTGGGGAAGAGAACATAACTTCTTTGATTAGATACCTAAATATTTTTAATAAAATGCATTATATAAATCCTATGGTGCTGTGGAGCACATTTCCTGCAGTTAAAAAAAAATTACAACTGTTTCATATAATTTGCAATAATAAAAGAAACATTACTTATTAATTTATGTGTGTACATATATTTATAATAGAAATGATAATTTTAAATTTACCTTCAAAGAATCTCAGAGATGGAAAAACTGCAACAATAATAATCTAGTCCTCCATAAACATATATACATGCATATAAACAAATACACATACATACATACACATAATCTGCTTTACGAAATCTGTTAGAAATATTCATTCAGTCTTTGCTTGAATACTTTCACTGAGGAGGAACCCTCTACCTACTGAAACAACACACTCCACTTTTGAACCCCTTTAATAATTAGAAAGATGGGGGCGGCTAGGTGGTGCAATGAGTAGAGCGCTGGCCCTGGAGTCAGAAGGATCTGAGTTCGGATCCGACCTCATACACTTAACACACACAAACAAAAACCTAGCTGTGTAACTTTAGGCAAGTTACTTAACCCCAATTGCCCTCCAAAATAAAAGCAAAAAAAAAAAAAATTAGAAACATGTTATTCCTTATATGTTTTTTTTTCCTCTCCTCTTGGAACAAGTAGAAAAAGTCCAATACTTTTTCCACACATGGATACTTCAAATACTTTACTCAAAACTATTATCATGTCCCCTCTAAATCTTCTTTTCTCCAAGTTAAACATTTCTAGTACTTTTAGTCAATTTCCATGTGACTTGTTCTTAAGATCTCTTGCCATTCTGTTAGCCATCTTCTGGATACAATCTTTCTAAAATGGTTCCCAGAACTGAATATGGTTCCTTGAAATTGAACTAGAAAGGGCAGACTAGTACTAAAGGTCACATTATTTTTTTGCTAGCTTTGTTTTGTTAAAACATTTGTTAACTCATGTGGATCTTGTAACTCATGTTGTACATAAATAGTAATCCCCCTACCCCTATCACCCCCCACCCTGCCATGCTCCATCGTTTTTCTATCCTATAAGACTTTAAAAAAAAACAAAGCAACAACAACAACAAAACAGTCTTGAATACTGCATTTTTCCACATTAAATTTCATTCCATTAATTTTAGTTCATTTCTTTAACATGAAAAAAAAATTTTATCTGTTCTTTGTCATCTAAAAATTTAAATATGCCTTCTAGCTTCATGCCAAATGCAAATTTGGCAAGCATATCTTTTAGAGTTTTATCCTAGACATTGATAAAACTACAGGAAGAAAAAAAAGTACAAGACAAAGAATAGATTCCTGGGATGCTATACTAAAGACTGCCTTTTAAGTTAATTGGCTACTACTGTTTTATCATGTCATATTCCTTAAATTCTTATTATTTAATAATGATTAACCTTATTCACAAACAAAGGTGATATTAAAGTCACCTTAGTCCCACCTCTAAATTTTTTGACCATCTGCACTTTCTTGCTTGTTCCCTTTTGTGACCAATGTTCATAGTTAGAAGTAACTGATTAGAATTAGTAATACAAAAAATACAAACACAATTATTTTTTTTTCCTTTTTGCAAACCTTGTCCAATGGAGATTGAACTTGTGATCTTGGTATTGTTGCCATCAAGATTTAACCATATGAGCTATCTGGGTATTTGAAGAGAGATAAATGTTACTCTACCTATTTCTCAAGTGAATAGAATAGCCTAATGTTATTACAAAATTGGTTGTTGTGTCCATTAATGCATTGGCCAATGGTTTCTAGAAATTTTGGTTTCTCTGCAGAAAAACTATTAAATTTGGCCAACTTTATCTATTTGTTCATTAGTTAGTATTATATAGACTGTAATTCTTGGAGGTAGAAAGATTTTAATTCAAATTTTGCCTCCCTAAGACATGAGTTGCTGCTCTATACCAGTGAATAGAATTTTTTTCTTTATTGTGCTTTTTTCTCTATTAACTTTATCTCCAAATATAGCCTCTGCTCCAGTAAACTGTCCCATTTAAAAAGAATTTTACTTTTTTAAAAAAGAGGGAGGGGGTTTAAATATTTAACTGTTCAGCAAACTGTTCAGTCTTATTTCCTGCATCTGACAATATCTTCAATATTCTATGCTCATAGTCCCCCATCTCTGCAATGCAGAGTTGTATGTCCATTTTCAAATCTCTTCCTCGGCCAAGTTTGGTCATTATAATCAAACAGAATTAAATTTCATAGTATTATTCATTCTGTTTTGATTGAATCATTATGTATAATTTACTTGCTTCTGCTTACTTTACATCATTTAATATTAAATCTGCCCTTGTTTCTCTGAATTCTTCATATTAATTCATATAAGTGCAGTAATATTCAATTACATTCATGTGCTGTATCCTCTTGAATAATTCCTCAATAGGTGGGTATCTGCTTTGTTTCCAATTCATTGCTATCATTTAAACTGTTGTGATAAATATTTTAGAATATATGAGAACACTATGTCTATATTCCTTGGGATATATGTTAAGCAATAGGATCTCTGAGTCAAAGGGCATGGATAGCTTTTGAAAAATGGTTGGATCATTCACATCTCTACCAATAGTGCATTACCTTGCATATCTGGGGACTAGAGTTGCTATACCAGGCATTTTTCAACTCAATGAAATCATTCCTGGTGTGGGAGGTGGGGGAAGATAGCTTTTGGCAATTCATAGATGGAAAATTCTACAAAGTAGAAAATATTTTCCTGGGTCAAGAATATATTTGAACCTGTTTATCAGAGAAAATTTGTAAGCACTTCCTTTTTTTTAATTTTGAAAGCATTTTTACTAAGTTTTTCCCCCTGTGCTATCAGGAACATGAACATCCCCATAATTGAAATGATCGTGTGTAGTCTGACCCTAATTGAGGAAGTTTTATATTAGTTTCTTACCATGCAATCGTAGAAGCAATTATGGACACTTGTCCTGGGGCTTCCATAGCACAGGTGTCCCTGCCTGATTGTCATTTGGTAATTACAGCAGTACTCCCAACTACTCTTGAGCATCAGTTAAGCTATACAACATACTTCATGTAAGTGAAGTCTCCTTGGAAGTACAAGTAAATACTTAATTATGTAGTCTGCTGCCACGTATGAGGCTGTCCTGTTTTAAAGTAGGGAATATGCAAAGCTTAAAAAATAACTGATCATTGAGCTGAACGAACATTATTGAAAATGAACACTGCCTTTTCAAGGAAGCTTATAACTGGTAGAAAAATCTAATGGGCAATTAAAACATTGCAACTAGCAGTAGGGCTCTTCTGAAATATGCAAGAGACCTTAAATAATAGTGAGATGGTGGCATTGCCAACTTTGGGATTTTTGTTTTTTCAAGTCTTTGAAGTCTGACTTTGCAGAACAGATTGTAAATCTCTGGCCCATTACACACCTGCAGAGATTTTGGTGTTTTATTTCTCTTGGGTGAAACTGCACAAGCCCAAACCATGTTAATCACTGTCAGAACCAGTTGTATAAAATGCCAAAATGCAGTCAACCAAGTGTTTTATAATAAATATGACAATGCAGTCAGAGTGTTGTTTTGTTAGGCTTTTTATTTGGGGTAATTTTTCATGTACATTCTTTGAGAGAAAATAGTCCTAATGCTTGCCAGCCTTATTTTGTAAACAGGGTTAAAGTCAACAAGCTGTGTATATAAAGATTCTAGGTAGAATTTGATAAATTCATCAAGATACTAGCAATTAAGTGTGTCTACTGGGGCATTTGCATTAAGTACTTTTCAAATAAAAATTTAAAAATCACATATATATACTTAACTGGAACATTTTTGGGAAGACTCAGTATCATCCTATCGTTATTTGGTGTGAAACTTTCCTTTAATTTTGGAATTGGTTTAGATGATCAACAAGAATGTATACATACATATATGTACACATATATACAAATGTAATGGGAATGGGAATTTGAAGATCTTCCCTGCTTTGAAAATATACCCTGCCCCCTAATAGGCTGAACGTAATTTCATGGAGCCTGTGGTGGGAGGAGTTTGCTGAAGAGTGGAGCAGAGCCCACAGGAAGGTGGGAGTCAGAGCAAGCTAGATGGTTAGGGGGAGAGGATGCTTCTGAGGGAGACAGATAGGCTTATGAGTAAATACTGTTCTTGTGTTGGTTTGTGGGAAGGCTAAAGGATGCTGAGGCTCTCTGTGCTGTTATGGCTTATTAACTTCTTTGTTGCTATGATGGAATCGGATTACTGGCTTGGGGATTCAGTTTTCTGGCGTCTAAATAAATGTTCAACTTCTGTCTTCTATATGGAGAATCTGTTTATTTTTCGACCGAGCACTAATCAGATATACTTATCATGACCATGGGCACTTTGAATATTGCATTGGTTCTACAATGTATGTGCGTACGTACACATAATCTGATGAACAGCTATCTTTATATTTCATGTAAATTTCTCCTATTCTGAAAATAACATTTAGTAAATCAACATTACATAGTTTTTATCATCGGTTAAATATGTAATTAAATTATTTAGCCTTTCATTTTGTGTGCAATTTTTTAATGAATTTATAAATTTATAGTTTATTGCTCACAAGACTCTGTGGATTTTTAAAAGCATATTTATAACAAAAATATATCTGGCAAATAGTGGACAGGTTTAAAATAGACTACACTGGATTCAGAGAAAGATGAATGATTTTGATAATGGAGTATTTTAGCATGCAGCTCTTCCAATATAAATTATTATCCATGTCCCTTGAAGTGTTCATCCCCATCTAGAATTTAAGCATATAACCCAAAGCTAGGATTGCCTTTAGCACTAAAAAAAATAGAATCATTTCAAATGTGTTAAATCTCTAAAATAGTTCATACCATTGTGTTTATGTCTTTATCTTATTTGTCATGTTCTAATTTTATCATAATACTTTTTGTACATATTATATCATACCTACTGAGTTATAATCTCTTTGAATCAAGATTTGGGTCTTATTTCTTCTCTGTATTTCCAGCAGCTAGCACATAGCTTTATATATAGGAGATGTTGAATAAATGTCTATTGAATTGTATTTTATTCAAAAAAATTTGTTGTATATATGTTATGAGTTTGGCAGAGTGGGGTATATGAAAAATACAGTATACGATTCTTATACTAAGATAATAACATTCAGGTAGACAAAGCATATATACACACATAAATGTACCTATATATTTCCAGCATTATGTATTTATGTATGTATACATATAGCCACATATGTATCTGTATCTTTGCATAATATAACCATGTATAGTATATTTATAAATATAGAAGAGAAATCAACAGGATTAAAACATCTACTATAGTAGCATTATCATAGCACCATATATACGCATGTATATGCTTATATGTGTATGTATACACATATGTAAATATAATATATGTTCACTACTATGCCAATATCTATTTCTGCATCTATATGTCTCTATATGTCTATAGTAAAATGGCAGACACTTTATTCTACTTTGCTCCTATACATTGCTGCCAGTACTTAGAAAGCAGACATAATATGCTTGTGTTTTCCTATTTTAAAAATATCCATGCTACACAAAAATAATGGGGGGGGGCAGAGGGGAAATGTGGAAAGAATACTGTCTCTCATCAATTACTGGAAGCAGAGAATGCAATGTCTTAAGGTTGGAAGAAGGAATCATATGTTATTCTCCTTTCTGTCTTGGGAAATGGCTATTCCTATTCTTTAGCACACAGCTGATCATTGAGCTGAATGAACATTATTGAATTACCCACAAAGATTAATTTAGAATACTCTCTTTACAGCCCCCTAGTAAAAACTTCCTTTCAATATTTTTTGTAATTACAAGTCATTATTAACTACATTTTGTGTATAACTGGGGCTCTTGCATACTTACAGCTTTTTTTTTTTTCAGAATCAAGGCTCAAAATTATACATCTCCAACTATTGTTCAGGGATGATAGAAAGTCATTGTGCCCTTCACAGACCACTAGCTTCTGATGATCTAATTTCATCTTTAACAATAGTTACAGGAAAGGAAAAAATACAATATTAGGAAGTGATGTTTTAGCTATTGTGCATGTAAATGATAGAGGGGAGTGGGTTTAATATTACCTAGGCCAAACAATTTAATGACATTTCTCAGGGATTCTATTAACCAACATTTAAAAAAACTAGTATTATCCAGAACAATAGGGGACTGCTAGGCAGAAAAAAAAAGGGATCTGCATACATTTCTGAAGAATTATGACTATTTTATTTAATGTAGAACTAACTTGTTTATTCTCTCTGTCTCTCTGTCTCTATCTGTCTCTCTCTCTCTGTCACTCTTCCTATTACACACACATAGACACAGACACACAGACACGCACAAGAAAATAATTGAAAAATATTTCCCTATATATGTCCTCCTGCTTATACTGCCTGGTTCTAAGGATTTCTCTAAACAATGGGTTTCTAACATTATTATTATAAGGATACAGAACTTTTAAAATTAAAAGACCATCTTGAGGTTCCTTATTGGCACACAGGAGACAAAACATCACAATTTCCTTCTTTTCTATTCAGATGCCTCTCATTGATCTCTCTCATTTTTTGTCTTCTTCCAACATTCTTTCAATTATAAGTTGAGTTGCTAGACAATCCCTGCTTTCAACATACATTCAGAATATTGGGTTGTAGTGGTGAACTGGCATTACAGGATCTGTCTGGTCCATATTTCCGAAATCAATCAAATAAAATTTGAAAGGAAAGGAAATTCCTTTTCAAGCAATTACAAATTAATTTCCTTTTAATCTTTCTAATTTTCAGATCTCTGTGATAAATTTGGTATACAAACAAATTCATGAAAGAATTAGAAGTATGAGGAATGGGGGAAATGTTATATTATGCATATATGTTAACACAAATATTCAAAAAGGAATTTTTACTGACTACTGGGTCATGCTAAGTAAATCTCTCTTCTTTAATTAGGATGATTATCTCGAAGATGAATAAGAATAGACATTTCAAAGTCAATATATCCCAAAATAAAGTCTTTATAATTTTCTCTAAACCCACCTATCTGAATTTCCCTATTTTTTTTTGATGGCCAATGATAATCATGCAGTTTTGCACCCTCAATGTCTTGCTAGGCTTCCCTCGCTCTCACTCAACCCTTATGTCTAGTCATTTCTGCCTCCATAATATCTTTTAATATGTCCCCTCTCCACTTCCTGAGACGCCATTCTAATTCAAGTACACCTCTTCTCTTACCTGAACTAATGCACTAGTCTCTTCTTAAGTCTTTCCTTTCACCAATCTATTCTTCACTTAGCTGCTAAATTTATTTTTCTAAAGGACAAATCCCCTACTCAGAAACTCCAGTGGCTCCCTATTACTTCTAGGATCAAATATAAAATCTTCTGGCATAGAAAGATCAATTTATTAACCTCCTATTATGTGTAAGGAACCATTTAACAAAAACTGCATTATTGTACATTTTAAATCCATTTTCCTTTGTATACTTTTCAGTGGAGCTGTGAGATGGCCACAAAATAAGGCAGTAGAAAAAAGAACTCCATTCTTACAAAAACAGCTGTGGTTCACGTTTGGCACACTTCTCAGAGTTTGCTAACTCCCTTAAACTCTGACAATTTGGAGCGTGTTATAAATTCTGTTCTATGATGTAGAATGTACCATTCCAGGGCTCACTTTGAGAAGTGTTGTGTGATTTGACCAGATGAGACTCTGGGCAGCCATTGAGAGCCTCCCAGCTTTGAAAACCCAGATGTTGATGCTTCCTTCTCTGGTAACTGACCAGAAAAGCAGATCTAGGGGCTGAGCCAAGATGGTGGACTAGAAGCAGCACGTCGAAGGTACTCCCCGCCCAGATCACCTCCAAACTATGTAAAAGGGGACTCTGAACAACTTCTGGAGCCCCAGCACCCATTGAATGACACAGAGAAGCTAACCTCCCGCTGAGGACAGCCCAGCAGCGCTCTGGGAGCCAGCAGCACAGCACACAGTGTGAGGAGAGCTGAGCCCAGGTCCGCTTTGCAGTTTTAGCCCCTGGGCAGCCAGGCCAGCAGCCGACTGGAGGGACCCCAGAACACCAGCTGCTGTGGCAATTCCAGATTATCAACACAGACAGGCCTAAGACAAAGCGAGAGGTTAGTGCCCTATGGACTTTAGGACCAGTATTTGGGAAACACGTCGGCTTCCTCCCCTGGGGGCTAGAAGCCACTGAGGAGACACCATTTTGCAGTTTCCAGTGGTGGCTCCAGCTCCTAGTCTGTGAACTGTAGGGAGATCCAGTGATCAGTCTTAGGGGGTAATCACTCTTGCTTTAACCTCCCTGGATCTGGATTGTGATCTGGGGTGGAGGTTGTGGGGGGTTATCCAGCTTGCCAGAAAGCTGTGAAGACCCCAATGTTCGGGACAGAAGCTCCCCTGTCTGGTGGCAGAGTCCTACTGTGGCAATAAGCCCAAAAGTCAAGTAATTAAGTGGCAACATGCCAAGGCAAAGGAAACAAAATAAACAGAAAAGAATGTGCCATTCCACATATCAAAAATGAAATTATTTCTTTTCCCTTTCAGGAGTAGAGCTGTGACACAGCTTTCATTCCTTGATTGACATTCTTTTATGAGATATATTGGGATAGAATTATATCTATATATTGGCCATCAAGGAGTCAGCTCAGTGGATAGAGTTCTGGGCCTTTAGTAAGAGCAAGATATGCAACAAATTAAAATAATATTCATCAATAGTAGTGATTAATAAATTATTATTTCCTTCCCCTTCAGGGACTGGCCCTATCCTCTATAGGTGGAGGGATATAATGCATTCTTTCCTCAAATTATACCTCATAGAATCCCATGCTTCATTCAAGACTCAGATAAGATGCTGTCTCATGAAATGCTATCTCTCATGGTATTTCAGGGAATCTGTGTACTTGGATGGGAAAAATACATCTTTATTCTGATATAATTGTAATACTCTGAACTTTATTTTATGTATTTAAAAAATTTGTTCTCAGAAATGGTCCACAGGTTTCACTGGACTACCAAAGAGGGTCATTGAGCAAAAATAAATAATAATATTTAAGAACTGTTGTTAGATGTGTGTGCTCTCTTTCCTTGTCAAATTATGATGTGCACAGTTGTTACTTTAAATGTTTATCTTCCCCAGTAGCATACATTTTTAAAGCAGAGATTTTATGGGAGTTTTTGTTTGTTTGTTTGTTTCATCTTTTCCCCAGCACCTAGGACATTGCCTGACACATGATAGATATTAAATATTATTGGGTTTTTGAAAATTGGATTAGATTAGCTCTCTTACCTACAATACTCATAAAGGATAGATTTAAACCTAGAAGAGACATTACTTTTAATGATGAAGAAACTGAAGCCCAGGGAAGTTAAGGTCACATGGAACTGGGACTTAAACCCACTTTAATCTCTAACTCCTAATCAAATATTCTTTCCAGAATTGATGTCACTTTATCTATGATATTCCAGGAGGGAAGAGGAACCTCAATAATAGTTTTTAAATTTTCAGAACTGGCTTTGAAAATATGACCTACATTCAGTAAGTTCCATATAAAGAAAAAAAGATTCCAAAACTACATTTTTGTTTGTTTGTTTTAGAAATTAATAGGATAACTACCACATAAGCATTGTTTTGTTTTAGGCCACTAATGGACAATGTATTAAATACATTACATTAAAATACAATACATTAAATATGGACCAAAGGAATTTTCTTCCCTCAAAGATGTCCAGTATTAAGGATGTTTGCTTGATTTTAATGAAGCTCAGTCATTAGGATTAGGTTACCTGTGTGCTGTCCATGGGAAGTGAATGTAAATCCTAGAACATCACCTATGAATTTAAATCAGAAAGCTCATCAACTTCTGTTGGCAAGGTGAAAGATAAAAGCCACAGAAGGTCCTTCCCAGCCTCTGTCACTAATGATAAACAGCATTAACAGCTTCTGTAGACACTAATGCTGCTATCTTGGGAACACAGGCAGCCACCAGGAGAAGTTTATAGCTTCTCTAATCATACCTTTGTTTGTCACAGATTGCCAAATAAAATCTCAACAAGAAAACAATAAATATTAACAATAGAAGGTCACATAAATATGTAGATCTCCAAATATGCAGTGCTTCCTTCATTGACCAAATATCATGTTCCTTATTATAAGCTGCTAATTTAGAATAAGGAAAATCAGCAAATTTTTAAAAAGGAAATTAAATGAAAGCTTTGCCATGTTCTATTATGTCATGAGCATTTTATGCTTAAAAATCAGGTGGTTTTAATAAAACAAATTCTTCAAAGTCGTAAAATATTTATTTGCTTAAAGGGATTTTTGAGCTGAATTAATGTCTTCAACTCTAGATATTAAAAATGTAACCTCTTTTCTCATTCCATTTTAAATTGAAAGCTTGTTGAATTCAATTTGAATGTGAAAATATTGTCTTCCAGCTCTATTTTCCCTAAAAACTAAATATTAGTTATACTGTTTCAACCATATAATTAGCAATACTATCATTTTCTGTATTATGTGTTACTTTTTGCATTTTATGTCCTATGCAAAGACCCTTTTATGATAGTATTCCCCTAACACTTTTTATAAGAATGACATTTTGTAATCAAATATGTAAATGTTAACTAGCGATTTCAATACAGGAAACTGTTGCGTATACATGTTCAGTCACTTCAGTAAACATGTTGAAAGAAGTATGTAAAGCTTGGAACTCTTTATAATTCTTTCTCATCTCAAATATTAAATTTCCGGTTTTCTGGACAGAATGCTAGATTCTAAATCAGGAGAGTGTGATGATGATGATGAAAATGAAGATGGCTCAGTCACTGTGATCATCAAGTGACTTATGGAAGTCATTTAATGTCTCTAGATTGTAAGTTTACTCATGTGATACTTTCCAGTTCTAAAATTTAATTAGTCTAGTAATTATCACATGAAAAATTCAGTTTGAAGTATTGAAATGAAAACATGAAAAAATATTGCTAATGTTAAATTTGATTAAGAACCTTGAATGTTATCCTAAAAAACTTGAATTAGGTAATGAAGTTACTGCAGTGTTCTGAGGACAATGTATATGAATATAAAACCACTGTCATAGATGGTTTTAATTATTAACTATGTAACCTAGTTAGGTTTGCATGAATGACAAAAGATACATTTTCACATCTAATCTAACAAGCATCATGTATGTAAATTCCATTAATCCAGAAGGGAAAATGTTTATCATAATTTACTAGGGGAAAAAATCCATCAAAATCCATGTACTATTCATGACATATCTGTATGTCATTCTTATTCATCAAAACTCGTATATTGCTATTTTGTCGTATCTTTTATTTTCATTTACATTTTTCGAATAAATATTTCTTTTTCCTGAAGACCTTTTGTTGTTAATTCATTTCCTTTTTGAAAGTGAAACCTGACAGTGGTAGAAAGGAATTCTGGAGAAAAAGAAACTTTAAAACATGCAAAGTAGAGGGAAATTAATTTTTTTTTTAAGCAATTGGGGTTAAGTAACTTGCTCAAGGTTACACGGCTAGTCATTATTTATGCGTGGGTGCTCATTTTCTGAGGCCGGATCTGATCTCGGGTCATCCAAACTCCGAGGCCGGCGCTCTTACTCACTGCGCCACCTAGCCGCCCCTTTAGGGCAATTGGGGTTAAGTAACTTGCCCAAGGTTACACGGCTAGGTTTTTGTTTGTATGGATTAAGTGTTGGAGGCCGGCTCTGAACTCAGGTCCTTCTGATTCCAGGGCCTGCGCTCTATTCACTGCGCCACCTAGCCACCCCTGAAATTAATTTTTAAAAAGGAAGAAAAGCATTTTTTTAATTTAAAAATTTCCTATTTGTTCTCTCCCAATTCCTTATATTGGGTCAGATGACTGAAGGTCCTTATTTTTTTGGTAAACCAACAAATCAATCACCTAAAATTTTTAACCTTTATAAAGAGTCCTTTTTGCTATTACTAATCATTAGAGAGAACTCTATATTTCTCTACCCTTTCAAATTTATATAAGCCTTTAAAGGATTCCATGCCTGCTAACCACATTCCTTCAGCCTTTAGAAGCTTCCAGCCTTTCATGTCACTAAGTTTGCTACCTCAGCTGGCACCAATGGGATTAAGCTTGAATCAGTTCAAAACCTCCGTATGGTTATGAAGACTGGGAACCAATCTATCTTCCCAGGAGTCAATCAAATGACCAGGGACACCCAATGTGTGGAAATTGTTAAGTTGGCTGTGAATTTTGTAGGCCTGCCTCCTTTCTAAATCAAATCTAGAGACTTCCAAACTAGTTCATGACTCCACATGTGGGCCAGAGTCCCTACTACCTATCATTAATTAATAAAAATTTGACAAATATATTTAGTCAGCTCTTTTGTGAAAGGCAAAGTATTTTTGGTTTAATTAGTCTAAATGTTATACATTTAATATGCTACAGATATCCACAGGTACAGGTGACAGATGACAGGTATCTATACCTAAATAAATTAGGAGTAAATGAAATACATCAGTACTTACCCAAAAGAGTATTAATTTGTAATTAATAAATGTGGCTAGCATATTTTTAACACATAGTCTAACTTCACTGTGCATTTGCTTATCAGATTACCAGGCTCCTGTCTTTTTGTTTTCCATTTTCTAGTAACTCCACAACTGTAGCATCAGGATTTATTATATATGTACTAATTACTTTTAATCTAGGAGGAACACATTATGAAAATATCTTTTAGGTTATTTATAATCAAATGTTTTCAGTTACTGAGTTCTAATGGAAATTTTGTATAGAGATACTGCATTTTACTTTTCTTTGGCACAGTAACAACTAGGGAATAAAATTTTGAAAAATATGCTTATTTGAGGACTAAATACATACATATACATATACATAAATGTCCTCACACATACACATTATGAATTATCTAATACATTCTTCCATTTTAGTAATTAAATCAAGGAGATAAAATTAAAATATCTATTAAGGCTACTTTTGTTATATGGTACATTGCACAAAGAATGGGGAGTTTAATAAACAGTTTACTAATTTTTGGATGAATGAATAAATGCATAGTGTTTGAATTGAAGATTATTGATTATATCATTCCTTGTTTTTCCTCAGCATTTTCTTTCCTGACTGGGATTAAGGTTGAGCTAGTAGGATGGAATTTAATTTGTGAAGAAGAACCTTTAAAAACATCTGAGTCCAAATGCATCATTCTCGATGGATTAACAAGCATTTATTAAATACCTGCTATGTGCCAGGGGCTATGCTCAGCACTAGGATATAAATCCAAAGGTAAACCAGGTCCTAATGGCTTTCATGGAGCTTAGACTCTCGTGGTGGCAGAAAACATGTTTTTATTAAACATGTACGTGTTTAATACAAAATAGATATAAAGTATCTTTGAGGAGGAACACTTGTAGTAGCTGGAGTAAGGAAAGGAAGATCAAGAAAGACCTCAGGTAGAAGGGGGCACTTGAACTAAGCTAAGAAACTAAAGATTCTGAGAGTTAGATGAGCAAGGTGTGCATTCCAGTCGGAGGGGAAGGCAACCAGCAAAATAGTACACAGGCAGAAGAGGGAGAAGATAGAAAATAAGAAGATCAATGTGCTGACTACCATGTGTGTGGTGTGTGGATAGAAGTAATGTTCAGTAAATCTGGAAAAGCAGTCTGGGGGCAGTGAATGTCTTTAGAGATGAGTTTATCTCAAATCACAAAAGAAGCTATTGAAATTTACTAAAGGGAGGGGCTGGGAGTGACATAGTCAGAGTTGTCCTTTAGAAAAATCAACTTGGTGGTTGTGTGAAGGATTTTTTTCCTGCCATAAGAGATAGACTTATGGCAGGGAGACTAAATGGAACAGTATTTTAATAGTTCGGAGAGGTAATAAGCATCTCTGTGTGAGTAGAGAGGAGGAGGACATATTAGAGAGATAGACAGGTAAAAATTACATGGTATGATGATTGAGAATGGAACATTAGAAGTTTCTATGTGATATACATGACAACATGGCAATGAAAAGAGCACTTACATAGGCTTTAGGATATTGGTTCTAGTACCAGATACAGTATAATATAATAAAAATAAGTATTTATTAAGTATCTGCTGTATGCCAGGTAATGTGATAAGCACTGGGGATAAAAATTAGAAAAAGCAACAAGCCTAGCAGTCAGTGATCTTGCAATCTAGTGGAGGAAGACAAAACCCAAAGGAAGCTAAAAAGGAAGGAGAGACAGAGAAAGTTTCTTTCAAGCACTATGATGATGCTGGAGTATAGCTTTAGGGATTTTGTATCAGCTGCTCAATGTCCCACCATCTGTGGAAACAGCCACTGCTGCTGCCACTGCCACCGCCTTCACTGCCCCAGGGCGGGGGTCAGACCACAGTATGCTTTCATTCAGGTCACACAGAGTATTCCCACTGACCTTTTACTCTGTCTTTGGCATTTGTGGGTTAAGAAGTCTGGAAAACACCACAGCTGCCAGTGATTCAGTCCTTTGAGGTCTGCTCTGGCCCTGTCTATGCCAGAGGGGCCCATGCCAGACTGTGCTCTGCTCCTACTCTGGTGCTATATACCCTTCCTGTCAATTTTCCAGGCTGTCTTGGGCTGGAGATCTGTCATTTTGTTGGTTCTACAGCTCTAGAATTTGTTTAGAGTCATTTTTACAGGTATATGGAAGAGTTTAGGGGAGAGCTCAGCAAGTCTCTGCTTTTACTCAGCCATCTTGGCTCTGCCCTCAGCCCAAATATTTATCACTATGTATAAATAACATGGGAATTTAGAAGCTTTGAATGTTTTTAATTCAGCTTTGCACTTATGGCCAGAACCAAATTAGACTTTTTATTTTTGCTAAATCCAAAATATGTTAAAGTTTATTCAGACATACATATCTAATAATCATATAAAATACCAGTTCCCAAAGTTTACCCTTAAGGTCTTGCTTATGTATAGAATCTACATTCATATCTATTCTCATCCAAATTAAACTCATGAAAGTTGGCTTACAGTTGCATGATTCAAGAAAAGGACTGTAGGCTGAAGAATTCATTATATACTGTTAAGCCAATAGTTATACAAATAAAACTTTAAATTAAACAAAAATAATGCTAAGCATAACACATACTATTTAGGAGATATGATGCCAATTGTTCTGAGGGTTAGCAGTGAGATCAAAGTCAGAGTAAATATTTTGCATTTTTCTAGCCTAGTTATTATAGAATAGCTTTGAAATTAAAGGTTATGTTTTTGTGTTCCCTTTAGGGTTTGATCTGTGTTCCCTTTGAGAAGCTGTCCCTAGGTTTGAAAACTTTGGGGACAAATAATCTAAAGCTGTTGACTTTCATGTCCACTTCTTAAAACACTGCATTTTAATGCAATTTTGTTGCTGCTTTAATGAGACCAGCTGTATAATTTCACTTTTCTTTGCAAGGGAAAAAAAATCAGAGAAAAACGAATAGCCTTTAGTAATAACAAGACATTCAACAAATCAATATAATATCCATCAAAGACATCTGAATTCACAAGACCGAGAAATTGTGACCCATAAGATTGTTTTCTTTTTAAAGCAACAAACATAGATGTTGCTCAGCTCTTTATGTTCTTGAGTGTGATCTGTCAGATTCATTTTGTACTAGAAGCAACAGTTAACATTACAAAGACTAGAGCAATGGTCTTTCATTTCAAAACTGCAGTTGATGCCACATTTGGTCTTCATTTTTTCCTCTTGACCTATCTCATTCCCTGACATCTTTTGAAAATGCACATTCTATGCAGGAAAGACTTAGCAAACATTCCTATTTTCGATCTGTGTGTGGCAGGCAACAGCTGACTGAATGAGTCTTCTTAAAAAATAAGATGTCTCATGATAACCAGGATGTTGATTCACCTTTCAAAGGGTAAAGTTCAAATGTCTTCCCCATATTCAATAAATCATCTTTGCTCTGGTGTGTACATTATTATTGACCAGTAGCAGCAGTAAGACAGTTGATATTTTCCAGATATTAAAAGTGATTACTGACAAGGACAAAGAAATAGGAAAGAATAGAGAAAGATGCGTAAGGCTTCCAGTAACTCCTTCAAGTTATTCAGATATCACTTTCTGCCAAGATTCTAAAAGATCTTGTCAGATAGTCCAACTTTTTTAAACAGCATGACTCTTTTCAGTTTAATACAAGAATGAGTTACACTAATACAAGTTAAACAATGAACCTGAAAGAGTTAGATTATACAAACTGTAAGGTTTTTAAACTTATGACAAGGGACAGAAGGGACATTTCCTACTCATTGCAAGGAAACCCTCACTTAAACTCCATGAACCCAAAGCACTTAAAACCCATGAACCTTTGGCTAGTCTCTTTAGCCAGTCTATTTTGATGAGGATTTGACCCATATTTTTGCCCTGGTCACCCTGTAGCTGAAATACTTCATCTCCTGGATGCTCAATTATAAAACCATCACAGGAAAATTTCTTTGAATACCTTTATTAGTTTCTTTTTATTGTAATCATCAGCAATCCTCTGGATAGTAGTGAGGGTCTTCCTGCCATTTCTCTGTTGCATTCTTATATGTATATAATTCCTCCTCAGCAAGAAACATATCATCACAGTTACTTGCAATAGCAAAGGGGTTGAAAGAATGGAGGTTCTATATAGTGGACATGTTATAGGATTCCTTTTCCTTGGTGGAAATGGCCTGGGGAAGGCGGTGGTAGGAGAAGGACTCAGTATGGGGAAGAAACCTGGGGAACTGAGGCAGTATAAGGGGGACACTATTGAAGCCTCAGTCATGGCTCAGTGACTGGGGCCTCAGATATCCTTATGAGCAAAAGAAGACTGACATTTTTTTGTAGAAAGAAAGCAGTAGGAAATTAGGTTGTTCAGTTGTTTTAGTAGAGTTCAATTCTTCATGATCCCATTTAGGGCTTTCCTGGCAAGAAAGTGGTTTGCCATTTCGTTCTTTAGTTCATTTTACAGATGAGGAAACTGAGGAAAATAAGGTTGACTTGCACAGGGTCACACAGCAATTAAATGTCTGAGGTCAAATTTGAACTCAGGTCTTCCTGATTCTAGACTGGGAACTCTATCTAAATGCCCCAGGAAATGTATCCTTAGACTTAACATGAAAATATACAACATATAAGCTAAAATTCTTAATTTGTGAAAGTATTTTTTATGAAGGACCTCTTACTGTAATGTCTTACTGTTTACTGTTCCATATTAGACTATAAGCTCTCTTAGGGTATTATATATATTTAAAAATTTTTTTACCATCACCAAGCATAGTGCTTCGCAAATACTAAGCACTCTGTAATTAAAGGATTAATTAATTGATTTTTTTAGCTTCCAGATGATAGTTGTGAAATATAAAAGACTCGTGCAATAATATTTTCCTATTTATGTTTTCTCAAAACTTTTTTCCTTTTCAGCATTCTTTAGTTCTTTAAAAAATGAAAACACAAAAATTCATGTTAGAGCCTAATACTAGTCAAACTAAAATACAAAGTAAATTTAAACTTATTATAACTATATGTGTAATAAGCATATAGCATAGTGTATAACATGCTAGACCTGGAATTGAGAAGACACAATTAAGAATTCTGTCTTTAGTTTCTAGCTGTGGTCTCAGGGAACAGGTCATTTAATTTCCTTTGATTTTTGTCTTTTTTGATGGGGTAAGGCAGGGCAATTGGGGTTAAGTGACTTGCCCAAGGTCACAAAGCTAGTATTAAGTGTCCAAGGCTGAATTTGAACTTCTGACTCTAGGGCCAGTGCTCTATTCACTGCACCACCTAGCTGCCTCTCCAAAACATACTTTTAATAAATTTCTTTTATGTATAATTTCCCTCCAGTTCAACAATTGTCTTTCTTGTAATTTTACTTCTGAGAAAAAAAAATAATGGAAGAGAGAAAAAAATTATCACAAAGATTATGTGATTGAGATTAGCATTATATGTCAGTTAAAAATGAAATAAGAATTTTTCATAAAACGATAATTTTGGGGTGGCTAGGTGGCACAGCAAATAGAGTACCGTCCCTGGAGTCATGAGGCCCTGAGTTCAAATATGACCTCAGACACTTAACACGTACTAGCCGTGTGACCTTAGGCAAGTCACTTCACCTCATCTGCCCTGCCTTCTCCCCTCCAAAAATAAAAAAAAAACCAAGAGGGAGAGATAGTCTTAAATTTAATTGCAAGAGTGGCACAGTTGTAGACTTAAAAGTTTGCCTGTGTTGCTTACTAGCAGTGTGACTTTTAAGTTACACATGCTTATAATCTGTGTTCATAGAAGAAATTACCACACTAATATCCCAGGCCTTAATGTATATAAATATATAAGTAATGAAGGAGAAATGCAAAAAGCCCTAATTCAGCTACTCAAATAAGAACATACCTCTTTCAGGATTACTATTATTAAAACTTAATTTAAATAATAAATATATCTCTTTATCACAATGATTGGTTTTGTCAAGGCTGGTATTTCTACCCTAGAATAAGCACAGTGCTTATTTTTCTTTATTGTCATGCTTCTTTTCAAAGTAAGAATGCCCACTAATACATATTGAACTATAGTGTCTTGCAAAGGAAATAGAAGCAATGGACCTCACCCTTAAGAATTTATTCCTTGGGGGGCAGAGCCAAGATGGCGGAGTAGAAACAGCTCATCCAAGCCACTCTGCCCCCAGATTCCCCCCAAACTATGTAAAAGGGGACTCTGAACAACTTCTGGAGCCTCAGGACCCATAGAACAAAACAGAGAAGCTAACCTCCCACTGAGGACAGCCTAGTAGCCCTGCAGGAAGGACCAGTGCAGCACTCTGGGAGCCTGCAGCACAACGTGCAGAGCATGGGGAGCAGAGCCTAGTGGAGCCCAGGTCCCCACGAGCCAAGGTTTTAGCCCCAGGGCGGCAGGGCCAGCAGCCAGCTGGAGAGACCCCAGAACACTAGCAGCTGTGGCAACTCCAGAATTATCAACATAGACATGCCTAGGACAAAGTAAGAGGTTAGTGTCCTATGGACTTTGGGACCAGTATTTGGGGAATGCGTAGGCTCCCTCCCCTAAGCCGCTGAGGAGACATGCCATTTTGTAGTTTTCAGAGGCAGTTCCAGCTCCTGGCCTGCAATTAATTGTAGGGAGATCCAGCGATCAGTCTTGAGGGGGTAATCGCTCTTACTTTAACCTCCCTGGATCTGGATTGTGATCTAGGGTGGAAGTCGTGGGTGGGTTTACAGCTTGCCAGAAACGGAAGTTGCCCCCACACGTTCGGGACGAAAATTCCTCTATCTGGCCTTAAAGCCATAGTGTGGCAACAAGCCCAAAAGTCAAGTAATTAAGTGGCAACATGCCAAGGCAAAGGAAACAGAAAAATGCAACCCTAGACTCCTATTTTGGGGGCATAGAGCGGGAAAAGGACTGTGAGGTCAGAAGTCCTGCTCCAAAAGCCCCAGGGGAAAACATGAGTGGGTTGCAGGCCATAGAGGACCTTAAGAAGGACTTTAAAAATCAAATAAGAGAAGTGGAGGAAAAATTGGAAAGAGAAATGAGAAGGATGCAGGAAAAGTATGAAATGAGGGTCAACAGCCTGACTGAGGAAAACAACACCTTAAAAAATAGACTAACTCAAATGGCAAAGGAGGCCCAAAAGGGCAAGGAGGAGAAGAATGCCTTAAAAAGTCGAATTTGCCAGATGGAAAAAGAATCTCAAAAGTTCACTGAGGAGATTCATTCCTTCAGAGTTAGACTGGAGCAAATGGAAGCTAATGACTTTATGAGAAATCAAGATGCTGTTAAGCAGATCCAAACAAATGAAAGATTAGAAGGCAATGTGAAATATCTCATGGGAAAAACCACTGACCTGGAAAATAGATCCAGGAGAGACAATTTAAAAATTATTGGACTACCTGAAAGCCATGATCGAAGAAAGAACCTAGAAATCAACCTTCAAGAAATTCTCAAGGAAAACTGCCCTGATGTTTTAGATCCAGAGGGCAAAATAGAGGTTGAAAGAATCCACCGATCACCTCCTGAAAAAGATCCCAAAAAGAAAACTCCCAGGAATATTATAGCCAGGTTCCAGAATCCCCAGATCAAGGAGAAAATACTACAAGCAGCCAGGAAGAAACAATTTCAATATTGTGGAAACACAATCAGAATAGTCCAGGACCTGGCAGCTTCTACACTGAGGGATCGAAGGGCATGGAATATGATATTCCAGAGGGCAAAAGAACTGGGAATGAACCCAAGGGTCACCTACCCAGCAAAACTGAGTATTTTGTTTCAGGGGAAAATATGGTCATTCAGTGGAATAGAGGACTTTCAAGCATTCTTGAGGAAAAAACCAGAATTGAATAGAAAATTTGACATCCAGACACAAGAAGGAAGAGATGCCTGAGAAGGTAATCAGGGAAAAGAAATCAAAAGGAACTTATCAAAGTTGAACTATTTACATTCCTATATGGAAAAGCAATAAATGTGACTGATATCTTTCTCACTATGAAAATAATGGAAGAAGATTGTGTGGTCATATGAATACATATGTGAATGTGTGTGTAGATGGTTACAGTTATATATGGATAGAGGGCATAGGTTGAATTTGTTGGGAAGAGAGAATACTCAAGAGATGAAATTATGAGGTGAGAGAGGAAAGTGGCAAGAGGAGATGGGGAGAGACAGGGTAGGGTAAACTATCTCATGTAGAAGAAGCAAGGGGAAGTGTTTGCAAGGGAGGGGAAGAATAGGAAGGCAAAAAGGCAAAACCACATTCTCATTGAATTTGGTTCAGGGAGAGAATGACATACATACTAAATGGGATATCTCAACCTGCAGCAGAATAGGGGGAAGGGGGATGAGAGGAGGGATGATGGATGGGAGGGCATCCTTGGGGGAGGGGAGGTTGGAAGTACCCACTATAGAAGAGGGACAGGATCATGTAGGGAATGGACCAGGTGGGGGGTGGGATGAGTGGGGGGGAATTATAAGCAGCCTTGTACAATATATCTAGTATGATAATGTTTTGCATAGCTAGACATGTACAACATATACTGAATTACTTATCTCCCCAGAGGGAATGTGTGACAAGGGAGGAAGGAAATGGATCTGAAATTCGAGGTCTTAACATTTAATGTTTCAAATGCATATAAATACTATTATTAATACTCTTTTGCTTGTAATTGGGAGATAACATGTGCAGGCATTGGGACACAAAGATTCACCTTCCTCTAATGGAAAAGTCGAAGGGGGTATGGGAGAAGGTATGGGAGAGAGCAGATTGGAGGAAGCAATATCTTGTGGGACTGCTATTCTGGGAAGTTGGGTAGGGGAATAACGAGGGGAAAATGATTGTAACTCAAAATCTGGTGGAAATGAATGATGTAAAACAGAAGTTAATAAAGCATTTGCGTATAAAAAAAGAATTTATTCCTTAACAGGAAGGAAAGGTCTATGCTTACTGAAAGAGGTATATTAAACTATAGGTGATGACTGTAATTATCAAGTCAGGTGGGATTAATATAGAAAGGCTTTATAGAAGGGAGGGATCCCTGAGCCTGGTTTTGAAAGTGTGAACCTTGTTTACATAAAGGAGAAACTAAATTATTCTAGATCAAAAGAATATCCTTTATAGTGACTTAGAAGCAATAGAAGATGAATTTTGATTAAGCAAGTGTTAAGAGTGTTTTCTTTGCAACTAGGTCCAGATTGATGAAAATTATGAATCCCCTGAAGTAATCCCATTCCTGAAGTGATGGCATTATTCAGATTAACACTACATATCTCCATGGGGCTAGAACCAATTACCGTATTTTACACAGTTATAACTTTGAATAGGGTATATTTGAATACATGCTACCATTTCCCAGGATTTGACTTTTGTACTGACTGGGATCTAGCTGAAGAGAAGAACCTAAGATTACCAAATTACATTGATAGGTAGATAGACAGACAGACAGACTGATTGATTAAATATGGGTCAATTCAATTCAATTTTAAAAAATTAAGTACCTACTATGTATGAAGTGCTAGGAATCCAGAGAGTAGAAATGGAAATAGTTGCTGAATTAAACCTCTTTTGGCTTGGTAAGGAGAAAGAAACATGCCCACAAATAAATACAAACAAAAGGTCAAATAGCGTGTCATAAAGAATTGAAATGGTAGTAGATAATTCATACCTAAGAAGATCAGGGGGAAAAAGTGAACATCCTGAAGGAGATGATACCTTCCTAAGACTTTGAACAAGAGGAACATTTCAACAAACACTGTGATGCCTATTAAGACATTTCTTCTTTTATCCTCCTTACCTCCAACTCATAGATAGTAGCAGGTGATAATGATGCCCAATCTAATTTTCTTTTTTCATGTTTCTTTCTTAATACTTGCTACTATAATTCTTTGCTCCCCTTTCACTGGGCTGCTCCAAAGGGGCTTTACACCATTTGAAAATGGATAGATAGATAGATAGATAGATAGATAGATAGATAGATAGATAGATAGATAGATTCAGTCCTTCAGGCTTCCATTCCTTCTGACCTCAGCTTCGAAAATACTGCAAGCTTACCGGCCCTGAACCAGGACCTCTATCTGGCAATGTAAGAATTTTGGAAAACCATAACTTTGCATAACTGATTGCAGGCAGGAGGCAGAAACATGTTTACATTACTAGTACAGCCAACTTTGTTGTTCAGTCATTTTCAGTCATGTCTGACTCAGTGACTCCATTTAAGATTTTCTTGTCAAAGATACTGGAGTGGCTTGCCATTTCCTTCTCCAACTACAATTAATTTAGTGACATTAATAGACATTAATATACTGATAGAAAGTTTGCAAAGCATTTTGTATGTTATCTCATTTGACATTCAGAAGAACTCTATTGGTTAGATGGTATTATTATTTAGATTTTATTGTGAGGAAACAGGTCGAAAGAGGTTGTGACTTCCCAGGATTGCAGAGCTAGTAAGTTTCTGAGGTAGAGTTGGAACTAAGATCTTTTTGAACCTAAGTCCAATGGGAGTGACCTCTTTTTTTTTTTTTTTTTGCCTTTTGGAGGGCAATTGGGGTTAAGTAACTTGCCCAAGGTCACAACGGCTAGGTTTTTGTTTGTGTGTGCGTTGTGTCTGAGGTCGGATCCGAACTCAGGTCTTTCTGACGCCAGGGCCGACACTCTACTCACTGCGCCACCTAGCCGCCCCAGTAGTGACCTCTTTTGGAATGTAGTAGGTGAGGTAGGAGAGATAAAGAACAGAAAGGGCTCTCTGTGTACTTTTAACCTCATCATTGAGAAAAGCAGTACCTTTCCTACAGGCATGTGGCTGCTTATTCAGTTATGTCCACCTCTGTGACATAGACCGCAGCACACCAGACTTTTCTATCCTCCGCTATCTCTCAAAGTCTGTCCAAGTTCATGTTCGTTGTTTCCATGACATCATCTCTCTCATCCTTTCTCATCACCTTTTCCTTTTGCATTCAATCTTTCTCAATATCAGGGTTTTTTCCATCTTTTTCATCTTCTCATTATGTGGCCAAAATATTTAAACTTCAGCTTTGCTATTTTACCTTCCAGTGAATAGTCTGAATTAATTTCTTTACATATTGACAGAATCATTCTGCTTGCTGCCCAAAGGACTCTCAAAAATCTTTTCCAGCACCATAAAGCATCAGCTTCTCAAGTACAGAGACTGTTTCATATTTATGTTGGTATCTCCATTTACTGAAACAGTATGTCATAAACAAGAGGTGTTTAATTAATGCAAGGTTGATTAGGAGGGAGAATTTTTTTAAAAAGCAACTACCTGAAGTATTTAAGCAGATTTAGGGAGGTGCCATCAAAAGCCTGAGTTAAGAAGGCCATTGAAAAATCAGTGGATCAAATGGTAGAATGTACATGCAGGAATTCCATAGTTATACACTTGTTTGAACTAGCAGAATAGTTTTGTATTATGTAGATTTACATTGAACCATTTTCTGAGTCATGCATGATGTAGTCAATTAAATGGATCTATAAAGGAGATTGCCTGAGGTCCCTCCAAAATGTATTTTCCCATGGAAATTTAGCAATGATATTAGTTACTTTGGGACACTAAGAATAGAGCGAGTTAAATGCAAAGAAGAAATTAAATACGATTCTGTTTCAATATATTTGTCATGCTGGGGGTCAAGGTAGGGGGAATGAATAGTGGCAGGATTGTACAGATCAGATGATGTAAACTAGGAGTGCAGCCAACCAGAAAGGGACCTAGGAAATGCTAAAGATATAGATAAGCAGGGTATCAGATTCAGGATGATTAGCTAAGGGAGAGAGGAATAAACAGGTGTATACTATGTCTATTGGAAGGCCACATCTAAAGTATGGGGATAATAGATTCAGCACAAGGGGCCCAAATTCCAAAATCCTTTACACCTGATTCTTAGAATAGAAGATAAAATACATGTTTTCAGAAAAACTTAGCACCTTTCATTGAAATGAAATAAATAAAAAAATCCCCATACAAAAGACCAAGGGAATGCTTCCTGCTGAGAGTATCTGTATGTGTGTGTGTGTGTGTGTGTGTGTGTGTGTTAAAGTTACTAATTTCAGGGGAAAATCTACTGATATGATCGAATTCAGTGAAAGGACTGCACTTGAGGTCCTAGAGGGCCATATGTGACCTCCCCACCCCTCATCTAGCTAGACTCTCTGGATTATTCTGGATTATTATACTAACACAGACAAGGTCCCTTGAGGGGATATACTCCTCCCAGTATACACAATTAGCTCTTAGCAAAGACATTTACCAAATTATACAGTAAAAACAGTAAATATAAAACATCTTCTCTTAAATCTGGAGTATGCTCTCCCATGGACACAGGATCCTTGGGAAGAATTAGCGCCAATCTAAAGTACAATGACTGTGAGATATATATATATATATATATATATATATATATATATATATATATATAATATATATATATGAAACACATGTGACTAAGGCAACTCAACTCCAATACTGCAGGGCCTTGAAATCTTTTTTCTTTTTCCTTAAGGGAGTTCTATCTGCACTTCACCTCTCAATTTTCATGATTAGTTCTCTCTTGAATCCATAGTCAGCCTTTTTTTATACCATCAGATAGTGCATTCCTTGAAACTACTTCTGACCTCAAGTTAATATTTCTCTGTATCCATACCTTCTTGGAGCTTATGTGTCTGCTCCCTCAATTGCGCCTTGAACTCTGTCAAAGTAAATGGATGGAATGTCTCCTTATGGACAAATAACTGTGGCTAGACAACATGACCAATGTTGGAGGGAGAGAAGAAAATCACCTTTTCCCTTCCAAGAGGTTAAGGGTTGCTGGCTCACTCTTTGACTCATCTTAACTGGCAACTGTCTTCATGGCTTAGCCATTTCAAGCCTTGCAATGCCAAGTTTTCACTCTGTTCTAATTCAATGAGAGTGATGGGGGAGAGAGACATACACACACACACACACACACACACACACACACAGAGGCAAAGACAGAGAGAGAGGAAGAGAGAGAGAGAGAGAGAGGAGTGAGGACAAACATGAAGGAAGTTTATGCTTCATAAAAGGATCAGTAGATACCTTAACACATAAATGTTCATACTTCAATACATCATCATCTGTGATTATAGCAACTAAGTTGGGGGGAGGAGACCAAATACCTCTCTCCTTTATAAAACATAGGTTCTGAGGAAGAAATTTTATCTGAATTTAGCCAAAAAAGATGTGCTAACCATATGTGTAAATTTGATTTTGGTAGTGGAAAGAGGAAAGGGAATGGGAATTGTATATTCAATCAATATGCTCATGTTCCAGTGATGTTTGGAAATATAATTATTGGAAGTTTAAATAAGAATTAATCAGAGATCTATTTTGGAAAATACCTAGTTCAACCTTGTTTATACTATTGGATTATAGTACAGGAAAATCTATCAAATGAATAATGGTATAGGAAAGAATTGATTTTTTTTAGAGGTTCAATTTGTTAACAGTCATTTCAATGTGCTCCATCTGGTGTTTTGATGAAGTAGAGATAGAACACATTCTTAATAGGTCATCTTTGGACAGTCATATTGTTTTTTTATACTTTATCTTTAAATATATGGAAAAGTGATCCTTTGTAAGTCCTTTTAAAAGAATTCAACTTTATAGCAGCTGTATATCACTTTGTGTAATAAACACAGTCCTGAAATCTTCTATGTGAAAAAAAGTCTATAATTCACTTCATCTTATGTAGCTAAATTGAAAATGTGTTCTCATAGGAAATGATTGATTCTATATTCTATGGTCTCAGTCATTCAGTCAGTAAACGTTTATTAAGTACCTACTATAATGACTGGCATAAAATAATAATTGCAACAACTAGAAGATCTTATTGTCATAATACTTCAATACTAGAAGAATCTATGATCTCATAGATAATTCTTGCTCCATGTCATCTCCTCCTCAGAAATTATTGTTCTTATTCTATCATAAACCCTCAAGAAAAATACAGCTTTTGTCATGGAGACCTTCCTCTAGATCTTTTGACATATGGTGGTATGAGTGAAGCAAATGGATTATCTATCCATTATACTTTGTTCTTGATTCACTTGCATTACAATAGTAGACACTTCATAAATGTTTATAGACTGAAAGACTGACATGAAACCCCTGAATATAACTCCTCTGCTACCTCTTCTGAATCTTTAGAAATAAACTACATTGGGGCAGCTAGGTGGTGCAGTGAGTAGAGCACTGGCCCTGGAGTCAGAAGGACCTGAGTTCAGTTCCGGTCTCAGACACATAACACACACACACACAAACACACACACACACACAAACCTAGCCGTGTGACCTTGGGCAAGTTACTTAACCCCAATTGCCCTCCAAAAAGCATAAAAAAAAAGAAATAAACTACATCCTGCTTACCTACACCCACCTGATTCTCTCTGTTGCCCTTTGGGTCACTCACTATTTTGATTCTTTAAAGATTTTGCTGATTCCATGGTTCAAAGTATGGTGACTAGCAAATAGTAGATGCTTAACAAATACTTGTTGACTGAAAGAAAACTTGTGTTAAAGTTATGTATATGCATATGTTTGTGTGTGTTGGTGCAATGGCAAGTAAAGAAGTACTTAGCACCTTGTTTCAGCTATTTAATTATTTAGCACTTTCAGTTCAAGTTTCTTTTGAGCCTTTCCCATGATTATATAAAGTCTTTGTTAAGAAACAGGACTTGTGAAACCCATGGTGGGAGGAACTTGCTGATGCAACAGGAAGGGGCAGAATAGGGAGGAGCTAATGACCATATATAAGGAGAAGCCCAAGTTGGGAAAGAGCAGAATTGAGAAGAGGAACTTTGTGGTGGCCATGAACTCTGTTTGTTTGTTCTGTCTGTGTTCATTTTTGTTTGTGATACTTCGTAGAGAAACCCTGGGACCTTACTGGAAGCCCTGAATTAGGATTTTCTTCTTGTCTGTTTACAGAGGTCCTGGAAGAAGGTTTCAGAGGTCCTGGAACTGTACTGATGATGTGTGTTGAGTTTTCAGACCTTGTTGGTGGGTCTGTATTGATTTCACAGGCAGATAATGAATTGATGATGGTGCCAGCAATGTGTATGAATGTTATTGTGGCCCTATTAAGCTTTATCTTCCCAGAAACAGAAACTGTGAAGGATTTGAGGTGGATTGGACACTGTGAACTTCAATATGGAACTAGACAAGGACCTGGACAAGGAACTGGACAAGGAGCTGAATGAGGAGCTGAGAACTGCCTACCTGTGAATGCAGGTGATGATTAGGGAGATTCAGGCAGGAGCTGGACCCATGGAAGAGGAACCATGGAATTTGGGAGCCTACCTTGAGTCAAGATGAAAAGACCTCTCCTTGGGTACTTAGTGCTGATTGAGAAGGTCATGATTTACTGTTGCCATGGGCTGCTCAGTGCCTAGCACTTAGCATGATTTGGAGACATGGATAAGAAATGACCAGGCCCTGTGGGTAGTTCAAGGAAGAACCATGAACTCCATTTATTGATTCTTAGGACAAGGTTTTTATAGAGCAATGAGACAAAAGAAGACTCAATAGATAATTTGATAAGGATTTGTTATTTAGGTGACTAAAGACTTAGGATAAGACCTTTGATCTAGGCCTCAGTTACCAGCTAATGCAGCCACAGTCATAAACGGATACAATTGAGAGCAAACTTCAAAGCCAAAGCTGCAATCCTCAAAAGACATCACATTTAGAGCTGACCACCCAAAGATACCTGAGTGCTGAAACAAATATTTTGGTTCTCAATAACTAAAATCTTAGGGTATAGCCTATTGATCTCAGAACTCAAACAAGATCCTTATAAGTGTAACCCATATCAAAAGAACTCAGGAGCTAACTTGACAAAAAGTGGAGTCTCAAAGAGGTCTTCGATATTCCAGTCCACTGATATCAAGGTAATTATCTGAAGTCCTGGCTCAGGCCTCTTTGGCTCCCAACAACTATGGCCTAGGGGTGGGAGAAATTTGTACTCCAGAGATTAAGACAATGGGACCTAGGGGTGGAAAACTTTGACCTTTGCACTTTGTGTCCCTCTTGCTCCTTAAGGATGATTGAGTTAAAGAATTACAATTATACCTTTTGCTTAAAACTATCTGGCCACTTTAGTGATAAATTGTTATGTTATAATATTGTTAACGTGGTATTTTGTTTATATGAGTGTTTTGCTTTAATTTACTGCTGAATAAATAGAGAGTTCTCTATACTATGTGATCAGAAACAGAGCCATCCACAGCAGCAGTCCTCTGGAAAGCTATTCGTGCTTAGCTTTACAGTTGGGAAGAAGTTTGAGTTTATTAAAGACAATGTACAATTCTCCAAGTGTAATTCAGTCAGCTGTTTTCCTCTTTTTCAATTATGGGTCCAAATCACTGCTAATTTACACAATCTATATAAGATAATTATATAAATTAACTCACTGGATTGTCCATCCAGCATCCTAATCTGGGTACTAACCATTCACTCCTTTCTAATCATTCTGATCATTTTTTATCCATTTGATTTTTTCCTTGTAAAGTTTAACTGTTTTAAGTGGTTATAGAGTTTAGTGAGAAATTCCTGTGGTATTTAGGGGATTGATATAATCAGCACAAAATAATTTTCAAACAGGAACATTTGGAGGATTCTCCCAAATAAGGGGAATCATTCTTCCAACTGAACTCAATGTTGGCTATCTTTCAAGAAACTAAGATATAATTTTTTCTTGGTGCTATGGAATATTAGGGAAATATATCTCTGGTTTATGCTTTAATATTAATGACCATAGGATCATTGAAGAAAATTATCTCTGTTGTATTTATGAAGAATTCTTGTATCTTCTTTTATGCGTGAGAGACTCCTTCTAGGAGTCTTTTAGGTTGCATTTTGCTTTCTATTGTTTTAAATAGTCAATAGTAAAGAAAACACAGTGTAATACTCTATGTACAACTTTTCAGTCAATAATGCAACTCTAGTTGTGTTGTCTTTCAAAGAAGACCATTGTGAAAGCCCAACTGTTCCTTTCTCATATTTTTTACCAACATTGTCACCATGAAGTAATATTCTCAGGCTAATGTTTAGTTATATTGAGTAATTAAATTTTATTTTATTTTATTTTATTTTATTTTTGTGAAGTTTCATTGGTTAGTAAACTCACAATGAGGAAGCCTTTCTAACAATGCAAATTGTCAGTTTTTCTAGGATTTTCTAGTCTGTGTTTTAGAGAGTTGCCTGGGACACTGGGAGATTAAGTGACTTGCTCAAGGAAGATGTCAAAGATAGAAATTGAATTTAAATATTTTTGATTGTGATTTTGGCTTGCTATCCACTATTATCTTTTTATAAAAGAAGTTATTTTAATTAGCTTTTTCTATTAATAATTATATTAAACATTTTAATATGCTTTTTTTCAGTTTTCTTTAAAAAAAAACATATGCTTTGAGTACTTTACTAGAGAATGGTGCTTACTCTATTTTTATGTCAGTTTTCAAGAGAGCTTGGCTATCAGATCATCAGATTTTTATGCTGAAATATTTGATGCCAAGGTTTTTAGCTCCAAATGACAACTTTTTTTCTTAGTCTGGTTGCACTGATTTTGTGTGTGTGTGTAAAAGATTTTGAAATTTTGTTGAATTAAAGTTGTTTATTTTATTTTTTATGATGCTTTCTATCTCTTATTTGGTTATAATAGAGCCCCTTCAACCATAGATCTTGTAAATTTTTACTTCTATTCCTTTTTAATCTTTACATTAGGAAAATAACTTTTGACCTTCATCCTTAGAGTGTTTGTTGACAAACTTTAAATTTAACTGGGTGGTAAAGTCAAGTTTTGGGCACCTAGGTGGAGCAACAGACAGATTTCCACACCCCAAATCAGTAAAGCTCATCTTCCAGAATTCAAATCTGGCCTCAGACACTTAGAAGCTCTTTGACCCTGAGCAAGTCACTTAACAGTGTTTGCCTCAGTTTTCTCATTTGTAAAATGAGCTGGAAAAGGAAATAGAAAACCACTCTAGCATATTTGCCAAGAAAACCCCAAGTGGGTTCACAAAGAGTCAGACACAACTGAAACAACTGAACAACAATGAAAGTCAAGTTTTAATTTCCTTCAAGGTTCAATTTAGGTGTATCCATCCTTCATAATCTCCTGGTTTAACGTTATCACTACATTTTCTAATTTTTCACAGAACTTTGCTTGGACTTTGCTTCCTATACTTTATCTACTAGATTATAAACTCCTTGAAAACAGAGTCTACGTTATGTCTGTCTTCATCTTCATGAGAGAAGCAACCCCTCTGGAAAATGGACACACACTTTCCATACTTACTAATACAAACTCAGCTCACAATGAGTTACCATAGTTGGCAAATAAACCCGAGCCCCAGGAACAGCAGTATTACTCAGATTACTGGCCCTGTTTTCAGATCAGATCTTATGGCTATATCCAGGGAAGTAATTCTTGAGGAGAAGGGTCCCTCAAACCACAATAACAGATAACCAATTACCATCCACAGAGCAGGCAAGCCAGTTTAGCTGAAGCAGCAAACTGCCCTGAGGGAGATATAGTATTCAATATGTCATCACCTCCTGTAATACCTTAAAGAAGGTAGCCCAGGACCTTGATCCTAGAAGTAAAAACCTTCCTCCCCACAGACTATAGGTCCTACTTCCAGCTTGGCTTCTGTAGCCATCATCCAGGGAATCAATTCTTCTTGAGTTTCTAAACTTACAATAAATAGCTCCTGAACATCTGAAAAAATAAAAGTACTTGGCTCCAAAGTCCTTACCACTGCCAAAGGGTTCAATAAGAAAAACAGGTATCAGAGCAAATAAAATTGACAAAGATCTACTAAAAGCTACTCTGCTACTGAATCCTCAGGAACATGAAGCTTTTCCATCTTCCTTGCAGTCCTCCCTATTAGAATGTACACTCTTCTATAAATCGATTGACAGTCTGTTTTATTTTTATATTTGTATCACCAGCTCTTAGTATAGTACTTTATAAGGACTTAATAAATATTTTTACTCATTAATATTCTAAGTTAATAACACAGCACAGTGTTTTTCTAGGGCATAGGGTAGATAGTATTCCAGACTTATGATAGTACAGATGTAAGGAATAACTGATGTGAAAATTCCCCCCTCCCCTCACCATGAGTGTGCAAACACACACACACACACACACACACACACACACACACACACACAATTAATAACTTGACTGCAACTTTTGGGAAAAACTTGACTTACAGTTTCTCAAGGTTACTGAGCAGCATTATGTTATTTACAGATGTTATAGCTAGAACATGTTACAGATGTGTGGGATGAAAAAGTTCGGAGCCTGAGTGTGAGATCAGAAAAAGTCTTTTTTCTTTCTCATGAGAAAGGGCTCTGCCCCTGTTACTCAAATGGTATCTGCCAGGGAGAGAGCCACATGTGGAAGCAAGCCCATGGTTATATGTCTTCTAATGCAGAAGCCCAACCCCCAACTGGCCTTCACTCTCATTGGTAGGGAGGCCATCCCATAACCTAAGCATGGGGATCTGTCTTGGGGACAAAGGACATGGAAACATGTGGGTGTCCAATGCAAGGCCAGGAAAGAAGTTTTGTCCTTATTTGGCCTATTTTCTGCTGAGGTGGCACTGTCTCCATTGTTCTAAGTCCCAGATTCCTGTAAAGCCAGGTGACTTCTAAACTTAGGCCTAGTGGATGCTGAAGCCACTCTAGATTTGATTTTTCAGAATGGGGAAACTTCTCTGCAAATGATCCCTCACAGAGACAAGATGGGAACCAAGAATTTCTTGTTTCAAGGTTAGCCTTCTCTTCACTACTCTATCCTATCCATGGCCTTTTACAAAATAAACACTTAATAAAGGTTAGTTAAATTGAAATGCTTTAAGTAAATTAATAAAGCTACCTTCTAAAATTTCACAAAATCAACCATTCTGTGGATTCCTCAATAATGTCTTTCTCCAGAATGAAAGAAATTCATTGTTTCCTTTTTCAGATTTCCTAAAACACTGTGTGTGTGTGTGTGTTGTGTGTATGTGTATGTGTATGTTGTTGTAACCTTTGAGATATTCTATACAATTTTTTCAGAATTAAATTTTCATGTCTAAAAAGGACTTGATCAGGAGCAGCTAGATGGCATGAATGAATAGAGCACCAGCCCTGGAGTCAGGAGGACCTAAGTTCAAAATCCAGCCTCAGACACTTAACACAAAAACTAGCCATGTGACCTTGGGCAAGTCACTTAACCCCAATTGCCATACCTTCCCCCTTTCAAAAAGCAAAAAAATAAAAACAAAAAAAAAGACTTTATCTCAAGCTGTATTACCATAAAGTGTACAAAGGAGAAAAATAAATCTCAGAGTTTAAGGACTTATCTAAAGATAGACAAATAATAAGTGCTAAAATAAGGATTCAAGCCCCAGTCATTTGACCCAGCAAGAAACACATTTTTTCCCAACAGAATATGGTCACACTTAGAGCATCTCTGAAACATTTTTCCTAATAGACATGCTACTTCTTTGGTTCTTTTTAACAATTGTACTGTTCCTTCAATGTAAGATAAAAAAAAAATCTCTCTCTTTCTCTTTTTCTGTCTCACTGTCTCTCTCTGTCTTTGTCGCTTTATCCTTTCCTCCCCTCCTCTCTTGTTCTCTCTCTGTCTCCCTGTTTCTCTCTCTCTCTCTCTCTCTCTCTCTCTCTCTCTCTCTCTCTCTCTCTCTCTCTCTCTTTCTCTTTCTGTCTCCATCTCTTCCCCCAACTTTCTCCTTTTGGTTTCTCCCAGAAAGTCTTGAAATGTAGATTCTCTTTTCTCATCATAAGATGAGATGCTATCATGAGAAGCAGTATTTACAAAAGTGTACAGACATGACTAAATGACTGAATAATCACAATAAGCAGTGTTTTACTTAGACTACCCTTAGCTTAACCAGAGAGTTTTAGCTCATTAAGGAGTAGAAATAATAAAAAATGAAAATTTGAAAATTACTTCCTTAATATTTTTAAAAGAAATGCAAAGCTGGAAAGATAAAATTTGTCTCTTTTCTCTGCCCATTGTTGATACTTAATAAATACTAGAACAGGTTTTGGAAGTAAATTACTCTCTAAAAGCAAATTAGGCCATTTGAAATGCCTTTTAAATTGAGTTGTTCTCTTTTCACACACCAAAGCATACCTTAACCCCCCAGTAACCTGATAGAGGAGATGTGTGTCCCAAAGTGTAACCCTATTGGAACCATCTTAATTTAGAAGAAAATAACAATCTTAAAGCATAAAATCCTTATGAAAAAGGGATTTGAGTAAAAAATCCCTTGAGGAATTCACCAAGTTTGAAAACAAATTATACAAGGACCCTGAAAACCTGAATGAAAAAAACAGAAAATAGATATAAAAAGAGAGGATCATTGGACTAAAAATGAAATGCAAAAGACCTAGAAATCTTCACAAAATTAATAATCGTAAAAGAAGTGTAAATGGAATCTTGAAAAGTAGAGAAGAAATAAACTTCCAACTAAAAACAATATGCTAAATAAAATGAATATTTTAAAAAGAATAATAAATTCAATAACCCTTTAACTAACATGATTTAATGTTAACAACAGACAAGAAATAAAATTAATTATCAGAAATCACTACACACATTTAGATGCTAGCAAATTGAGAATTTAAAGGATGTTGAAAAGTATCTACATTTGTCCTTTGGCTCAAAGGACAATTGAATAGGATTCTTTACTCATAAGTAGAGATTGATTTACTTATGCTACTGTGTAAGGGCTAGGGGTAGAGCTTGGAAGAGTGAGAAAGAAGTAAGATTCTAAGTTCCTATGTTTTTATCTTTTAGAGAGAAGATGATATAAAAATAAGCCAGAGAGATATATCAAAGAAAGACAACTACTGACCAAACACAGTAATTAATATTTATGTAAAATTTTAAATAAAATCTTTACAAAGAGATTATAGCAATATAACCAGAAAATATTTCACTTTGTACAAGTTTTATCCATACTAAGAAATTCAAAATTAAGAAAACAATCAGGATTATTAATTATATAAACAACCATGATAGCCAAACAGCATGATTTTCATAGAGCTAATGGACATTTTAGACACTTTATTAGAATAATTTCAAATTACTGTCCAGAATGTTTAGACTAATTCACAACTTTTTCAATCACTGTGCATCATTCTCCAACCCTTAAATGTTGGCTATTCCCTCTGCAACCTCTGTATCTCTCAAAGACAGCATACTATATTTGTAAGAGTCAGATAAAGTCAAGTAGAACGTTGAGAAAAGGAGTTTGTGTTGCCATTTAAAAAGTTCAGTTCAGAAATGTCTGAATATGAAGAGAGTTTCCCTGTTGAGCACCATGTAAGTCTCCCTGTACATGCTTTATCTATAGTCCAAGAAGATCTATAAGGAATCTCTGGAGAAGGAAAAGAGGGGGAAAAGGTAACAACATTTATATATGCTATGCACTTTGATATTATCTCATTTGATCCTGTAGGTGCTATTATTAAACACATTTTGCAGGTGAGGCAAACAGGGTTTAAGTTACTTCCACAAGATCACACTGTTAGTAAGTTTCTGGTCATATCTGAACCAAAGTATTCTAAACTCCAGGTCCAGCAATCTAGGCACTACATTACTCAGCTGCCCCATAAAATGAAACTTATTACTCATCTGAATAGTTGTAAGTTATGGGTTATAAAGAAACCTTCCCAAGAGCAATCAATGAAGGTTTATGAAGAGATGGCAAGTATTCAAGAGTCAATAAACAATAATTAAATACTTCTATTATGTGTCAGGCACATTGTTAAGTGAAAGGGATTGTGTAAGGTTGTGGTTTGTCCTTTGTCCTCTTGAAGAGGGACCATGACATCAGGGAGATGAAGATATGATGTGCAATTGAATTGGATATGAGTGAAAGAGGGCTGTGCAAAGTCACCAGCCTCACTTTCTCCTGCAGTGCCATCTGGATCCAGTCTCCAGATATAGATCAGGATGACTGGAGATGGCTCAGGATCCAGTGGGAGACCTTGGACTTTTTAAGCTAAGGTCTTTTCAAGTTCTCACTTTGAATGAAGCAACTCTGTGAATAGGTCTCTTTAAGAAGTGAGTCAAGGGATGGCACCTTTAATTAAAAAAAGAATCAAACTGGGAGGGGAAGACCCTCAGGGTTGCTGGCCAAAAGAAAAATAGTTGCTATTTATATTCACTCTAATTCTGGAGGGCCCAAAAAAGAACTACTAAGTGGTGCTTGGGCAGCTTTTTGTTTAATCTGTGAGATCCAGAGTGAATTGGGTTTAAGGTATAGTCTTTGAGAAAGAAATCTAGCCAGTAAACCCAAAGTTAACTGGATAGGTTACCTTCCTTTGAGAAGAACAACATGCAGGAAGGGCAGAAGAGGAGAGGGAAGGAGAGGAGAGGGCAAGAGAGGGGAGAAAAAGAGAGGGAAAGGCAGGGGAGCGGAGGAGATTTGCCCAACTTGAACTGGCCAGCTACGTCCCCATCTGGGCAGCTCAGACTACTGAGGTTGTGGTTTGTCCTTCTTGAAGAGGGTCAAGATATCAGGGAGATGATGACATGACTTGCAACCAAATTGGATTTGAATGAGGGAAGGCTGTGCAAAGTCACCAACCATATGGTCTGGTGGCCAGATATAGATCAGGATGACTGGAGATGGCCAAGGATGCAGGGGGAAACCTTGGCATTGCCTCGCTCAAAGTAAGAACTTGAATAGAGAGTGATACAAAAAAAGGCAAAAGACAGTCTTTGCCTTCAAGGAGCTCATGATCTAATCGGAGAAGACAAAATATAAAAAAGAAGCTGAAAAATATAGGTGGGGATAGGGTAGCTTAGGTGTGGGAGCAACATGAAGTTCTGCAACCAGGGTTCAAAATGATAAGGTTACCAGACAGAAGTAGGCAGGAGCCCTAGGGACAGGAGCTGATGATGAAGTGTGCATTACAAAGATCATTTTATATGTAGTGCTTTGGAAAGACCATTTCCTGTGATTATTGAAGAAAAAAGCCTAGTCTGGCTTATTTCGTAAAAGACTGAATTCAGCTATTATCATGAAGAGAAAGATGAAGAAAACCTATGAAACACTTTATTTAGTATCTGGATTATGAAACTTTTCTGACAAAGTGAAGAGGAGTCATTTGTTATTATATTGAGAATTTGAGGTGACCATAGCACTGATCATAGCCAAAATCTTCTGTGTGTGTGTGTGTGTGTGTGTGTGCACGCTCACGAGTGTGTGTACGTGTGTGGATAGAGAGACACAGAGAGATCATTATGCTTATTATTTCTTAATAAACTGCAATATATCCACTCCTTTCATAGTGATTTAATTATAGAGAAATAAGTATAAATACTAATAAGAAAGGAGGTTTCTCCAGCTGATTAAATAATTAATATTTAATGAATTTGTCTGGCAACTGAAGTTAATTGGTAAGAAGAAATTGCAGTTTTATTAATGATGAAGAAACTGTCTAACATGCTGCTTGAGCATTCTAAAGCTTAGGAGAATAAAAGTAAGAGGACAAAATGAAGTAGAAAACTGAGAATGTGTGACATACAAATGAAGTTATTAGTCAGACTTTAGATCATATCATGTCTTGCTACACACAATGGAGAGGAAAGGAGTTCATGTATCACCAACTTGCTAAACCATTTTTTATCTTCCTTGCTGGTTTTTTCCATGTGAAGTAAAACTGTGAATTTGTTTTGATTTGCATTTCTCTTATTAGCTGTGTTTTATAGAAAAGGAATTCTTAACTAAATAAGGCAGAAAGTAAATAATAAAAGATACAACATGTAACTTTGACTATGTAAAGTTTTTAAAAGATTTTAAATTAAATTTTAAAAAATTAGAATTAAAGAGAATTATAAATAATAGAGAAAAAATCAAATAAATCAATTGCATCCAAAAACATTTATTAGGCACTTCTATATCCCAAGTGTTGTACTACAGTAACCACTTGGACTACAAAAACAAAATACAAGTAATCCCTGCCCTCAGATAATTTATATTTTATTATCAATTAAAACTGATATCCAAAATATATACAGAATTGGTTCAAATCTATAGTACCAATGAAGAGGGTCATTATAAAATTATGAGGTATAGGGTTAGGGGTGCTTGAGACCCCCAAATATGAACATGCTGGGTCCTGACAAATGAATTTGACTCAAGCCTTCTCTCAGCCAAAGAAAAGCAAAAGTTTATTAGAGATTTGCCACGTTGGGTAGACTCTTATGGAGCCTCAGTATTTGTGATGTTTGTACTGGACAAGCAGGCCAGAATCATCTAACACAGAGTGGGTCTGGGTTAGATCATTCTCTGGCCTTTCTCCTTTCATGGAGGTGAGATGGGGTCTCATATAAAGAAAGGTTGTGGGAGGAATCTACGGGTGGTTTAGAGGAAGAGTTTGGTGAGGGTCTTCAGGAGGAGTCAAATGAATTTGGTCAGACTCCAAGTGATTAAGGGTGGGAAGTTGCTGGAGGCTACCTGGAGACAATAGAAAATGGTGTGCTAGGCTAGTTCAAGTGTGTAACAGATTTGGGTATAGATATTTTGGGAGGATCAAGGGTGAGAAATTGCTGGACATAGGAGGGCTAAAGATTTGGGCATAGCTACAATGAAAGGCCTATGGCTTCAGGCGAATGCCTTATGTGGGAAGATTCAAGGAGAGCTCAAGGAGGTTCCCAGAGCTTGTACCTCTTCACCAAGAGTCATTTTCCAATAGATAAGTTAGCAAAAGATGCTAAAAGTTTTCAAATATATTGAACAACTACATGAAAGGATGGAAAGAGATGTCTACATTCAGAGAAAGAACTAGAAAGATCAGAGTTTGAATGCAGATTGGAGCAAACTACCTGCCTCTCTTTTCTTTTTCTTGTTTGGTTTTGATGCTTCTTTCCCATTGCTCATTCCTTTGGTTACAATCCTTCTTTACAACCTGTCTAATGTGAAAGTATTTGCAGATCCTATACTTGATTGCTTTCTTCCTTGTGCGGGGAGGAGAGGGAAGGGGAAAAATTTGAAACTCAATGGATTATGGAACTGAATTTTGTAAATTAAAAGTAAACAAACAAATTAATAAAGACAAAAAATTAAAATTAAAAAAATAATAATTACATGAAAGCATAAACTAGCCAAGGCTTCTTAAACTTTTCTACTTGTGACCCTTTCAGTGCTTCTTAAACTGTGGGTCACAACCCACAGAAGCACTGGGATAAACTAATATTATCGAGACAAATTCAAATGAAGGTGAATCTGAATTTTCATTGACATGTTGGCACAGATGATAAACAATGGGAAAAGTCAGTGTTGGACAAGCTGAAGGAATAGAGGCAAACTAACTCTACTGGATCTGGATTTGGACTAAGCATTCTGGAATCCATTTGGAATATTTTAAGAAAAGTGACAAAATTGCCCATACTCTTAGATCCAGTGAACTCCCTATTTTACATGTATTCCTCAAAGAAGTAAAAAACAAAAGCAAAGATTCAACACATGCCAAAATATGAATAGAATCAGTCATTGTAGCAAAAAAATTGGAAGCAAAGTGATAGTTCATTGAATAGGGATTACAAGAAAACAAAAAATAACTATATCTTAAGATATAATTGATATTTTTCTCTTTTTTAGTAGACTAACTTCCCAATTAGAGGCAACTTCTAGTGAGGAGTTTTCTACCCATTCATATCAGGTATTTATATTCTGAGAACTGTCTAGGTGCACTGAGAGGTTATAAGTGAATTGACCAAAAGCATGTGCACCTGGTATGTATCAGAATAAATGAAATGACTGCTAAAATTAAGTTCACCTTTGAGTGATTGAAAACTCAGGAGGTAACTGACAGGAGATAAAGAAGTATTTGGGGGAGTCAAGATGGAGGAGTAGAAACAGGACTCCTGGAGGCTCCACTTTCACCTTCCCCAATTTATTTAAAATGTGACTCTGAACAAACTTTGGAGCTACATAACCCACAAGAGGACACAGAGAAGCTAACCTCCTGCTGAGGACAGCCCAGCAGGCTGGCAGGAATCAACCAGCACAGAACTATGGGAGCAAACCCCATCCTGGCTGGAGTTGGAGGTTTTAGCCCCAGGGCAGGCCTGACCAGATGCCTGCTGAAGGGACCAGCAGCTGTGGCAGTTTCCAGAATTATCAACATATAGATGCCAAGGACAAAGTGAGAAGTCAGTGCAGTAGGGAATTTGGGATCCAGTAGTTCTGAATGCATCGGCTTCTATCACCTGGAGGACTCAGCTCCTGGTCTGAAGACTGTAGGGGTACCAAGTAACCAGTCTGAGGGGTAATAACTTTTGCTTTAACCTGCTTGGATCTGGATTGCAGTCTTGGGTGGGGTTCCTGGGGTGGGCAACCAGCTTGCCAGAGTGTGTGGAGGCCACAGAGAGGGCACCAAACTAATATCTCAGGCAGCTGAAAAAATCCCAGCATTTGGGACAGAAGTGCCCCTGTTTGGTGGCAGAGTCCTACTCTGCCCAAAAGCCCAAAAGTAAAGTAATTCAGTGGCAACATGACCAGGAAAAGGAAGCAAAGCAAACAGAAGAATTCAACATTAGACTCCTATTTTGGGGGCAAAGAGGATCAACACATGGAACAGGAGGAAGACAGCAAAGTCAGAACTCCTGCACCAAAAGCTTCAAAGGAAAATACGAGCTGATTAAAGGCCATAGGGGACTTTAAGAAGCAGGTAAGTGAAGTGGAAGAAAAATTGGGAAGAGAAATGAGAAAAATGCAAGAAAATCATGAAATGAAAGTCAATAGCCTGACTGAGGAAAATAACTCCTTAAAAATAGACTAACTAAAATGGCAAAAGAGGCTCAAAAAGGCAATGAGGAGAAGAATGCCTTATAAAGCCAAATTTGCCAGATGGAAAAAGAATTTCAAAAGCTCACTGAGGAGAATCATTCCTTCAGAATTAGATTGGAGCAAATGGAAGCTAATGACTTTATGAGAAATCAAGATGCTGTTAAACAGACCCAAACAAATGAAAGATTAGAAGGCAATGTGAAATATCTCATGGGAAAAACCACTGACCTGGAAAATAGATCCAGAAGAGATAATTTTAAAAGTATTGGACTACCTGAAAGCCATGATCAAAGAAAGAACCTAGAAATCATTCTCCAAGAAATTCTCAAGGAAAATCGCCCTGATGTTTTAGACCCAGAGGGCAAAATGGAGGTTGAAATAATCCACTGATCACCTCCTGAAAAAGATCCCAAGAAGAAAACTCCTAGGAATATTATAGCCAGGTTCTGAAATTCCCAGATCAAGGAGAGAATATTACAAGCAGCCAGGAAGAAACAATTTGAATATTGTGGAAACACAATCAGGATAAAACAGGGTCTGGCAGCTTCTACACTGAGGGATCGAAAGGCCTAGAATATGATATTCCAGAGGTCAAAGGAATTGGGATTAAAACCAAGAATCACCTACCCAGCAAAACTGAGTATCATGTTTCAGGGGAAAATATGATAATTCGGTGGAATAGAGGACTTTCAAGCATTCTTGATGAAAATACCAGAGTTGAATAGAAAATTTGATATTCAGATACAAGGAGCAAGAGAAGCATGAGAAGGTAAACAGGGAAAAGAAATCATAAGGAACTTATCAAAGTTTAACTATTTACATTCATACATGGAAAAATGATAATTATAACTGATGAAACTTTTCTCAGTATGAAAATAGTTGAAGGGAATAGAAATAGATAGGTAGATAGGTAGATAGATAGATAGATGTAGTCTATATTGGAGGGTTTATATGTGTATGAATACATATGTGAATGTGTGTATATATGTTTACAGGTATTCATAGATAGAGGTCACAGGACTAATTTAATAGGAAGGGATGATACTTAAAAGATGAAATTAAGATGTGACAGAGGAATATAATTAGAGGAGATGGGGAGAGACAGAATGGGGTAAACTATGTCATAAAGAAGAGGCAAGGGAAAATGGTTATAATGGAGGGGAAGAATAGTAAGGCAAAAGGGAATGGGTCAACCTTATCTTCACTGAATTTGGCTTAGGCAGGGAATGACATACACACTAAATAGGGTATCTAAATAGGTGAATAGGGGGGAAGGGGATGAGAGGGGGAATGATGGAAGGGAGGGCAGCCTGGAGGGGAGGGAAGTTGGAAGCACCCACTTTTGAAAAGGGCCAGGATCAAAGTAGAGAATAGAGCAAGTGGGAGGTGGGATAGGAGGGAGGGTAATATAATCAGTCTTCTACAATATATCTACTATGGTAATGTTTTGCATTAGCTAAACATGTACAACCTATATTGAATTGCTTATCTTCCCAGTAAGGGTGGGTGACAAGGGAGGAAGGGAATGAATCTGGAATTCAATGTTTTAAAACCAAATGTTTAAATATATATATATATATATATATATATATATATATATATATATATATATATTACTATTGTTAATACTATTTTACATGTAATTGGGAAATAAGATATACAGGCACTGGGGCATAGAGATGAAAAGTCAAAGGGGGTATGGAGGAAGATAGGGGAGAGAGCAGATTGGAGGAGGGGATATCCTGTGGGACTGCTATTTCAGGGCAGTGGGTAGGGAAAATGGGGAAAAATTTGTAACTCAAAATGTGGCAGAAATGAATGATGTAAACCAGGAGTTAATAAAGCATTTGGAAAAAAAAGTATTTGGTTCTCCCTGATCCCTCCCTTCCTCTCCTTGTCAAAGTGCTAAGGGCTACCAGGATGGAATCTCATACACATTTGGCAAAAAGTCACTGTACCAGAAGTTCTTGTTTAATCAGTTTGTTTGGTGGGGTTGGCTTTTGTTTGTTTGTTTGTTTGTTTGTTTTGAGGGGTGGGGATGAAAATAACTGTGAGTTTAAGATAAAAGCCCTAAAGAAATAAATCATCCTTAAAACAAACAAAAAGATCATTTTGTGACCCATCCCTACTCAGAAGTAGCCCAGAATATATTATTTCCTTATACCAGAGATTTACAAAGGACTCTTTGTAAACAATAAAGTGACATACACATGCAAAATTTAAGATTTTATTATTATTGTTGTTTGATATGATAAGATTGAGCAAGAAAGGTGGGAAATTGCACAATTTTTAGTTAACAAGTAATAGATTATAGTTGATACCTATTTTATAATAAGTCAGCAATGGTAATTAAAATGTTAACTGAAGCCTGATTGTAGAGCCCTTTAAAAACCAAGATAACTAATTTTAATTATTTCCACTCGTCATGTCTTAGTCATCCAAAGTATTTAAACAAGGCAATGATGTGATTAGAGATGAATTCCAGGAATAATAATCTACTGGTCAAGAAAAAAATGAAAACAAAGGTGATGAGTAGGATGGCTACAGTGGTTAAGGTGAGAGCTACCAAAGGCCTAAACCAGGGGTGGAGAACCTATAGCTCTTGAGGCCAGATATGGCCTTCTAGGTCTTTTAACTGAGTCCAAGTTCTATGAAGCAAATCCTTTTATTAATGGGATTTGTTCCGTGAAGTTTAGATTCAGTCTAAGGGTTGCACTCTGACTACCTAGGGAGCCAAACATGTCCCTGAGACCTGTAGTGGTAATAGGAATTTGAAGATTCTCCCTGCCCTTTACAGGCCTAAGGGAATTTGAAGATCTTCCTTGCCCCCAGTAGACTGAATGTAATCACATGGAGGAGCTTGCTGAAAAAGTGGAGCAGAGCCCAGATGGAGTCAGAGCAGTTAGGATGGTAGGAGGAGATGACACAGGCAAGGAGACATATAGGCTCCTAAGTATTTGTGGGAAGGCTAAAGGATGGTGTGACTCCCTGTTGTGTTATGTGTATTAACTTCTTTGTTGCTGTGATGGATTTAACTTTCTGGTGTTGGGATTTGACTGTGAATGGTGCTGTGAATATTGCCTTGGCTCTACAAGGCCACAGGTTCCCCATCCCTGGCCCAAACCATTGTGGTAGTAAAGGTAATATAAATATGTAAGAGAAGTCAAGGGGGTAGATTTTTTTTATCTTGGCAGTTAATTGTGTGTGGAGGTGAGGGAGAGAGACAGATTAAAATTCTCCCTTTCTGATTGACCTTTCCTACCACCTCAGATCTTAACATGGTGAAATGATAATAGTAATTCGAAGATCTTGCCTGTCCCTTAATAAGCCTAAGGGAATTTGAAGACCTTCCCTGATTTGAAGATTTTACTTGCCTGCTAATAAACTGAATGTAATCACATGGAACCTGTAGTGGGAGGAGTTTACTATAGGGTGGAGCAGATCCCATAGGAAATTGGGAATCAGAGCAGTTAGAGACAGAGGGAGGAGAGGATGCACCCAGGCAGAGCTCTAGGCTTGTGAGTGTTGGTTTATGGGAAGGGCAAAGGATGGTGTGGCTCTCTGAGCTGTTATAGTGTATTAGCTTCTTTGCCACTATGATGGATTTGGCTTTCTGATTTGTGGGTTTGGTTTTCTGGTGTCTGAATAAATGTTTTGTTCTGTTTTCTATATGGAGAGTCTCTTATATTTTATGATTGAGCACTATGCCGGAATATTCACAGCCACCATCAAAGCTGTGAATATTATGTTGGTGCTACACACAGTATGCAACTTCATAGAAACAACTAGTTCCTTTATTTCACCTTATATTTTTTTGAGGGGGGAAGCAGGGTAATTGGGGTTAAATGACTTGCCCAAGGTCACATGGCTAATAAGTGTTAATTGTCTGAGGCCAGATTTGAACTCAGGTCCTCCTGATTCCAGGGCCAATGCTCTATTAACTGTGCCACCTAGCTGCCCCTCTCTGTGTATTTCTACTCCAACACTTTTTTTTTTTCCTGCCTTCCATTGTCTCTTATCCTTTTGACCTGTTAGTTAAGCTGTTTCTAAAGGACATTGCCCTCCATTGGAATTCATTACTTCATCATTTTTTATGCTTCTAACTGACTAATCCTTGACCATGTCATCAATCCTTGTCTTCACCATCTTCTTTGCTGACTTCTGACTGATAGAAGTGAGGGAGTTGGAGAAGGAATAGATTTTAGGGATTGAAGATACATCCTTTTGAATATTTTCAACTTGAAGTTGTGGAGTTACATCCAAGTGGAGCTTTTCAATAAGTAGTAGGACTGGAGGCTGATGGAAGAATCAGGGATAATACATAGATTTGGGATCCAAAAGGATCATTTTTACATAGAGGTGATTATTGACACCCCAGAATACTCAAGAAAGTTATTATGTAGACAGAAAAGGGCCAAAGACAAAACCTGTAGAGTACATACACATAATGGATTGAACAAAGAGGAATCAGTAGAAGAGACTAAGAAAGATTAGACAAGAGAACCATGAGAGTTTATTTTCACTGATACTGAAGGCAAAATAAGGATCTCTTGTGAAGCTGTTTATCTCTATTTCACTATCTGCTATAGATAGATGATAGATAAATAGATAGACAGACAGACAGATATCTGTCTATCTATCTATCTATCTATCTATCTATCTGTCTGTCTGTCTGTCTGTGTGTCTTGTTCACATCCTGTCCCGGGAATTTACCATTTTGGTGCCAAGCAGTATAGAGACCATATTGACTTTAGCCCTACTGAAAATAAGAATTGCCAAACCCAAGCTATCTGCTAGCCTCAGTATCTCTAGGAGCAGAGATTATAAGGCCTGTACCACTTCACCCAGTTAAATTTTCAAAAAGCTTGTAAAATTCTTTGTCATTATCCTATAGTTTTTAAAATAATTTTATAATCTATTAATTTTTGCAGGCTATAGAGGAAATTAGCTAACTGTTATTATTTGAAACTATTTAGTGTGTCTGTGCCCTTTGTATTCTGTGCAAATTCCTTAAATCATTAGTCAATCAAGTGACATTATTAAGCACCTTCTATATACCAATCACAGTGCTTGGTGCTTAAAGATCCAAAATTTCCCCCATATGAGGAACTTAGATGCTATTGGGGAAGACCACACATATTATTTTATGTAGCATAACATTTTAAGAAGAACACTAGCAATTAAGGATATCATGAGATACTTAATGTAGAATGTGGTACTTGGCGTATGTCTTGAAGGATGATGTATATTATAAGAGGTGAAGATAAGGAGGAATACTTTTTTTTTTTTACTTCTGTTTTACATCATTCATTTCCGCCAGATTTTGAGTTACAATCATTTTCCCCCGATTATTCCCCTACCCAACCTCCCAGAATAGCAGTCCTACAAGATATCACTTCCTCCAATCTGCTCTCTCCCATACCTTCTCCCATACCCCCATCGACTTTTCCATTAGAGGAAGATGAATCTTTGTGTCCCAATGCCTGCACATCTTATCTCCCAATTATAGGCAAAAGAGTATTAATAATAGTATATATATATATATATATATATATATATATATATATTTATATATATTTGAAACATTTAATGTTACGACCTCAAATTTCAGATCCATTTCCTTCCTCCCTTGTCAACCATTCCTTCTTGGGAGATAAGTAATTCAGTATATGTTGTACATGTCTAGCTATGCAAAACATTATCATGGTAGATATATTGTACAAGGCTGCTTATAATTCCCTCCCACTCATCCCACCCCCCACCTGGTCTATTCCCTACATGATCCTGTCCCTCTACTATAGTGGGTACTTCCAACCTCCCCTCACCCCAAGGAAGCCCTCCCATCCATCATCCCTCCTCTCCTCCCCCTTCGCCCTATCCTGCTGCAGGTTGAGATATACCATTTATTATGTATGTCATTTTCTCCCTGAACCAAATTCAATGTGAATGTGGTTTTGCCTTTTTAGCCTTCCTTATTCTCCCCCTCCTTTGCAACCACTTCCCCTACATGAGATAGTTTACCCTACCATGTCTCTCCCCATCTCCTCTTGCCACTTTCCTCTCTCACCTCATAATTTCATCCCTTGAGTATTCTCCCTTCCCAACAAATTCAACCTATGCCCTCTATCCATATATAACTGTAACCATATACACACACATTCACATATGTATTCATATGACCACACACCCTTCTTCCATTATTTTCATAGTGAGAAAGATATCATCAGTCACAAATATTGCTTTTCCATATAGGAATGTAAATAGTTCAACTTTGATAAGTTCCTTTTGATTTCTTTTCCCTGATTACCTTCTCAGGCATCTCTTACTTCTTGCGTCTGGATGTCAAATTTTCTATTCAACTCTGGTTTTTTCCTCAAGAATGCTTGAAAGTCCTCTATTCCACTGAATGACCATATTTTCCCCTGAAATAAAATACTCAGTTTTGCTGGGTAGGTGACCCTTGGGTTCATTCCCAGTTCTTTTGCCCTCTGGAATATCATATTCCATGCCCTTCTATCCCTCAGTGTAGAAGCTGCCAGGTTCTGGGCTATTCTGATTGTGTTTCCACAATATTGAAATTGTTTCTTCCTGGCTGCTTGTAGTATTTTCTCCTTGATCTGGGGATTCTGGAACCTGGCTATAATATTCCTGGGAGTTTTCTTTTTGGGATCTTTTTCAGGAGGTGATCGGTGGATTCTTTCAACCTCTATTTTGCCCTCTGGATCTAAAACATCAGGGCAATTTTCCTTGAGAATTTCTTGAAGGGTGATTTCTAGGTTCTTTCCTTGATCATGGCTTTCAGGTAGTCCAATAATTTTTAAATTGTCTCTCCTGGATCTATTTTCCAGGTCAGTGGTTTTTCCCATGAGATATTTCACATTGCCTTCTAATCTTTCATTTGTTTGGATTTGCTTAACAGCATCTTGATTTCTCATAAAGTCACTAGCTTCCATTTGCTCCAGGCTAACTCTGAAGGAATGAATCTCCTCAGTGAACTTTTGAGATTCTTTTTCCATCTGGCAAATTCGACTTTTTAAGGCATTCTTCTCCTCATTGCCCTTTTGGGCCTCCTTTGCCATTTGAGTCAGTCTATTTTTTAAGGTGTTGTTTTCCTCAGTCAGGCTGTTGACCCTCATTTCATACTTTTCCTTCATCCTTCTCATTTCTCTTTCCAATTTTTCCTCCACTTCTCTTATTTGATTTTTAAAGTCCTTCTTAAGGTCCTCTATGGCCTGCAACCCACTCATGTTTTCCCCTGGGGCTTTTGGAGCAGGACTTCTGACCTCACAGTCCTTTTCCCACTCTATGCCCCAAAATAGGAGTCTAGGGTTGCATTTTTCTGTTTCCTTTGCCTTGGCATGTTGCCACTTAATTGCTTGACTTTTGGGCTTGTTGCCACACTATGGCTTTAAGGCCAGATAGAGGAATTTTCGTCCCGAACGTGTGGGGGGCAACTTCCGTTTCTGGCAAGCTGTAAACCCACCCACAACTTCCACCCTAGATCACAATCCAGATCCAGGGAGGTTAAAGCAAGAGCGATTACCCCCCAAGACTGATCGCTGGATCTCCCCACGATTTGTAGGCTGGGAGCCAGAAATGCCTCTGAAAACTCCAAAATGGCGTGTCTCCTCAGTGGCTTCTAGCCCCCAGGGGAGGGAGCTGACGCATTCCCCAAATACAGGTCCCAAAGTCCATAGGACACTAACCTCTTACTTTGTCCTAGGCATGTCTATGTTGATACTTCTGGAGTCGCCACAGCTCCTGGTGTTCTGGGGTTCCTCCAGCTGGCTGCTGGCCCTGCCGCCCTGGGGCTAAAACCTCGGCTCACACGGGCCTGGGCTCAGCTCGGCTCCCAGCACTCGCTGCCAGGTCCCAGACCGCTGCGCTGGTCCTTCCTCCAGGGCTACTAGGCTGTCCTCAGTGGGAGGTTAGCTTCTCTGTGTCGTTCTGTGGGTGCTGGGGCTCCAGAAGTTGTTCAGAGTCCTTTTTTACATAGTTTGTGGGGAATCTGGGGGCAGAGAGGCTTGGACGAGCTGTTTCTACTCCGCCATCTTGGCTCCGCCCTCCAGGAGGAATACTTTCTAGATATTGGTGACAGCCAATGCAAAGGCACAGATATGGAAGATAGAGTATGGGGTGAGAAACTGAGAGAAGGCCAATTTGTCTGGATCAGAATATGAGAGGGGTAGTAATAAATAATGAGGTTGGAAATATAGTTTGGAGACAGTTTGTGAAAGACTTTAAAAACTAAACAGGGAAATTTTATTTAATTCTTGAAGCAGTAGAGAGCCACTATATCATTTGTGAGTAGAGAACTGACATAGATGTGGCAGCATTGTAGAGGGCAGAATGAAATAGAGAATGATGTAAGGCAAGGAGACCAATTAACATGTAATAATCTATGCAAGAAGTGATAAAGTTCTGATCTAATAAAGATGGTTACTATATAAAAAGTTGGATGCAAGAAACATTGTCAAGGTAGAAATGGTAAGATTTTACAGCAGATTGGATATTAGGGAGTGGAGAAAGTAAGGAGTGTAGGAGAATATCAAGGTTAAGAACATGGGAGACTGAAAGAATAGTGGTGCCTTCACCAGAACTAGGGAAGTTAAGGGAAAGGCTGGGTTTCAAGAAAATATAGTAAGTTCTTATTTTAGACACTTTGAATTTGCTATGTCTCAGATATCTACTTTGAAATGTCCATTTGGGAGAGATGCAATAATAGGAGGTTATTATCAGAGGAGTTTCAGACTTTCTCTCTACCATTTAGAGTCATGTAGTTTGGTCACAGGACACTAGATCAACCTGAAATGTTTTGTTCCATTCACCACTGTAAATGTGCCTCTGTGTGGATTCATACTACATTTTGTTGTTATTTTCCTTTGTTGCTGAATAATGTGATTTAGATATGCATCAAATCATTATTTATAAGATGCTTTCTGAGTGCCTGGGAAAAAATAGGGAAAAGAGAGAAGATGTAATAGTAATCTTATTTTTAGGTACTTTTATCCTCTCCAATCCCTGTTTTCTACCTTGGAGACTCTACTCATCTAAAATGTAGGACCATAAGAAAATGTCTTACACAAAGATGAAAAATTCTACCACTTAAAAGTGTCTATTTTCTGATCTTCACATATCCCCATTTCTCAAGGTTTTTTTTTTCTTTCCTAAGAGATCTTCACATCCAACATGTGGTGCTTTGAAAATTAGAGTGGAGAAAAACTTGTTCATACGTATTCATATTCTAGGAACCTTCATTCATCTTATGCTAGAAAAATAGAAAACAACTTAGATAAGAAAGAAGTGCATTATAAAATATACTTATGAATTCAGGAATGCTTGAATTATTGACTATCTGTATAAATGTGGCAAACAAAATTAAATCTAGTGGAAAATGATTATTTTAAAGTATATTTTTACAACGGATCATGTAATAAAAATATATGTGTAATTATACCATCAAATAAATGAAATGATGCTTATCATCCACTAAATAAGAATGGAGATAATATAATCATTAAAATATTAGAGTCAATCTTAGTTATAGAGAGTGGTTAAACATCTAGTATACATGAAATTTCATGCTTCTATGGAATAAAGTACATGCAATTTTGACAAGGTATCAAATAGGATGTTTAATTCCCAGAGTATCATGCACATAAGTTTAAAAAACAAGTTTTTAATTAAAAGAAAAAAGAATATAGATTTGTAGGAAAGATTTATCATCTGGGACTTTGCTTAGAAAAAATATGAAACATGGTTTTATATATATATATATATATATATACTCACACACATACATACACACACATATACATATATATTTGATTCCCCCCCAACCCTCTTCTCTCTCTTTCATTTTCTGTCGTTCTTTTCCATCACTGGCAATTCACACAGACTCACTGCCACCTAATAGAACCCTAGTAGGAAAAATCGACACCTAACTCCGACCTGAAAATTGTATGCTTTATTCTATATATCTAGTCCAGCACAAATCTTGAAAGAGGCAGGAAGCAATCTTTACCATCAGCCATATAAAATCGTAATTCAATGTAGTTTTAAGGTTTTTTAATTCCTTTGTTTATCTGCCACATAAACCATGAAACTCACACCTCCAAAGTACCCTTGCCTTCACTCCCTCTGACTGTTGGCAGTGTGGAGGGGGTGGGGGAGGTGCTAGTGGGGTAGGGGGGTTGGGAGGATAGAAGACAGTGGATAGATCTTTCCAGATCTTCCATTTAAAAAGAGCACCTGGTGAAACCATCTCTTCATTTCCCATCCAGCTGCCTTCCTCTGGACTTTATCATGCTCTCCCTCTCCCCCATTTAGCTATTTTTTATGTATTTCATTCTCCATTATACTGTGAGATACTTAAGGGCATAGACAATCTTTCTACTATCTTTTTTATTTCCAGCACTTAGCACAATGCCCAGCACATGGTGGGCACTTAATAAGTGTTTATTGACTAACTGCCTAGTGGGGATATTTCTGGGTCAATGGATATGTATAGTTTGATGACATTTTTGATATAATATTTTCCATAGTGTTTAGGCCAATTTGCAGCTTCAACGGTGAGTAGTAATGCCTATCTTCCCTTAGCCCCTTTAAATTTTATCAATTTTTAAAAAATCTTTTGTCATCATTCCCAGCTTGATGGAAATGAAATAAAGTCTCAAAGTGGCTCATATTTTGATTTTTATTATTGGTGATTTAGAGCATACACTCGTATGTAATGAGGATTTTGTTAATCCTTCTTACAATTAGTTTCTCAGGAATGACCATGGCAATGTCTAGTTTCCAGGTGTTTAATATTATCTCCAAGAATAGTTCCAAGGATTCTAGATAGTAATTCCCAGAATTATAGTGACAGACAGTCCTACTGAGGCTGTGCCGTGAAATAAGGGGTGATGTAATGTAATATTTACTACACTTGTGCAGAATGATAATTTTGCTAAAGTTAACCTGTGAGATTCTGTTGCCCTGTAAATCAAGTGGGCATTGGTAAGTGAGTGGGGGGAAACCACAGAGAACCCAAAAAAGAATCTGTGTGTGCCTCAACCAGCCTGACTGAAGCTTGAGGGTATTTAGGGGAGTGTACAAGGTGTGTTTATCTCAATTGACCCAACTGAGATATAGCACTAGTTGCCCCCCTTTTCACTGGCCCTTGTGAGAAGGGTCATGAGGGAATGCTATAGGAGCTAGTTCTCCTATAACCCTCTGAGAAGACTAGACTAGAATAAAATTGATAATTAACTCCTCCAAAGCTATTTGCCTGTCTGACCAGATCAAGATTGAGCCTGTTAGAGGCTGGAGTCCAAAACCTCCAGGGCCTTCTGTGTGTTATCTGTGAAACATTTTTATATTTTTGTTGATAACTTTAGTTTTTTCTTTTGAAAATGGTTCATAGTCTTTAATCAAATAACTCTTGTGGAATGGTTCCTATTCTAAAATATTTGTATACATTATCTACTTATGTTATATATTAGACATTTATCAGAAAAAATGTACAAATATTTATTTTCCAATTAACTTTGTTTATGGTGTTTATAAAATATGAGAAATCACTTAATATGACAAAACACTTATTTTTGGAAATCTGTGTAGTGAGTATGATGAATGCATTGTTTAATAATTAATCAGTCTTAATTTTGACAAAATGCTTACCTTGTGTACAAATTAATAATGGCAATAGGATATTTTTGCTAAGGAATGGATCAACTATAAATAAGACAAGTTATAATCAGAAATTTCATTATCTTAACGTTATTTTTATTCAATATATGCTGTGCTTCTGATCACAGAAGGAACTGACCAGTAATTTAATCAAAGGAAAATTGTTTTAAAAAATCAATTTTATAAGTATATTTTATAAAATTATAAATTATATAAATGATATCTGGGATTTGTTCCAATTCTAACACTCTGTGATTTTTATATTTTGTCATGTTATTATAATAATAAGTGACTATAATTTGTTTAATTCTATTTATTATACTAATTAAGTGTCAATGTATTCTTATCATAGTTCTTATTTTGCTTTAATGTTTAACTATGACTTCTGGTCAGAAGAAGAAATGTGAAATTAAATAGGGATTTTTAAATAGCATCTTACTTGGATTGATTTGTGATCTCTATACACTAATGCAAAGGAAAAAAAATCTCAAAATTCCACATTATTCACTAATGGTGGGTTTTTAACCTTATAATACTATATATTTTTAGAAAATTGGATGATACTAAATCCTGTTTAACTCATTTTCTCTCTTCTTTTACTATAAAGATATTAATCCTTTGAAGGACAATATATTATAGAAGTATAATTGTTTATTTGATGCTTACTACAGTGTTTTTCACTTTCTTAGTTTTTATATTATACTAAATATTCAATAATTTTTGTGTTCAGTAGATCACAGAAAAATATTTTTCAATAAAATTTTGTAGCATCTAATATATAAAAAATTATCAATCCACTATTAAATATTTGAAAGGAAAAGACAGACAAAGGCAGAACACAATGTCAAAACAAATTGTGACTTTGCAATTTGAGTCCTAACAGTTCACTAGAAGTCTTCCTCAGGACCAATTCATCTTAAAATGCACACTGTCTTTGAAGTAATACCACAAGATGCCTGTGCCTATACCAGGAGCTCTGATCTAAAACTGTAAATCTTTTTGTCACCATGTGTTGTGTGAAGCAATCAATCTCAATCCCTTGGGACATGAACTTTATGGGGAAAAAAACAAAAACACGTTTCACCTATAGTGAAAGACTAGTAAATCAGTTTCAAATTGATGTTTTGTGTAGTTCAGAGTGTAAAGTATATTCTTTTTGAAAAATGGATAGCATAATAGAATTATTATTTTGGAGAATTTTTTTTCTGGTATCATTAATACCTCCTAAGTAAAACACTTCAATAGAAACCAGTGTCCTCATCTGAAAAATGAGGAAGTTGTACTAAATAACTTCCAAAGTCCTGTGTTTGTCTAAATCAGTGTATTATGGTCATACTATCAGCATGAAATTGTTGATATCTATTAAAGATCACTTTGAATATGTACTGGAAAGCTGTGTTGAGTTAAAAGATTGATATGTTTCAAATAAGTATGTGTATATTTTTCCTTAATAAATCCAAGTTTCTTTGCTCTATAAATGCTTTTAATAGTTTTATCCTAAAACATTCTATATTCATAACATAGAGGCTGTCTGTACTTTAGGTAAATATTTTCCAATGGTAATAATGATTATTTGAATTTTAATATGCAGGTTTTTACCCCTGTTCCTTTCTACATACATACATACATATGTATGTATGTATGTCTATGTATGTATGCACATATGTGTGTATTTGTATATGTGTATAGAGTGTGTGTATCTATAGTAAGCTTATATAGTACTGTAAGTATGTATTACTATAGGGGTGGCTAGGTGGTGCAGGAAGTAAGAGCGCCGGCCCCAGAGTCAAGCGGACCCAAGATGGGTTCCGGCCTCAGTTACTTAGCACCCACACATAAATAACTAGCCATGTAACTTTGAGCAAGTTACTTAACCCCAATTGCTTTAAAAAAAAGTATATATTACTGTATATGATATCATATATGGTAACATTCAGATAGTAAGCAAAAGGAAACAAAATTTTAAAAAAACACGCAAAATTTATTAAGCCAAATGATACAGTGAAAAGTTGTTCATGTTTGTTAAACTTCAGTTTCTAAGAATATTCCTTTCCCTGCTATGAGCATCTAAGGGAGACTAATGCTGATGCTGAAAGTTAGCATGTTTATTCATGGGACATGCAAGATTTTAAGGTGAACAATTTAAAGCAGTCAGATCATTCACTGGGCGATGTCTTCCAAACATAAAATTCAGATTGCTTCCAGAACAGCAAAGAATCATTTTGTCGGGGAATCTTACTTTAATATGACCAAATATTAAAAGGCAATGTGGTGTATAGTAGGAAAAAAAAATCAACCTAGAGTTAAGAAATTGAGGTACATGTACTGTTTCAGATACTTGCTAGTTCCATGACTATGAAAAGTAATTTCATCTTTCTGAGCCTACTTTTCTTTTACTGGAAATGACAATAAACTCAAAATAGGATTTTTGGGAAGACTCTCAAAATAAAAAAGATGAGAGTTTTTTCCATTGGTTATTTGTCAAAGTTTTATTTGAAATTTTTTTCCTTTCTTCTATAAAAAATAAAATTACTTTCAAGGCAAAATGGTTGTTAAACATGTTTTCATTGTTGTTCTAATTAATCACTAATCTCTTCTAGAGTTAAAGATTTTAAAAAATAATAAAAATATACTGACAAATTTGAAGACAAGTAAATGCTTCTTTTGGGATCCTGGGATTACTGTGAACTATTTTTAACTACAAAACTCATTAACATTATATTGGATAAACTCCTCTGTTAATCTCACCTATGTTGGCATATTTCATTAAATTTTCAAAAAGTAAATATAGAAATTTGCCCAATCATTTATTTTTAACAATTTATCACTTCATCAATTTATTACAACTTTAATCAGATATCTTAAAATCACATAAAAATAATTGAAAAAAATCTAAATGTAGTTCTACAGATCTTGGAGACATAAAATAAAATTCCGATATTAATATAATTTTGTCATCTCAGCTACACTATATGTCACTTCAGAGGAGTATGTCAGTAGTAAGTAAAGCATTACATAAGATGGTTCTTTTCTTTCTAGTCTCTTTACATAGAACTACCTCCCCTAACCCCCATGAATTCTTTATGATTTAGCTATATTGCCCTACTTCCTTTCTTCACATACAATGTTGTCTCCCATCTCTGTACCTTTGCACTGACTCTTCCACATGCTTGGAATATTTTTCCTTCCCTCCTTTTTCCTTTTATAATTTTGTGGTGGAAAATAGTGAGGAAGGTAGAATAATCAAGTATATAATTAGATTAAAATATAGTAGAAAAGAACCAGTCAAACTAGTATAATAATGTAATCTTTACTGCATTATTCATAGATGATATCATCTGATCCTTACAAGAATACTATGAGTTAAGAACTATAGGTATTATCATGTTCAATTTACAAATGATAATGCTGAGGCTCAGGGACATTCTAGAACTTTCCCAGGGTGATACAGTTATTAAGTGTCAGAGGCATTAAATTTTAATGCACACTGTATAATTCTTTTTTTTAATAACCCATCTTCCAACACTCCTTAGTGATAGCAAAGCTCTTATATTGGATATACTCGGGGCATTGTCAGGTTGAATCCTGCTTGCTTGTCTGATGGTATGGATAGCTCAAGAATTGGTGGGTACAATTTCTTCCATATTTTCTATTCCATTTGTATCCCATAACTAATCAATGTACTATGATTTATGCAGATATTGCACATAGTAGTTTCCTAGGTTGTACTAAATCACTTTGTTTTTTTGTTTGTTTGTTTGTTTTGTTTTTGGAGGGGGGAAGGCAAAGCAATTGGGGTTAAGTGACTTGCCGAGGTCACACAGTTATGAAGTGTGTCAAGTGTCTGAAGCTGGATTTGGACTCAAGTCCTCCTGACTCCAGGACTGATGCTTTATTCACTGTGCCACCTAGTTGCCCTCTAACTCACTTTCAACTGCAATATCTTGTCACTTATATTTATTACGGATACATAACTTACTTGTACAGAATGAATTTTCTTATATTCTATATTTCCATATGAGTAGTCCTATAAGTTCATATTTTCTCCTTTAACAGTATAGTTGAATTAGCTCTGAACTTGGACTAAGGATATGATAAGGATTTGAGTTCAGTTTTTGCCACTTACTAACTGTGACCGTGGTCATATTTTATTAGATAAATTCTAAAGTCTTTTGTCCATCTAACTTTCTCAAAGATGCTTCTTGTCACTGTATAAGTGGATTTTTCTTTAAAACAGAACATCAGATGCTTGTTATCTAGTGAAATGTTTCAGGCATTCAATTTTGTTAAACAATTATTTAAATATAGCAAAGTATTTATAGCAGGATATCTAAGAAACTGCTTTGTAGTAGGTTGAAGTGGCTTATGTGTAGGGTGAGCAAATGAAAGATTATTTAAAAAAAAACATTACACAAGGCTCAAATATTAATTACTTGTGAATAGTAAAAATTGTTAGTATGCAGTGGAAATAGTGTAAATCTAATGATACTATAGTGCCTGTGATGAGCAAAAGAAGTAACAGCTGTAAAAGGCTGAAGATCCGCAAACAATCGCCACAGTGACCCATATGGGAATAGATTGTAGGTCTGCTCTGGAAAGTATAACAGATAACCCATCGGTCTTGTTAATTACAGTCATATGAATAGGATATAATAATAGTATTTTCAAATGTAACAGACAACCATTTAGATAATGCTTTGACCAGGGCTCCTGGAATATAATAATGCATCCTGACTTTAAAAATATATTACTTCAGCATTAATATTCAATATGACATGGTCCCACAAAGACAGATGAATATTTTTCATATGGTGGGTGATAGAGTGAAAAAAGCAATACAGTTCAGAGAAGAGGTTACTCTTGGGGTCTTATTAGAGTGTATAAGGGCTTAGGAGGCTACCATAAGACTAGGAAAAAATGAATTTACTCTGAGCTGAAACAGAACGTATGAACATGACTCGAAATCTAAGAACCCTAGTGCAATCCCAGGGCTAGACCAAATATCTTTAGGAACATCAGAGTTTGGAACTTTTAATGCTGAGAATATTTTATTATTTTATCACAACAATTGAGATAAATCAAAACAAAATAGGTAGTTAGTTAGGTTTCAATGTATTCATAGTAGGAAAATCAATATATTTAATAATAAAATAAAATATGTTTACCTAATATTCTTTCCAGGATGAATTACCATTGCTAGGATTAAAGAGAAAATAATTGGACTTATTACAAGAACTTTTTGTCCCAACTACCTGTCCCAAGGAATATTTATAGTGGTCAAAATATCATATGATGTTTTTGTTCATCCTGTTGATTCTAGGGAGAGGCAGCATGGAGTAATGGGTGCAGAGCTATTTTTGCAGTCAAAAAACCCCATCCTGTATCAAGTCCTGCCTTAGATACATACAAGCTACTTGAGTCACAGAATCTCTTACTATAGCAGGAAACTCTCTAAATATAAATTAGAGAAGAACTGATGAACTTCATCAGTAGGGGGAATTACCAACCCAGAGATCTCTCCACACTAAGGAAATCACAGATCTAGGACAAAAAGTAAATTTGGTTCTTTTATAATAAGGCAATGGGGCAGTATACATGTGGGCATGAGTAGCATACAGCATATTATTAATAAAGGAAATCCAGGAGAAGTAGTATAAATGATGTACTCAGAGGGATATCTGACTGGAAGTGGATTTAAGCCATTCTTCTAGAGAGAATAAGGATAACTGATTTTTTTTTTATTGGTACATATGAAAATTCAAGAGGTTTACTCTAGAATATGGATCATAGTCATTGGGTAGTCCCCCTTTGGACAGTTTAGGAGAGAAATGTGGGCAAGAATGACACAGAATGAGAAGGTTGAGACAGGTGATGTGATTTGCCCTGTTGGATAGACTACCCCACATTAATGAGATAACAGATTTAAGTATTAAGTATTTCGCTAATCCTACTGTGATTTGTGCATAAATTTGTGCATAAATCAATCATTAAATTGATTCAAAGTAGTCCTTATATTATGGACTAAATAATTCCAACTCTCTAACATCTATCATATATATATATATATATATATATATATATATATATATATAGTGCACTCTCTTCAATCATATAGCCACCACCCTAGTTTAGTCTCCTAGCACTTCTCACTGTCCCATTCTACCCATCTAATATACATCTATTCTATTATAATGATTTTCCTAAAGTAAATTTCTGATAATCTTATTCCTTACTCAATAAACTCCAGTGACTTTTTATTACTTCTATGATTAATTAAGTATAAATCCTTCTGTTGACTTTTAAAGGCTCCTTGATCTGGTTCCTTACTACCTTTTTGTCTTACTTACACCTTAGTCTTCTTCACATGCACTGTGATGCAGCCATAGTGCCCTCTTGCTTTTCCTCATATGACATTTTTTCCCACCATTACTATGCCTTTGCATTGTCTGTCTCCCAGCCCATATCACTGTATACATGAGATCTGTATATCTGGTTCTCCAATTGAGGTAGCTATGAATGTTGTATATTACAATGTTTGTGAATGCATTTTTTTGTCTTGTGTGTATGTTTTCTTAATGGGTGTTTCTAATATACTTTATTTGTATAATAAGAATTTCCAATCAAGTTGAAGTCTTCTGATTGGCTATCATTGACTGTGATTTGCCTTACATTCTGGACCAAATGTTTTTAAATATTCACATCTTGTAGAAATATTATTTTGTTACATAACTAGTTAATTCATTGATGGGAGAAAAAAACTAAAAAAAAAATCAACCTTCTAGTCCGCAAATATCATTACTGACCTTACTTTTTGTCTGCGTAAAGTCTACCACAAACTATCTTCAACCTTGCTATCCTATTTTAACAGACTCTTAAGGAGATTTTCTACCTGTTTGGGAAAAGGATGGATTTACTATATTTGACTTTGTTCTCTATTTAAATAACCCCAATTGATGAGAACTCAATTGCATTTTTAGAATACAAACTATACACTTCAAACAAGATTTGGATCTAAAGCAATGATTTAACAACTTATAATTTGTATACAAATAAGGGATTTAAGTCTCATCTGCAGTAGAAAGATCAAAGCTTCTATGAGAGAGTTGTGTTGTCAGCATCATACATAAATGTATTATGCTTTCTCTTAGGGATGAAGTAACAAGAATATTTAATTATTGCAAATTTGTGGGGGGAGCAAAATATAATATATTATTTATTGTGGCATTTCATGCTAGATTAAGCAACTTCATACTAAAAGAAATGCCACTCTAAAGCAAAATAATTTAAAATTTGTCCCCAAAGGACTGACAGAAATCAAAATCTTCCCTTGTCTCACACCACAATATTTTTTAGTAAACATTTAACCGTTGCTGAGATAGTTTTGCCTCTTACAAAAGCTGCTCAAAATCCTGTGTTGATTGAGAAATTTAACATGCTGTTCTTACACATTGAAGATTTTTGTTCTGTTATATTATGTATGAAAAACAGATGTCAAAAATCCAGTAATAAAAATTAAAAAGCAAGATTTCCCTAATGAGGACTCTTCCAAGCCTCTTTTTCAAAATTCTCCAATTTGTTGGTCATGGTATTATTTTTGAAGAGTATATTTCTTTCTTTGGAAATATTTTCTCTGTCAGACTTAATTGCAGGTCAAAATATTTTAATATTTTAAAAGATGTGTGATTTCTTTGCCAGGGACATTCCCTCTAGATATGAAGATGGCAGTATCTTTATGCTTCTCTTAGGTTTATGGGCAAAGAAAAAAATATATCTCGATGGCCAAATTTCTGATATTTGCACTCTTAAATTTTAGTGTTGCAACCCTTCTGGTATATAACTTCAGCATTTGTATGTGGAGTTTCCTAATTGGATAATTACTCTAGTTTCAGGGTTCAAAGTCCTCTGTACCCAAAGTTCTATACTACTAAAAATACAATTTTCAAGTCATTCATTTACCTTTTAATTACTTGACACAACTAGCTCAACCAAAGGCATCTGCTAAAATGACTTTGCATGGACAGCATCTTTTTTAAAATACCTCTGTGTTCCCCACCACCAAAAAAAAAAAAAAAGTAGAGCAAATAAGCACAGAATTAGCAGTACAAGTGGACACATAGAATGAACTCAGTAACAGAATAAAATAGCATATATATAGGGAATGCATATGGCCAAAAGAACTCATGCATCTAGTACTGCAGGACCTCAAATATTTTTTTTCTTCTTGTGGTTATCTGTTGGTCCTCTCTGTTACTGCTCTTCACAATTCATCTAGAGTCCACAGCTGGACACCTGTAATTCTTTTCTCAAATGACTCTTGTATATGTGTTGTGGTTTGTCCTTCCTGACTAGCAAAACCAGCTAGAGTATGTTTAGACACTGGGATGGGAAACCAATGAGGCTACATGGGGCTTTCTAGGTCCTCAGGTGAGACCTTTTACCTGAATCCAAGTTTTACAGAACAAATTCTTTCAGTAAGGAGAGGACTTCTTAGAAGGCCCCAGGTTCCCCACCCCTGGGTTAAACCTTTAACCAGGCAATCTCTGTCCTTTTATTTCATCAGTGTGATGGAGGAACTTCTTCATATCTTCTGAAGAAGTATTAGAAATATAAACATTCATTTAGGCTATCTTTATTATGTATGAATGACCATACCTAGTTTCAAATCCTTTGCATGCGAGCCACTAGTGGCAAAATTTTAAAAAAATTAAGATTTTCAAAGTTCTTTACATAAATTATCTAATTTTATTCTTAAAACAAAACTGTGAAATAGATACTACAGGTATCATGTTTAAAGATGAAACAACTAAGACAACTTATCCAGGGTCATGAGGCTATCAGAAAGATTATTTTATCCAAGGTTTTGTCTAATTGAAAATCCAGCATTTCATTCTTTTTACATTATCTACATTCTACAATGGAAAATAAGTTCCAAAGAATACAGTGGAAGTGACATTTAGAGGAGGAGGGGAACTGGAATATGGTAATCCTAAACTGGATAGTGAGATACAAATAGAGTATTAGGCCTGAGGTCAAGAATACTTGAGTTCAAATCCAGTTTCAGAAACTCACTATCTGTGTGACCCTGGACAAGTCATTTAACTTTTGTGTTTATCTTAAATGCACTAGAGAAGAAGGAAATAGCAAACCATTGTAGAATTTTTTGCCAATAAACCCCTATGGACAGAATTGGCATCACATAGAATCAGACATAAATGAATGACTAAACAACTAAAATAACTGAAAACTTGGTATGTACAGTTACAGTTTAGGACAACAGAGATTAAGGTAGAAAGAGTTTGCAAAATGGAAAAGAATGACATTAGCTCTAGAGGAAAGGGAAATTTAATAGAACCCAGCCCCAAATTTGGAATTAGAGCATTGGTATGATGGAATACAGTGTTTCCATAGATCTTGTTTCCTCAGATGAATTCTCCTTGAGTAAAGGCTTTGATGTTCAGTAAATTTATGAGAATCATCTTTGGTAATACAACTGGGGGAGGGGGAAGGAGGCAGGGAGTGGGAGTGGTGGTGGTGGAATGGTTGTGTCTTAGGGAATGGAGCAGAATTCAAACCCTTTCTCTTGGTTGCAAGTGTCTAACACCCGCCCCCCCCCCCTTTTTTTCTTAAACCACACAGCTTCTAATAAGTGGCAGACTAGCAATTTAAGCACAGTTTTCTGACTCATATTCTTGGCAATTATCTAGGGCTCATTCCTTAGCAGTCTTGTTCCCCTGCTCATTTATCAGCCTTAATTTACCTTCACATCTTCTGTGTCATTCTTCCCTATCTGCCTAACTCTTCAATAATTTTCCTTTAGGCTTAGTCAAGTAAGTCCTCTTATCAAAAACTACCTTTTCAGGAGAAATGTCCCTACACTATGCCAACCTCAACTTCCCTTGCACTTGAAATTAATTTCCCTCTCACAGTAAACTAGGTTCTTTGGCCTCCAGATCATTGTGGAAACATGGTGGAATCCTGAGAGAGAACCTTGCATTCAATTTAGGAAAGAGTTGTTCGCATATTAGAAGTCATACATTATCTTTTCTTTTCTTTTTTTTTGGAGGGGAGGAAGGCAAGGCAGTTGGGGTTAAGTAACTTGCCCGAGGTCACACAGCTAGTAAGCTTCAAGTGTCTGAGGATGGATTTGAACTTGGGTCCTCCTGACTCCAAGGCCAGTGCTGTACTCACTGCTCCACCTAGCCACACTCAAAGACATACCTTAAAAAAAGAGAATGGCACTTGAGTGACTTGCCTGGTTCTTCAGTAAATATGGGGTAAAGTAGTGATGAAAATGTTCACTTTCCATTTTATATTTCACCACATAACTCTATATATTTAGAAAATTGAACTGGAATGCTGCAATGCGGGCAAAAATAAATTGCCTCTCTTCTCACTCCCTTTTATGTTTAGAATTGCTTTCTAAGATATATCTTAGTGAGAAGAATGGACCAAAAGAATGAGAGAATGTCAAGGAAGATATTATTAACTAAAAGTGATGTGGAGAACATTAATAACCTCTGACCTATGTTATTATTTTCTAATATATGAAATCTCTTTTTATTTTTGTTGTCCAGTCATTTCATTTGTATCTGAGTCTTCATGATACCATTGGGGTTTTCTTGGCAAAGATAATGGAGTGGTTTGCCATTTCTTTCTAAAGCTCATTTTATAGTTGAAAAACTGAGGCAAATAGGGTTAAGTGATTTGAATTTGTCTTGGGTCACAGAATTTAAGTAAGTGTCCAAGGGTAGATTAGAACACAAATCTTCCTGACTGTAGGCTCTGCATTCTATCCACTGTGCCACCTTAATTGTCCTATAAAATCTTCATATTCACTTAATACCATTATCTTTGGAATTAGCTAGAGTTGACAAGTAACTAAGTGACTAATTAATATACTCCTCCCCCTTTTGATATTTACACCTAGCTGTTTCATGAGTTTCATAATAAGAATAAAGTTTCCAAATAAAATCTTTCTATAATTTACCACCAGTTAAACTCTTGAAACATCTATGCAGAAATATTTTTCTTTTGGTGTCTGTGATTTCATCCATGTAGATATTCTTTTTACCAAGCACACTGATTGTGGATACAGTCATAAGATTATAGATTTGGAGTGAGGAATACTGATGTTTTTTGTTGAGAGAGGTGCCCATGATATTTCAGCTTTGTTGCTGTCAGTGAGTTTGGCTAATTTTTTTACATATTACTGGGGGCATGTTCAGTAGGGAATGAGGTTTATTGGAAAATGACTATAATGTAAAAAAAAAAAAAGGCAACAATAAAACATGACAAAGAGAGAAAAAGTTGAAATACTCTCATCAACTATACACTTTGTATCACTCTCCACCTTAGGGATTATTTGGTAGGGTAGCAATGTCAATCAATTTTGGGGACAAAAACGGGAAGAAAAACTTGGCTGCGTCAGAATTGATGTATTTTTTGACATTCAGTTCTGAATCTACCTGCGAATAAATTTAGACTCAGTAATTAAAGGATTTTGAAAACTGAAAGGGATACCATATGGAGGTTTTCAGAAAAATGTAGGAGTTTCAGGCAAGGTCAGCTGATTATGGAAATATTTAAGGACATGTGGCATTTGCTTCCTCCCATTCCACTCCCTTAAAAAACTACCTGTTATGCGTTGCTAACCTTGGCTCTCTGTTTTTGCAATCTCAGATTTTATCTTATGTATGGTTATGATCTTTATAGCTTTAATGTCTGAACTTCTTTAGTAATTATTCATCGACAAATTATTTCCAACCAAGTAAAACATCCTCATTTCAGTGAGGTAAGACTATTTTAGTAATTTGTGAAACTTAAGGTTATCAACTTTTTCAGATAGTGTTTATCATTTTAGAAATTAATATTTGGGGAAGAAGAATACAGATTTCCTATCAAAATAAGAATCTGGAAAATGTGATATGTTATGTTTCTTCTCAAAATGAAAATGGATGATTAAGGAATGCTTCACTCTTGGATATACTTACCATATGCCTTCCAAATGTGCATTCTAATTTGTTTCCCCATATTTGATTGTCTTGCCAGTTGGCTTGGTTTTTTTTTTTTTTAATCTTTTGATACCTACCTAAGGTATTTCTTTTTTTCTTTTTTTGGGAGGGGGTTCAGAACGGGATTAGTGCTTTTGCTGATGTCTACAGTATTTTCATTTACTTATATTTACTCACATATTGGTCACCGTCTTATAATTGCTGCGTGTAGACTTTTGAACAGGGTAATTTGAATTGAACAGCTTGAAAAACAAGGATGAAAAGGGCAGCAATTATGCAAGTAAATACAGCATGTGATTTCTTTTCTATTTAATCAGTATGGTGGCATTAAGTATCAAAACAAAGATTCATTTAATCTATTTCTTGACATTTCTCAATATAATTGTTTTATAGAGAAAAAGGAAAAACCTAAGGGATGTGTTTGTGTTTGTCTTCTTGGCATAATTTGTCATCTGATACCTTCATTTTTATCTTCTGTGCTTCTTGGCTAAGTAGATGGAATGCAATAATATGTATATAATACATGCATATATAATTTATATATGTATCAGCATATGCATATATGTATATATAAATTTTAACATTTGGGTTTGATATTACAAGATTTTGAATATTTTTGAAAATAAGTTTTATGATATGAAAAACTTTATGATTTTAAATGCCTAAATTCTATTTACTGCTAATGGAACATGTTTATATTTAATGCATAGTAGTACATTTTTTTCCTTTTTTTTTTTTTTTGTTTTTTGGAGGGCAATTGGAATTAAGTAACTTGCCCAAGGTCACATGGCTAGGTTTTTGTTTGTGTGTGTTAAGTGTCTGAGGCCGGATCCGAACTCCGGTCCTTCTGACTCCAGGTCTGACGCTCTACTCACTGCACCACCTAGCCGCCCCAATAGTAGTACATTTTTTTTTTTTTATCCAAGCCCTTTAATATTTCACTTTTTAACACCTTGAGGCACAAGCAACATTAAAAAAATTCATCTTTTATAAGACTGAAAGTTCTGTATAGTGCTTGCCTATGTAATAAACATTCTTGAAATTTCTGTAACATTTTATATTCTGAGCAACACCCTTGTCCACAGGTTGAATTAAAGGTAATTAAAAGGTAACAAAAGCAAGCATGATGGTAAAATTATACTCCATTTGGGTAATTGCTAAAATCATCTGATAGAATAACTCTGCTACCTTCCGATAAATGTGTGCAAAATGTACCTAATGCTTTACACAAAGTATGATATTATGAAACAGATCAAAAACATTTGTCCATGCAAAGAAACCTTTCCACCTTTGAAAGCTTGTGACTTTCCATTTCCAAAGGTTTTATGCAGGTGTGTACATTCTACACAATTTTCTTAAATGTTTTTGTAAAGGGGGTTAGTGGGGATAAGAAAGGGGCACATTCAATTCACTTGACCCTAATAGGCTTTAACATTACCAAAATGGACTGGGGTTTCATAAAAGATACAATCCTTTAGGAAAAGAATATGGACCAGTCCTATAAGCATATGTCTAAAAAATTCAGAACACCATTCTCCCCCTTCAAGATCAATTACTTTTCACCAAAGATATTTAGCTAATGCCATGTGTAAGTAGAATTAAAATTTGTACTTGCCCCCAAAATACAATTAATTTGCTTTTTAAAAAAATCCACTTTTCACTCTTTCAATGAACAAGAAAATAAGGAAAACATTCCCATTATCAGTTTACTAAAAGATTTCTTACCACAGGGGCCCAATTTAACTTATATCTTTTAGGATCAGAAATAACAAGAGCAAATGACTATTTTTACTGGGCCTTGATGTCAAAAGGATATGGATAATGCTTTACTTTCCCGTATCCAAGTTTATCCCATTCTTGCTTTCTTCCTTTCACTTATAGGTGTTTGACTGGTTTGTAACATAGGGTTGGTTTTTTGGTCCAGATCTCTGATTCTATCAGTGTAGGGAACTCCTGCTACAGAAACTCCACCACTATAAATCAGCAATTTTCCCAAGATTTTTCTTCTTTCCCTTCAATGTCTAAGTAGTCCACTCCACTTTAGTAGATCTATGATACCTCATTTCTTCCCAAGACACTTATGCTCTGCTATTCCCTTGTCTTAGCTCTTAGTAGCAATCCCTTTCCGAAGCCTATTCACAACACTTCTTTAATATGCTCAGATCAGCAAGCCAGAGGAGCTCCATAAGAATCTTAATTCCCCTTGGCAGAATGGCCTCCCTTCTCCCCCACTTTTAGTTACCAAATCATCATTTTAAGATTTTTGTTTCTTAATATTATAAAGCTAGAGAAGATTATAGAATAAGATCTCAATGCTCCTGAGAACGTGTAACTTTTTTAAAGAAAATTTTTATAAACAGGTCATAGCATATTATTGGGGCCACTCTATAGCTCAAAAAGGCCTAAGAGTGTTCAATCTAGAATATCCCAATATGTACCAGATACTAGGCTTTAGTTTTCAAACTGGTTTGCCTATATATAGAAAAAAAGAGCTCAATCAGCTTATTTCCTCTGAAAAAGCCTTCATCCACCATGTCAAATACCGGTGTTTCAATGTTCAAAAAAAGTAAATAAACCAAAGATTTGAAGGTATAGAGGAGGAGAAATGAAGACCATGAATATAAGTGCAAAACAGTAAGGGCTGAGTCAAACTTACTCTAAAATGACACAGTATCAGGGTTGGAGAAGACTTCGCCTTAGAAATCTAATCCAACACATACCTGAAAAGGAATTCCAGAAAGGTCATACAGTCTCCAATTTAAAGACCTCCAATGATGGGGAATTCACGGTAACCTGAGATATCCCACTACTCTACTTTTGGATAGCCATCTGTCAGAAAATTTTTCTTCACTACTAATTTTTAAATTAAAAGAAAAATTCAGGCAATAGTAATAGGGTAAGGAAACAATTTTGGAACATGTAATTAGTATTTTTAACTGGTTAAGACAAAACGTGTACGAAAAATACACCAAAATTAAGTGGCTTTGACGATGAGGAAGATAATCATAGAGCTGAAAATAACTCGTTATTTAATACAAATCTCTCATTTTACAACAGTTCTGTGATAAAGGAGTCTGTCCTATACCACTCACAGCTGCTAGTGGCGGAACTAGAATGCAAGCTTTTTGATTGTTGCTAGTTCAGCGCTCTTTCCAATAACTAATTTGCAAGATAAATATCCAGGACTCCTAAGTTAGTTTTAAATAAAATAATTTTCAAGGTTTTTCTGGGCTGTTGATAGCTGTTGTTCTATACACCAAAAATACCTCCTAAGTGTATCCATGATTATCTTTATGAATAGGAAATACTTTCACAGCTTGTTAGCTTTGGTAAATTAAATAAAAAAGTTAACAGTTTTCTATCATACTACAAAAATTTACTAGGATAAACCAAATCCACCCATTAGCTCTCTAACATGGAGTGTTTATTTTAGTTTTATTGCCTTAACTTTTATTTTTCAAAAATGAGCACTGGGTATTTTTAACATGTAGTAGTGTCATGTCATATGTATCTTACAACTGCATATTTTAGTAAATGAAATTAGTGATATTTAGATAATTCATGGTGTATTTATAAAATGAAAAATTTTTTATCAAAATACACTTCTCACTAAGATAAATAAATAAAATCCAAGCAAACCTACCTACACAAAGTTAGAATCAACTTTGGTAGATTTCAGTGTAATACATAGTCCATAACTAGCATGTTTGCCCTTTCCCGCCCCCATTGCTGCTCATCTTCTGGGCTAAGAATTATTGAAAAAAAATTTTATTAAGATTTTATTATGTTGACATGTTTCTCATTCCACATCATCTTCGGCCAAGCTCTGTACACTCACAATTCTCTGGCTAATTGTTGGCAGCTTAGTCAGAAGCATCTGGAACACTGGTGATGGAAGAGTTTGCTGTAAAACTTGCAACAATTGCTGTGGCTGCCCACAGACAGCAATGGCATTTGTCAAGTGGTCAACACCCCTTTCATATTCACCTTGGGCTAGTAATTCCTCACCAAGTTGTATTTCTTCAAGAAAGAACTTCTGAACAGCTTCTGCATCTTTAAGATCAGGTAACTTGGAAAGCCCAGCTCTCTCTTTAGCAAGCTTCTGTTTCTTTCTTCGCTCTCGGAGCCTGTTCTTGAAGTTGGGGTCGCTCCGTCTCTTGCGGTCGAAGTAAATACAGTAGCCGATGAAGAGGGCCCCGCACACGCCGGCGGCGATAGCACCACTCCGGCCCACCATGTTTCCGGCTGCTGCTCGCGGTGGAGGTAGCAGCAGCGGCAGTGTTACCCGCTGACCCCCAAGCCGGGAGGGCAGGCTTGCTCCGCCAGTAGTACATTTTTTAATTATATCTCTATCCAGAGGAGTTCTTATTCCTTTGGAAAATGATATAATTTGGTCCTGTAAATAAAATTTTAATAATGACAATTCTCAGCTTAATCTTTATGGATGTTTAGACTTAGAAGTGGCATAGTGGATCATCTACTCCAACAAGACATCTTTGAGATGGAAAGAAAAATTCATTTAAGTTAAGAGGAATTCAGAATCAAATCCAACCCAAACTGTTCTTAGTTGTGTGAGCTTAGGAATATAACTTTATCTTTCTGAACCTCAGTTATCTCCTGTAAAATGGAAATGACAAGTTCCATGGGATTATTATGAGCACCAAATTAAGCACTGTGCTGTATATGAAGCCAAGAGAAGAGGTTCTGACATATGTAAAATAATTTATTAACCTCAGTGTGCCAAAAGTCAGGTCTATTATTATTGTTGTTGTTGTTGTTTCTGTGGCATAGAAATTAAAATAGCAAATTCTTTCTTTACAATATTTGTGTGCCATAGTTTCCTTTCCTTCTTTGATTCATCTGGAATAATTTGAAGCCAAAAAAAAAGTTTTTCAGAAAAATAGATTCTTTCATGTTTCTTTTAATATGAATTTTAAAGAATTATAATTATTTATGTTGGTTTTAGCAAATTTAGTCTCACAATTAAAAATCAACATCTGTGAGAAAAAGCACCTTTAACCAAAAGCATGATGGTCTGTTTGGTTTTTAATTATACAAATTTAGGCAGAACCAAGATGGCAGAGTAAAAGCAAGAACTTTCTTGAGCTCGTGCTCCAGCCATTTCCAATGCTTGTGAAAAAATGACTCTAAATAAATATTAGAGCTACAGAATCCACAAAATTACAGAGCGAAATACACCTCCAGCTGAAGTCAGCCTGGCAAGTCAAAAGAAAGGATATATTGCACCAGGCTAGGAGTAGAGCACAATGCCATATGGGCTGTGCTGGCACAGAATCATGGCATAGAAAGACCAGAGCAGACCTCAGGGGACTGAATCACTGGCAGCTGTGGTGGTATCCAGACTTCTCAATCCATAAATATCAAAGAGAAAGTAAAAGATCAGTGGGGCAACTCTGTTGGACATAGGAGAGAGAAGAGCACAGTCCAGCCCTGACCCTGGGGTGGCAGAGGCAGTGGCTGCAGCAGCAGGGCAGCTGCTTCCAGAGCTCCAGGACCACAGATGATGGGGGGATCAAGCAGATGATCAGAGGGCAATTCCAGGAATCTCTTTTCAGGTGCTGAGGCAGGATTCTCTTGCTTTGCCCTCCTTGGATTTGGGTCTCAGTCATGGGTGGCAGTCCTGGGGTGAGGAGGAGTGCTGGAGTGGCAGAGTTTGTGGCAGTTATGAAGAGGGAAGAATCCACACAGTTCTGAGGCACATGCCTAGAAGAAGCTCTAACAACAGCTATGCAAAATCCCAGATATTTGAGACACAAGACTTTCCATTCTGGAGGCAGAGTTCTAATGTGGCAAAGAGCTCAAAAGTCAAGTATTAGGCTGGCAAGATGAACAAACAGTGGAAGAGAAATCAAACTATACAACTGTTCTTTGTTGACAAAGAAAATCAAGACATAAAACCAGAAGAAGATAACAAAGTCAAAACTCTGTCATCAAAAGCCTCCAAAAAATATGAATTAGTCAAAGGCCATGGAGGAGCTCAAGAAGGATTTTGAAAATCAAGTAAGAGAAGTAGAGGAAAAATTGGGTAGAGAAATGAGAGTGATGCAAGAAAATCATGAAAAATGAGTAAACAACTTATTAAAGAAGATTCCACCCCCCAAAAACTGAAAAATAACACCTTAAAAAGTAGACTAACTTGAATAGCAAAAGAAGTTCAAAAAGCCATTGAGGAGAAGAATCCCTTAAAAATCAAAATTGACTAATTGGAAAAGGAAATCCAAAAACTTACTGAAGAACATAGTTCATTTAGAATTAGAATGGAATAAATGGAAGCTAAAGACTTTCATGAGAAATCAAGATATTATAAAACAGATCCAAAAAATGACAAAAATAGAACACAAAAAATATCTCATTGGAAAAACCATTGATTTGGAAAATAGATCCAGGAGAGATAATTCAAAAATTATTGGATTACCTGAAACCCATGATCAAAAAAAGACACTAGACATAATCTTTCAAGAAATTATCAAGGAAAACTGCCCTGAAATTCTAGAAACAGAAGGTAAAATAGAAATTGAAAGAATTCACTGGTCGCTTCTTGAAAAAGATCCCAAAAAGAAAATTCCTAGGTATATTATAGCCAAATTCCAGAGTTCCCAAGTCAAGGGGAAAATATTGCAAGCAGTTAGGAAGAAACTAGTTGAGTATTGTGGAAACAAAATCAATAAAACATAAGATTTAGCAGCTTCTACATTGAGGAATCAAAGGGCTTGGAATACATTATTATTGAGGTCAAAGGAGCTAGAATGAAAACCAAGAATCACCTACCCAGCAAAACTGAGTATAATACTTCAGGGGAAAATATGGATATTCAATGTAATAGAGGACTTTTCTAACTGCCCTCTCCCTCAATCTGCCCTCCCTTCTATCATTCCCCCTCTTATCCCCTTCCCCCACCCCAAATGAGTGTGTATGTTATTCCCTTCTTATGCCAAATTCAATGAAAGGTTGACCCATTCCTTTTCACCTTCCTGCTCTTCTCCTCCATTGTAAGTTTTCTCTTGCATCTTTTATATAAGATAATTTTATATAAGATAATTTACCCTATTCTATCTCTCCTTTTCTCCTTCCTTCGTCATATTCCTTTCTCACCTCTTAATTTTGTTTTTGATATCATCCCTTCCTATTCAACTGATCCTGCCCTCTGTCTATGTATACATGTACACACATATACCCACACTCACATATGTACTTATATACACATACACCCTCCTATACATACATATATATGTATATATATACACATATATTCCCTTCAACTATCCTCATACTGAGAAAAGTCTCATAAGTTACAATTATCATTTTTCCATATAAATAGTTCAACTTTATTAAGTTCCTTATGATTTCTTTTTCCTGTTTACCTTTTCATGCTTCTCTTCCTTCTTGTATTTGAAAGTCAAATTTTCAGTTCAGCTCTGGTTTTCTCATCAAGAATACTTGAAAGTCTTCTGTTTCATTGAATGACCATATTTTCCCCTGATGCATTATACTCAGTGATGCTGGGTAAGTGATTCTTGGTTTTAATCCTAGCTCCTTTGACCTCCAGAATATCACATTCCAAGCCCTTTGATCACTTGATATACAAGCTGCTAGATCTTTTGTTATCCTGATTGTCTTTCCACAATACTCAAATTGTTTCTTCCTGTCAGCTTGTGATATTTTCTCCTTGTCCTGGGAACTCTAGAAGTTGGCTATGATGTTCCTAGGTTTTCTTTTTGAAATCTTTTTCAAGAGGTGGTTGGTGAATTCTTTCAATTTCTATTTTGCTCTCTGGTTCTAGGATATCAGAGCAATTTTCCTTGAGAATTTCTCGAAGGATGATTTATAGGCTCTTTTTTTGATCATGGCTTTCAGGTAGTCCAATAATTTTAAAATTATATCTCCAGGATTTATTTTCAAGGTCAGTGGTTTTTCCAATGAAATATTTCACATTGCCTTCCATTTTTAAATTTGTTTGGATCTGTTTCATAGTACCTTGATTTCTCATAAAGTCATTAGCTTTCATTTGCCCTAATCTAATTTTTTTTTTTTTTTGCTTTTTGGAGGGCAATTGGGGTTAAGTAACTTGCCCAAGGTCACACAGCTAGGTTTTTGTTTGTGTGTGCATTAAGTGTCTGAGGCCGGATCTGAACCCAGGTCCCTCTGACTCCAGGGCTCTACTCACTGCGCCACCTAGCTGCCCCTCTAATCTAATTTTAAAAGAATTATTATGCTTGCCATCTTGGGGTGGGGTGTAGAGGAGAGATTAGGAGAAAATTTGGAACTAAAAATCTTGTGGAAATGAATGTTGAAAACTAAAATAAATAAATAAATAAAATTAAAGATACAACTTTACTGAAGGAATTATAGTGAATAAAAATTTGTCTCGAAGCTATTCCTTTTATATATTGTTTCATATCAGCATTTCATTTCCTTTATTTGATGGAAAAAGTATCTACCATTTTTTTACTTTAGACATTTAGAATAGAGATAAACTGAAATGACCAAAATAAACTTTTAATAATAGTTTTAGTGTTGTAACATTCAAATTCACACATTTATCTTCAAGTATTTCTATCATGTTATATTATTTCACATTAAAAAATTGACCAACTCTATGATAGAATATTGTGTAACATATTTTCCTTTTAATTTTTTAATTAGTGATTATAGTTAAAAAAATTTTAGTCATGACACAGAATAACAAACAAAAATGCCACTTATTGTTTACTGTATGATGTTTGATGATATCATTGGATATTAGTTATTTCAATTTAATATCTCTGGAAACAAAAGTTGTTTAAAAAAAAAACATTATGTCCTTCTCTTTGATAATATACTTTATGGACTATGCCATAGTCATAATTTTTGGTCCAGACTTGTGATGTTATTAGTGTACGGAAATTCTGGTGAGGAGACTCCTTTTTGTCAATATGAATCAGGCAGTGTTATATAATTTATAGTCTTGGAGAGTTAGATATTAGATATTAGAAGTTAAGTGACTTTTTCAGGGTCAGAGAGTCAGTGTGTGTAAGTGCTGTGCTTGAACTAGTTTTTCTCATTCTGAGACATATATTCTATTTAGTGTTGCCTCTCTATGTCATTAAATAGAAAAGTCTCAGAAATCATTACCATTTAAATTTTAACAGTAACACAGTGAGAATTTTGTGAGTTACTAGGGTCTTTGTTGTGGTTGACTTTTTCTCTCTAGGAGGAGAATCTTCTGATGCAGGGACAAAGCTCTTTTGAAACCCCAAACAGTAAATTAGATCCCATAGGAATTCAGTCTGTCTTTGAACCTTGCCCCTGCTAAGATGTATATCCTTAACCCAAATATCTTTCTCTTTCTGAATTAGGATTAGAAATTCTTCGTGTGTGTGTGTGTGTGTGTGTGTGTGTGTGTGTGTGTGTGTGTGTGTGTGTGCGCGCGCGCATGCGCGTGTGTGTTGTATAATCAAGTTAAGATCTTAAGTCAGGCATTCTTTAGTCTTTCAGTACAAGGAAAAGGAAAGTCAAGAAACAAAAACCCTTTTGTGTATCTCAGTGGTGGAATCACCTTCTACTTTAAACTTTATTTTAAATTCTTGCCTTTAATTACAGTTACTGGGAATCATTAAGCCTCCAGGATTTAAAAAAAAAATTTGTAATTAAGATCATATCAAATGTCTATAATCACATTTTTCACATTTAATATATAGTTTCACCATTGTCCTCTACTTTAAAAGCTTAAAAATGTAACAAGCTTTTTAATGTATATATGAGCTAGATGAAAGTCCATACCTAGGAAACCATGTATCAAAAAGAAATATTTTGTTTCAAAGAATTTCTTTTTTTAAGAGAAATGTTATTAACAATGTGAATACACACTTCATTACTAGGATTTGCATCACATGAACTCCTCATCATATATACTTTATTGCCAATGGCTCAGAGTTACTAGAAAACCAAAAGAAAGGGAAAAGAAAGGCACATGTGGGTGTAAGGTATGGGAATGCTCCTTTTTACCTATTTTACATTGCACTAGTAGAGAAGTGGTAGGTAAATGGGGCTTCTCAACTATTTAGACTTGATCGGCTACATGAAACACAAGATTTGATTTTTTTCTAGCTCAATGATTCTCTTCATTCTCTCCCCAGCCCATTACTGTGAATTCCTTGCTTGGACATTTCTGCTAATAGCAAGAGACTACCAAAGTTCTAGTTTTCAAAATCCTAGTGCCTTAGCTCTGATTCAATCTTGTTTCATTTAGTATAGATTTATATGATGTAAATAAAGATGATCCTATTTTATTTCATTGGAAATTCTCTTCCAATTTTCAGACTCTAAGGTTCTGTTGAATACCCCTGGGTGGTACTCAAAGTCTTCTGTTTCAAGCTTCTGCAGCTGTTTCTGCTAAGATATGAGTTCTCAACTTCAGTTCCACAAGGAAGGGTCATTTACAGAGTCCATTCGTATAGGAAGGTTATCTGGCATTCTTCCAATACCAAAGTCATATATAGGGAAAATAGAATGGATTTACAACATGGTGGAGATCAATCCTAATCATTATTCCCATATCGATAGCATCTACATCCTGGCCAGTCCCCAGCTAAAACCTGAAGAGAAGTTCATGTTACTTTGCTTCCTTATAGGCTTTCATACCTTCTCACTTGTAAGCTCATCTCAGCTGTCCTTCTGCATAACCTGATATATTTTTTGTCCTATCCAAGTATCCACAGACTCACAGCAGTATTAACATTACCGGCTTCAACCCAGAATGACAAGGAGAAAGAGGATGATGGAGACAAAGATAGAGTACAACATCATAACGTTTAAAATTTTCCATGGAGTTTCAAAACCTGTTGTGATGGTTTGACTTGATCCTTTGAAACAGTTCAAATTCATTCCTTTGGCAACAGTTAAAATAAAGTATAAGTAACCCCAATTGTTTAAAAAAAAAAAGCTAGTAAATCTTTGTGAAGCCAGTTTGTTTAAAAAAAAATCCGATTTTCAGGTCTAGGAAATAGCATAGAAAGCAATTTTATATTTAAATTTAGCTTAAAGGAAATATTTGCTTTTGTGAGTGAAGTGTCAAGGGGAAAATGTTTTATAAGGCCAGGGATCATGTATTAAGCTTTTTATCTTTCCCAGAACCCTACACAGTACCATGTACACAATCATTGCTTAATAAATATTTAGTGAATGAATTGAACTGATTGGCCCTTTCAGGTTATATTGTTCTGCCTGATTCACAAATCCCCTTTAGAGCATTACAGACAAATGAAGAGGCTTAAAAAGGATTGTTTCCCATTGTTAGAAAGATAGTGACCAGGAAGTTCTGAAATCTTAGAAAAGCTGAGAGAATGTGAAATGGGTGATGTCTGCAGAGTCAGTTGCACTGAAGGATAAAAGAAATTATATTATTGGTGACTGATTGGGCCAAAGAAAAGTCAGAAAAAACAAGAGTGGGCAAACATAGTAATGCAAATCAGTAGGGAAAAGTGGACGTGACACATGGTTAAAGAACTATGGCATGCCAGAGAGTGGGCTCTAACTATCCCTCTGTATAAGTATTAGCCAAGTTATTAGAGTTTTGTATATGATTTAGGAGTGTGCTTTAAAAAGAAAAAAGAATTAAGAAAAATAGTGAGAGTCCATAGATCCAAGAGAATTGAAAATATATGTCAATATATCAGTACAACAGAAAAAGGTTAACACAGTTAAAAATGCTACTCTCTCATCCTCCTCTCCCCTGCATCCAGGAAAAGATTAAAAAGTTATAGTAAGTTACTTTGTGTATATGAAGAATTACTATGAAGAATTCTCCTTAATCAACATAGATGACACAAGATCTGACCATGTTACTCACTTCAAGAAATTTTAGTAGTTTCTGTTACCGCAAGAATCAAATATAAATTCCTCTGTTCAGCATATAAAGAAAACTCTTTACAGCCTGGCCCTTTCCTGTTATAGCACATGATCTGAGGGGCCTCTGTCAGCTTCTACTCTCCCTGAGGAGTTGGGGCCTTGGAGTATTGCCACTGGATACACTCAGGAATAGCCCTAAAGCGTCAGTAATTGTCTATTGAATGCTATAGTTCAAGGAGACCTCACTGGTGCCCATTCTGCCATGATTACTGGTAGAATCAGTTAGTTAGTTGGGCTTAATTAGCTTTCAGAAGGATACTTGAGAAAATGCTACAGTTGGCACAAATACTCCCCCATCTTCCCATCCCTCATTGTCCACACAAAGTCTGGGACACAATTTCTTATTAATACATACATTCAAGGGGAAGAGTACAAGGAAACATAATTTTAAAAGGTGCTTGTTGCAAATGTTGTATTTGTTTTTCTGAAGTTCTCAAGATGCTTCCTTTAGATATAGTATAACTTTTTTTTTTGCTTTTTGGAGGGCAATTGGGGTTAAGTAACTTGCCCAAGGTCACACAGCTAGGTTTTTGTTCGTGTGTGTTAAGTGTGTGAGGCTGGATCTGAACTCAGGTCCTTCTGACTCCAGGGCCGACGCTCTACTCACTGTGCCACCTAGCTACCCATAGTGTAACTTTTTTGCTTGGCTTTTGGTTGAGCCTTGAATATACTTTTCTTATTGCATCTTGTCTTTCCTTGCATGCTTACTTCATGTACAATAATTGCTTAATAAATATTTAGTGAAAGAATTGAATTGATTGGTCCTTTCAGGTTATATTGTTCTGCTGGAAGCACAAACCCCCTTTAGAGCATTATTGGCAGATGAAGAGGCTTAAACAGATTGTTTCCCATTGTTAGATAGTGACCAACTGTATCTAGTGTCTTTATATATAGTGATTTTATTATCCCTCATGAAGATGGGGACTGGCTTTTGTAGTACTATAGCTCACAAACCACTATTATTGTATATCTGCCCTGAGTATTAATTATATCAATTAGTTGGACTTAGTTTTCAGAAAATAGTTTTAATAAAGTGGTAGAGTTGACACAAATGCCACCTCCCCCCAAAAAATCACTGACACAAATCTCACGTAAGTATATATTAAGTCCAAAGGAAAGTAAGCTCAAGCTTAGAGGGCATAAACAAGTAACAGCTCTTGGAAGTATTTTTCTGAAATCTTCTTAGGTGTGTTGTATCTTTTCTACTGGTCTCTTGATCCTTGATTTTTTTCATCACATATAGTGTGTCCTTGACTCCAGATACTTGCACCAAATTCTGGGAATACTTCTGTTATTCTGAAAAAAAATCTCTGGAGCCCTCAAGTTCAAAGGCTGTACTTCCTTATCCAAACTGACCCCCTCTCAGGAGTTTAAGGGCAATACTTTCTTTTTTTTCTTTTTATTAAGCAAATGCTTTATTAAATTCTGGTTTATATCATTCATTTCCACCAGATTTTGAGTTACAATTTTCCCCCATTTTCCCCTACCCACCACCCCAGCATAGCAGTCCCACTAGATATCCCCTCTTCCAATCTGCTCTCTCCCATATCTTCTCCCATACCCCCTTCGACTTTGCCATTAGGGCAAGGTGAATCTCTGAACCCCAATGTCTGGACATCTTATGAAACATTTAATTTTAAAACTTTGATTTTCAGATCCATTCCCTTCCTCCCTTGTCACCCACTCCCTCTGGGAAGATAAGCAATTCAGTATGTGTTGTACATGTATAGTTATGCAAAACATTACCATAGTAGATATATTGTAAAAGACTGCTTATGTTTCCCTCCCACCCGTCTCACCTCCCACCTGGTCCATTCCCTACTTTGGTCCTGTTCCTATTCGAAAGTGGGTACTTCCAACCTCTGCTACCCTAGGATGCCCTCCCCTCCATCATTCCCCCTTTCATCCCCCTTTCCCCTACTCCTGCAGGGTGAGATATCCCGTTTAGTAGGTATGTGATTCTCTCCTTGAGCCAACTTCAATGAAAATATGGTTTTGCCTTTTTGCCTTCCTGTTCTTCCCCTCCCCTGCAACTACTTTCCCTTGCCTCTTCTACATGAGATAGTTTACCCTACCCTGTCTCTCCGCATCTCCTCTTGCCACTTTCCTCTGTCACCTCTTAACTTCACCCCTTAAGTATCATCCCTTCCCATCAAATTCAACCTGCTCCCTCTATCCATGTATTAAACATATGCCCATATACCCTTCTTCAATTATTTTCATAATGAGAAAGGTTTCATCAGACACAGTTATTGTTTTTCCATGTAGGAATGTAAATAGTTCAACTTTGATAAGTTCCTTTTGATTTCTTTTCCTTGATTACCTTCTCAAGCATCTCTTGCTTCTTGTGTCTGAATGTCAAATTTTCTATTCAACTCTGTTTCCTCAAGAATGCTTGAAAGTTCTCTATTCCACTGAATGACCATATTTTCCCCTGAAACATGATACTCAGTTTTGCTGGGTAGGTGACCCTTGGCTTCAATCCCAGCTCTTTTGCCCTCTGGAATACCATATTCCATGCCCTTCAGTCCCTCAGTGTAGAAGCTGCCAGGTCCTGGGCTATTCTGATTGTGTTTCTAAAATATTAGAATTGTTTCTTCCAGGATGCTTGTAGTATTTTCTCCTTGATCTGGGAGTTCTGGAACCTGGCTATAATATTCCTAGGAGTTTTCTTTTGGGGATCATTTTCAGGAGGCAATCAGTGGATTCTTTCCACCTCTATTTCCCCCTCTGGGTCTAAAACATCAGGGCAATTTTCCTTGAGAATTTCTTGAAGGATGATTTCTAGGTTCTTTCTTTGATCATGACTTTCAGTTAATCCCATGATTTTTAGATGATCTCTCCTGGATATATTTTCAAGGTCAGTGGTTTTTCCCATGAGATATTTCACATTGCCTTCTATTCTTTCATTTGTTTGGATCTGTTTAACAGCATCTTGATTTCTCATAAAGTCACTGGCTTCTATTTGCTCCAGTCTAATTCTGAAGGAATGATTCTCCTCACTGAGCTTTTGAGATTCTTTTTCCATCTGGCAAATTTGGCTTTTTAAGGCATTCTTCTCCTCATTGCCTTTCTGAGCCTCTTTTACCATTTGAGTTAGTCTATTTTTTAAGGTGTTATTTTCTTCAGTCAGGCTGTTGGCTCTCATTTCATACTTTTCCTGCATCCTTCTCATTTCTCTTCCAAATTTTTCCCCCACTTCTCTTATCTGCTTCTCAGGGTCCTCTATGGCCTGTAGCCAGCTTGTATTTTCATTTGGGGCTTTTGGTGCAGGAGTTCTGACCTCACAGTCCTCCTCCATGCTTTGATCCTCTTTGCCCCTAAAATAGGAGTCCAATGATGAATTTTTCTGTTTATTTTTTTTCTTTTGCCTAGGCATGTTGCCACTTAATTACTTGATTTTGGGGCTTGTTGCCATAGTAAGACTCTTTCACCAGACAGGAGAGCTTCTGTCCCAAACGTGGGGTCTTCACAACTTCCGCAGGTTGGGTGGCCTCTGTAAAGCCTACACCCACTCTGGCAAATTGGATACCCACCCCAAATCTCCCCCCCCCCAGACCACAATCCATATCCAAGCAATTTAAAGCAAGAGCGATTAACCCCCAGACTGATTGTTGGATCTCCCTACAGTTTGCAGACCAGGATCTAGAGCCGCCACTGTGCCCTGTTTCTTCAGCAGATTTTTGTAGGGGCAATACTTTCTCCCCTTAGCTGCCAGGAACTTGACTTTCTGATTCCAACTAAGTAGATGGCTTTATACGTTACTTTGAGCATGTGATCAAGTCTTAACCAATTCAAACATTCTTTTGTACTTGGGGAGGGTTATTCAAACTATGATCATTTACTGAACAATTAAGAAGTATTCTCTTCTGATAAATATTTTACACATAGCATATTATCATTTAATTTAAGTGGTTTGGGATAATTTTCTAAGGTTAACCTCCCTTCCCTTGTGCTAATTTTCTATTCTCTTTATAATTTTCTCTCTTCAACATACTCTAAAATCTAACTACACTGGCCTTCTTGCTAGTCCTCATATACAGTACTCAAGCTTTGAATTCTACATATTTGCAACCATGCCTCCTTCTACTCCTTTAACTCCCAGATTTCCTGGTTCCATTAAGATTCTGCTAAAATTCCATCTTAAGCAGGAAGTCTTTTGTGGTCTTCCTCTCTTCTCCTCCTAATAAGCTTTTCCTCTAGAATTATATCACATTTACACTGTATATATTACATATATACATAATTATTTTTATATTTTTACACCATTACAATGTGAGTTTCTTGAGGGCTAGAATAGTATTTTGGCATTTCTTTGGTCCCAGCACTCCTGGCATATGGCAAACACCTAATAAAAGCTATTTATTTGACAAGTTTCAGTAATAGAAAATTTGATTAGATAATCCAGTTTAACAACTTATTATTAAAGGTCCATTGTGTGATAGGCTAAATAACAATATACCAATAATCCAGATCTTATTCTCAAAGAACTTACATCCTGATGAACCTTACATATTTGTAAGAAGATAGATAGATAGATAGATAGATAGATAGATAGATAGATAGATAGATGATAGATCATCATTTTGATAGAAAAAAGAAATTAAATTTCATACCTACCCTTTTTTAGATTATATGTAAGGGAATTTAATTATAAAAATATTAAAAGTTAATTATTGAGGGGCAGCTAGGTGGTGCAGTGAATAGAGCACTGGCCCTGGCATCAGAAAGACATGAGTTCAAATCTGGCCTCAGACACTTGACACACTTACTAGCTGTATGACCTTGGGCAAGTCACTTAACCCCAATTGCCCTGCCTTCCCCACTCCAAAAAGCCAAAAAAACCCGTTAATCGTTGGAAGCTTAGTTCTCCTGAAAGGTGCTAAGAATCAAAGGAGAAAAAAGATCACAAGTTCAAATCTAGCAGAGTAGCATTGTTTAAAGAATTAACTTTATTTAATTTACTTAAATAAGCCAAAGAAACATGTTAGTGTGCACATTTAAGGATTCAGAAGTACATTGTTTATTGCAAAAGCATTTGACACTTTTAAAATCAAAACTGTTGTTCTTTGCCTGACCTTCCCCATTACGTATGCTTAAACAAATTAATTCTAAGCGGAAAAGTGATATAAGGTTCAAAAGAGAATGTTCAGCTATAAATTATCCAACTTGATGAATTTCTTAGAAACAGTAATGACCATTTTCAAGTGCTGAAACTGCAAAACATTTTAAATCTCTTACTCTTTTCCTGTTTCTCATAGATATCTATTCTAATAGAATCAGAATGAGTTTTTTTTTTTAATGGTAACATCTTTTTTTTGTATATACTACACAGAAGACCTATACAGGATGTAACAAAAGTCTTAGTGAGATTCAAAAGTACACTTAAGATTTGGGGGACACTAATGGTAACATCTTGCCCAGTCTTTATGCAGAAATACTTACTAGTCAAAATCCAAATTTTAAAAATTTAATAGAAATTTTCCAGGAGAATTTTTGGTGTGTAAATGAAATTCTGGGAAACTATCCAGAATTTCCTTCTCATTTGTTGGAAAGCCAGCATAGTAATTGAGAAAATGACATTCCCGTGTCAAAGCTGTGAGGCAGTTGATGATCACAATCAATCACTAAAGTCATAGTCTTTAATATGGTCATATGTATATTTAAGAAGAACATAATGTTGTCACAAAACAATTTAGTTAAAGAACTTGAAATATTCTCCAGTTCATCCTTCCAAAGAGCTGTAAATATGACTTCCCTAAGGTGCACCTCTGACCATATCACACCCTTACCTAATTAACCCATCGCTCCCTATTACTCCAAATTCAAATATAAAATTCCGTTTGGCATTCTAATGTCTTCACAGCCTATCCCCCCAAGCCCCTTTATAGCTGTCTTACATCTTATACCCCTTTTACATATTCTGAGTTCCAGTGACACTGTTCCTCTTATAAAACACTCCATCTCCAAACTCCAGGAATTTTCATTGACTGTCCCTCATGTTCTTTTCCCTCATCTTAGCCTACTTGCTTCAATTGTCTTCTCTCAAGTTGCACCTAAAATTCTGCCTTCTACAGGAAACCTTTTTTGATGAACTCTTTTTTGTTTGTGTGTTTGTTTTATGTTTTGGAGGGGGAGGGCAGGGCAATTGGGGTTAAGTGACTTGCCCAAGGTCACATGGCTAGTTTTTGTGTATGTGTGTCAAGTGTCTGAGGCTGGATCTAAACCCAGGACCTTCTGACTCCAGGGCCAGTGCTCTACTCACTGAACCACCTAGCTGCCCCAATGAACTCTTAATTATATTTCATTTCTTTGGTTGATTATTTCCAATTTATTCTATCTGTCCCTTGTCTGTATGTAGTGGTTTAAATGGTTTCTCTTCTATTAGGCCATAAGCTCTTTGAAGGTGGAAGCAGTCTTTTTCCTTTTCTTCGCAATCCCTGTTTTTAGCACAGTGCCTGGCATACAGTCAGTGTATAATAAATACTTATTTACTAACCTTGAATTATCTTCTCTGAAAGTTCCTGCTATGTTCTTTTTACTTTCTAGATGTTTAAAATACAATGAAAGGTTAAACATTTCAACAAATATTTATTTCAACCAACACCCAGATGTAGAATCTGCTTTCTAGGAGTTTACCAGCTAGTGAATCAAAACAATATGTACTCAAATAGCTAAAATGTAAGTAGTGTGATAAACATGAAGAGGTGCAGGCAAAATATTCTGAAAAGTCTGAGCAGAGGTAAAGGATTTTCACACCCAAATTAGTAAATTCCTGAGAGAGGGAAAAAAAAAAAACTCAAAATAAAATCAAGCTATAAAATATTTAAAAGGTCAACCTGAAATGTCATGCTGCTTAAGTACACACATAGATTGATACATCGCTTTCTGAAACCCCATTTAATCAATAAAAGACCCAATATTCAGTTATTGTGTCAACAACTAAAAACATGAGAAAAAATATGAGTTTATACCTTATTTATTCTTAAAATCCTTCATTAACTGTTATATGACTACATACCAATCTATATACAAAATCTGTCTTAGAAATTCACTCTCCCATTAGGTTGGGGATATCATATGAGTATTTAAACAGTTTCTTCTCCAATATGTTCATATAGAATTTAATGCATTAAACCTTTGTCAGAATTTTAAACTATGTATTCCTAATGTTGACTAACTATGGTATTAAAGGAAGCTATAATCTCTTTCCAAATTTGAAATTAAAAGATAGGAAAGGAACTTTCTGTTTACCAACTATGTTTATCAGCTATTAAATGATTTCTGTTCTGTGGATTTATACTAGTGAAGTCATATGATTTTTGATATACTTTTGTTAGCAATGAGAGAATAAGCAAAAGCTAAAAATGCTTTCCACATGGGAGTCTTTACTGCTACAAAATTAATTGTGCCCAACCCCACCTTAAAATCACTAAAGCATGAAACTATATAAAGTCAAAAGAGACAAGATAGTAACACAAACTCAGAAACAATAATACCATTACCATTGAACCTCAGCAATTTTCTGCAATATGTAGCACCATCTAAGAAATACTCAAATTACATTTATTCAAATTGTTAAAAGAAAAATTTTAGTCTATCTCATTTTTAAATGTTTGTGTGGTTGCCATGTGATTTGTCAATTTTAAAAATTGTAATCTCTTTTTGGGGGTTGTTTTTCAAAGAGCTATCATTATTAAATGTTTTACTGGTGGGGCGGCTGGCCTCGGAGTTGGGATGACCCGAGATCAGATCCCGCCTCAGAAAATGAGCACCCACGCATAAATAATGACTAGCCGTGTAACCTTGAGCAAGTTACTTAACCCCAATTGCTTTAAAAAAAATGTTTTACTGGAAACAATTTAGAATTCTATCAAATTAATTGTAAAGTGAATACTCACTATATGTATAAGTCTAATAAACTGAATGGAATACAGTGGGAAAAAACGGCATTATACAGTAGAAAAAAAACTTTGGTTCTGCAAGTTGTTGGATCTAGACTAAAGTCCTACCTCTAACATTTATTTTTTGTGTTACTCTAGGATGTTACTTAATCTCAGAGCCTCAGTTTCCCCATCTACATGTAGCCCAAGTGATCCCTAAGTATCTTTATCCCAACTCCCATCTCACTGATAAGTAAGATTCCTATAGTATGCCTCTATCTCCCCCTCATTCTTCTAGGTGTATTTTTGAGGGTCGGAGTGATTCTCCAACGCATAAACTCAAGCCCATAATAGTGCTTTTCCTCTTGCTGAGAATATCAGCTGAAAATCATTTTAGTTTAGTTGTTTATAAAGGAGTATTTAATAAGGTAGTAGGTTGAGAACAGTTGGTATACAACAATGCTTTAAAAGACTCTGGTGTACTCTCAAAGTACCCAAAGAATCCCCAGGGGAGATTAGACTCAGACTTAGGGAACTCACGGCAAAGGGTTAAGTGAAAGCCCCTGTTTCCCAGAAGTCTTTTTCTTCCTTTCATGAGAATGTCAAAGAATATCCTTAAGATCTGTGTAGTTTCTTTACTGAGCTTCTTGTAGAGTCATGAGTCTACTCTATCCTTGGCTCTCAACAATATTAAAGATTGTCACCAGCTAATCCAAGGACCAAATTTAGAATATTGAACAGAAGATGGGAAATCCAACATCTTCCACAGCCTTTGAAGCTTTTAAAGGTCTTCCTTCAGTCAAGGGGGAGAGGAAAGATAGGAGACACAGCTGAGACCTCTTTCTGCCTAGATCTCTCTCTCTTTTCCTGGTGGTTCTTTTTCAGGCACTTCAGCTGGAGTGTCATACTTACTCCATTTTCTTAAAAGTCTGTCTCCTTTGACCTGTTTGATAATTATATATGATTCTTAAAGCCAGAACCAAGTTCTCCAATAGATGGGAACTTCCTTCCAGTATCATCTTCCAGTATCATGAAATCACTTTAGTAAGTGACTTTTTAAAAAAGCTTTTACAAAAAAATTCAAAGTTATACTAAGAACAAATTTACAAACATCTCCCCCAGTATCTCTGAAGCATAATTTCCCCTATACCAGTTGCATCCTTGTTGGAAAATAAGGTCAGTTTTGCTCAATTCCTTCATAGCACTGGCTCCACCAAGTTTAGAAGTGGCTTGACTTCTGAATAAATCCTTATCTCAGCTACCACTGGTTTGTGTTTTGAGAATTACTTTCTTTTTAAATTTTTTTCTAAATTTTTCACTAAATTATTATTTTTATTTTTCAACAACCACTTCCATAAGTTTTAAATTTTCTCCCCCTCCCTCCCCAAAATGACTTGCAATCTGATATGGGCTCCACACATACATTCCTACTAAACACATTTTCACATTAGTCATGATGCATAGAAGAATTATAATGAATGGGGAAAACCATAAGAACAAAATAAACAAAACAAAAAGGAAATAGGCTACTTTGTTCTGCATTTTGACTTGATAGTTCTTTCTCGGAATGTGACTGGCATTTTCTTTCATTGTTTTAAGTCCTTGCATTGCTAAGAAGGTCTAAGTCTATCAAAATCAGTCCTCACACACTGTGGCTGTTACTGCACAATGTTTTCCTGCTCCTGCTCCCTTCAATCAACATCAGTTCATATAAGTCTTTCCAAGTCTCTCTGAAGTCCACTTGTTTCATCATTTCTTGGAGAATACTATTCCATTACGTTCATATACCACATATTGTTTAGCCATTTCCCAGTTGGTGGGCATCCCCTCAATTTCCAGTTCTTTGCTGCCACAAAAAAGTGCTACTATAAATATTTTTGTACACTCAGGTCCTTTCTCCATTTTTATGATCTCTTTGGGATATAGCCCTGGAAGTGCTGGGTCAAAGGGTATGCACATTTTTAAAGCCCTTTGGACATAGGTCAAATTTGCTCTCCAGAATGATTGAATCAACTCACAGCCCCACCAACAATGAATTAGGGTTCCAACATTTGCACATCATTTTCAACATTTATAATTTTTCTATTTTGCCATGTTAGCCAATCTGATATGTGTGATGTGATACTTGAGGATTACTTTCAAAGAACGCTCCTCGACCTTTCATGAATCCATGCTACACTGACTGTAAACATGGACTCTAGAATGTTGACATAATTGGGTGTTTTCCTGACCTTTCAATACTTATAAGGAAAGAGGCTTGTCTAACTTTACCTAGAACAAGAAAAGAATAAATTCAGAGACCAAGAAACGTGGCCTTGGTTATGGTATGTAGGTTATGTAGGACATCAGAATGAAGAAGACACTAATGCCCTTATGGTATAGTCTGTTACCAGGCTCCACTGAGCAAACAACAAAAAGGACAGTTAAAAGGACTGAAGTCATCCATTCAATATTTGTTAAAGAGTGTCACAGTCTCGATCAATTTATTTATTGAGATGTGTTCTAACCTAGCTAAGATATAAGGCTAAGATATAAGACCACAAAATGTGGTTTCAGTTCTCCCTTAGACTAAAATGAAGAGATTGGAATATATACCCTCTGAAATATATTCCAGTTCTGGATCCAAGATTTTAAGTCTCATTCTGATGTATGTAAATGATGAGTAATGGAATAAAGATCAAGTTATTTGAAAAGAACTTTACATGTTAAAGCAGAGAAAAATATGTTTTAAAAGAACACATGCTGCATTTACTGTCATGCTTCCTCCTCATATATTTATCTATTCCTTTTTCTTCCTTGCCCACATCTCAAGGAGGAAGCAACTAATTCCCTGCCCCACCCCCAACAACATTTTGCTCCTGGCAGACTCTATAGGTTTTTAGTTTATACATGCTAAGTACGATACCATGCATTGCTTGTGCAAATACATCGTTCCAAGTGGAACGATGTTAAAGGAGAACAAGGAAGGGAACAATTACTTGTGTAATAATAATAATAATAATAATAATATACGTGTTTAAAATAGCTGTCTAAGTAACTGATATTGTAGAAGTCTGCCACAAAATTATGGTAGAATTAGTCAGAGATTTAATTAATACTGGTGCCTAAGACAAATTCATGTGAGTAGGGATGGGGTTATATGTGACAGTCTACCATAGTCAAATGCACTTGTGTCATTTGCTTACTGGGAACACAATTGTAACTATAGTGGGGTGATCCAAGCTTTATCTGGAAGCATAGAAATTTGGAAAACCCAAGTAGCAATACTCCAGTTTACATTTTCTTCATCCAGGCCACTGCTACAGAGAGGAAGTTTATGCTGCTAGATGTTGAGGCCCTAAAACAAATCCCTGGTTACTTCTAACTACCCTATTTAGGCTTTTGTTTGAATATTTTAAAGTTGTTATGGGGATACCATACTAACAAGGCAACCTGATTGAAATGTGGTAATAAAAATAGTGCAGTAATAAAGTATTTTGATGGTTCAGTCAAAGCTTTTAAAGATCTGATGATCTCATTTGATAATGTGAATTATTAGTATAGAGATCAGAGAAGTCTGATGTTACTCAATATTTTTGTGGTGCTGGTGTTATAGTATCCATAGAATTATCATGTAGGAAAATCTTTTACTATACCCTCAATGTATTGTAATGCAAAAAGCATTACATTTGAATTGAAAATGCTGGTTTTGTTGAGACTCAGGTTCCTCTTCTGCAAAATGGACAAAGTAATGTTTATAAATAATAATGATGATGATGAATAGCTACTATGGGCCAGTCAGTTTATAATTATTGACTCATTTGATTATCAAACAATCTTGCTTTTATCATCCTCCATTTTAAAGATGAGGAAATGGAAGCCAACAGAGGGTAAGTGACTAAATTGGGGTCACACAGCTAGTAAGTTTAGAAGGCTGCATTTGAATTCAGATCTTCTTGATTCCAAGCCCAGCATTCTATCCACTGGGCCACCTAGTTGCCTACCTTAGAGAGACTATTTGAGGAACAAATAAGTCAAGTTCTAAAAGTTCTTTTGTAATGGCAAAATACCATGCTAATATAATTTTATTTTGATTATGATTATTCCTTGGAGGATGGAGGATAACAAAAAGTTATCATTCTCAGTGAAAGATTTTCTGCAGCTATCTAGCTCTTTCATATGTTGTTTTGTAGCTTGTATTTTGGGACATAAAAAAGAAAAGATTTACTAGGTGATATGTTTCACTGAATGATATGGGAGATGATGAAATACCAGAGTAGTATTTTAGAAGCTGAGCCACACCTTAATGTCTGAAAGTGTCCAAGGTCAAGGATGTCATGGGAACTAAACATATTATATGATGATTGGTCTAGCTAGGGTTTATTTCTTTATTTGCTTATTCATTCATTCTTTCATTTAGTTACCTGGTATTTTTAAACTTACAGTATGAATAAAAGCATTTTTTAAAAAGAATGTTAAAATTACCTTTTTTTTCCTCATGGAGAAAATGAAAATACTCAGGAAAACCATTATGGGTTGCCTCATTAAAGGATTCTTAAAATTGCTTACTTGTGTCTACCTGCCTAGAAAGCAATCTCTTGTTTTCTGTTGGAACACTGGAGGAGAGAAGGTTATTGAACTCTCTGTCATATAAAGAGCTTGAGAATAAAGAAGAGTGCACTGAGTAAATCATTCAACTTCAGTGTGAAGATGAATTTCAAATTTACATATTGCCCTGTAGACCTAGAGAATGGAATTTTTTCTCCCAATTATGGATAATATGGAAAGGTACACTTAGGCTAACAATCGGGTTCTTTTTTTGGATAGTGGTTCAGAACTGCTAAATTAACTATTTCTGTATGAATAGTGTTTCCCACAAAAACATATAAAATGAATCAGAAAAGAGCTTCCAGTAAGAAAGAATACTTAGAATAATGATGCAGCCTTGCATTCAATCAAACCTGTCACAAATACATAAAAAGGATGTACAGAGTATTCTTTTCCCATTTTGAGGAGGAAATATATAATATTATTACTCTCTTCTAATCCTTTCTGATAATTGTGGTCATAAATATCCATCAACTACTTCAACTTAGCAAGATACGATCCTTTTCTTAAAGTTTGTCAAGAATTTCCATAATATTCCTTTACAAAGTTTTTTAAAGGTCTTCCTTCAGTCAAGGAGGAGAGGAAAGATAGGAGACATGACTGAGACCTCTCTCTTCTCCCTTTTCTTAGTGCTTCTTTCTGAGGGACTTAAGCTGGAGTGTTAATTCTTTTTTTTTTTGTTTTATCTGTTCATCTGTAATAGTAATAGAATTTAAAGATCCCCCTGTATTTGCTTGGTTTTGGGGTTGAGTGTTAAAAACCCAGAGCTTGTGAATCCCACTTGTGGGATGGACTTGTTTGATGTGAAAAGATGTGAAAAGAGATGGGAGGTGCTGGAACCATGGATGTAGAGAGAAGGCCCAAGCAAAGCAAATCCCTGATCAGAGAGGCAGAAGACCTTTTGGAAGTAGCATCACGGATGCAGAGAGAGCAAGAGGATTGCTGAGGGCCAGTTGGAGCTGCCCAGGACTTTTGAGAACTGCTACCCAGAGCTGCCAAGGACTGAGGATACATGGCTGTGATGCTGTTATTTTGTCTGTCTGTTTTGATGTTGTTTTGCCAGATCCATCTGCTGGTGAAGGACAGTGCTGTTGTTGCAGAGGTCCTGGAACCTTGCTGTTGGTTCAGAAGCCCTGAAGAGGGATTTTCTTGTTGTATGTTTACAGAAATCCTGGAAGAGGGTTTTGCTATTATTTCCAGGGGTCCTGAGACTGTTCTGTAGACAGAGAGTGAATAGATGAGGATGGCAATTTTAAGCTTTGTCTCCCCAGGAAGAGAGATTGCTAAGAACTTGTCTCTGGTCAAGATGAAGAAAAGACCTCTCTTTGGGTATTAAATGCTGTGTTGATATCTTAACCTTATTGTAGCTCAGAGGTGGATGGCCTTTGTGCTCTCCACTGTCCCTATTGCGAAGGTTCTTGGTGGTAACTGATGATAATTGTTCCAGGAGTGGGAAACTAGACTTTTTTATGCTCTGTGATTGGACAAATGAATATACTTTGTTTATGATTGGAAACTAATCTTAATCTCCATTTGAGAAGAGAGACTTTGTAATTGACTAAAGGAATGTACTGCCCAGGGGTGGAGTAGTACTTGGAAATTATTGAATTACTCTTGGTGAATGCTGTATTTTGATTTTCTCTGTTTTGTGAATGTTTTGCCTTAATTTGTCACTGAATGAAATGGAGAATTACTATGCTGGTATTCTGAACCTTGGAAGTTGCTGTTGCTTGGCATTGCATCATCCCTAGCACCTTGTAAAGTTCCTGGTAGATACTTAATATTTTTTAATGATTTCAGTAAATTGATGTGAGTAACTTGAAAAAAATATTTAGAAAGGAAAATAATAAAACATTTATTAGACACCCAGTATGTACCAAGCAGTGTGCCAAATACTTTATAAATTTTATCTTATTTGATGCTCAAACAAACTGGAAGGTAGATGCTAATATTACTCCCATTTTAGAGTTGAAGTAATTGAAACAGAGATTAAGTGACTGCCAAGGGTCACACAACAAGTAAATTCCTGAAGCTAGATTTGAATTCAGGTTTCCTAACTCTAGACCAAGCACTCTATCTACTATTATATGGAGATACCTTGCAGATTCTTCTAAAAGTATCCTGTTCATAGTTTCTTAGAGAACAATATTATTCCATCACAATCATATACCACAACTTGGTAAGCCATTCCTCAATTGATGGATATGCCCTCAATTTCCAATTCTTTGACACGACAAAAAAGAGCTGCTATAAATGTTTTTGTAAAAATAGGAGTTTTTTGTGCTTTCTTTTTTTTTTTAATCTCTTTGGGATATAGACCTAGTATTGGTATTGCTGGATCCAAGGGTATCCACAATTTTATAGTCCTTTAAGTGTAGTTCCAAGTTGTTCTCCAAAAGGCTTATATCATCTCAACATAATCAACTCACTCCTGCACTCTCTTTCTATGTAGAATCCTTCTAACTACCCTAATAAAGCTTTCTCATACAGAAACGTGAAAAATTTAACAGTACTGAGTTTCCTTTTATTTCATGTGTACATTTTCATGTTTCTCTTAAGTACTGTACTTGAAAATCAAATTTTGTGTTGAGCTCTGGTCTTTTCTTCAGGAATACTTGAAAGTCCACTATTTTTTATTAAATATTCATTTTTCCCCCTGAAGGATTATACTCAGTTTTCCTTAGGAGGTTTTTATAGGCTGTAGTCCTAGGTCTTTTGCCTTCTGAAATATGATGTTTCATGCCCTCTGCTCCTTTAGCAAGGTAGCTGCTAAATCTTGTGTGATTCTGCCTGTGTTTCCATAGTATTTTAATAGTTTCTTTCTGGCTGCTTGAAGTATTTTCTCCTTGGCTTGTGAGTTCTAGAATTTGGCTATAATATTTCTGGAACTTTTCATTTTGGGTTCTTTTTCAGGTGGTGATCAGCTATTATTTCATTTTCTATTTTTCCCTCTAAATCTAGCATATTGGGAAGTTTTTCTTAATAATTTCTTGAAATATGATGTCTAGACTATTTGTTTGACTATCATTTTCAGGCAGTCCAAAAATTCTTAAATTATCTCTCCTAAATCTATTTCCTAGTTCAATTGTTTTGGGATGACATATTTTAAATTTTTCTACTTTTTTTTTCATTTTTGACTTTGATTTATTGTTTTTTTTTATATCCTATGAAGTTATTAACTTCCCTTTTCGCAATTCTAATTTTTAAGAAATTGTTTTTCTTTAGTTAGATTTTCTTCCTCTTTTTCCCCATTTATGCAGTTATGCTTTTTAAGGTGTTATTTTCATCGTGGTTTTTGTTTGTGCCTCTTTTACCAAATTGTTAATTGTCTTTATATAATTTATTTCATTTGCTTCCATTTCTTTGCCTAATTTTTCCTCTTTTACGCCTTTTAAATTTTAACTCTTCCAGGAATTTTTGTTGAGTTTATGTTCAACTTCCTTTTGTTTTCCTTTTGAGTCTTTGTTTGTAGTTATTTTAACTTCATTACTTTCTTCTGAGTTTGTGTCTTTATCTTCCCTGTCACCATAGTAGGTTTTTAGGGTCAGGTTCTTTTTTGTTTGTTTGTTTGTTTCTCATTTGATTATGAAACTTATGTGAAAGCTGGACTTTATTTCCAGGATTGGGAATAGAGGTTGAAGGGAGGAACACTGGCTGAAGCTACAGGCTTTTTGTGCTGTTCTTTCCTTTTCTTTTCTTTTTCGGAGGGTATAGGTGAGGCAATAGGAGTTAATTGACTTTCACAAGTTAAGTATCTGAGACCAGATTTGAATTCAGGTCCTCCTGACTCCAGGGTTGGTGCTTTATTTGCTGCACCACATAGCTTTTCCTTCAATACTATTATATATATATATATATATATATATATATATATATATATATATATATATATATATATATATATATATATATATATATATATATATGTCTTTTTAATTTTTTGCTTTTTGGAGGGCAATTGGGGTTAAGTGATTTGCACAAGGTTACATGGCTAGTTTTTGTGTTAAGTGTCTGAGGTCAGATTTTAACTCAGGTCCTCCTGATTCCAGGACTGGTGCTCTATTCACTGTGCCACCTAGCTGCCCCCACACCATTATTTTCAAGGCTATTTCTGGGGGTTTGTAAGTTTCATTGCATTCAAGGTGGTGTGATCAGTGGAAAGGTGTGGTCTCTGATCTGGTCTGCATGGGTCCTTGCCCAAGAAAGGCCCCTAATCCTTTGGGACTACAATAGATATTATTCCTCTGGGATCCTGATCATACAGAAATGTGAAAAAAAATTAACACTATTGAGTCTCCAGTTTTTTTTCACGTGTACACAAAAGGAATACAGCCTCTTAGGGTTCCCACTTCTTCTTGACTGAAAGTGCTCCTCTCTACCATTGAACCCAGAAGTGGCTATAAGAAAAGGAATTGCCAAATGGCATCTGGTCCTGCATCTAGGACTAGCACACGTTTTCCTTATAATTTCTTTCTGAGCAGTTCCCAGGACTTCTTACCTCTCCAGTTTGAAAGCTCCCCAAACAGATGCTGTTTCTGTTAACACCACCTAGTCCCATTCTTGTTGTTTCATTCACATAGGCTTTGGGGCCAGCTTCCATTCCCATGTTATAGGTCTCTCTTTCCAACAGTCTGGAAGACTGTCTCACTTTGACCTTTTGTTGGTACTGCCACTTCAGAATTCAATTTGAATAGTTATTTAAAAGCTATTTGATAGGGAATGTTGAGCTCAGCTGAATGTTTTCTCTACTTTGCCATTGTGGCTCTACCCCTGTAAGTCCCCTTTCTTCTTCAGTCAAGGAATTTTAAATCCACTTATTTCTTCTTGTTTTGTCCTGAGAATAGAAGAGTAACATCTAGATGGTCATCCCTCTCTACTTGTTTTTTGCAAAATAAATTTGAAAAATCTCTTATCAGTACATTTTCTTCTCTAGCCTTCAGCCTGCTCATTTATTTAAATATTACCTCATTGTCAATCACTTCCAAAATCTACTCTTCTCTCAAATTATTCTCAATTTTTCTAAAACTTCTCAGTCTATAAGTATCAAAGTAGGTGTGAAACTCTAATAAGAATGCCAATGCCTAAGATTGGGATGTATCTTTTAGCTCCTGTTTCAATATTTCAATAAGATTGCTTAATTGATATTATATCACTTTTTCATATTTTACGTGTGATTTGCTCTCACCTTAAAATCATCATCTGTCTAAATTACACATAACAGTTTAAGCTTCATTTATAAACATGCAACTTTTCCATCTCTGTACTCAGTTTAATTACACTTCATTCTGCCTTTTTTTTTTTTTTTTTTGGCCAACAGGTCCAATTTGTCAAGGTAACTTTGAAATCTAATTCTAATCTTCTGTTACTAGTTCTGTTGCCAAATTTAGCATAATCTGAAAACACACCAAGTCAGATTTGCCTCATGCTTAAAAATACTTGATCATTGTACATTAAGCCCCTTTGGAAGCTATCAAGTCTTTATTGAGGTTACCTCAGATGAATTAGCCCAATTCTCTGTATTTGAGTCTTTCTTTGTATGTTAGTAAAATGTGTACCTGTATACGTACATACATATATATATGTATGCTTGTATGTATATATGTGCATATCTATATTTCTCTATATATCCATCTATCATTTACCTATAGTGTGTGTGTATTTATATGGGTAATAGAGTAAATTAATACATGTTGCATCAATTGAATGATTAAAGTACATTCCATAGAGTTGTGAATGACAATTCAACAAAATCCTATTTGATAACTATTAAATGAAAATTCATTTTAATAAAAAAGTTATGTCATATTTTTCTTACAATATAAATGCAGTCAAAGAAATAGATGTAGTTTATGAAGTTAAAATAATATTAATATAGATTTTATTGCTATTGTCCAAAATTGTTGCATATTGTTGTTGTTGAAATTAATCACTTATTCAAATCCTACTTATATGACTCAGTTCATATTATTTTTTTTTCTTCTGAAACTTTTATAGACCACTATAGACCTCAGAACTTCTAGCACTTGCTATTTGTATAGCACTCACTTAGAAACCAATCTCATAATGCCTTGTGGTATGCCATAGGATCATAGCTTTAGAGCTGGAAAAGACCTTGGAGGTGATCTATTCCAAAACTTTCATTTTATACCTAAGGAAATTGAGACCTGGCCAGGTAAAATGACTTTTCCAGTGTCTCACAGGTAGAAAGTGACAGGCAAGATTTGAATTTAGTTTCTTGGACTCCAAAATTCAGTGTTTTTTCCTGTAAAGTACACTGCCTCTGCTGTGTTATGTAGCATGCGTTTATATATCCCTACATAAACTTTCATGTATTTGGCTTTATCTTCCCAACTAAATTATCTACTTGAAGACATGAATGATACTTTATATTTATTTACATCTCTTATACTGCTTACTTAGGATTGTGAGTACTCCCTGGATATTGCCTGGACTGATCAATACCACCTTAAATTCACTTAAAATTTTATATTTAAAAATGTTTTCACCTATCTTGCTTCATTTTTTCTTCATGATTCTGAGTGCTTAGTATAATAAGAATCATTACTTTAATTTTTCAGATGAGGTAATAGACATAAAGAAAAGTTGCAATTGTCTAAATTACATGGACTCTGGATTCCAGTCAAATATTCTTTCTACTCCATGAACCGACCATCTTAAAACCTAAAACAGAGCTATGGATCCATTGAGGGGGAAAAAAAATTTCTAAAGAAGTTTTATAGACTGGGAAATTACTTGAGCCCTGGGTTCTGCGGTTGAGATTGAGAACCCTCAAGTTTCTATTCTCTGGAAGCCATTTTTTGGACCTGTTTTGGATTTGAATTTTATAGGATTCCCATAATTTCATTGTTTTATTTAACCATATCCATTTCTATCTATATTTCAATATTTCTCTGCGAACAATCAAATAGCATATATTCCAATAGTTTCCCATCCTCTGATTTTCCTTCCCTCCCTTGTCACATCCTGGATCTCCTCTTCAAACATAAGGAAATAATATTTCACAGTTGCACACATTTACTCAAAATAGAAGAATTTCATAGGCTTGACCTTTAGGTGAATTTTTATTTTAGTTCCTATGAAGGAGTATATAAAAATAAAGAACAGATTGATAGAAATTTAATTTTATTTTTGGATTAGTATGATTGCATTTTAACACCTGGTATTCACAAAGACAGAGTTCAACAGATAATTAGCATGTAGCAGGAATGTGAAATGAGTTTTTTGAAGCCATATTTGAGGGGATAGGAGAATAGTTCACATATGACTTATTAATGAGTTGATTTCAGTTAGTCTAAAACTCTTCTTAAATGTAAATGTACCAACTAGCTTCTATTTCTCTCTAACTTCTTCTTCTCCTTTTCTTCAAATCAAATCTTAAGCAATATGGAGACTACTGTATGATAGCAGAAAATCAGCATATTTTTAAACATTTTAATTTCACCAGAAAAGGCAATTTCAGTAAACTAAATTAATCAAGAATTAATCTACTAATATACTCTTTTATTTGCATTAATTCTTTTGTACTTAGAAAAAAAGCAAGTGTCTTTTACTTAAAATGGAAATATTCATTATATACTACTAATTAGTAGCTTAATTGAGAAATTCTCAAATATGATTTCACTGACAGGGGCCACTTATACACCATGTTATCATTGGATTTAGAGCTTGAAGGGACTTAAAATTTCATCTTATTTCTTACTTCATAAATGAAGATACTGAGGTCTAGAGACTTTAGTGACTTAGCCAAGGTTATATTAACACTAAGTATTAAAAGAGAGATTTGAATCAAGCCCCTTAGCCTATTAAGCTATTGCCCATGACTTAGGAAGTTGAATATAAAAGTTGGAAAGTATTATGGTTAATATTATGATTTTCAGTGGCTTAGTAACAAATATATTCTGTATATTTCATATAAATATTTATTTTTATTAAATTAGTGGGTAAAAAGTAGAGATGATAAATTTTAATTTTAAAAGATAATAGGACATATTTGAACAAATTACTTAATATGTCTTTTAAAAAATTCAACATAAGCCATTGTATTTCTCAAACTGCAAGGAAAGAGTGAAATCAACATATGTCAATAAAAAAGTATGTCCACTAATAAATGTCTCATTTCTAGTTGCTTTCCTCACAATTATTCTCTGAGTGACCCATAATCCCATAGCTAATATTAGAGCTAGGAGTCAAACTCAGTTTCTTAACTGCAACCAAGTGCTTTATCAGGAAGCTAAGTGACAGTTGATAGAACCTTGGGCCGTGAGTCAGGAAAACCTGAGTTTAAATTTAGCCTTGAAAATTTGCATGTGTTTGTATATCCCTACATAAACTTTCATGTATTTGATTTTATCTCCCCAACTAAATTATCTACAAATAAAGTGATAAAGCAGTTCAAAAAAAGAAATGAATGGTAGAGGCAGAGAGAAGATGTGGTGAGTAACCTTTTCTCAGGGTTATATCTCCAGTATTTCTTAGGGGGGACTTAAGTCAGATCTTCCAGGCTCCAAGGTTAACTCTCTGTCTACTCAACTTTAAATCTATCTATGGAAATGGAAATCTATCTAATGGAAAAAAAGGAGAAACATGTGTTGCTGTACATATATACAGACATGTATATGTATGTGTGTATACATATACATATATAATCTGTCTACATATATATACATTCAGAGAGAGAGAGAGAGAGAGAGAGAGAGAGAGAGTGCGTGTGTATGTGAGTGTGTACCTTTCAGATATTCAGTGACTTTAAGCAGCTAAGTCATTTTGGAAGATAGTCAAAAGAAGTGAACGTATATTGAGGAGGGATGGTACTTGGGGTTGGATAGGTTCAGATGGAGAATACAGATCTAGCAGATGGAAAGCCTTGAATAGTTGACAAAGGACTTTAGGTTTCTTAAAAAAAGTTGATGAAGAAAAATTGTTGATGGAAAGTTGGTGAAAGAAGCAGAGAGGAAATGGAACAGGGGAGAGTAAATGGGGGCAAGTCAAAAAGAATATAATATATAGAAATGTAAAGAGTACTTCTAATATTAAACCAAAAAAATTGGAAAGATACCTTTTGCCAATGTTTATACCTATATCATAAAAGCCAAACTGGATAAAATGTGAAAAAATCTAATCTAATGCCAATTAGATCAATTTTTAAAAATCTTTTAAAAGTGAATTGCTTTTTTCCTTTTTCCATTTCATAATCACAACCTTCTTGGGTCACTTTTGTTCCTCCTCTGGTTGACCTTATACATTTATAGAACCCTGATGAGACATAAATGTGAAAACTGGTCCAAGAAAATTATTGGAACCACCCATAGGTTATACTTCCTGTATGCTACTTTATCGAAAATAACAGACTTACATGATCAGCAAACTCCTAGTGTTTATGGACTATGGACTGTCAAAAAGTCTCAGAATTATGCCAAGGACATGAAATTATATGTATACTAACAAATACATACATTCATACATATATACCTACATACACACAAACACACATATATACACACAAAGTATCCCTTGATACTTTGAGCAAAATTATTTAAAGTAGTATATGGTCTTTCAAGGAGATTATAAAATACAAACAAAAATACAAATACTACAAAAACATCACTTCCTAAATAGTAAAAATAGCACAGATTTGTATTTATCCTGAATTACTTTTTACTAAAGATACTTTAATTCTTTCTTAATGAATAACTTATTTTTCCTACCCAATTAACTGAGCATTAGCCTGAGCCAGAAGGCCAGATTTCATTGTGTGAGTTAAATGTGTTTTGTTGCTTGCCCTTAATGTCTTAAAGACATAGAAACTTAAGTAATATTTGATCAATTTATGAAATTGTTAAAATATGTATATTTCAAGACAAGAGGTAATAAAATCACCAATAATTGCAATGATTCTATGCTTCTGTGTTAGGCCTTGATTAGATTGAAACCATTTGGGATATTATTTTACCAGCAAACTCTTATTTCCCCCCCTCTCACTACTTGACATGATTATTGGCCTCATAAAATGGATATTTAGAGATTTTTAAAACTTTTGCCAGAATCAAAGAATTTTTAGTTAAAAGGGACCTCTAGACATCTAATCAGTCATTCCAGAAAGGAATATTGACTACAACAAACCACACAAATAGTTATCTAGCATCTGCATAACAACCTTTGATGCAAAGAATCCACTTACGTCCCAAGCAGCCTCTTGTACAGAAATTGTTATAATTAATCATACTAGGAATCATCATGTATCTTATAAGGAGAAGGAGCTTAATGGATTTATAACGTAGATCATGAACAATGCTCGTGAATTTAACAGTAAGAGTGTTCTCTTATACTCTTAAAAATGTGCATACATGTATATATATAACATCTATGTACATGTATGTACGAATGTGTGTAATGTGTGTGCAGTATACATGTTTATGTATATGTATTGCACCTTGAGATTGCCATATTTTATATAAAACTTTAGTTGTATTTCAGTCGATGAAAAAATATTTTACTATGCTGTTTATACTGGTTAGGAGTTGGGGAAATACACAAAAAAATTAAAAACCTATTTTCTTGTTATACCAATACAGTAAATGATGCTAGTTATAGAAATTAGTCATGACTGCTCCTTAAGTCTAGAAAAAATAATCGTGAGCATCCCAATGAGCCATAAATGTGAAATTTCATCTAAAAATGTTCTTAAATTCTAGGTGTCAAAAATGTTGTATTTATAAGAAATGTGAATAGGCTTTCCTTAAAACCTTAAAAACATGATAACAAAAATTGACCAATACAAATATTCAAGCTTTTTTTCCTAAGTGGAGAGACAAAACAGTATTATGTACTTAAAAAAACCTCAAGCAGCTACAGATTTATAGATGGGATAAAATATAATGGGTGGGCTTAATCTGAGGAAATTTCATGAAGCAGCTACTTTTTCAGCATAGCCTTTAAGGGGAGATTAATGCTCAACTATTGTACATTCATAATTATTTAAATCACAGTAAAGAAGTCCTCATGATCTCTTTCTCTCTGATTTCAGATTTTTTTTTAGTACCATTTAACTGCTGACTTCTGCAGAAAGTTAAACATTTGTTCTTTTTAGCTTTCCTTATTTGAAATAGAATTAGTGTTTAAAGATAAGGATAAAATATTATTAATATTTTCTGAAAGATTTGCAGGACCTCTTCAGAATTACATGCTGTACAGTGATTTGCTTATATACCAGTTTTACAGTTAAATATTTAAATCACCCAAATTTTAATTTTCATCAATTTCATAGGCCTTATACACACACAATCAAAACTTTAAAACTCTGCAGTTCATTGAAATGTGTGCATTTGTTTGAGTGTGTTTAAAACTTCTATGCTGACCTTCAAAGAGTAGGTGGCTAATTCTATAAAAGAATACAATATCTTGATGTCACTAATCAAGATGCCATGAAGCAGAAGTAAATGAATTGTCTTATAAATTGCAGTAGTTATGACAAGAGTCAAAGACTGAATCACAAAAGACATTTGGGATGTTCAATTAATTCATCTTAATATTTTACACACATGTATATGTATACAAACTTATATGTGTAAATATATATATATGTGTGTATGTACGTACGTGTGTGTGTGTATGTGTGTGTGTGTGTGTGTGTGTGTGTGTGTAATAGAAAATAGTCATATATAAGTGTATTTGCCCTTGGAAGAACTTTTTGCCTGTGATCACTTTACATAATTTTTTTTCAGTTTAATTTCTCCATTACAGTTTTTTATATTCAGTAGGATTTACAACAGTAATACAGTTTGGTTAAACCTTGAATGCATTTGTCAGACTGGTGAAACTTATTTCTTAGAAAAATGAGCAATGAAATCTATAGTCTATAAAGGGTAAAAAAGCTATAGTCATCCTTCATTTCATTCTTTGTGTTTATTCATGATGGAACAGGTTTTTGCTACATAAAATTTCTTGAGAATTTATATTTTGTGAACATGTTTATGGAATTTTTATTGCCTACATGTCCTACTGCTATGGCTTAACAAACAACTTTGTGTGGTTCATCACCTGCTCTTTTGTTGTATATAAAGCAATTTTGTGCTATGGATTCTGACACTTGGTGCCAGCAGGTAGAATGGAAAGAATTTATCCTCCTTCGACCCAACCCCCTCATTGGGATCTGGTTCAATTCTACCATCCAGAAGTTAATTATAATCCTAAGTAAGAGCATTACAAACCCAATGCCTCACCTGTTTTAAGGCAAAGTTTATAAAATATATTACTAAATGAGGATAAAATTATGGTATTCACCTGGGGCAATCATAACTATATTATAACTACATTTAAAAATAATCTAGCAAATAGAGAAAAAGAAATGGTTTGACCATTTCCTTTTTAAGAAAATCTGAGTAAATGCACACTCCCATTTTTATAGTGTAATTTATTCATTAATAAAACTTACATAGAGGTATTTATATGAATGTGTTTATTAATTCTCTCAGTAGACTCATTCTGAGTAATGCACATAGTACTAAAACATGAAAGTGAAAAAGAAAAAAAAATCAAACCTGCTAATTGTTACCATGTAGCCAAGTTTCCTTTCTCCCCACAGAAATTATTCATGTATTTTTTCTATTGAAAACCTACACTTCAATACCTTATTAGGATATGATGTTGATCTTTATCTAGTGTGACATAGGAAGTTAGTCAGTTGATAAACATATATCAAGTACCTATTATGTGCCGAGCACTGTGCAAAGCCCCAGACCTGAGTTCAAGCATACTTCTAATTATTATTCCCCATATAATCTCAGATCATATTTTTTATGATTTTTATGATTTTACTTCCCCAGCCCTCAGGTTCCTTTTGTGAAATGAGAGGGTTAGATTAGATGGCTTCTTAGGTGCTTTACAATTCTGGAGCTATAATCCTTGCCTATTGAATGTTATGCCATCAGAGTCTGATGTTGGAAAGATCTGAAGTACAAGCTTGGTGGGAGTCTTTGGGTGTCATCTGAAGGATGCCCTTGCGAAGCTCAGAAACACTCCTTGCTTATAGATTGGTTACCAATTGATTTTCCCCCAGTTAAGGAAACTTATGAATACTCCCATTAAACTTGTAATCCCAGTTGTTTAAAGGAGTATCCACTCTAATCAAATCACAGATTCTTGAGGTAGTATAGTATTTGTTTTATTTTTTTTTTATTTTGATTTCAACCATTTTTGTGGTGACAAATTAGTTTGTGTTAGTATGGCCTATGGTTTCTTTATGGTAATACCTGATCAAGGGAGACCAGTCACCATGATATATTGGAGTGCTAGAACTGGGTTAGACAACTGACTACCCATGTGAGATGTAGTCAAATAATTAAATTTTTCTGGATCTCACTGTGTTCATATTTACAAAATAAGAGGGTAGGTTTGAATTGGATGATCACTGAGGCTCATTGCATCTCTAAAGCAATGATTCTTTGACTCAATGAAACATTTACTTAATATGTTTCTTTGATGCTAAATTGTTTCATTATATTAAGGTAAATATCCCAGAACAAACAGTTAATCATTCCCTCCTGAAAGTATCTCTAGAGCTCAATTCATTTGTGGTTCAACTCAATTCATTATGCTTAAAATCAGCGTAATTTTTTTTGGCAGTCATAGGGTTTTAAATTATGAAGTGAATTATCAGACTACAAGGAGGAACATAACAAAATACAAAAACCAAAACCATAGAATTCATATGGATAGATTCAACCCATTAATCTGCTGCACTGATTCACGTAGCTTAGATGATCAGGGAGTTGCTAATTCTATTCCTTCCATTGAGATGGAGGACCATCAGATCTTGCCATTAGCCTTATTGCTAATTCCTAAAGTCCATCCAAACTACCCTGATTTTAGGATGGTCACTCTGACACTGTCATATGATCTAATAGTTTAACTTATGAACCTCTGGGCTTACTATCTATCTATCCACTTGCTCTTAGGACTTTCAGACTTTTTCATCTTCAAGGCATCTGAACTCTATTGTTATGTCTTATCTCTACCCAACTTACAATATAATCACCTTGAAAACAGAGACTGTCTTGTTTCTTAAATCTTTATGAGGGGGGAGGAGGGGCAGAGGTAGAGCCAAGATGGCAGAGAGTAAAAACAAGGACTCACTTAATCTCTCCTCCAAACCCTTTCAAATACCTATAAAAATGACTCTAAATAATTCAAGAGAAGCAGAACCCATGAAATGACAGAGTGAAACAACTTTCTAGCCCAAGACAACCTGGAAAGTCAACAGGAAAGATCTGTTGCAGTAGTCTGAGAGAGGAGGGCAGTCCAGCACAAAATGTGCCAGCACAGACCCAGCCCCAACAAACCTATAGCAGGCCTCAGGGGATTGAATCACTGGTAGCTCTAGTAGTTTCTAGACTTCTCAACCCACAAATATCAAAGACAACTTAGAAGGTCAATAGGAAAAGTCTGTCTTAACTGAGTGAGAGAAGAGTGCAATCTGGTCTGGGGGGCTGCTTCTAGAGCTCTTAGACAAGATGGTAGCGGGATCAGGCAGTTGATCAGAGGAGATTGCAGGAATTTCTTTGCTGGTGCTGAGGAAGGATTCTCTTGCTTTGCCCATGGTTGGATCTGGGTCACAGTACTGGGTGGCAATCCTGAGGTGAGGAGAAGCACTGGTGTGGTAGAGTTTGTTGAGGCAGAGGAAAGGGAATCCTCCTCACACTTCCAAGGCAGAAAAGAGTGCTGTGATTACTCACAGACCAAAGCACAGGCCCGGAGAGCGGTAAATACTTCTCCTTTAATCATGCCACCTTGGAAAAACTGAAAATTTGCAGGTATTTAGAAAGTATCTCTGAAAACAGCTGCACAAATAGCCTGAAGTCTGGGGTAGTACACCCTCCACACTGGAAGCACAGTCCTACTTTAACAAAGAGTTTGTAAGACAAGTAATTAGCTGGGGAAATAAGCAAACAGCAGGAAAAAACCCTCAGACTATAGAATCATTCTTTGATGACTAGGAAGATCAAAATATATAACCCAAAGAAGACAAAAAAGTCAAAGCTCCTACATCCAAGGCCTCCAAGAAAAACAAGAATTGGCCACAAGTCAACGATGAGCTCAAAAAGGATTTTGAAAATCAAGTAAACTTAATAGCCATGTGACCTTGGGCAAGTCACTTAACCCCAATTGCCTTGCCCTCCCCCCTCCAAAAGCAAACAAAACAATTAATACATTAAAAAGAAAAGAAAATCAAGTAAGAGAAGTACAGGGAAAATCAGGAAGAGAAATGAGAGTGATGCAAGAAAATCATGAAAAACGAGTCAATAGCTTGCTAAAGGAGACACCAAAAAAATAGTGAAGAAAATAACACCTTAAAAAATAGACTAACCCAAATGACTAAAGAGGACCAAAAAGCTATTGAGGAGAAGAATGCCTTAAAAATAAAACTGGACAATTGGAAAAGGAAATCCAAAAGCTCACTGAAGAAAATAATTCCTTAAAGCATTAGAATGGAGCAAATGGAAGCTAATAACTTTATGTAAAATCAAGAAATTATAAAACAAACAAAAAAAGGAATAAAAAATAGAAGGCAATGTGAAATATCTCATTGGAAAAACCACTGACTTAAAAAATAGATCTAAGAGAGATCATTTAAAAATAACTGGACTGCTTGAAAACCATGATCAAAAAAAGAGCCTAGACATAATATTTCAAGATATTATCAAGGAAAACTGCCCTGATATTCTAGAACCAGAGAGTAAAATAGAAATTGAAAGAATGCACTGATCACCTCCTGAAAGAGATCCTGAGAAGAAAGCTCCTAGGAATATTATAGCCAAATTCCAGAGCTCTTAGGTCAAGAAGAAAACATCACAAGCAGTCAGGAAGAAATAATTTGAGTATCATGGAAACACAATCAGGATAACACAAGATCTAGCAGTTTCTATATTAAGAGATCAAAGGGCTTGGAATATGGTATTTTGGAGGTCAAAGGAGCTTGGATTAAAACCAAGAATCACCTACCCAGCAAAACTGAGTATAATATGTAAGGAGAAAATATGGATATTCAATGAAATAGAGGATTTTCAAGCATTCTTGATGAAAAGATCAGGGCTGAATATATAATTTGACTTTCAAGAGAAGCATTAAAAGGTAAACAGGAAAGAGAAATCATAAGGGACTTATTAAAGTTGAATTGTTTATATTCCTACATAGAAAGATGATATTTGTAACTCATGAGACCTTTCTCAGCATTAGGGTAGTTGGAGGGAATAGAAATATATGTATGTGTATATATATATATATATATACACACACACACGTATATAAACACACATACATCCACATACATATATACATTACACTCAAATGTAAACAGAGGGCATATGAGTACTGGGTGATTTGAATATAAAAGGATGACATCTAAATTAAAATTGAGAAGTGAAAGAGAAATGTCCTGGGATAAGGAGAAAGGGAGATAGAATGGGGTAAAATTATCTCATATAAAAGAGACAAGAGTTTTTAAAGGGGAAGGAAAGAGGGGGGAGTTTAGAGGGAATGAATGAACCTTACTCTTATCAGATTTGAATTAAGGAGGTAATAACATACATACTCAATTAGGTGTGAAAATTTCCCTACAGGAAAGTGGGTGGGAGAGGAGAGGGAATGATAGAAGGGAGGGCAGATTCAGGGAGGGGGTATCAGAAGCAAGCAATTTTGAGGAGGTAGAGGGTCAAAGGAGCATATAGAATAAATGGGGGCAGGATAGGATGGAAGGAAATATATAGTTAGTTTTTCACAACATGACTATTATGGAAGTGACTACACATATATAACCTATATCTAATTGCTTGCCTTCTCAATGAGGGTGGGTGGGGAGGGAGGAAGGGAGAGAATTTGGAACTGAAAGTTTTAAAAATGAATGTTAAAAATTGTTTTTACGTACAACTGGAAAATAAGATATACAGGCAATGGGGTAGAGAAATCTATTTTGTCCTACAGAGAAATAGAAAGGAAGGGGATAAGAGAAGAGGGGTGGGGACTTATAAAAGGGAGGGCAGATTGGGAGAAGGGGTAATCAGAATGCATGCTGTCTTGGGGTTTGAGGAGGGAAGATATGGAGAAAAAAATTGAAGCACAAAATCTTGTGGAAGTGAATGTTGAAAACTAAGAAAAAATTATATAATAAAAAGATTACAACTTCCTAAAAAATAATCTTTATCAACCAGCCCTTTTCACAGTACTTGGCACGTAGCAAACATGGAATAAATGATTTTAAATTCTTTTCCAGTGACTTCCCTCATCTCCACCCTATTTAATCCTAGAGTACATCCCTTAAATGCCAATTGCTGTGAATTAATTTTTATTCACAATGTTTAAAATAAAATGTGGCAGGTACTTAAGATATACTAGTGCTTATTTCTTTCCCCCCCAAGGTATTAGCATTGTCTGTCAAGTGCAGTGATAAACTCTAGGTTTTTCTCAGCACATATTTTAAATTTGGTCCTCACTAGTATACTTTGAAATTGTTGAAGAAGGTCAGGTTGATGTCTTTTGTTTAATCTTTAGATAGAAAGGGAGTAGAGTGCATTGATTCTTTGAAACTCTAATATTTTCACTAACCTGTCTTATAATTAGTCAAAAGGACTCAGTCCTGGTTGAGTATTTTGCCCTGTGGGTGGCAGCAGGGGCATCTGAGATGGTAGGATAAGGCGAGAAATTACTGGAGAGTTAGACAGGGCACAACTACTAAAACGTTTTTAGTCTGGTAGAAGTGATGATTTTTTCATGGCACCTGAGGCAAAACCAGAAATGATTAACTTCTCTATTCCAATGGAGCATTCGAATTGGTAAAGGAGAAATTCACAACCTTAAAGGAAAACACTTTACTTACAAAGACCAGTTGATGTATAGTTTGAGACAAAAACTACAAAACCTTGATCAAACTAATAATGAAAATATTTATTTCATAGAACCGTGGTGTAAATCAGCTACACTGGAATTATTTTTCCTAAATAGAAGAACTATTGCACCTACAGTTTTTCTTTCTTGAAGCAACAAAATAATTTACTCAGACCCATATATTTTACTGACACAAACATCAATGATAGCACATACTTTTATAGATTCATAAAATATATATTTTACTTTCAGATGAGTGAGGAATAAAATTATTAAGTTTGCCTAAGTATCAGATTCCTTGAAAATTAATATAGTATATGGTGGTATGAGACAGCTCTAGTTTTAATTTAGAAATACTGGGGTTCAGAGCCTACTTCTGATACATGATGGCTGTGTGACAATAGGAAATTCATTTAACCTTTAAAACTACAAGTTGTAGTTTTAGGTAAAGGTAAAGAGCCTTTCTTCATCAAAAGTACTGAGCAATCAATCAATAAGTATTTGTCTATTTATTTGTTATTATTATAATTATTATTTTTTTTTTTGCTTTTTTGGAGGGTAGTTGGGGTTAAGTGACTTGCCCAAGGTCACATGGCTAGTTTTTGTGTTAAGTGTCTGAGGACAGATTTGAACTCAGGTCCTCCTGACTCCAGGGCCGGTGCTCTATTCACTGAGCCACCTAGCCACCCCTCGATAAGTATTTATTAAGCACCTGATGTGGTTTGGGGTGCTGGAAACCCCTAAATGTCAGGGTACAGGGCATGTCTGCTTGTAATGAATTCATGAACTCAGTCATCTTCCAGTCAGGGATAGTAAAGCTGATACTAAAGCTAATAGAAACAAAGATATTCTTAGGGAATATGCAGTTTGCTGGGGGTGAAAATGATACTTTCATACAAAACAGGACTGAGAAGATTTGGATAGGATTAAGAAGTGGCAAATAGCCAGGGGGAGGGGCCTGCTGCAAATAGTGAAAGGAGTTAAGTGGTCTGGGCTGGATCAGAAAGCCACAGTGTAAGGACGATTGAGTATCTATGAGGGGCTGGGATAGGCCTGATGCCTTGGGCAAGACCCCAGGGATTGAGTTGTATGGGAAAATCCTGGATTCAGTTGCTGAAATGTATGGGAAAATTCAGGGTCCAAGTCCCATCATCCCATCACACCTACTCTGTATCAGGCATTATGATACTTTCCTACTCACAAGTTTATAATATAGCTGAGGGAGAAACTGCACACACACATAGGTATATATAAATACATACAAGATATTTTCAGGTAGAAGGCACTAGAAAAGCTTCATGTAGAAAGAAACTAGGAATTCTAAGATATTGAAGACTGCTTTCTAGACCTGGAAGAAACAACCTTTGAAAAGTCACAAGTACTTCTCCACTCTTGCAAAAAATTAAGTTAGAAGATATTTAAAAGTCCACTGGAGCTCTAATTTGTATCAAGATTCTCTGTATTTCCATCCTTCTAATCCTTTTTGTGAGTTAGTTAGGCAGATAGCTAAGTGGAATAATAGAAAGAATACTGAGTCTGGAATTAAGAAGACCTGATTTCAAATCCAGTTTCAGACACTTATTAGCTGTGTGACCCTGAAAAAGTCACTTAACCTCTTTTTTTCCCCAATTTCCTCATGTGTAAAATGAATACTCTGATTTAAGGAGACTGAGTCATCCAAGGTCAAAAATATCTTTCTCCAGGTGTTGTACCCAGAAAACTCGAGCAAGACCCAAGTAACAATTTAGAATTGGACCCTTTATTATATACCATTTTGGCTGATCAGGCCACATGGCGGGCTGATGAGATACCCATGGTCCCAAGCCATACAGTAGCCATCTCAGGTAAAGCCTCAGCTTTTAAAGGGATGCCACAGGCCAAAGGTTAGGTATTACATAAGCAGAAACTTGCAGAGGCCAAAAACAATGATTGTTCAGTACACACCTCAAAATTCATTCTGGCGCCAAGTCATCCTGACCCAGAAGCCCACCCATCTCCCTGAAGGTAGGCTGACTGGTTAAGGGTGGAGCTGACCTGGCAGTTTGCTCACTTCCCTGAGGTTGGGGGATGGAAAAACCAGGTACAACACAGGCTGTACTGTTGATTCATCTCCATAAAACATTCCCTACCATTCCCCAGCCCTCTTTTCCCCTACAATTTTCACACACACACCCCTGCCCCTTTTTATGTGTTATTCTCCCCATTAGAGTATAGCATCATTGAGTACAGGGATAGTCTTTATGCTTCAATTTTTATTTGGGGTTCTTTACATAACTCAGCTCATAGTATGCAATTAATAAATGCTTATTGACTGACTGACTATTGCTGCTTCTCAGAGTTATAAGCCCTGGGTGAAAAAGTATTTGTAAAGCACTATATAAAAGTCAGCTATCATTATCTGTCATTATCTGACTACTTTCTCCTTATATAATTCCTTCCTGTTTCTTTCTCGCTGGAATCATTTGTTCTTGTTCCATGGGAATTACAGTCACATCTCTCTTGAGAAAACTTCACTTGTAGAGTATTAAAACATTGAATTATAACACTCTTCCTTTATGCACTGAAATTTGATCTCCCACATTCTAAAGTACATACCAGTCTATGGCAGCCTTTCCCCATCTCATCTGTTGCTGAGGTGACTCCAGCCCCGCAGTTGCCCCTTATCCATCTATTATAAGATAACAGAGATTTTGTGGGCCAGAATACTCTTTGCCTTGGGTGTGACTATCCTGTCTAGAAGCTCTTCCTTCTTGGAAGAAGTTTCCTCTCAAATCAAACTTGAGGTGAAATCCCAAAGGCTCTGACTCAATTTTAGGTCTGTTAATCACTATTCCTCTAACCATTGATGATTCATTCATTGCCCAGAAGGATACTGGTATGAGTGCTCTCTCCAAATTTAAGAAAGTTGTAAAAACGAACAATTTTTTTTTTCAGCTACAAGTCACCAGTCAGTAAATTCCTACTGAAAATACCACAGTTTCCTCTCTCCCCGCCCTGAACAAAAACACCCATCACCTTTTCCTAACTTTATTCTCAGTAAAGATTATCAAGTGTATGTGGTTAACAATATTTAGCACAAATGTCAATTTAAGAGAAAAAGCAAACATATAAACTATGAAAGAGAAATAAGCTCATATGTATATATGTATGTGTACATTGCCCATGTATATTTTATATATCCACAAATATCTCAAGTGTGGCTGAAAGGGAGGTGTGAATCAAAATCTCTATAATCTTCACCTCCCCTTGTTATCCAAGGAAAACTTAGATTCCTGCTGGGAAGAGTGCTGTAGTTTGGAAGCATAAGGATTGCCATTCTGTTCTCATCAGAGGGAGTAATATCAGGCTAAAGTTATTTATAGGCAGCTGGTGGCATAGGTGGATAGAGTACCAGGCCTGGAGTCAGAATGACTCATCTTACTGAGTTCAAATCTGACCTCAGACACTTACTAGCTATGTGACCCTAGGCAAGTCACTCAACCCTGTTTGTCTCAGTTTCTCATCTCTCAAATGACCTGGAGAAGGAAATGGCAAAATACTCCAGGATCTTTGAGAAGAAAAACCTCAAATAGAGTTATAAAGAGTTGAACACAACTGAAAAACAACAGAACAACAACAAAAAAACACAACAGAGTTGTGATACACAATTACTGGCATATATGTGTGTGTGTGTGTGTGTGTGTGTGTATGTTGAAGTCACTCTCCTTGGAAGCATGCCAGTTCCACAAATATATCACATGTAGCAAATAAACCTATTTAACCAGTCTGATAGCAAATAGAAATCAGAAAATTAATACAGATTAGACCAGACACTGGAGATTGAATTACTTTTTCTACTGGGATTGAGATATATCAGTTCAGTCATAAGAGAAAGATTTCCAGATCTTATTCAATGGGAAATTTCCTGAAGTCATTTTCAACATAAATTGGAGATAGGGTCAAGGTGTTAGCTAAGATACTGGCTTATTCTGGATTCTTCCTTTCCCTACAGAAATTTCAATCTGAAGAGAAACTCGAATGTGTATCTTTCTTCTAGAAGTTAAAAGCCAGAAGAATCTCTATTCTACCAAATTCTAGTCCACTTCCCAGTCTTATGTCAATTAATTTGAGCCCTACACTACATTCATAAGAAAGACTTTTGTTGTTCTTCTGGGAAAGGATTGTGAGCAAACACCTAGAAATTGGTTGTTTCTAAAGTCATACAGCAATAAAGATTTTATCCATCTGAGAAAACTGCCTCCTGAACCCACCCTTCCTACACACAAAATAATCCCTTAAAGATAGGAAAGGTTAGGTTGTCAAAGTCAGTTCCCAACAAACTACCAAGAAAAAAGAGATGCTAAGGAGGATTTTCATTCGACCTGTAGACATTCCTCTCCAGATTTGTTTCATAATGCCAAGATAGTTTGTGTATGTGTGTGAGGGTTTATGTGTATGTGTGTATTAGTAATTTAAAATGCTCAAACTACACACAAAAATAGAGTTGAAATCAGTTATACTTTTTGATTTCTAGTGTTTAGCAGAAAAGCTTGAAAATTCTTTTGAATATGCTTAGGTGAAATGACTAAGAGATTCCATTCACTATCATAGATCCTTCAAGCATATTATGGCATCAGTCTTAATTCTAGGAAAAAGAAGATCTTTACTACAATTTAATAGATACCTACAACTTGTATATCCCTCTAAAACATTTAAAGCTTACACTTGTTTTCTACAATTTTTTAAAAAGAAAGGCATATTTTATTTGAAACATTTCAAGAGGTCTGCCAAACTAAAAACCTTCTAATCCTTTCTGTATTTCAGTACACATGCCAGGGGTCAGTAACTTAGCCACTAATGTGAAGTGACATTTCACCAAGGTACATCCTGAATTTGAGTTGGGATGATATGGAAGCTTTTACTTAGGATACTCAGTACTTATGTGCAGTCCACAGCACTCAATTTCTGAGCTAAATGCTTGACTACTTCTCTCTGTGGCAAGTCACTATATCTAGGGAGTCTATGGTGACTAGGGGATGTTGCTCCATGGTTATACCCTTCACTTTCCAATTTAAGAAGCAATTTACATTCTACATTGTTCTTCTATACTTCAACTGTCACTATAATGCAATGAGGAAGCAATAATAATGGATGTCCAAAGAGAGAATGCCAAAATGCTTGCTGTACAAAAATAAAGTAAAATACCTCTAGTGACACAGAGATAGCAGAAGTACGTTTGTTTTTCCATTTTTTATCTGCTTTATTAATTTGTTGTAGTTTTTTACTATCTTAATGCTCTTCTCTTGTTTAGGAGTATTTTTTTTTTCCAAAATGAGATATGCATTCTTTTCTTCTTTGAAAGAACTGCTTAAGAATTCTCTTTCTTTTGGACTCTGTAGGATTTCTCTCTTAGTTCACCCCTAGAGATAATCCTTAGCTGAAATGTCACTGGCAGTTTAATTTTGGAAGTTCTCTTAGTGTAGCAGATGTGATTATGGTCCTCTTTCCAAAAACTGATCTGGTCTGAGAGAGAAATAAATTGTTTCCCCCCGCCCAAACTCCCCAAACTAAAATCTTATTAGAAATATCCCAGATGTATAAGGTTCATAGTTATATTTGTTGATTTAAAGGGTGTATTATTAAAAAGATAACAGTTGACTACAACTATGAGTATGACTATTATGTTTAGAGCAGATAAATAAATCTAATTACTTCCTATAAAAAATATTTTCCAAGCCAGTAAAATAACAATATTCAATGTGTAATATATTTGCCAAATGTCTACTTATATTAAATCTACTGATATTGATTTATTCAATTATATTTTAAGGTACTTATTTAAATTTCTTTTTTCCCTTGCATTTTCTGTGGTTTTACATAGCTGATGTAAGAGACAACTACACACACACACACACACACTCACACACACTATACATATATACATACATATACATATCCACATGCACATACATATCCAAAACATATATACATACACACACACATACACAGTTATATGTGCAGCCCTCTGTGTTACTTCTTTACCTTGACCTTTGCCTCATGGCTTGGATCACCATCAAGTGGTTCTTATTTTTTCAGGTTCTGCCTAAATTAACCACTCTAAAACTTTAACTCATAGTTCCCACTTTTGTTCTTCCCATTAAAGTCTAGCTAATAGTGTTGTACCCCAAACATGAACAAGACACAAGTAACATATTAGAACCCTTTATTTGCTCCATGTTGGCTGACATGGCCCCTCCCCAAATCACTCATCCCTGACCCCAGGCAAAGCCTCAGCTTGTAAAGGCACCCCAGTGGCCAACTCTTAAGTATTACATAAGCAGGAACTTGCAGAGTCTAAAATCAGTGATTGGTCAGCACACATTTTGAAATTCCCGGGCCTGCCAAGTCTCCCTAGGGAGGGCTAAACTTGGCAGCCCACCCACCTCTGTGGAGAGCTGGTTGGGGGAGGGGAAAGAATGGGACTAGGTACAACAATAGGTCCAATGATGTATTAGAACTAAGATGGCCTAATAAGAACATTAATTGCCCACTTTTCCCTCTATACACTTACTTGGTATATTCTTTTACAAATACACACAGTGTATTAAGAGGCTATTTGTCAATAGCCTCTCAGTTTTGGCATATGGAAGCAAAATTCTGTTCACCCTATAGTCATTTCAGTTTTGATGAAATCTTCTAAGAGATGGAGGAGTAGAAGTTTGAATCATGAAGGGAGTACCCATAGCAAGAAAATTGTAGATTTTAAAAAAATTTTTTGAAATGTGTATATATGAATATAATTATGTCGTAAAGAATTTAGAATGTATATTAACTTTAGAATCAGATGCCCATTGGATATATTCAGCTTAAACATGAATAAACAGATCATGTGATACGGGATTGTGAGATTTCCCTTAATAAATTCCCTTAATAAATTGGGTAACTTATACTGTTTGGAAACCTCAGAACTTTTCAGAGTAAAAAAAAAATAAATGAATTATATCTCTAAGATAAAATGACTATGTTTACTTATAAGAAAAGTTCTTTGCCTGCTGCCTATCAGCTGGTTTTAGTCACAGCAGCCATGGTAATCCTTATCCATCATTCAGACAGCTTAAAGGTGCAGCTATACTAGGATGTCCTCTACTGGTGTGTATAAAATTAGTTAGGATCTAATAGCACCCCAGTGGCTTGAAAGAGTTAATGAAGCTTCCAGATGTGCCATCTGAAGAATGGTTTGTCAGGTAGGAAACTTGGCTCATTAAGTTTTTGTTTAGCTTGAAAAAAAAAACCCAATAATACACATAAATGTTGAAGATCTAAAATTTCTTTTGAATTTAGAACTAAGGAATATTGAGAGAAACATTGCTAAATAACTTAGTACAGGTTGGTAATTGCACTAATTATTATTTGTCACATTTATTACCTTCATCTTGCATACCATGAGTAATTAAGTGATAAAAACAGGTTTTATATTGTGATCAAACAATATTCTGTTACATCCACCCTACCGATGACTTCAAAGAAAGTGCTGTCACAGTTTTTCCAGTAAAGAACTTGTAAGTTGATAAGTAGAAAAATGTCTCAGCTTAAAGAACATAAGCCTAAGGCCTGGATGGACTTGATAGCATGGCTAAAAGATATGCAAAGAAAGACTTCCAACAGAAACTAATTTAAAATGATTCATACTAGCTATGGCATATGGATGCTCTTTTTTTCACTCACCTATTGTAACTCTTACTTAATATCACAGGTCCTGTAGTCTCAACTGGAAGGCTTACAAAGTGAGTGTCATCCTAGCAGAAGGGGATTTTTCTTAATGGTTGGGTTCCTTTTTTTAAAATTCTGGCTGTATGCCAACAGAAGCACAGAGTTTTTAAGCCCCAGACAAAAATATGATTGGTTTCTATGAGTAGATTGGGGGAAAAAAAAAACAACAACCCATACAAACACTGCATATAGGAGAAACTCAGGACAATCTCTCTTTGGCGTGCAGGCAGGAAAAGAAAGCACTACTCAAAGTTGTTTAATACAATTATATAAACATTCTGATTATTGGGATGCAAAATACTGGAAAAATTACCCAGTTGGTTCCTGGCTATATCTGTACATTTTACCAAAACCAGTGTAACAATGATATAAGAAGATATAGGGTGGCAGGGTGTCACTAATAATTGAGTTGAGATTGCATCTTTGGTATATATCAGTTGTTTGACCTTGGACAAGGCATTTAACCTGTATGTGCCCTAAGTAACCTACTGGGATTTATCTTTATGTTCTTGTTCATTCATTCAGTTCTGTCCAAGTCTTTGTGATTCTACCAATCATAGCATGCGAGTTCCTTCTGTCCTCCACTATCTCCCAAAATCTGCCACAGCTCATGTCCATGGCTTCCATGGCACAATCTATCCATCTGATCCTCTGCTGTCTCCTTTTCCTTTTGCCTTCAATCTTTCCTACCACTAGAAACTTTTCCAGTATGTCCTATCTTCTTATAATGTGGCCACAGTATTCAAACTTCAGCTTTAGTATTTGATCTTGCAGTGAATAGTCTAAATTAATTTCTTTAGGTATGTACTGATTTAATATACTTGCTGTCTAAGTGAATTTCAAAAGTCTTCTCCAGCACCACAATTTGAAAGTATCAATTCTGATTCACTAAGCTTTCTTACTAAGCCATAATCTAAAAGAACTCACAAAACCCTTGAAAATATGAATAAAAGAATAATTACTAGCACTAGTATGAAGACAAGATTTCTTAAAGGTATTTTGTAATTTTCCAAAATTTTTTGGCAAAAGGATCCTTTTATTGAAAGTTCAGCTGTGAATATATTTGAGCTTTATAACAGTAATAAGAATAATTTGTTTTTTCTAGAATTCTTTACTCCAATGGATCTGTCATTTCATTGATTCAAGATTTCACTCCAATGATGCAATTTTCAACTTTTCATCCATGTCCTCTCAAAAGTTCACCTCAAGGACATTTACCCATACTGACAGGGGCCTGCCATAGTTCTTCCTGACATCTCCAAGCTACCAGAGGAGCACTTTGGCTGGTCAATTGTCATTCCTAGCTCTCACCACCTGAACAGAGCACTTTCTCTTTCTGTCATATAAATTGGTCTCTCAATGCCTTCAAAATTTTATTGCCTCCTTTACCAGTTAATGTTTGCAAAATCCTTTCTCTCATTTTATTTTTCACAATTCCATTATGCCTTTAAGGTAACTCAAAGAAATTTAGTCAGTCATAAAGGTTTATCTTGCATGGAAATAGTAAGAAGATGATATGTCTAAATGTGAAACTAAAGTTTATATTTAACAATGTTGGATATTTTAATGAAAGTATAGAAATATAGAAATGATTACTTGACAATATGGGATTGCAAGGGTAAACAATAATTATATGCATAAACTGCTTGAAATTTTGCAAAGGGCTTGGCAAATATTTTCTCATTTCATCTAAATGTATTTTTATAATGGTCAAGCCCCTAAAGATACTGGTTCTTTTATCATCACCAACAATAGTAATAGAATTATACTGATATGCTATTTTAAAGAAGTCCTGTTGACAAAGTCTTCAATTTTGAAACAAAATTATAATATTTTTATTTATTTACAATGGGACCTCAGAAGGCTTTATAAATTATTTAATCAATTCTCTTCATTTTAGATATGAAGAAACTGAGGATCAAATTAATTGATTTATTCAAGTTCACACAGCTAGTAAATGAAAGAACTATCATTCAAACCTAGGTCTTAGATTGGAAGCCCAATTTTTCCATAAATGTTTGTCACTGTTGTTTAGAACTATGGCCCTGGAGTCTGGAGGACATGAGTTCAAATGTGGCCTCAGACACTTAACACTTACTAGCTGTGTGACCTTGGGCAAGTCACTTAACCCCAACTGTCCTGCCTTTTCCGCTACAAAAAGACCAACCCAAAAACAAAAAAAAAAGCATATTCTAGAACTATGGGATAGGCTTATTTTATACTCTGCCTTCCCCCACTTTATTCACCAGGTATCCTAGTGGAGTCTTTTTCTTATTCAGACATACCTATAATTGACTTATATCCTTCAATAATATTCTCTCTTCATGATTTTCTCATCCTATAACTTAAAAAAAGATAACACCTTCCTTCTTTGCTTCCTTTATTTATTTTGATTTCATTCTTACCTGAAATCAACACATACTGTATCTTTTTTTAAATTAAATTTTATGTTTATTTTTAGTTTACATCATTCATTTCCACAGGATTTTGAGTTACAAATTTTCTCCCCATTTTCCCCTACCCACCACCCTAGAACAGCGATCCCACTGAATATCCCCTCCCCCAATCTGCTCTCTCCCATATCTTCCCCCACACCCCCTTCAGCTTTTCCAGTAGGGTGGATCTCTATGCCCCAGTGCCTGTATATGTTATTTCCCAGTTACATGTAAAATAATAATAAAAATAACAACAATAATAATTATTACATATATACATTTAAACATTTGATTTTAAAACTTTGATTTCCAGATTTTTTCCCTTCCTCCCTTGTCACCCATATAGGTTGTACATGTGTAGCTATGCAAAACATTTCCATAGTGGATATATTGTGAAAGACTGTATTTCCTTCCATCGTATCCCACCCCCAACTTGTTCTATCCTTTAATTTGATCCTGTCCCTTTTCAAAAGTGTGTGCTTCCAACTTCCCTTCCCCCCAGCCTGTGCTCCCTTCCATCATCCCCCCTCTTATCCCCTTCCCCACTACTCTCCTGTAGGGTGAGATACCCTATTTAGTGTGTATGTAATTCCGTCCCTAAGCCAAATTCAATGAGAATAAAGTTGACTCATTTCCTTTTGCTTTCCTGTTCTTCCCTTCCATTGTAACAGTTTTCCCTTGCCCCTTCTATATGAGATAATTTACCCCATTCTATCTCTCCCCATCTCTTCTCATTATATTCCTCTCTCATCTCTTAATTTCACTTTTAATTATTATCGTTTCCTATACAATTAGTCATACACACACTCACATATGTATTCATATGCCCATATATCCTACTATGTAGACATATATGTATACATATAAGTATGTATGTGTGTATATATATATATACACACATATATGTATATGTGTGTGTGTGTGTACATTTCTATTCCTTTCAACTATTCTCATACTAAGAAAAGTTCCATAAGCTACAATTATTGTTTTTCCACATAAGAGTATAAATAGTTCAACTTTGATAAGTTCCTTATGTTTTCTTTTCCCTGTTTACCTTCTCATGCTTCTCTTGCTTCTTTTATCTGAATATCAAATTTTCTATTCAACTCTGGTTTTATCATCAAGAATGCTTGAAAGTCCTCTATTCCACTGAATGATCATATTTCCCCCTGAAACATGATACTCAGTTTTTCTGGGTAGGTGATTCTTGGTTTTAATCCCAGTTTCTTTGACCTCCAGAATATCATATTCCAAGCCCTTTGATCCCTCAGTGTAGAAATGGCCAGATCCTGTGTTATTCTGATTTCGTTTCCACAATATTCAACTTGTTTCATCCTGAATGCTTGTAATGTTTTCTCCTTGATCTGGGAACTACAGAACCTGGCTATAATATTCTTAGGAGTTTTCTTTTGGGGATTTTTTTTTCAGGAGGTGATCAGTGGATACTTCAACCTCTGTTTTGCCCTCTGGTTCTAAAACATGAAGGCAATTTTCCTTGAGAATTTCTTGAAGGATGATTTCTAGGTTCTTTTTTTGATCATGGCTTTCAGGTAGTTCAATAATTTTTAAATTACCTCTCCTGGATCTATTTTCCAGGTCAGTGGTTTTTCCAATGAGATATTTCACATTGCTTTCTCTTTTTTTCATTTGTTTGGCTCTGTTTAATAGTATCTTGATTTCTTATAAAGTCACTACCTTCCATTTGTTCCAGTCTAATTCTGAAGGAATGACTCTCTTCAGTGAGCTTTTGAGATTCTTTTTCCATCTGGCAAATTTGGCTTTTTAAGGCATTCTTCTCCTCATTGCCTTTCTGAACCTCTTTTGCCATTTGAGTTAGTCTATTTTTTAAGGTGTTATTTTCCTCAGTCAGGCAGTTGACTGTCATTTCATACTTTTCTTGCATCTTTCCCATTTCTCTTTGCAGTTTTTCCCCCATTTCTCTTATCTGCTTCTTAAGGTCCTCTATGGCCTGTAGCCAGCTTGTATTTTCATTTGGGGCTTTTGGTGCAGGAGTTCTGACCTCACCATCTTCCTCCTGTTCCATGCTTTGATCCTCTTTGCCTCTGAAATAGGAGCCTAATGTTGCATTTTTCTGTTTATTTTGTTTCCTTTTCCTAGGCATGATGCCTCTCAATTACTTGACTTTGGGGTTTATTGCCACAGTAGAACTTTACCACCAACCAGGGGAACTTGCATCCCAAAAGTTGGGGTTTTCTTAGCTTCTGGAGGTGTTAGTTGGGTGCCCTCTGTGAAACCTCCACACATTCTGGCAAGCTGGTCACACACCCCAAGACCTCCAACCCAGACCACAATCCAGATCCAAGAAGGGTAAAGCAAGAGTGCTTTCCCCACAGACTGGTCACTGTATTCCCCTACAGTTTGCAGGCCAAGAGCTGAAGCTGCAATGTGCCAATGTGGTGCAAGCTGCACAAGCTTCTCAGCAGCTTCTTTCCCCCAGGGGAAAAAGCCAACACATTCTCCCCACCAGTCCCAAAGTCCATAGGGCACTGACTTCTCACTTTGTCCTAGGCATCTATGTGTTGATAATTCTGGAAATCCACAGCTACTGGTTTTCTGGGGTCCCTCCAGTGGGTGGCTGTTCTGGCCCCCCTTGGGCTAAAACTGCAACTCACACAGGCCTGGCCAGAATGCTGTGCTGGCAGCTCCCAGAGCCCTGCATTGGCAGCTCCCAGGGCGCTGTGCTAACTGCTCCCTGCTGGGCTGCCAGGCTGTCCTCAGTGGGAGGTTAGCTTCCCTGTGTCATTTTGTGGCTTCTGGAGCTCCAGAGGTCATTCAGAGTCCCCCTTTTATATAATTTTTAAGTGTTGTGGGTTGAAGCTCTGTGGAAGTGCTGTTTCTACTCTGCCATCTTGACTCCACCCCCTGAATTTTAAGCTTTTTGCCATAGTAGAACTCTGCTTCCAGAGAGGAGATCATTTTCCCAATTGCTGGGGTTTTCTCAGCTGCTGGAGCTATTATTTGGCTACCCTCTCTCAAACCTCCACATGCTCTGACAAACTGGTCACACATCCCAGGATCTCCACCTTGACAGTGATCCAGATCCAAGCAGGTTAAACAAGAGCAATTACCCTTCAGACTGGTTGCTTGCTCCCCCTACAATCTGCTGGCCAGGAGCTCAGAAGCAGCCATGTGGTGGCGGCTACTCGGCCACCATTCCTCAGTTGCTTCTCCCTCCATGGGACAAAGACTAGACCATATTCCCCAAATCCCTGTTCCCAAAGTTTGCACTACACTGACCTCTCACTTTGTCCTTAGTATCTATGTGTTGATAATTCTGGAAACTGCTACAGCTTCTGGCCATCTTATGTCCCTCCAGCGGGTGGCTGGTTGTGGCTACCCTGAGGCTAAAACTTCTGGCTCACATGGGGCTGGGCTTGGCTCCCAGAGCACTGTGCTGACCCCTTTCTCCTGACTTGCCAAGCTGTTTTCAGTGGGAAGTTAGCTTCATTCTATCATTTCCTGGGCTCTGCAGCTCCAAAGTTTGTTTAGAGTCATTTTTTACATGAATTGGAGGAGGTGGAAGCAGGAGCCACCAACGCATTCTCTTTCTCTAATTATTTTATAAAGCTTTTACTGCTAAAAGAAACATTAAGTGATTTTAAAATAACAAAAATAAAGGATCAAGTTATGAATTTTATAAATCTTAATTATGCAAGTTTAAATCTCCCATCTGGAGACATATCTTTTCTCTATTCATGTCATTCACTAACTTAATATCTTTCTTCCAAATTGTTTTAATAGAATAAGGTAATCAAATCCTATCTGCAGTGGATATTTGATTGGACTCTATGTTGTTAATCCTTGGCAGAATCAGATTGCTAGGATGTCTTACTAAGGTTTTTAAATAAATTGCTTTTTTGTCCTCTCTCCTCCTCCCACTTCCCCCATGTGGCAGAGTACCTGGTTTTCAACATCAAAAGGGCAGCCAAGGGTTTGATATAACTATATCTTGATGCAAGGTTTCCAACTGATTTGGACCTTTTTTCCCCCCAGCTTACAGCCTGAATCCCCTGATGGACCTTCCACCAAGGGCTTACTTTTCTTTCTTTCTTTTTTTAATCTAATATTCATCTCACTATCAGGCCTAGAGTATGAAAAAAGTCCTTTACTCAATGTATGAGCATGTCTGTATTAATAGTCATGCCAAATAATTGCCACCTAACTTGTGATAATTCATTCTTTCAGCCTCTCTTTCTGTCATTGAATTCCTAGAGCCCAGTCTAGTACAAGCTTAAAAGAGGAAGCTAATTTTTTGGTCCATATATTTGTTTTCTGGAGGTAGGGACCTCCCTATGTTAAAACACTCTCTACCAACATAGATCAGTGACGTTAGCTATTTATAATCTTAGAACAGGCTTTCTTAATTGACTTTTGTGCAGATATCTGATAGTTCCACTGTACCACAGAATTCTTGAGCTCAAGTGATCAACAGTAGAGATTATAGTAATGTGCCACCATGCTAAATGCACTAAATTAGATTTACCTATTAATCTTAATCTTCATTAAATTAGAGAATGTCAGAATTGGAAGGGAGATCAGTTCATCTATGCCTACCAATATCTTTTTTTTTTTTTGGTTTTTGGAGGGCAATTGGGGTTAGGTAACTTGCCCAAGGCCACATGGCTAGGTTTTATTTCTGTGTGCATTAAGTGTCTGAGGCCGGATCCGAACTCAGGTCCTTCTGATTCCAGGGCCGATGCTCTACTCACTGTGATACCTAGCCGCCCCAACCAACCACTATCTTGAACAAGAATCTCCTTTGCTATATTGTCAAAAACAAGCTGTTATCCAGTCTCAGATTAAATAACTCCAGTAAAAGAAAGTCTTCAGAGACAACCATTCTACTTTTGGGCAGACCCAATTATAAAAGAGTTTTTTCTTAGATGGAACCCAAATTTGCCTCTCTGTATTTTCTACCCACTACTCCCAGTTGCACCTTCTTGAGTAAAGCTGAAGATGCCATTAAGCTTGTATTATTATTAGAGAGTCATTGAATAGCATCGTTCTAGTTTTTCTATCTTCCAGGGAATCATGAGTGAGCTTCTTATATTAATGGGAGACACCAGTGTTAAAGACCCTGTAAAGTGGCCTGTTATCAGTCCCATTTTAAAAAATAAGGAACAAATAGTAAACACAATGGGATCTTGCATTGCCTTCCTCTTTCATTTAATTATAAAATGATCAAATGTGGTGCATTGTTGAATACTTTCAGAAGCTATCTTGTGCCCTGTATCTGACCTCCCATTCCTTTAACCCTGGGCTAATCATTTCCTTTTTTTCAGCCTTGTTCCCTCAGTTGATGTTATGGAACTGAACTAAACATCACTAAGGTGTCACCCAAATAGTCTTAAATATGTCTTCTTTATACTGCTTCACAGCCCCTTGTACATGATATGTTCCTTTATCTGTTGCCGTATTTTAGTCACGGACTACATTTCACCAAATTTCAATAAAACCTATGAAGCCAACTTCACATCCTTGAATTAGTACCCCAAGATAAGTTGATTTATATCACCTATTCAGCACATGTATTTCTTTCTTTCTCTTTCTTCTTAAATATCATCTATGTCATGCCTGTTATTCTCTGTAAAATGTAATTTGACAATAGATGTTGGAAGATGGATAACATTGATCTGGTCTAATATAGGGCTTCCTGGGTCAGCCTGGGAGCAAAAGAGGCAGGGATATGGGTGGTCTGGATCCAGGACAGAAGTAAGATTCACTAGATAACACGATAACTAGATTACTAGATAACAAACACTGTAACAGAATGGTGGATAAAGCCACTTAATTTTTCCAGTCTCACAGTTTATAGAGCTGGTCTCAGAGCCAGGAAGACCTAGGTCCAAGGACCACATCTGAGACATACTGGCTATATGAACTCCTCGGTATCCTGGAAAAATCCTTAAGATAGAGAGAAGATAAAGAACTGCATTTGTAGGATGTGTTTCCTCATCTAGGAGTTCCATATACTGATGGAATCATAGTTCTAATCCCTATCCCAATCAGTGATAAGGTAGTGCACTACCTTTATTATAGAGTTATGGTGAAAACATTTAATAAACCTTAAAGAAAAAATGCAAATATATGCTATCTTCTTACACTTATTGAAAGATGTGTGGTGAACTGTTATTGTTGTTTATCCTTCATTCTCAATGAGTCAGTTGTAAGCAAAGTAAAGGAAGAGATGTTGCTCTTTACATATTTTTATTTCTCTATCTTGTTTAGTCCTTTATATGGCAGATGGGGAAAACAAAACTGGGGCCTTGAGAAGTGAAATCATTAACACAAGGTCACAGAACTGACTAACCTGGGATTGGTCCTGATTAAAAAATTCAGTGTCCTTTGCATTATACCATAATTCTCCTTATAGCTAATTTGCACATAGGTGTTCAGTCATTAATTGTGAAATGCTCAAGTTTTCATTATCTGGTGAAGCATTGCTAGCATGACATTTAGGAAGATATCTTGTGCATTTATGTAGTGAAATGAGGATCTCAGTAATGTTTTACTTTTCTGTTTGTGAAATTTAAATTTTCTTTCGTTTGTTCATGTATTTTCTAAGGACATCCTTTTGGTGATTATGTCAAGGTATGTTTCCTACATATTATATGACCCATTTTTCCCCTTTACTGCATTGTTATTATAATACTCTAAGAGACTGAAAAATTAAGACCACTACTCTTAAATAGGTTGTACAGATGTCTCTAAACTCATACCAATTTAAATTTTAAACTATTTAAAACATTTACCTTTATTCCCTCTATTCACTCAACACCAAGGAAATCATGGTTAACTTCTAACTCAATGGTTTCTTATGAGTAAATATCTATATTACTAGTTTCTGTTACTACTATTGTTCAACATGGCACCAGCATCAGAATCTTGTCATGTTCCTCATCACAATTTACATAGACATCTCACTGTCCCCTCCACTCTCTTCTACTTCTTGCTCTTACTCATTTGCATCAAATAACTAAATCCATATTAGTACTACTACTAGAAAGGACTTTGGTACATGGCTCTAGTCAAAATCCCTTCTATGGCCACCAATCCCTTATGTGTTTTGAATCTGTCTATTCAAATGTAAGTTCTTCAAGGAGCTTGCATTTATCTCATTTATTCATTTTTATTCCCAATGTCTAGCACAGTATTTTATGCATAGTAGGCACTGAATAACTTCTAAATTCATAGATACTAGTAACTCATACATAAAAGATTATGACTTATAACCTTTTCCTTATAACAACCCTTTGTACTAGGTAGAAGAGGTACCATCACCATATTTTTATAGATGTAAAAAGTGACGATCAGTGAGGGCAAGTGAGTCATTAACTTGTCCTCAGCTAATAAGTGTTTTTTTGTTTTTGTTTTTCAATATTTTTGCTATAACTCTAAAACTTTGTTTTCATGGGAGGTAGGGACCTCCCTATGTTAAAACACTCTCTACCAACATAGATTAGTGATGTTAGCTATTTATAATCTTAGAACTTTAGATTAGTTTAAATAGTTTTAGATTATTTGTGACTCCACGTTTACTATTCTTTCTACTACACCCCCAGGCTTTTCATCCTATCCAATTCAGTTTTATGATTAGATCAATGATACTATGATCATAGGCTCAAAAGTCACCCACTATGTTCCACAGCCACAATTTTACTGGGATTCTTTATACTTTCATTCTAAGACATTAGATAAGTGTGTCACAACTCCATATGTTATTTTCATAGAAAAAAATTCCAGCTAAATCAGTGGTACAGCAATTCCAAATCACTAGGTTTTTTATAGTTTTTTTAAGGATAATTTACATACAGATATTAGACATTTCTAGATTATGAGTTATGCTTGGGATTTTTTTTCATGTGTGATTTTTAAAAATTAGTATTTTATTTTTTCTCCAAATACATTCACAACCATTTTTAGCATTCACTTTTTACAGAATTTTGAGTTTCAAATTTTTCTCCTTTCCTACTTTCCCTTCCTTCTTCATTAAATGGTAGGCAGTTTGATATGGGTTAAATATGTGCTATCATGTAAAATATATTTCCACATTAGTCGCAGTTGTGAAAGAAGAAACAGATCAAAGGGAAAAAAAAACATGAGAAAGAATAAAATAATTGAAAAAAGTATCCTTCAATTTGTAGTCAGAATCCATCAGTTCTTTATCTGAATGTGGATAGTATTTTCCTTTGTGAGTCCTTTGTACTCATCTTGGATTTTGTGTCATACATAGTAGATCATTACACAGTGTTTTTGATACAGTGTACGATGTTTTCCTTGTTCTAATCATTTCACTTCACATCATTTTGCACAAGTTTTAACAGATTTTTCAGAAATCTGCCTTTTCACCATTTCTTATTGCACAATTGTATTCCATTACATTCATATACCACAACTTATTCAGTCATTTCCCCAATTGATGGAATTCCCCTCCTCAGTTTCCAATATTATGCTACCACAAAAAGGGCTGCTATAAATATTTTTGCAAATGTAGTCCTTTTCCCTTTTTTAACAAATTCTTTAGGATACAGATAGTTGTGGCATTGCTGGATTCAAAGGTTATGCATAATTTGGTTGTCCTTTGGACATAGTTCCAAATTTTGTCTCTAGAATGGTTGGATCAGTTCACAACTTCACCAACAGTGCATTAATGTTTCAATTTTCCCACATCTTCTCCAACATTCATAATTTCCTTTTTCTTTCATATTAGCAATTCTTGATAGGTGTGATGTGGTACCTCAGAGTTGTTTTAATTTGCATTTCTCTAATAAATAGTGATTTAGAGTATTTTTTCTTTTCTTTTTTTTAAATAATAATTTATTTATCCCTAGTCACATGTAAAAACAACTTTTAAATTTTTTAAAGTTCTGAGTTCCAAATTCTATCCTTCCCTTCCTCCTTTCTCCCCTCACTGAGATGGTAAGCAATCTGATTGTACAGGTTTGATCATGTATGACATTTTGTGCCAGAAGACTCAGACAAAAAAAAACCAGAAAACGGTATGTTCCAGTCTGTATTCAGACAACCATTAATTCTTTCTTTGAAGGCAGACAGCATTTTTCATCATGCGTCCTTTGGGAATGTCTTGGATCACCATATTGCTGAGAATAGCCAAGTCATTCACAGTTCTTCATTGTACAATATGACTGTTACTGCATATTAATGTTCTCCTGGTTCTGCTCACTTCACATCAGTTCATGTGGGTCTTGCCAGGTTGAAATACTCCTGCTCCTCATTTCTTATAGCACAATAGTATTCCATTACAATCACATACCAAAGCTTGTTTAGCCATTCCCCAACTGATGGGCATCCCCTCAATTTCCAATTCTTAGTTCCCACAAAAAGAGCTTCTAGAAATATTTTTGTACAAATAGGTTTTTTTTCCCTTTCATTTTTTAAAATCTCTCTTGGACACAGACCTAGCAGTGGTACTGTTGGATCAAAAAAATCGGAGAGTCTTAAAAGTTGGGAGGGATCTTAGACATCTTGTTAAAAAGCAAGTGACAACTATTCACAACCATTTTGTTTTGTTTGAAAAAAGAATTCTCAGCCCAGTAACTTCATTCTTGATTATCTGATCTGCCCCCCACATCATTTTCTCAATCCAGAGGGAGGGAAGCCTAATGCCTGATAAAGAGCTCGCAAAGCCCAGAAAGTAGCTGTCCTGGGATTACTTTGGGATTCGCTGCAGTTCATTCATAAGCCAAAGTGCAACACTGAGCAAAGCCAGGGACCCTGACTGGTGAACTGAAGCCAAAGGAGTTGGAACATACATTAGTAGAGTACTAATGCCCAAGCCCACCTGTGCATAGGCCACAGCCAGCAATGTTGCCACAGCCATTTCGGCCCTCCAAGGAAGGGGGATTCTCTGGGAGAGGAAGTAAAGCCCAGTAATGGCTGTGACTGTAGTGATTCCCAGGATTCGGTGATCAAATTGCACCATGGTTGGATTCTCAAAGACGTTTCTAAGGACTGGAGAGAAAGTAAAGAGATCCTCTGGGATCCATTGCTCTCCCATCTTGGGGAAGGTGTTGTATACGAGTCTGGCATCCAGGCCTGCTACAAGGGCCCCTGAAAGAGCTGTAAGGAAAACCAGGCCTGTCGTCCCGTGAGCAAATCTCCTCAACTGAAGGAGCTGATGGGTTTCTGGCAACTTGTCTCAAGGAAGCAAGAGGGAGAGTGCAATCCACAAGCTGGCACAATAGAGGACAAGGGCTGACCCCAAGTGAGCATCCAGTCGATACTGGCTGACCCGAGGGATGTCATAAGAATCTGGCTTTTCTTCTAATCCGTTCTTCACCATATACCATCCCAGCAGTCCCTGGAAACAGACTAAGCCACAGAGGGCAAGGACACGACCTTTCATGCCATGAGTGAGCCAGCCCTTTCTCCAAAAGTAGACAGTGGGAAGGATATATGCTAGGCTCACTATCTGTCCCCACATTCGGTGTGAATACTCCATGTACCAGATAAACTTGAATTCTGCCAAGGTCATGTTATGATTCAAGATTTTAAATTCTGGAAACTGCTGGTATTTTTGGAACTCTTCTTCTCATTCTTCTTGACTTGTGGGTGGTTTCATCTCCTTTATCAAGTGCCAATCTACCATGGAAAGCCCAGACTCTGTCAATCTAGTCACTCCACCAAGAATAACTGCTCCTGCTACTGTTCCACTGCAGACCAAGAGCCAAAGGCCCATAACTCTCTCAGCAGCCTTCGTTGGGATAGACACTGCCCCCCTTCCAGACTGCAAAGCTACTTCAGACAGAGTACTGTGCTGCCTTTGCAAGAGAGGGAGCTTTTGCCCATAACGGCAACCACACCAGGGAGTCCCCCCTAGTAGCCAGGAGCCAGACGCCTGGACTGCCCAGCACCGCTTTTAGAAGAGGAAAGAGTAAGCGCAGCATCGCAAACGTGACTGTCAAAGATGGGGAAGCTTTGAGGCTCTCGAAATTGCCACCGCACGACACTCTTCCTCAGTCACCCAGCTGCGGCTTCCTCACAAAGAAGAGTATTTTTCTTTTCATATGAGTATAGATGGTTTGATTTCTTCATCTGAAAACTCCCTGTTCATATCCTTTGACCAATTATTAATTGGGAAATGGTTTGTAGTCTTAATATTTGAGAAATGAGATCTTTATCAGAAAAACTTGCTGTAAAGATTGTTTTCCACCTTTCTGCTTTCATTCTAATCTCAGTTGCCCTGGTTTTGTTTGTGTGAAAGCCTTTCAGTTTAATATAATCAAAATTACCTCTTTTACATTTTGTAATGCTCTCTATTGTTTGTTCATGAATTCTTCCTTTTTCCATAGATCTGACAGATTGACTATTCCTTGCTCTTCTAATTTCTTTATGGTGTTATCCTTTATGTCTACTAAGTTTCTTAATATTCTGATTACCTCTTGAGTTTCTTTCCTATTTATGTTTTGGTTGGATTTATCAAGTTCTGAAAGGGGACAGATGAAGTCCCCCAGTACTATAATTTTGCTATTTCTTCCTATAACTCATTTAACTTCTCTTTTAAGAATCTGCATACTATACCACTGGTGTTTAGTATTGATATTACTTCATTGTCTATGGTATCTTTTAGCAAGACATAGTTTCCTTCCTTTTCACTTTTAATTTGATCTGTTTTTCCTTTTGTTTTGTCAGAAATCAGGATTGCTAGCCCTGACTTTTTTTTTTTACTTCAGCTAAAGCATTCTGTTTCAGCTCCTTACCTTTTTACTCTCTGTGTGTGTGTCCTCTTTTTTTTTGTCAAGTGTGTGTTTCTTGTAAACAACATATTGTAGGATTCTGGTTTTTTGATCCATTCTGCTATGCACTTCAATTTTATGTGAGAGTTCATCCCATTTACATTCACAGTTATTATTACTAAACAATGGATTTCCCTCCATCCTATTTTCCCCCCTGTTTCCCCTCCCCCTTTTTAACCTTTCCCTCCTCCAGAGTTTTGCTTCTATCTATTGCCTTCCTGGATTTATCCTCTTTTGTTAGTCCATGCCCCCTATTTCCATATGCCATTAATTTGGCATATTATTCCCTCTTTGAACCAATACTGACCCTCCCATCTTCTCTTCCACTGTAATAGGTTTTTTTTTTTTACCTCTCTTCTATGAAATAATTTATACCATTCTACCTTTCCTTTCCTTCCTTGCCCAATTCACTCCTTTTTCTTTTCCCTTAATTATGTTTATATCATTTCCTCAAATTCACCTTATACATATAACCTCTGACTACATACATTCCTTCTAGCTGTACTATTAGTGTACATTATTACTATTATTTTTAAGAATTGCAAGTATCACCTTCCTATGTAGGGATGTAAACAGTTCAGCTAGACTGAATTCCTAATATTTTCTTTTCTGTTTTTATGTTTTTAGACTTCTCTTAGTTTTGATGTTGGAAATAAAAATTTCTGTTCAATTCTGGTCTTCTCCTTATAAAAATTTGAAGTTCTTCTATTTCATTGAATGACCATCTTTTCCTTTAATACATTATGGCTAATTTTACCAGGTAGTTGATTCTTGTCTTTAGTACTCATTCCTTTGCCTTCTGGAATATCACATTCTGTGACCTCCAATCTTTTTAGTGTTGCAGCTGCTAAGTCCTGTGTAATACTGATTTTTTTTTTTTTTTGCTTTTTGGAGAGCAATTGGGGTTAAGTAACTTGCCCAAGGTCACACGGCGAGGTTTTTTATTTGTATGTGCATTAAGTGTCTGAGGCCGGATCCAAACTCAGGTCCTTCTGACTCCAGGGCTGAGGTTCTACTCACTGTGCCACCTAGCCACCCTGTAATACTGATTTTGACTCCCTGATATTTGAATTGTTTCTTTCTGGCCACTTGCAGTATTTTTACCTTGATCATATAATTCTTTTTTTTTTTTTCTTTTTGGAGGGGGAAAGTAAGGCAAATGGGGTTAAGTGACGTGACCAAAGTCACACACCTAGTTTTGTGTTAAGTGTCTCAGGCTGGATTTGAACTCAGATCCTCCTGACTTCAGGGACAGTGCTCTATTCATTGTGCCACCTAGCTACCCCTTGATCTGATAATTCTGTAATTTGGCTACACAATTCCTTAGAGATTTTGTTTGGGGTCTTCCTTCCTGAGGTGATCATTGTATTCTTTCAATACCTATTTTGCCCTCTGGTTCCAGGATATTGGGCAATTTTTCTCCACAATTTCTTGAAAGATGTTGTTCAAGTTCTCCTTTTGACTATGGTTTTCAGGTAATCCAAAGATTCTGACATTTTCTCTCCTGGATTTATTTTTAAGGTCAGTTTTTTTAAAACATTTTCTTCTGCTGTTTTTTTTTTTTATTCTTTTGGTTTTGTTGATCAATTTTTGATGTCTTATGGAGTCATTAGCTGTAATTGCCTGATTCTAACTTTTAAGGAGTTGCTTTCCTCATTAGCTTTTGTACTTTTCCATTTGTCCAATTGTGTTTTTTAAGGAGTTGTTTTATTTAGTGGTTTGTTGTATCTCCTTTTCCATTTAATTCTACTAAATTTTCCATTTAATTCTAATCCATTTAACTCCAATTCTACTTTTTAAGTAGTTTCTCTTTTCCCAAGTTTTTGACTCTTTTTTCAGAATTCTTTTGCATCATTCTCATTTCTTTTCCCAATATTTCTTTTATTTCTCTTATATGATTTTTAAGGTCCTTTTTGATATTTTCCATGAGATTTTTCTTTTTCTGGGCTTAAGATTATTTCCTGTTTTTGTTTGGAGCTTTACCCATAGGTGATCTCTTCTGAGTTTGCATCTTGATCTTTGCTGCCACCATGATAATTTTCTATGGTCAGATTTTGTTGTTGTTGTTGTTGTTTGCTCATCTTTTTTGGATTTTTTTCCCTTCTCTTAAATTTGAACTCTGCTCCTACGGTGGAAAGGGCACTGGCTCAGGCTTCTTATACCAGAGGCTGCAGGCCCTGGCTATTTACCTGTTGTTACACTAATGTTGCCCTGAGATTCATGGGGGACCCTTGTGTCTGGCATTGTGCTAAAGGGGGGGCAGTGCTGGAGGCTATAGGGGTCTCTCAGCTTACCTGGTGCTGTGCTGGGGTACTAGTTCTGGTATCCTGAATGTTCAGCATGTTTCCATAATTCCCTGGGGCTACAATGAAGCACTGGCCACTGGAGGTTAACTGTTTGCCCAAGGATAGGCTGGAGCATGTGACAGTCCTCAAAGTTGTCCCCCTGGCCATGCTGAGACACAGGGTGGGGGTGAGGGGTGATGGTGTTGGCTCTTGTCTGCTCTACCACACTGGGTCTCAGGATCTTCCACTGGTTTGCTGAGGTAGGGCTTATTGCTGTCTTGCTGGGATGCTTCTTGTCCTGGACTATGCTCCCCTTTACCCAAGTGAGAATGATCCTTCCTGCTGATTTTCCAGGTTTCTTGGGCTAAAACATTCCTCCTCCCTGTATTTTTGCTCATTCTGCCATTCCAGGATTTGTTTTAGGACAGTATTTTATGGTTGTTTGGAGCTGAATATGGAAGAGTTATGGTGATTTACTGCTTTGCCATCTTGACTCCTGGAAGACCATCTCTGTGGTGAGATTTTATCTTCCTCTTTCAGAGGTTCCCAGTTTTATTTGGCACCTATAGTCCCATTAAAAAAATTACCCAGTACCCCCCTGGAAATCTACTTTCTTTAACCCTTTAATTTTTTTAAATTGGCATAATTTCAAACTACTACTACCCTCCCTTACCCCCCACCCCCAGATCATTCCTGCATCCCCCAGGGGATGCTATCACCCACTTTCAGGACCTGTGAAAGACTGAGGGGAGTTGATAGGCAGAGATGAGTATGCATAGAATTTCTTAAGAGAAATAATCACTGTACTAAAAAAATAATAAATGTTTACTATCTTGTTGCTCAGTCAGTTCAATTCTTCATTACCTGATCAGGATTTTCTTGATAGAGGTATTGGAGTGGTTTGTCATTTTTTTCTCTGGTAGATTAAGACAAACTGAGGTTAAATGACTTCCCCAGGGTCACACAGGTAGTAAGTATCTTAAACTTTAAACTTTAAACTCATTTCTTCCTGACTCCAGGCCCAGAGCTCCATTCACTGAGCCACCTAACTGCCTTAGCTATATTTTAAAGGGAATTAAACTAATTAGTCCCCAAAGGATAAAATCCTTTATGAAGTCTCAAGTAGGGTACATTAGCAATAGAAGGAACAGGTAGATTTCCACAATTCATAGGAATAAAGATCATTTTTACAATTATATAATCTCAAAAATTGGTATTTTAATTAAAGTACTCAATTATTATAAAGTAGATCAGGTTTGTTTCTAGTTTCTCATCATGATTTTTTCTCCCTTTCCAGTTTCCTTCCCCTCCAACATCCACTACATTTAAATGCAGTTCTCCCTACAGAGAATCAGTCCACAATCCTTTCAAATTGTTGTATACTCCTCATCTTACCTCCTGCTTTCCACACCAAGAAAGATCATGGAATTGGGATCTTATAGGACTTTAAAGATTATTTTGTACAATGTTTTATAGTATATAGTTTATTGAATTTACTCTACTTCATTTTCCATTTTTTAAAAATTGGAAAATTCCTTTTAAAAGGCTTATCAAGGTATTTTAGAATGCATAGTGTTTGGGGGCTTTTGAAATCCTACACTTCCCAAAGATCAAATTTGACATTTTACATGAGGCCTCTCTATAAGTTCCTTGGGGTGGGGGGGAGAAGGCCATTTTGGTTTTTGGTTTAGTATCTTTAGTGCTTCACATATTGGTATGTACAATATACCCCTAGGAAAGAGTTGCTGAATGGACTTGAATTAAGTCTAGAGAAGGGAGTGCTAGCCTACTTTATTTACTGTAAAAAAAAAGTACATGGACTTTAAAAACCTGAATATAATCTTTGAATAAGAGCCCTTGGCAAATTCCCACCTAGGAAAGCATGACTTTTGCAACCTCCCACTTCGCCTTTTGGCAGCCACTCTTTCCTTTAATTCTGCTACCCTGAGTTCAAATATGATTTCAGAAGCTTACAACTGTATGACCCTGGGCAAGTCACTTAAACTCTGCCAATCTCTGTTTCCTCAACTGTAAAATGAGGATTATATCATCTTCCTCCCAGGGTTATATTGAGAATCAAATGAGATATTATTTATAAAGTATTTAGCATAATGCCTAGCACATAAAAGAAGCTTAAGTCCTCCCTTCCTCCCTCCCTCTCTCCCTTTTCCCCTTCCTCCCCTTCTTCCATTCCTTCCTTCTTTTCTCTCTTCCTTCCTTTCTTCCTCCCTCCCTTCTTTTTTTCTTCCCTACTTTCCTTCTTCCCCTCTGATATTTCCTCCTTCCATCTTATTTCCTTCCTTCCCTTCCTTCTATCCTTTCTCCTTTCTCTCCCATTTTCCTTCTTCCTTTCTTTTCTTCCTTTCTCCCTCCCTCCCATCCTTCCTCCTTCCCACTTTCTCATTTTCCACCCCTCCCTCCCTCCCTCCTTCCTTTCTTCCTTCCTTCCCCCTTCCATCTGTAGATATTTAGTATCTTAGTATCAACTTGGCTCTCCAGTAGGTAAAAGCAAAATAGGCATATATTTTCCCAGTAGAGTGTCATTTTAAGTAATGAGAGCCCAGACCTAATGAACTATTTTCCATGTATTCGATGGCTAATTTCTCTGATATTTGGAAGTTTGGTGGGACTGGGGATTTTAGAGTTAATGCCTTCACTGGAAGGAAAGGCTCCTCTGGTTTTGGATGAGAAATATTTTTTTTTTATTTAAAAAAAAGTCTTTTACATGTGTAAATCATAGCAAATAGATAGCTACCTACTCTACAGAGAGGTTTAATAGAATAGTCTGTAAAAGGAACTATCCATGTCACATAGCAAATAACCACCAGCTCATTCCACAATTTATTAGTTTTAATATTCATAATCTAAGATCTTCTATGATGCACTAAATAAGCACTGAGAGGAAGGTTATAACCTTGCATGTTGTTTGTACTTTTGTGGTGCAGAGATAGAATGATTTACTTCTTTATTCATTGGCCTTTCTGTCCTGGGAGACAGTAAAAATAAAAACATTAAAGTAGAAAAGCATATGACTTCATTTGTATGATATGACACTTTTATGGTATTTCTGTCCTACTAATTAAATATTTTCTTGGTGTGTGTGTGTGCGTGTTTGAGTGTGTATAAAGCTTCCACGTGTGTAAAAGGGGTCTGTTAGACATGTTAGAGTATAGACTTATAAATAAGGCATAATCCCAAGCCTCCTGGGAGGCTGAATGACAGTAAGTTCTATTCCTTACTAAGAGTCTTACAGAGAAAGCTGAAATAATCACTTTTCTTGAATGTTGTAAAAGGGATTCTTTTCTAGGTTGGGGCTGGTCTAAGTGATCTCCAATCTCTCTTCCAGTTTTGAAATTCTTTGAGCCTGTAAAATTTTGGCCATATCCAAAATGCTGAATTAAATGTGAGACTGTATCAGTCTCCGAAGTTGTCCTTTTCCCCTCTTCTCTTATCTTGTTATAATTGCAAGCTGTGCATTATATAGAGCCAATTTTATTGCTGATCCATTTTCTGTTTATTCATGTTTGATTCCTATTCACTAGTTTAGCTTTTGAAGAAAGATTAAAAAGGATTTCAGTTTGAACTCTGCATGCATTGTAGATTGCTGGATGGCATTAATACAGACTGTGAATTGAGAGGTGTTTCCATTGTTAACTTCTTTGATGCTTGTTTTCTTATGTCCACCAAACATTGTCTTGGGTGCTTTCATTGTTTTATTTCTTTCGTTCACTTTCATGTCAGATAAAGGTGAAAGATAAACATATTTTAAGGATGAATACTTTTTTTTAACTAAAAGAAATTTCACTTTCAGGATATCTCTAAGAAAGCCCTATAAAATAAGAAAAAAATCTTTGAAGTGTTGTAGTTCAAAGTTGCTGCCACTTATCAAAAAATAGCCTATGAAATTATGGTGTGGAAAATTAATGCGATATAGTTGGGTAGACTTGGACAATCCCCAGGGATCTTGATATGCATTGATATCCCTTTTCTGTAGGACATGTTCTCTGGTGCCTTCTAAAGGACAGAAGAAACCCAGAAACCACTGAGTGGTCCCTTGGTTTCCATGACTAGAAGGTTGAATTGAAGATAATAGTTGAGGTAGTCAATTCAGGAAGCTATAAAAGGCAGTAGGAGAAAAAGTATTTCTTCCCCTGGAAATTCCCTGACTTGTCTTATTGCAAGTCCAGTGGAGAGCTGGTGCTGAATGTTCTAAGAGAAGATAAAACATTTTTCCTCCTTCCTATCATAGAATACTGAATGGGCAATTCTTGACAGTCAAAATTATCTTTGAAACTATCCCTTAATTATGGAGACTAAGGGACCAGTATAGAATTGCTGTTCTCCCTCTCCCCCCCCACCTCTATTTTTTTAGTAAGAATCCAAAGCATATGTCCCATAGAAAAAACCCAGTGTTTTCAAAGAGTCTAAGTTCATACCCACAGTAATGATATTTAAAATTTCTACTTAGTTTGTAGTTATCTATAAATGTGCACAGATTTTCAAACAGTTCTGAAGTTCTCCAAATGGTTCAACTTCCTTTAATAACAACAACAAAATCATAAGCTTCAGGATATTATAATATACACTTGACTGGTTACCTAAGAGCACAAGTCAGTTGAAAGGCAGAATCCAACTGTATAAAACTACAATTGTTTTCAAGCTGCATAAATTAATAATTGATTTTGCACTCAGACATACTTATTGATCAATAATTAAAAGTTTTTGAAAGGCTATTTTTATACTGCCTTGCATTCCAAAGTGTAATCGTAGTTTTAAAAGGAGGAAAAAGAAAATCTTAATTTTCATAGAGACATCTTAGCAATAGTGGACATAAGGGTCAGCCTCAGCATCAGTAGTACCTGGATCCAAGTACCACATCTGAGACAAAATGAGTACTTTGTGCTCTTACACACTTTACTTCCTGATTTAGTAATCCACACAACATAAATTACAGAGCTGCTTTGATTAAAGATTACTCTCAAAGAACTCTGTATAATCAAGGAAAGAACAGATTTCGTCCCCCATTTCCCCTCCCCAATTATTGTCACACAATCTAACTATAGACTGGATATTTACTATTCTCTTTTAATGAATTTTTTCCCATTCCCCCAAATCACTTAGCTGTGAAATCTTATCTAGCACCTCCAAAAGAGGATGCCCTATTTCACTACTTAGTAGAGTAAGAAGTAGGTGCTTATAATATGCAGGTGCAGCCATTTTCACTATGATATTTCTTAGTAACTTCAACGGGGATATCATGATACACATTTACATCTTTAACCATGATAGCAATTTATGTTACTTCTTCCTTTAGCTTTCTCATACAGTCCCAAAGAAAATACCAGGGTCTCTCTTCACTAGGCCACATAGAATCAGTGGGGTGTATTTTATTGCAGCCCTCGGCTGCTAAAGCTAACAGATTGGTCGTATTGTTACTTCTTCGCATATGAAAATCTCTAAAAGACTGCTGGACAAAAGGATTCTGACAAATACTTATACATTTCAAGCAATCCATACTATTTACCCATTCTCCTCTGGCCCCTCCATCACTGATTCTCACCATCCAAGACACTAATGATTATCCTATCCTTTGAGTGAATCTGCTTAATATATCAATAACCTCCTACTGCTTGAAATTCTCAATTATCTCCCTGAACTTTGTTTGGCCTCTCTGATTCTCCTGCTTTCTTCTTAGTATGGGGCAAACTAATGCTCTTGTAAAAGCCTGGTTATATAACATTGTATCATTCTCCACCCATGCATTCTCCCACAGATGTTTCCAGGGCAATTAGGTTCAGCCTCTACTAAAACAGTATGAACCTTCCTCCTGTTACTTTTCTGCTTCTTTTTTTCTGAGCCAAACACACAACAGCCCTCTCTTCTACAACTTGAGACCTTCCAGCTTGCTCTTTTACAGAAGAGTCCGAATGTTGTAACATGGCCAACTTCTAATTCAAAACAGCTAATTTTTACTTCTTCTAAATGTTCTCTTCTAACAGGTTGTCTCTGCTCTTACATATTATATGGCAATATAATAGTAAAATATGGCAACTACCAGTAAAACCCAGCATCTTCTACATAGCCCTTCCAGTTCTCTACCTGGTTTTATTGGTATTCCTTGCAAACATGTTTCTTTGGAGAGGGGAAGGTGGGGCAATTGGGGTTAAGTGACTTGCCCAAAGTCACACAGCTAGTTTTGTGTTAAGTGTCTGAGGCCAGGTTTGAGCTCGGGTCCTCCTGACTCCAGGGCCAGTTCTCTATGCACTGTGCCACCTAGCTGCCCCTGCAAACATGTTTCTAAATCTCTAGATTCTCCCTTCTGTAACCTCAGTTCCCAGTTTTCACAGAGCCCTCTACTTCTAGTCCACTCCCTTTCTAGGGAGGAATAAGGTAAATCCTCCCATCCTGGGAAAGCCATTTCTTCTTATAAATCCAATCTACCTCCAAATAGAGGTCCAATATTTCACAATCCCATCCTTGTCACCAAATGTAGCACCAATGCAATATTCATAACACCAATGGCAACTGTGAATTTGCTGGCATAGTGCTTAATTGCAAAATATAACAGACTCCATATAGAAGACAGAAACAAACACTTATTCAGACATCAGAAAACCAAATCCCAAGACGAGAAAACAAAATTCATCATAACAATATAGAAGTTAATACACTACAATGAAGCAGAGAGCTACACCATACTTTAGCCTTCCCACAAACCAACACTCACAACACTCCCTGGGTGCATCCTCTCTTCCCTCCACTGCCTAGCTGCTCTGATTCCCAGCTTCCTCTGGGCTCTGCTCTGCCCTTCAACAAACTTCTCCCACCACAGGCTCCATGTGATTACATTAAGCCTATTAGGGGACAGGGAAGATCTTCAAATCAGGGAAGGTCTTCAAATTCCCTTAGGCTTATTAAGGGACAGGGGAGATCTTCAAATTCCCATTACCATTACAACTGGATAATTTAGACATAAAATTTAGACATAAAGCCTGCTACCCTAAGCAGATTAGGAGAGAAATGAATAGTTTACCTGTCAGATATATGGACAAGGGAAGAATTTTTGAGCAAATAAGAGATAGAGAACATTACAAAATGCAAATGGATTATTTGATGTTATTAAATTTAAAGTTTTTTTTCACACAGTCAGTGCAACCAAGATTAGAAGGAAAGGAGAAAAAGGGAGGTCCATCAGTTGGGGACTAGCTGAACAAGTGGTGCTATATGGATATAATGGAATACTGTTGCTCCATAAGAAAGGATAAGCAGGTGGATTCCCAAAAACCTGGAAAGACTTGAATGAACTGATGCTGAATGAAAGTGAGCAGGACAAGGAGAAGTTTGTACATAGTAATAGCAACATTGTTCAACAATCAACTATGATAGACTTAGCTCTTTCCAGCAGTGCAGCAATCCAAGACAATTCCAAGGAACTCAGGATGGAAAATGCAATCCAAATCTGGTGAAAGAACATTGAATGCACATTGAAGCATGCTATTTTCACTGCTTTTCCCCCCTTTCCTTTAGTTTTTCCCTTTTAATCTGATTCTTCTTTAACAATACAACTAATGTCACAAAAAAAAAAAAACAACCTAGCCTTGTGACCTTGGGCAAGTTACTTAACCCCAATTGCCCTTCAAAAAGCAAAAAACAAACAAACAAAAACCAACCAAAAAACAGCAAAAAAAAAAAAAAACCCAAACAAACAATATTACTAATGTGGAAATGTTTAACATGACTGTACATATATAACATAAAAGAAAAAGAAGTCCCCAAGAGGGGAAATGAGAAGACATCATACTCTTTTGTAGAGGTAGGTCATTGCACATATTTTCAGATTTTTTTAATGTCCTGATCAGTTTTGCTACTTTCTCTTCCTATTTTTCTTCTTTAAAAAAATGCATCATTTGTTATATAAATGGCTCTTTTGGAGTGAGGAGGAGAGTCCGGCATACTGGGAGAAATTCTGATGTAAAAAAGAAAAGATATAAAAAATTACTTAAAAGTTGGAAGTTAGTAAAAATGAGTATTAATTTTCATCAGTAATTCTCTATCACTCCTTATGGAGTAGAACAAGATTGACAACACACACACACACACACACACACACACACACGTACACATATTTATACCCAGATACACATACATATATGTGTCTATGTATAGGTATATATCCTAGAATAGAAAAAGATATTTAATGAAACTACTATCAGTCGATATATTCTTAAGAATATTCCACTTTTTTTACCCTAATTCTGGAATTGCTAAACAAATTTTTTATCTGTCATTTGACTTTCTAAATGGAGCAAGCCAGTAGGATGGGAAAATAAGCATGGCTAACATATTTCCTATGGAAATTAATATATTATCACTGCAACTTACAAATTAGACTGATATGAATCTGACTTAAGCAAATCACTTCCTCAGAGAAAACAGTTTTTTTTTTACTATTTTATAGTAAATCAAAAAAATTAAAAAGCTGAGTACCAGAGCCTAGATCATATACACAATATTAACAAGGAACTTTCTAAAGTGTTCTAGCTTGAACAATAAACAAGCTGAAGCCCAGTTCTCCACTAGACTTCTTTTCAAATTAGAACATACCCAGGAAAATTTAAGTTTCTCTAGAGCAAGTGTTGTTTCATTTTAATTTTTGTATTCCTAGTGCACTCTGTAGTGTGTCTGTCATATGACTGATATTTAATACAGGATCATTGAATAAAACTGAGTTGTTGAAAACTATTAAATGCCTCCTAGAATTATCAAATGCCTATCTTTGTTTTAAATACAGTACTGATTAAAATTTAAAATAAAAAGCTTAAAAAAACCCACTGACCAATGTGAAGGATGTATAGATACCTAAACATTGAACCAAATGAAAACTAATTCCAACCTTCATGCTTCAGTGCAGCATTGGATGTTGTAACAAGCTAGAAAGCCTCAATACAGCCAAATAATGAACCAAAGGCCAACCTTGATAAATTTGGGAAAATTTTGTTATTAGAAAGTTGACATTCATTGATAATAATGCCGGTAATGATTAATAGTAAGTTATTAAGACATAAACAAGACATCACTGGCCAAGTACTCACACTAGAAAACCACAAATTATTGTATTATTATGTAGATACAAAGTATTTTTTTTTTTACATTATACAGTGGATGAAGGAAGGTAACAGAAATTGCATGTTTAGAGAGCAGAAGGTAATGTGTGTGATTGGGATTTGAAAATTACAATGGAAGATAATATATTACTTTTAAGAAATAATAGCATCAACAAAATAGTTAGTAACAAAAGTAACTTTGGTAGTAAGGACAGGCTGAAGCAAATAAGGTTTTTTTTTGTTTTTTTTTTGCCACAAAGAGAAAAGGGGACAGTAATAATTAATGTTAAAAATGAGATTTAGGGAGTTAATTGAAAGAATCTGAAAATTATTTATGTTTTCATTTATTAATTTTAAAAATTATGCTTTCATTTACTATGTATTTTTGTTCATTTTAATTTTGTAAGTTGTCACGTGGATATTATAGATGCATTATTTTAAATCATCCCTTAGTCAACTAATATTTATTCATGTATTAGACATATCATTAAGCATTGGAAATATTTCTAAATCAGTCAAAAAATGAAAGGAAAACCGTTTCCTTTTATATGAAATCTGTAGATTTCTGTAGAATCTATGATAGTTGCTTTAGTTTTGCACATTCTCCCCAACATCATCACCATTCCAGTTTTTCTTACATTGAGTTTACAAGCTAAGGGTTGAGACCAAATTCTCTGGGAGGTGGAGATTAACAGATCAGGAAAAGTAGCATAATGAGTATGAATGCACAATTATTCTGTGGTTTCATCTTAATCAAAACTTAACATTTTACAGTCTTATATTCTGATTTAATTCAAACCATGAAAAATGGTTACTAACTATGTTAATATTGATTCACATTTAAGGTATTTCCAAATATATCCTCTATCCCCAACATTAATGACTTTATGATTTAGAAGGAATATTATTATGCTGCTTTAAAAAAGGTTTATAATTTATTTGATTTTTAAAAAAATATTAAAAAGTCAATTCTTAGATTACAATTAAAAGACATAGTGATCTTTCATTTATTTCCTGTACATTATCAAAAGATACAAAATTTAAATACTATTCATTCATAACCTTTATAAAAGAAATATAGAATAATTCATTAATTGAATTCAATTCAATGCCTGAACTTCAAGATGTAGTCTCATATTAGTTTTAAATATAGTCTGTCTACAGATGTACTATTATGTGGAAAAGAGTATCAGACACAAATTTCTATCTTTTCATCGCTGTAGTTGACTATGTGTTGTGTGTCTGTATTTTACTGATCAATATTTAATTTCCCCAAAGTGTAATGTGGGCAGTGAGGCATAAGATTTTACTTTCCATAAAATAATGAGTGTATTCTAGATGTAAAACTTTGAGAAAACTTTCACAGAAATATTTTGTATGCTTATAACAGAAAATTATGTTATAATTTTATACCTGTACCTCTTTGCAAAAATTAAAGTATATTATTTTATTACCTATAGGAAATACAGAATATTTTGTAACATAATTTAAATTGAATCTTTTAAATTTTTTTTCTTAGCTTTAACATTCTGATCTCTTCATAATATGGAACTTTACAATTTTATCCCTCTAATTTTATCCCTCTAAAATCGAACTTTTTTTTTTTGGCTTGGACACTTTTGATGAAAAGGAGGAACCATATAAAAGATAGGCTGTCTATATGTCTTTTTGGAAATTTGGATTTCTTGAAGATCAGTGGCAGCAAAGCAACAGATCTCTCAATGTTTAAATCTTTCTGAATATGACATGATCTATAATATAGAAAAGTGAAGTCACATCAAGGTTGGCAATTCAAAAATGTGACCTGTCTATTGTGTTTAACTTTGAGGCTAGCTCCTGCTGTGCTCCCTGTCTGGCTCATTTTAGACACAGATAGAGAAGAGTTATTTTAAAGTTCTTTTTTAGTAGTTTATCATGGTAATTTTTGCTATAGTGCTTATTAGTTTTCTTATTAAAAGGGCAAGTTTCAACCAAAAGATAAGAAATTTATGTACTAAAATTGATATTATTATTTAGAAATTCAGCAGTACCTTAAATACCCTAATCTAATCCTGGAAACAAAGGACCATGCATTTAGTAATTTTAATAACAGTTATTCTGGGGCAGAGTCAAGATTGCGGAGTAGAAACAGGACTTCCATGGGGCTCAAGCTCTAACTTCCTCCAATTCATATAAAAGGTGATTCTGAACAAACTTTGGAGCTACAGAACCCACAAAATGATGCAGAGAAGTTTAACCTCCCACAGAGGACAGCTCAGCAGGCCAGCAGGAATAGGTGAGTACAGTGCTCTGGGAGCTGACCCCAGCCCCACCAAATCCAGAGGTTTTAACCCCAGGGTGAGACTGACCAGCCTGGGGCTGGAGGGACTTCAGATCACCAGCACCTATGGCACATAGATGTGAAGGACATTGCAGTGTGGACTTTCAGATCCAGTAGTTGAGAGTGCTTTGGCCTCTTTCCCCAAGGATGAGAAGCCACTGACACACTGCAGTGCGGCCACCCAGACGTGGCAGCTTCAGCTCCTAGCCTTCAGACTGTAGGGGGTCCAAGTGACCAGTATGAGGGGTAATTGTTCTTGCTTTAACTTTCTTGGATCTGGATTTCAGTGTAGGGTGGAGGTCCTGGGGTGTGTGACCAGCTTGCCAGAGCATGTGGAGGCTTCAGAGAGGGCACCCAATCAATACCTCTGGGACCTGAGAAAACCCCAGCGTTTGGAACAAATCTCCCCTGTCTGGTAGCAGAGTCCTACTGTGGCATAAAGCCCAGGGGTCAAGTGACTAACTGGCAACATGATCAGGCAAAGCTAGCGAAAAAACAGAAGAATCCAACATTAGACGCCTATTTTGAGGACAGAAAGGATCAAAGCAGGCAACAGGAGGAAGACAGTGAAATAAGAAGTCCTGCACCAAAATCCTCCAAGAAAAATATGAGTTGGTTACAGGTCATAGAGGACCTTAAGAAGCAAATAAGAGAAATGGAGGGAAATGAGAACAATGCAAGAAAATTGTGAAATGAGAGTAAACAGCCTGACTGAGGAATACAACACCTTAAAAAATAGACTAACTCAAATGGCAAAAGAGGCTCAAAAAGGCAATGAGGAGAAGAATGCCTTAAAAAAACGATGTTGCCATATGGAAAAAGAATCTCAAAAGTTCACTGAAGTTCGGGAATCATTCCTTCAGAATTAGACTGGAGCAAATGGAAGCTAGTGACTTTATGAGAAATCAAGATGCTGTTAAACAGGTCCAAACAAATGAAAGAATAGAAGGCAATGTAAAATATCTCATGGGGAAAACCACCTACCTGGAAAATAGATCCAGGAGAGATAATTTAAAAATTTTTGGACTACCTGAAAGCCATGACCAAAGAAAGAACCTAGAAATTGTCCTACAAGAAATTCTCATGGAAAACTGCCCTGATGTTTTAGACCCAGAGGGCAAAATAGATGTTGAAAGAATCCACTGATCATCTCCTGAAAAAGATCCCAAAAAGAAAACTCCTAGGAATATTATAGTGAGGTTCTGAAATTCAAGGAGAGAATAGATCAAGGAGAGAATAGATCAAGGAGAGAATATCACAAACAGCCAGGAAGAAACAATTTGAATATTGTAGAAAAACAATCAGGATAACTCAGGATCTAGCAGCTTCTACACTGAGGGATCAAAGGGCTGGGAATCTGATATTCCAGATGGCAAAGGAGCTGGGATTAAAACCAAGAATCACCTACCCAATAAAACTGAGTTTCATGTTTCAGGGGAAAATATGGTCATTTAGGGGAATAGAGGACTTTCAAGCATTCTTGATGAAAAAACCAGAGTTGAATAGAAAATTTGACATTCAGATACAAGAAGCTAGAGAAGCATGAGAAGGTAAACAGGGAAAAGAAATTATAATGAACTTATCAAAGTTGAACTATTAACATTCCTACATGGAAAAAAGAGCAATTATAACTGACGAAACTTTTCTCAGTATGAATATAGTTGAAGGGAATATATACATATATATATATATACATATATATATATATATACATATATATGTGTGTGTGTATCTATATGTAAACATATATACACATATATATGTCTATATCAGAGGGTATATGGGCATATGAATACATATGTGCATGTGTGTATATATATATATATATATATATATATATATGTTACAGGTATACATAGGTAGAAGGCACAGGACCAATTTAATAGAAAGGGATGATACTTAAAAGGTGAAATTAAGAGGTGAGAGGGGAATATAATGAGAGGCGATGGGGAGACACAGAATGTGGGGAAAACTGTTACAAAGGAGGGGGAGAATAGGAAGGCAAAACGGAATGTGTCAACCTTATTCTCATTGAATTTGGCTCAGGGAGGGAATGACATACACACTAAAGAGGGTATCTCACCCTACAGTAGAGTAGGGGGGAAGGGGATGAGAGGGGGGATGATGGAAGGGAGGGCAGGCTGGGGGAAGGAGGGAAGTTGGAATTACCCACTTTTGAAAAGGGACAGGATCAATGTAGAGAATAGAACAAGTGGGAGGTGGGATAGGAGGGAGGGAAATATAGTCAGTCTTTTACAATATACCTACTATGGTAATGTTTTACATATATACACATGTACATCCTATACTGAATTGCTTATCTTCCCAGTAAGGGTGGGTTACAAGGGAGGACTCCAAGCTTCCTGTGGGCTCTGCTCCACCCTTCAGCAAACTCCTCCCACCACAGGCTCCATGTTACATTCAGCCTATTACATTTTACATGTAATTGGGAAATAAATAAAATATATCGGCACTTCAAAGCAGTGAATGTCTTCAAATTCCCTTAGGCCTATTGTGGGGCAGAGAATATCTTCAAATTCCCATTAACATTATAATTAGGTAGCTTCCTAAAAGGTTTCCATAGGGTTCTCAGTCGAAAATCATTCCATATGGAAACAAGCAGATTATACCCATGTTAGTTAATTTCAAATTTATCTGGGGAATAATTTGCAATATTGCTTAGAAGACTATTTTACAACATATATAGTTCTTGCTTCCATCCCACATTAGAAACCTATTCTCTCACTTAATCCCTTGTCCCATATTTATAGGATAAAGGCACTTAACATACTATGAACAAATTTCTTTTGCTTATACTCCAGTTCTGGAATCTTGTCAAATTACACCTACCTAAAGATTATGGAAAGGAAATAAAGAGGGAGAGAAATGTGTCAAGGTCATAGATTATGATCGGGGAAGTGAGGAAAATAACAGAAAAAGAACAACTCCCAATTTACCATACTTCACCCTCAAAGATTTAATTCACCAAAATTGGCTTTAGGAGAAAGGTCTAGGTTTATTCTCTAATTTTAGTTTGAGCACGACTTCCTTTAGTCCAACTCTCTGTTGATAGAGTCTTGGGTCAAATCAGCTTCCAGCCACAGATACCAGTTACCAGTCACAAAATCAGAGACTCTTTTCCCTAATGTTGAGCTGAAAGCCTCAGTCTGATCTTGTTGACTCTCTGCTTCTCTTTAACTATCATAGTAGTCAGTAAGACTTGGATCTCAAGGTCTCAGTCTCATTGCCACATGACAAAATGGAAAATAATAAGGTCAATGAAAAGAAAGAAAAGGGAGTATCACATCTATATGCATATATTGACATTTTTCACTTTCCTATCCTTCCTCACAAATTATTGTTGGTTATACAAAGGGCTATGGAGAGGTACATCGTGGGTGTTAGTGGGCTGCCATGTATGACCAGGTAAATATCATTCAGTGTAAGAGTAAGAAAGATTAGGGGTGGCTTGGTGGCACAGTGAGTAAGAGTGCCGGCCCCAGAGTTGGGATGACCTGGGATCGGATCTGGCCTCCAAAAATGAGCACCCACACATAAATAATGACTGGCTGTATAACCTTGAGCAAGCTACTTAACCCCAATGCTTAAAAAAAAAAAGAAGAGTAATAAGTATTATACACATGGAGACGCACGTATGTGTCTATATATGCACATATGTATTTGTATAGATATAGATATGGAGGTAGACTGGTCTCATTCATTGAAAGTGAGGGATAACTAATGAACCTTAACATTCTCTATTACTAGCCATGCAGAGACAAGAGATTTAGAAGAAAACTTGAAACATGTTGGGAGACTTATGGAGTCTAAGGATCAAGTGAAATAATAATTATAAAGTACTTAACATAGTACCTGGCAGATATAAGGTGTTATGTAAATGTTAGTTGTTATTGTTGTTGTTAATGCCATAAGAAGGATGAAAAAGTATGGATGGGTTGTTATCTAAACCATTGAAGGGAATCTTCACATAAATGAAATTATAGATCAATTAATTAATCAATGAGCATTAAGTGTCTATTAAGTATCAGTCATGTCATTAGGCACTGAAGATACAAGTACAAAGAATGAAACAATTCTTATTGTCAAGAAGATATTTTCTGATTTTTGAAATAATAAAGGTTTTGGAAACAGCACTAGATCCAGAGTCAGAACACCAATTTTCAAAAGGTACTGATGCTATTTGCTGTCTGTGTGACTTTGAAAGAAATCATGTCTCAAAGCATCGGTGTCTTCATCAGTAAAATGAGAGCCTAAGTGATCTCTCTAAGGTCCCTTCTACCTGAATCTCACTGTCTTTTTAATCAATTTTTAAAATCTATGGGATCAAGAAGATAGAATTTTAGAAATAAATTTATTTATTTTTAGTTTTCAACATTCCCTTCCATAAGTTTTAAATTTTCTTTGCATCTATCCCCTCCCCCTCCCCAAGAAGGCATGAAATCTGATATAGATTCCACATATATTATTAATTTATTATTATTAAACATATTTTCACATTATTCATGTTGTATGGAAGAAGTAGAATGAATGGGAGGAACCGTGAGAATGGGGGGGGGAAAGAAGCAAAGCAAAAAAAGAAAATAGTCTGCTTTGCTCCCCTTTCAGACTCCATAATTCTTTCTCTGGATGTGGATATCATTTTCCATCTTGAGTCTTTTGGAATAGTTTTAGGTCCTTGCATTGCTGAGAAGAGCTAAGTCTGTCAAAGTCAGTCATCACACAATGTGCGTGTTATTGTATACAGTGTTCTCCTGGTTCTGCTCTCTTCACTAAGATTCAGTTCATATAAGTCTTCCCAGGTTTTTCTGAAGTTTGCCTGCTCACCATTTCTTATAGCACAGTAATATTCCATTATATTCATATACCATAAGTTGTTTAGCCATTTCCCAATTGGTGGGCATCCCCTTAATTTCCAGTTCTTGGACACCACAAAAAAGAGATGCTATAAATATTTTTGTACATGGGAGTTCTTTTCCAATTTTTAGACGATAGACATTTTTAATTCAGTCATTTTGAGTATAAAACAAAAAGAAACAAATAAAAACTGCCTTAAATCTCCCATATCAGAAGTGGTTCCCAGCTCTGACTTGGAGACAGAGATCAAAGTTTAAATGAAGTATTTGTGTATTTTGTGTTACTTTGGACAAGACCTTTTTGGATTCAGGTTACTCCTTTGTACAAAAAAAAAAGTGTGTTCAATTAATTACATGACCTTTATAGTTTCTAGAAAAGAATTTAGCTTTTTTTAGTCCAATTATGTATCTGTTTTATTCTCCTATTCTGTTTTCTTATGATTTTTTTAAAGAGCTTAAAGATCGTTGCACTTAAGTCCCAGAACATACCTGTGATCTAAATTATATGGCTTATGCATGTCAATTTTTACAAAAGTAGTAAAAATAATTATGATGTCTTCTTTTGGTATATAGGTAGTCATAATTATAAATGTATACATCATTAATAAAATAAAAATTATTTAGAGTTAAGCAAGTACAGTAACTTATTAAATGTTTACTGGAGTAAACCTTTGATCAGTGCAAAAAACGTAGTTCTCTTCATGAAAGTTAGGTAATAGTCATTATTGGGAAAACTGAAAATAGGACTTTATTGAAATAAAATGATGGTTACATTTGATGGTAGAATATTTATTTGTTAAAACTAATTGTATTACATTTTCTGAGAAGGAGAAGATTTGATCTTCCATATAAATGCCTAAAGTTCTTCTAGAAAAATCCTTTTTCTTTAGGAGTGGATATATTATAATGGCTGTGTGCTTGTCAGATCCTTGAAGTGACTTGGAGAAGGCCTTATTTTAAAAATTATCTTGTCAATTTCATTGTGACAGTAACAGAGGCAGGTACCAGCAGTTTTCTTCTGATTATGTTAAAATCTCATCTATTATTTAGTTTAAAGTTGACAGCATATATTAAGGCTTAATGAAGGCTTTCAGTAATTTCATACTAAATTTATCTTCTCCAATTTTGGGACTTTTTTTGTTATTTGACTGTTATAATTTGAGCAAAGGTTAATTTCAGGAGGATTTCTTCCAAATTATTTCAACATTAAATAGGAAGAGCATGAATTTTGAAAATTATATCTATATGAAATTTTCTCCTTTACAGGGAGAAAAGGAATGTTTATCCCTGCACTTTTTGAAGTTCATGAATTCTTCTAGAGGAAAAAAAAGAGTTTGATAGTTTTTTCTCCCTACATTTTGATTTGCTTATTTCCAGCCCATCCTCCCAGCTGAATTTGTTAAAAAATGGCTAGATTAAATCACAATTGAAAATCTGTGACTTTAATGATGCAATGAGTATTATCAAATTAATTACACAAATAATTATTTATGGCACCTTATGAATGTTTAAAGGGAGACATATGTTTTAGGGTTTTTGGTCGTTGTATTTAATGGGGTAAAGGACTATTAAGTCAAAGTGTGCTCATTTCTTATCTCCATTGTAGAGAAGCCCTTGTTATTTAACTGGTAAGCTCATTTCTCCAGAGGTGTTCCCCCTCCAGATGGTGTAGCATCTGACAATGGTAACTTTTACATGCATAGGGTTTTCTGAAAGCATTGAAGAGAAATGCCATAGCAGATGTGTTGGGGCAAAAGCAATTTGTGGTGATGGGAATGGCCTGTATAGCATGAACTAAAAGCATCATGATCTGGGAGGCATGAGAAGTGTTTTAGTATGAACTGTGCTACTAACTTTCTTGGGAATGTTGTGTATACTTTCTGTGGTTCATACATTTCATCTGGAAAATATAGAAGTTAAAATAGAAATCCCTATCTATTTCTAGGAGTTTGTAAGTCTATAGAAATACATTTTTCTACTTGATTTAAAATGTCAGTCAGTTCATTAGCATTTATTAAGTGCCTACTATGTTCTAAGCACTGTGATAAGCCCTGGAGATACTGAGAAAGGTAAAAAAAAAGTCAGTTTTCTCAGGGGGAGACAACATGCAAACAACTATGTAAGAGCAAGAAACACACACGGAGTATACATTACAGGCAGTCTCAGAGGGATGACACTGAGATAAAGGAGGACTAGGAAAAGGTTATTTTAGAAGGTAGAACTTTATATATATATATATATATATATATGTATAATTAATTTCCAGTCATCGAAAAATTGTGGTCCATACTTTTGAGAAGTTAGTAAATAATAAAATAAAAACAGCAAGCATAGATATACTAAAATTAGGCAACAAAGGATGGATATGACATTGTAAATATATGCCAAAGGTTTCATTAAGTGCCTAACAAGAGCAATTAATGATGGCATTATAGAGTATTAGTCTTGTAGCCAGGAAAACTTCAATCTGAATTCTGCATCAGACATCTATTAGCTGGATGACCCTTGGACAAGTTTCTTAGCCTTTCTTAGCCTCTAGTTTTTAGACTATAAAATGGACATAATAATAGCACTCACAATATTTCTTTTTTTCCCCTTTGTCTGTACATTTTTATTTCATCCTAAACTTAAATACAAAAAAGAGGGGAAAAGAACATTTATATGCACACAGTAGAACATAAAAGTAGATTCCATACGGAACAATAAATTTTCATTTAAAATATGCAATAAATGCTATGCATTGTTTTCAAAGCTATCCAACTTTGCTTTGATGTCTTCTAGTATTTCTTTTGTTGTCTGCTGTGCACTTTTTACTTTTTTTCTAACACCTTCCCCTGCCCCCCTAGAGAAGACTATGGTTAAATAATATATGCATATATACATATATACACGTAAATGTTTATGTATATGTATATACACATATAAATATCTATAAACACACATGCATATATACACATATGTACCATGTTATGCCTATTTCTATTTGTAATTTCTTTTTCTGGAAGTGGATAGCATCTTCCTTCGTAGGTCCAAATCTTTCCATGTTTTTTTTCTAAATTAACAAGTTTATCATATCTTATTTCACAGTAGTATTCCAAGAAAATTATATACTATCTGAGAGATAGTTTATGAAAGATTTCCCCTCAATTTTCTGCTTTCCATCTATTTTTGCTAGATTGGTTTCATTTGTGCAAGTCGTTTTTAATTTAAAATAATTAAAATTATCATTTTACATTTCAACAATGCTCTCATCTTATAATACAGTTTAAGATAGGGTACTGCTGAATCACAGCAGTTCTATGAAGGTTATGTGAGATAAAAGAGGTAAAATGCTTTAATGCTAATTATTGTGGTTGTTATTAGTAGAAAAAATGCCAATTATGAGGTTAAAGGATTGAGGAAGGGAAACATTAAAGATACAGCTTTTATACAGTAGAAGATGTGATTGATGTGTTGATTTGCCATTGTGAGGATTAACATACTTTTTCCCCCCAATCAAACTAAAACTAAGCAATACAAATGCGAAAGGCAAAGGGCTTTAATGAATAGAAAGCTAGCTTTAGAGTCAAGATATGAGTTCAAGTACCACCTCTAACTTGTTATATAATCCTGGTGAAGTCACTTAGTGTCTCAGTGATTCAGACAACTAAGAATAGCCTGCACTGCTTATAACTGGTAGGAAAACTGTCCTTATGAAGAGTTCCCCATACCAACATATCCAGAAATATAGTTCCCCTCTTACTCCTTTTCCGGAGAATTGATTTATGTTTTGTCATTTTGTCTTTAGATAAGACTCTGAAGTTCTGAGTTCTGTAACACACACACACACACACACACACACACACACACACACACACACACATACAACTTTGCCATAAGGAAAAATGAAGTCATGATGTGTTCAGCTTTGGAAACAGCAAAAAAATAATATTATTAATCAATAGATTTATTGAGCACCTAACTCTGTTTAAAACATTGTATAAATTAGACTTGATGTGAGGATAAATCAAATTATTAGAGCCACTAAAAATAGAATGGGTGGCTTGGAGACAATGTGCTCACCCTCAATTGAGGTATTTCATAGGAAAATTTTGCATGTTTATTTTGTATTCCTTGCTTTAAAATGATATAACTTCATATTACTTTCTATTTTGCAAAATAAAACCTATATCTCTAACATCTACCTTCCGCAATCCTTTTACCTCAAAATTGATATTCTTTTTTAAACCAATAACAACCACCACAACAATAATTATCATTTATACAGCACTCTCAGGCTACCATTTCACATGTTATCTGTCTTGCTCCTTTGTGCATGTGCATCCTTCTGAACTTCTTTCTCTTCCCTTTTGTTCCCTCCCTACATGTTGGTGTACCTCAGACCTTTTTCCTGAATAGTCTTCCTTATGTGATATATATACTCTATCTCTGTCTCTCTGTCTCTATCTCTGTTTCTCTGTCTCTGTCTCTCTCTCTCCCCTCTGTCTCTATCAGTCTGTCTTGCTATCTATCTCTTTCTCTGTGTCTCTGTGTTTCTCTCTGTCTCTTCTCATCAGGCCTCATTACTTTAGTTATCACTTCTATCTCCACAATACCTCTCACATTCATCTCCTTTCCTTCCCTAATATAACCACTCCCCAGGTTTAGGCTCTCATCACTTCTCCCTAGAGTAATATAATAGCTATCTATTTGTTCTCCCTACTTCAGATCTCTTCCCACTCCAATCGATCTTCCACAAAGCTGCCAAAGTGACTTTTCTTTGGAGCAAATCTAACCATGTCACTCCCCTACTCAATAAGCTCCAACAGTTCCCTATAAAATATATATTCCTCTGGTTTGAATTTAAAGTTTTCCACAGTATTGCTTCAACCTACTTTTCCAACTTTATTTCAAATTACTCCCCTTTCATATGCTTTACATTCTAGCTGAAGAGGATTACTTAATGTTTTCCCCCATCTCCCATCTCTGCATGTTACCACAATCTGCTTTTATTCCTATGTGGAAAGCAATCCTTTATCATTCGTAGTTTTTCAGAAACCTTATCTTTCTTTAAGAATCAATTTAAAGCCTACTTCTTCTGTGAAGTCTTTTAAAAATCTTCTGATCTTTCATGTGTTTTTATTTCCTAAGTTACCTTTTATTTACTCATTTACATATATGTTATGTCCCTTAGAAATAAATACCTTGAAAGTAGGAACCGAGCCATTTTTCTTTCATATCCTCAGAAAATAGCAATGCCATACCTCATGCACATAATTGGCGCTTAATAAATTGAATTTAATTCATAAATGGATTATAACCAGCTTGGAACCTTAGCATTGAAATGATTGATTCTATTATTAAATTTGCATTTATTTTGAGAATATGAATAGAAAACCTTACTGCTAAATCTTACTACTCAATTGAAAACAAATAAAAATCTATAAAATGAGTATTTATTAAAAAGAAAAGGTCCCTCAGTAGGTAAGAGTGTTAATTATATTACTGAGGAGAGGTTGAGAGAAAATGAAAAAGAGAGCAGAATAGGCAACCATCATGGCAGAAATGCATTAATATTAAACATCTACTGCATAACTCATCCTTATTGGACACAGCTGTCGATAAAATATACCCTTACTCTTGACAAGTAGCTCCTGTGTTTTGCTTGTAGATTAGCTTGCAGCTCTGCTCTGTATTCTTTATCTTCATCACTGCACCAGTCCTTTAATTAGGCAGTGAAATCTTCTGCATAGTGATTAGGAAATCACAGTTAAGAAGGTGTTACAAAGAGATGTTTCTGGAAGCTGCTCAAAATAGCTTTCAGCTTTGGAAATTCCTCCATATACTATATCAAGGAAACGTGTTTAGTATTCAGAATGAAATGACAACTGACCTTCAGTGAATCTGGTTTACTGAATTCTGAATCCTTAATGTAAAAATATTGTGTTTAATAATATGTAGTATCAAACAACCATTGGCAAGAAATAAAAAATTGATTGTTTTACCACATGAGGCAGAAGTGATCAAGTGACTATTTATTGAAATGTTAGATGTTTCAATGTCTTTGAGTTGAATATATTTGATTTCATGCAAAATCATTTTGTCATTGTTTCATGCTCATGTTTTCATAACTTTAGCTTCAGAGAGTCTGATAAACATGGTCATTTTCTTTAATCATGTGGCTATGGGAGAAATGAATTATAATATTTCAATAAAGATGTTGAAATTCTTTCATTTTAGGGAACATAACAGATTTGATCAAGGTAAATATGACTTGTTAAAATAAAGGCCTTAGACCTCCAGAGACAGAGGACAAGGAATAGATTTTTTGTTTTTGTAACTCCTGGGGAAAAGCTTCTCTTTTTGTTTCTTTTATTTATTTCTTATTTTTTTTTTCATTCCAAATGATCATGACTCCATAGGCTTTGAACCTGAAATATTAGATTGTCCCCATACAAGTTTAAGATATGTAAAATTCTAACTCATCAATGTGAGTAGGGCCATTTAAAACTAGTTTTACTCCACATGATATATCAAAATGTTTTATTCAAATTGAAATATTAAGAAAATATTTATATGATAAAGACTAATGCTTAGTTATTTTTGAGCAATCAGTCAATCAAGTATTTATTAAGCTCTTACTATGGGCCAAGCACTAGAGATTCACAAACATGCCAACAAAGGTTCACTCCTAAATAATAGAGAGTATATCTTGGAGGTTCAATGGTGTATCCATTTGGTGGCTTTAGACACATTTATTTATTTCAAATTATAGAATTTTAAAGCTTCGGTGGACCAACTTCTAATATCAAAAAAAGAATGACCAGAAGCAGTCATGAAAAAGGTATGCAATTTAAATTAAGTATGGAATATAAAAAAAAATATCTGGGAATTCTCATATCAAAACATTCAGAAATTATATGAAAGCTACAATAAAATACTCACTATAGAAATAAAGGAAGATATTAAAGAACTAGAGATATTAACCTCTCATTGGTGGGGCTATACCATTTAAAAAAATATGTATTTATTTTTAGTTTGCAGCATTCAGTTACACAAGCTTTTGAGTTTAAAATTTTCTTTACCTCCCACCCTTCTCATCTCCCCAAGATGGCATGCCATCTGATATAGACTCTACATGTACATTCATATTGAACATATTTTCACATTAGTCATGTTGTAAAGAATTATAACAAACAAAATGAAACATAAGAAAGAAGAAACAAAACAAAACAAAAAAGAGAGAGAAAAAATAGTATGCTTCAAATCTACATTCAAAGTCCGTAATTCTTTCTCTGGAAGGGGATAGCATTTTGCATCATGAGACTTTTGGAGTTGTCTTAGAACCTAGTATCGCTGAGAAGAGCCAAGTCTATCAAAGTTAGTCATTGCACAATGTGACTGTAACTATGTACAATGTGATTGTAACTATGTACGATGTTCTCTTCCTGCTTCCCTCATTCAGCATCAGTTAATATAAGTCTTCCCGGGCTTTTCTGAAGACTGCCTGCTCATAATTTCTTATAGCACAATAATATTCCATTACATTCATATGCCACAACTTGTTCAGCCATTCCCCAGATGACGGGCATTCCCTCAGTTTCCAATTCTTTTGCACATATGGGTTCTATTCTCATTTGTATGATCCCTTTGGGATATAGACTTAGAAGTGGTATTGTTGGATCAAAAGGTATGCACATTTTGTCACATAAGCCTTTTAGGTATAGTTCTAAATTGCTCTCCACAATGGTTGGAACTGTCCGTAACTTCACCAACAATGCATCAGTGTTCCAATTTTCCCACATCTTCTCCAGCATTTATAATTTTCCTGTTTGTCATGTTAGCCAATCTGACAGGTGTGATGTGGTACCTAAGAGTTGTTTTGATTTGCATTCCTCTAAACAATTTTAAAAAATAATATCTAGATTAATAATATCTAAAATACTTTTTAGATTTAATTGCAGGCCATTCAAACTACCAAAATGTTACTATACAGAGTTATACAAACTGACAACCAAAATCAACTGACAGAAAAAAAGGTCAAGAATTTAAGGGAAAAAAAAAACATGGAGGACCTAGCAGCAACACACATCAAAATGTATACTACAATTGGTTAGCAGTATTAGCATCTGAAATGTACATGAGCAAAAAAGATGTAATTTTTATTCTGACAATTCCCAAGTAAAAAGTGAAGAATATACTGAAATAACATATGTTATATGCATCATTTTATATACCTGTGTTTATTATTTATTTTTAATTTATTTTTATTTTTTAAATCAGTATAATTACCAACAGTACTTCTCCCCGTCCCAGAGAATTATCTTAAGTAGTATTCTTTCAAAGAGAAAATAAAGAGTCTACCAGTTAGTAAACATTCATTAAGTACCTGCTATGTGCTAGGCAGTAGTACATGAAGTGCTAGGAAGACAAAAAAAGGCAAAAATAATCTCTGTGCTTGAGGAGCTCACAATCTAACAGGGGAGACAACAAATAACTATGTACAAAGAAAGACATCAATAAATAGGAAATGATAGTACAAAGAAGGCACCAGAATTAAGAGGAACTAGGAAAGGCTTCAAAATAACTAGCCAAACTAATCAACATACCAAAATAGTATGAAACTATATGCAATATTTAATAATTGTGTACCTTCCACCTTTATAAGGGGTTGGGAGAGTCTTTTCATATCTCTTCTTTTGAGCCATGCTTGTTTTTTTTAATTGTGTGTGTGTGTGTGTGTGTGTGTGTGTATGAATGTTTGTATGTATGAGTGTGTATGTGCATTTTGGGAATGAAACTATTACTAGAGAAATTTGATTTTAGGATTTTTCCCCATTCATGTGCTTCCCTTCTTATTCTAGGTATATTAATTTTGTTTCTAACATATATACATTTTAATATGTTAGAAATTAAGTTAAAAATCCACATATTAACATTATCTATGTTATACTGTATTTTTATTTTATTAAATATTTCCCAATTAACTTTTTTTCCTGGTCATTCAGGAGTATTTGCAGTGAGTGTGTTTGACAGCCCTGTTATTGAGGATCTCAAATGGTATTTTAATGAGTTTATATTTTATCCCATTAGCAATAGGGAACAATGGAAGTTTGGGGGCAGAAAAAATATAGTTGGTCCTGTACTTCAGAAAGATTGTTTTATCAGCTCTATTAGAAATGAATTGAAGAGCACTGAGACTGGAGACAACCTAGTGGTCCAGTGGTCCATTTAATGGTCCAAGCAAGAAATGATAAGGGTCTGAACTCAGACCTTGTAAGTGTGAGCACCATACAGAATATATTCTGAAGTAAGAGACGTTACAGAGGTAGAGTCAAGAGAATTTGGCAATTGACTTGATGTGAGAGATAGAAGAGGGAATGGGCTCATGGGAGAAGCTGATGAGTTCAGTGCTAGATATATAGAGTTTTAAGTATTGGTAGTAATCAAGATAATATGAATCCAGCAGGTATTTGGAGGATTAAGACTGATTCAAGAGAAGAGTTATTAGATATGGATTTATAGATTTAAGTGTAATTTACCTAGGAATGATCATTGAACCCACATTATCAGATGAAATAACTGAAGGAGAGAGTGTGGAGAGTAGTCAAACACCTACGAGGAGTCAAGAGTGAGTACTGTTGTGAAAGTCCAGAAAAGATAGAATATCCAGGTGGAGATTGGTAATCTTTGGTATTTAAGAACTGCCAAAAAGTCAGTGGAAAAAATTTAACAATTATGAGGTTACTGGAAATCTTTTGGAAAACATTTTTATTAGAGTGGTTGAAATGAAAGACAGATTTCAAGAAAAGTGTACTATTTAGCATTTCCTGTCACAAGTCTTCAGTGATCCCTTTCATAGTAGAACAACAAACTCAAATGTCTGTGCCTTAGAAACTTGATCTAATTATCCTTTCTGTCAATTTGACACTAGCTCTGTGAAGTAAAAAATGCAATAAATTTCAGATTTTTCAGGAAAACAGTCATCTTTTGCTTTAATTTTCTAGTTGAAACATATTTTTGGCCTGAAAGATATGGGATCTACCTTGTTTTAAGTCAGCTTCTTATTGCTAGTGGAGATGGAATGATATTTTTTTGTTATTTCAGTCATGGTAAAAGTATCAATAAGATTGAATTTTCATATCATATTTTATACCATATGCGAGACTCTTTTTAAAGACAGCCTTAGTTTTTCTCTGGTGGGTAGGCGGCACATTGCATAAAGTTCTGAGGCTGAAGTTAAGAAGGCTCCTCTTCCTGAGTTCAAATCAGGTCTCAGCCACTTATAAGCTATGTGAACACAGGCAAATCATTTAATCTTGCTTGCCTCAGTTTCCTCATCTCTAAAATTAATTGGAGAAGGAAATGAAAACCCCAAGTGGGGTCACAAAGAGTTGGACACAACTAAAATGAATGAACGACTAAAAATTAGAGTCTGTCACTAGACAAAACTTTATTAATGTAGCTTAAAAGAGAAAAAAATGAGAAGGGAAAAGGGAAATTGTGAATTCTGCCATTTCTCTTTCCTCTGTTTATAATTCTGTGTACACATTTAGCTACCCCATTTCATTTGGTTTGATTCCCTTCTAAGAAAGTAATCATTACTTCTCATTTTGCAAGCAACACATGTAATTTATGGCAGTAAAATATCATGTGCACTACAAATAAGAGTACACTGAATCCCACGGATTATTTAACCTTTTATATTCTGGTTTGCACATAAACCAAAAGGAGAGAGAGAGAGAGACAGAGAGAGACAGAGAGAGAGACAGAGAGAGAGAGAGAGAGAGAGAGAGAGAGAGAGACAGAGACAGAGACAGAGACAGAGACAGAGAGAGAGACAGAGAGAGACAGAGACAGAGAGAGACACAGAGAGAGAGAGACAGACAGACAGACAGACAGACAGACAGAGAGGGACAGAGAGAGACAAAGAGAGAGACAGAGACAGAGAGAGACAGAGAGAGAGAGACAGAGACAGAGACAGAGAGAGACAGAGAGACAGAGAGAGACAGAGACAGAGACAGAAACAGAGAGACACAGAGAGAGAGACAGAAAGGGAGAGAGAATGATGATAGTGACAATGATGATAATGGATAGTCAAACATTTGCTGAATCTTTCTGTACTCTGTATTGTTCTAATACTATATAAGAGCTCAAAGATGAATACAGAATTATAAAATGGAAAAATACACATCTATGAAGAACATAATTAGAATGTGGATACCATTTTTGGCTGTTTGCTATTTCAAATTTCAAAATTATCATTATTTCATAAATGAAATAAAAATTAGTTAGGGGAGTTAACCATTTTCACAGAACTTACTCCAAACACACACCTTTTGAGTGGCTGTTTTAATTAATTCATATAACAGGTTGTTGTTTTTTTTAATTAAAAAAAAAAACACAAAATGAATGCCCTGCCTATCATCTAAATAAGGAAGACAAAATAATGATTCACTGAAAGAAAATAGTCTGCAAGTAGTCTATATTTCAGTCTAATCATATACTCATTCCAATACCTCCCACATTCAGGGAGATCTCTATTTCTCCTAAGTATTTATTTGCCTTGACAAGCCTGACAGTTTGTAAAATAGCAACAGCTTTGGATTAATTTTATAGGTTTATTAAGATGCAAGGTGCTTAGTTAAAGGAGTTTTATGAAGAAAGTTATTCGTTGGAAACTCATTTTTTGAAATTACCTGAGACAGAGATAGAAGGAAATATGTGGCGGTATTCATATATGCTAGAACACAAAATTACATGGAAACTATTTGCAAAAAACATGGTAAGAAAATGATAAACTGTTTTACAAACTCAAATCAAAAGTTAAAAGTAACTCTCAAATATTTTATATAATGTTACTCTAAAAGGGAGATATCTCCCTCTAACTGATTAATGGGAAAAAAAATTACCAAATAAAAGGCCTCTGAATCTTAGATTCTAAAGCTTCTCCATTTCTTTTCTTTTTTCACAAAGGTGGAAAGAAGGTGAAGGAAAGCTTAGTTTTACTTCCTCCTTCCCAAATAGACCAGATCCTATTTTGTTCTTCCCTCTAACATCTTGATCATACTAAATCCTCCTTATCTGGAGAAGTTCAAGGTCAGTGATTTGCCTTTGCACCATAGCAAAGTGAAGCAATTTTTGCAGATCACTCAACCTGTTAAAAGTCATTTCTCTATTCATAATAATCAATTACTGTACATAAAGTAGTCTATTATTCTTAATAGATGAACTGCAAACTAGTTTATTTGCACAGATAGGATGTACTTTAAAAAAGAAAAAGCAACATCTTTGAAACTTACTTTTTTTACTGACAGATTATTTATAGTAATAATGAAAAGAATGTATCAATAGTTTGAAAATGATTTTGTAACAGAGGAGGCTTCTTTATGCCCAATTCAGTGATTTCTTCCAAGTTATGACAATGTTTCCAGCTGAGAGCAGTATCCTCTACATTGGAATGATAGAAAAACTCCTTTATTTAAGGGTAATAATGGAACCAATGTCAGATCACGTGGTGTGTGGCATGTAGCTTTGGACAGCAGATTAGTAACTTGATTAGTTAAGACTTTTTGCCTGAGGCCACAACCATTAGGTATGTGTTTCTCAAGCCTCCAGAGGTCTGAATACCACACCTGTCAGAAAACCATCTGTTTTTTTTTTCCTAATGGCTATAGAACTTGTAAAAGTTTGCTTCTCAATGGTTAACACTTTACCTCCTTTTTTCTTATATGGTGGTATTAGTTATTTATAGCAAAACCTCTATTAGCAGCCCCTTACTTCAGCACCTGACTTGTCAACATCTCTACAAATCCAAGTAATGGAATTTAAGAAAGCCTAGAGGATTAATAAGAAAACTAAATTGCTAAAATTCTTAGAAATGATGCTCAGAACTGTGAGTAAAAGTAGTTCAGAAGATATTGCAGGTTTCCAAGATTAAGGGTGAAAAGGAGACAAACTATGTTTTACCCATTATTTTCCTGCATGTGAGGCATTATTTTAAGGACATAGAAAATTAGCCTTAAAGTACTGTTGCAGTATGTTCTTTTCCTTTGAGTAAACATAGGTCTATTTTTTTCTTCTGGCAGTATTATCAAGAACCCAATTCCACAGGGGCTAAATTCTTCCCCTCACATTCACACTTGCATTAACACAGTCCTCTTGAACTTGTTCTTGTCTCCTTTACATAAAGCTAAACTTGCCAATTTCTTTCTTTAAAAAAACAAAACAAAACATCCTTTATTTTCAGTTAATATTTATTAAGTACCTACTATGTGCCAGGCACTGTACTGAGTACTGTATATAGAAAAATAGGCAAAAGAGAGTCCAGCTTTCAAGATGCTTGCAATCTAACAGGGTACACAACATGCAAACAAATATAAATGCACAAACAAATGCACACAGGCCAAGTTAAATACAGTATAAATAGGAAATAATTACAAGAGGGAAATCACTGGAATTAAGAGAGGTTACCAAAGGCTTCCTATAGAAGGTGGGATTTTAGACTTATAGGAAACCAAAGTGATCAGTAGTTGAAAGAGAGGAGAGAGTTCCAGGCATGGGGAATACCAAGGGAAAATGCCCAGAGCTAAGAGGTAAAAACTCTTGTTCTTGAAACATCCAGCAAGCCAGTGTCCAGTAGAATTGAGAATCATCAGCATAATATTTCAATCATTTGCAGCTGATGAACTCACCAAATGAAGTAGTATAAACTAGAGGGAGAGGAGAAGAAGGCCCAGGACAGAACCCCGAGGGATACCTATGGTTAGAGGGTGTGATCAGGAGGATACAGCAAAGGAGAAAGGGGAAATCAGTAGAGTGGTGTCCCAAAGAACCACAGAGAAGAGAGTATGATTGAATAGAAAGTGATCCAAACTTTCAAAGGGTATAGAGATCAAGGAGAATCAGGATTGAGATTGGATTTGGTAACTAAGTGATCACTGAAAAATTTGGAGAGATCAGTTTTAGTGGCATGATAAGGTAGGACATTGTGTTTTAAGGGACTGAAAAGAGAGGGAGAGGAAAGAAAATGGAGGCACCATTTAGGAGTTTAGGTAGTTTAGATAGGAGTTTAGCTACAAAAAGCAGATGGAAGGATCAAGTGAGGGATTTTTTCAGGATAGGTGTAATATAGGCATGTTTGTAGGCAAAAGTCAATAAGCTAGTAAAGTGGGAGAGATTGAAAATAAGTGGAGTGGAAAAGTCAGAGAGAACAATCTCTTCAAGGCAATGAGTAAAATGGGACCACTTGAACAAGCAGAGGGATTAGCTCTGTTAAGGAATAAAACCACATCTTCATTTGAACAGGGGTAGGGGAGAAGTAACAGAAGGCATGTGAGTGATAGGAGATGAGTAAGAGGGGAGAAGAGGGAGTTAACAGAAAATGGCCTCAATTTTTTTTTGTAAAATATGAACAAGGTTCTCAGCTGAGAGAGTGAGGAAACGGGAAGTCATGGGAGGTTTGAACAAGGATAAAAAGGTTTGGAAGTGCCACTGTGAAGAGTGGGATAATAAGTTGATAAGGAAAGTGTAATAGGATTGCCTCACAGTAGTCAAAGCCCAGTTGAAGTTATGTAACATTAATTTGGAATGAAACCAATCACAATGGTTGCTTAATTTTCTCCATCTTAGTTCAGCAGCTCATGTATAGGTGTGAAGGTGATGAATGGAAGGAGTCATCTGAGGATGAGGCTTGGTTGAGCCTAATGGGTCATATGATAAGGGAGCTAGTGATTCAAGAGTAGGACATTGGTGAAATAGGTAGTGGAGGCAAGATGATCTGGGAGGAAAAATTGAGGATTCAAAGGATTAGAGGTGATGGTATGGATAAAGAGTAGGGTTAAATAAGGGGAGGCAGAGGGAGAGGTTAAGAGCCAATTTTTTATGGTTAGTTAATGGGATTTCAAAATTATTGAACATGGAGGTGATACCTTTGTGGGTGATGGCAAGACCTTTGTGTGTGGCTGTGGCAGTATGGAGGAGATGGGAGGAAAGTAGATTGAGGAACTGATTATTTTGGATATTTCAAAGAATCAATATGTATATTGAAGTCCCCCAGTATGAGGATAGGAGTTGGGAGAGAAAAATTGCAAACCTGATATCTAATTCATTGAGAAAGGATGAAGAGTGATATTGGGGTCTGTTGAGAATAGCTAGAAAGATTTTTATTGGGTGGTAGATAGGAATGTCATGAATCACAAAGGAAGAGATGTTACTGAGTAATAGAAGGAGAACCTGAAAGTAGCATTGGGGAGCAAGATGCATTCTGTCTCCTCCAATATGACCAGTGAGCCAAGGAGAATAACTGAAAGTTCAAACAATGCTAGAAAGGACTGCCAGGAAGGCTGTAACATCAGAGGGATTCCAAGCTAATACATTGAAGGAGTGGGAGAAGGAAGGGAAATTTGTTGCTTATGGAACAGGCATTTCAGAGGGCACAGTGCAAGGACTGAATGGAATTAGGTTGAAACTTTGGGGTTGTAAGGTTGAGAATGAGGAATTGAGTAGTAAGATTATAGAATGGAGTTTGGATGGTGATCTACTGGAGTTCAGAGTCAAAATGTGAAAGATATGACCAGATGTGAAATTGTTCATCTTTTAATGGAGGGTACCACTCATCTACCTAGGACAGGTGTAGCACGAGATAGAAGGCCTGAAGTCATAGGATTCTTTGTATCGGAGATTCTCCACATACCAGTTGGGAGAGTGGACTGGCAACAGGAGGTAGAAAATGCCTTGTTCTGGTACAAATGGAAGTGGTTGCTGTGGGGCAGATGTAAGATGTCCAACCTGGTCTCAAGCAGCCTTTTTCAGGGAACAGTGCTATTCCAAGTAGATGGAAAGCTCAGGGCAGTAGTGCATCTGCTGTCTCATTTTCTATATTAATATAGAGAGAATTCTAATATTTTTAGATATTTCTTCAACAAGCTTTTCCTAGTCTCCTCAGGAAATCAAAATTGGAAGCTTGGTGATACCATAGATCTAGCAACGGGCCTAGAATCAGGAAGACTCGAGTTGAAATCTGGTTTTAAATTTTTATTAGTCATGTGCAAGTTACTTAATCTTTACCTTAGTTCTTCAATTGTAAAACAGGGATAATATTTGCACCTACCACCTAGGACTGCTGGAAGTATAAAATGAAAAAATATTTTTAAAATACTTACTACAGTACTTAGCACATAGTAGACATGTAATAAAAGCTTGCTTCCTTTTTTATCCTATACAACATATATGAGATGCAATAGCATTTGGGGGAGAAAAATATTGGAATATGAAGTTCAGGGTATGAATCCTGGCTTTATAACTTTCTAGTCCATTCCTTTTACTTTCATTGTTTAGGTGTCATATTCATGAACTTTTATGGTAGAATATATAAAAATTTAAGGAATCTAAAGACTTGGGTTATAAAAAGTTTAATCTGGGGGCAGGTAGGTGATGCAGTGAATAGAGCACTGGCCCTGGAGTCAGGAGGACCTGAGTTCAAATTGGGCCTCAGACACTTAACACTTACTAGCTTTGTGACCTTGGGTAAGTCACTTAACCCCAATTGCCTTGCCTTCCCCCTCCAAAAAAATTTGAATATTTTGAATGCAAATTACATCTCTTAATAGTGATAATGCTGTTTTAATAAGATTTTCAATCACAGAATTATTTTCATTGCCTGGAATCCTCTGATAAAAATTTCAAAATCAGAAGAAATTTTTTGGGAACTTTTCAAAATATCCCTTCATTCTACAATGTAAAGCCAAGCATGAGCAGCTTTCCAGAGGACTGCTGCTGTGAAAAGCTTCAAGATCTGGTTACATAGTATAGTGAACTCTCTATTTAGCAGTAAATTAAGGCAAAACATTCACAGAAATCAAAGTACAGTATTCACAATGTTATAACATAACAACTTATCACTAAAATGGCCACATAGTTTTCAACAAAGTACAATCATTTAGTTACTCATTCATTTAGTAAGTCCTTAATTCAATCATCCTTAAGGAGGTTTGTCTCTTTAATGGACACAAGGTACAAAGGTCAAAATTTTCCTCCCCTAGGTCACAATAAATCATGATCTTCTCAGTCAGCATTAGGTACCCAAGAAGAGATCTTCTCATCTTAACTCGAGGCTGGCTCTCAGATTCCATGGTTCTTCTTCCATGGTCCCAGCTTCTGCCTAAATCTATCCTACTGTCACCTGGGTTCAAAGGCAGACAGCTGCCAGTTCCTTGTCCAGCACCTTGTCCAGTTCTTTGTCCAGTTCCCATTCCATATTGAAGCTCACAGTTTCCAGTCTACCTCAAGTCCTTCACAGTTCCTGTTTTTGGGAAGATAAAACTTGATAGGACCACAATAATATTCATGCACAGGGCCAGCACAATCATCAATTCACTATCTGCTCGTGAAATCAACTCAGACCCACCAACAAGGTCTGAGAACTCAACACAAATCATCAACATAGAAATCAACACAGACTCACAGACAAGGTCCAAGAGGTCAGCACAAATCATCAGTAAAGTCCTAGGACCTCCAAAACCCTCCTCCAGGATTTCTGTAAACAGACAACCAGAAAAATCCTCTTTCAGGGTTTCCAGTAAGGTCCCAGGGATTTTGTAGAAAGTATCACAAACATCAACACAGACAGAACAGACAAACAGAGTGCCAGGATACCACAAAGTTTCTCCTCCATCACAAGAGCTTCCTTCTCAGTTCTTTTCAATTCTCTTCTCAGTTCTCAGTTCTTCTCCCTTCTCTGCTCGGCCACCACAAGTTCTGCTCTCAATCGTGCTCTCTTCATCCTGGGCCTCTCCTTATATATGGTCATTAGCTCCTCCCTTTCCTGTTGCATCAGCAACAAGAGTTCACAAGTTCTAGAGTTCACAAGTTGTGGGAGTCAAAAGTCCTGGATCTTAATACTTGATACAATCATGAACTGAAACAAGTTGTGTTTACTTCTGTGTTAATTAAAGAGCTGAAACAAGGTGTTAACTACTTCTTTGTTTTCCATTACACACAGATATATAGAAAGGACATTAGAGGTCATTTTACTTTGTTGCTTTTTGGACCATAATATTGTAGGACAGTTTTAGAGAGATTTGAATATATGAATGTACCAGTTTTTGTAAGAAAAATGTATTTTCTCTGTATTTCCTTCATTAGTATATTTTAGAACCTTGGCATTATTGATTTTTATTTTATGAACTGATACTTACATTGTAATGGAGAAGGCAGAGCAAAATGAAGGCAAATATAGCCATGCTTTTAAATATTTAAATTTATATTCATCAATTTAGTGACTAGTTACTAATATAGTTTAAACGGGACAGTGAAAATATATTCCAAGATGTTGGTAAGGAGTTCTTTATGTTATTTTGCTAACAAAATAAATACATTGTTGTATTGACAATATACATGACACAAGTTGAATAATGCTTATTTATTAGGTATGAAGTTGTAGGGAGTAAATGAAAATCTATTATCATTTCCTTTAATCATAAATGATACAAAAATATATCTCACTTTACTGTTCTTTCAGGCCAAGTACTTTTTCCCTTTATTTATATTTCTTATGGTGAATTCTACAAAATTGCATAGATTCTCATAGAAATGAATGACTTTTCTTAGATGGATACACTCTGCTAACTGCACAGCTATTCGAGTGGTGCATAAAAGGATAGGAGGATTTCATTATCAAGTCAGGAATAGCATTTTGACCCCTTTGCAGCTTGGTCAAGTATTTGCAATTTTCACCCACAAATATGAGAGAAAAAAATTTAATTGCCTTATAATCATGAAGAAAAATACTACTGAGATCTAAGGAAAAGGTTCATTTTTCCCTCCAGCACAATGTCAAATTCTTCCAAACATATTTAAATTTGTGTTCTAGTATATTTGAGCACCACACCAATCAAAGATGAACTTTCTTTTCTCGAGGATTCAAAAGAACTTCTTTTTGCTCCTCTTTAATCTGCCCCCCATACACTTAAAAATACGAGTACCTTGATGAAGATTCTATTGATGTTATTAATGTTTCTTGTGAATTTAGAAAGAAGATGCACTTCAAAAGAAGCTAGAAAGCATAGAAAACAAATAGAGATCAATGATATGGTATGGTTCTTTCCTGGCTGTCTGGTGAGGGGAAATTCTTTAAGGCCAAGGAGCAAATATATTAAAAGATCTTACTCATTCCAATTGAAGTTAACCAAATAACTTTTCATAGTATTTTTAAAATGTAAAATGAAACTCAAACCCTATTTTGTGGATGTTCCATGCTACAATTACTTATCACTGTCTTTTAATACTGGCGTGGTCAATTTTTGTAACAATGGACTATGAAAGGAGATTAAAGAGAACTAACTTATTCATAGATAAAATAAAAGAAACCATGTTTTCACATGAGGTGATCTGTTTGTTTTGAATACAACATTTGAGTTATTTTGGTGACTGAATGATTTATAAGGATTTATTTTAGGAGTTTTAAAAAATAATAAATTAAGATACTTTTAAATGTCCTCTTCAGTTATAGTGATTTTAAAAGTCCTTTAGCCACTAGTGTTTCTTCCTTGACATCATTTCCCAGTTTATAATGTTTGATTCTATATTCGTTCAAAATATGACTGTGCTGTAACATGGGTCTATTTTAAGATAATTGGTAGGTATTAATATATCTCTGTAAGGTGCCATATGTAAGTCAATTTTGCTATCTACAATTTGACCCTTTTAATAGAAATCAGAATTTCTTTTGATTCTTAATGTAAAGCAGATTTTTAAAAAAACATTTCTTTTGTGTCACAGACTCATTTTTATAATCCAGAAGCCTATGGGCCCCTACAATTCAATTAATTTTATTTATATACATACATCATATACCCCGTGTATACCTTGAAATTCATTATATATGTGTGTGTATATCTGTATGTATGTATATACAGACACATACACAAAGGGAATTAATTATATTGAAATTCAACTATCACAATATTTTTAAAACTTAAGAAGTGCATGAACACTAGTTTAGAAGCTCCTGGAATAAAGGATGGAGCATGATTTTGCTTCTTAAGTTGATACTAATGGTTAATGAGCGTATCATTAAATATGAATAGAATGTATAAAAACATAAAAACACAACCTTTGTGATGATTGCATTATAAAACTTCTAAACATATATACATTTATTTAAACCCTATTGAAACTGAACTTTTCCTTTTAATCAACCTATCAATCAATAAACATTTATCAATTGACAACTATATGCCAGGATTTGTCCTTACGTAGGTATTCTTAAGAGTTCCTTAATTTACAGTAAACCTTTTTACTTTTCTATCTTTACTTATTGTTGAGAAATAGATATATATATATAATTTTTGTAAAAATCATATTTTATTTTTAATTTTCAATGATCTATTTTCTCTCCTCATTTCCCTCTTTTCCTCCATTGTAAAAAGAAAATAAAATAAAAGTCCTTGTAACAAGTATGCATAGTCAAATAACACAAATTTCTACACTGATCATGGCAAAATACAAAAACAAAAACATATATCTTAAATCTTTTTCTGAGCCCATTATTTCTCCATAAGAAAATGAGCAGCATATTTCATCAGGAGTCCTCTGGGTTCCAGAGTTATTGTCAAGTCACATAAAATCTGTTTTCCTCATTTTTCTTATCTCTAAAATGGGTATAACCCTAGCACCTCCCTGCTGAGGCTGTTATGAAGAAAAAATTAGATTTTTTTAAGGTTTTGCAAACCTTAAAGTACTACATAAATTCTACCACATACTACATTAAGTGTTGAAAGTACTACATAAATACTACTACATAAATTTTTAAATGTTATTTTTTATTATTATATTTAAAACAAAACAAAAATGTTCCAGTTGGAAATACTATCTGACCCTTTGACTTTCTAATCTTCACCTAATTATTGTACCTTTTCCCACCTTAAAAAAAAAAAACATAATTTGTTATCATTTGACTTTTAAAATTACATTTTCTCTTTTATGTAAAATTATTCTCAACTTATAAGGTTTTTTAGAGATTTTATTTGAGAATCTGTAAATGGATGATAATAAATTGCTTTTGGAACAGAAAATACCAAAGCAGTCACAACATTTGAATGTGGACAGAAATCACTATAAAATTTAGTCATTTCCTTTTTTTTCTTTTTTAAAGAAATTTCTTTCCCTTTTCATTGCAACAAATGTTTTTTTTTTTTTTTTGGGATAAGGGAATACTTGTGAGTTTATAGTACCTTGCTTTCTGTTTCTTAAAATTTTCCCATTCTACCAAATCCAGCTGTCCTTCTCAGTGGTCTAGAACTGCCCAAAGGCTAAGCTAATGCTTATTCGTAAGTTATCACTTGTTATTCTTATAGAGCATCCTCCTACACTTGTAGCACCAATTAGCTTTATTTAAACAGTTAATTGAGTGTTCTGGCTATAGCAGATGCTTCAGCTTCTCTATTTTCCTGAAGGTTTTTTAATAATACTCTTTGATTCCACAGATATGAAACGTAATAGAAACCCCTAACTCACTGTTTATCAGGTTGCCAACTGGATAAAATAGAGGCTCTGCTGAAATAAGCCGTTGTCTTCCTCAACAGAAGCTATTAAGAAGATAATATGTAAATAAGTGCTACTTATGAATACATGCCATGTACATATAGGGGAGGGTGTTGCACAAGATCATCTGTATTATTTCCTTGAATATTGTCTGTTCTTTGCAAGATGTAGAGTGATTTACCTTCTCCACTTACTGTCTTTTCAACCCTATAGAAGGAAGAACAAAGTAGAAACAGCATTTGAAATAGAAACTACAGAAAATTGCTATACTTTCTCATGTTTGTGAGACTTATTAATAGAACACACTTATTAATTAAACTGAACCTTTCTCTTTGAAATATGTGTGTGAGACAGAGACAGAAACAGATTCTGTAAAATAAACTTCAAAAAGTGAATTAAAATACATAGGATCTTTTTCTGTATGCTATTCTCTAAGTTAATGTAGATATTTATGAATATATGAGAATATTATTATTTTGTAAGGATCCTTCTGGTTTACCTTCAGATGGTGCCCTCATTATATTCATGAAAAAATGTACCATGGCCTCTTGTGAATTAGGCACTAAATCTAGGTCTGTATTTAAGAATTACTGATCTTTTGGAGAGTGGTTGGTTATCTTTTATTATTTCAGAGACCAGTGCACACAGGGGTACAGACTTGAAGTTGCCTCTTAAAAAAAAGGTCACTGGATGATTAACTGAGAACACAAGTTGCTACATTTGTCTATGGAGGTGAAACAAACATATGTGCAGTAGACCACAAATTTTCTAGAGACCACATCTGGCATTAACATCTATATTTAGCATTGTGTTTCTAAATTTCAAATTAATGTCATCATATTTAAATGAGTTTTTTCTCCTCACAAGCCACCCTCTCTTCATACTAATTACATCTTTAGAGCAGGAAAAGTAACCTATTACATTAGATGAAACCTATTAAATTGAGAAGATTTCTGCTTCAATTTCTTTTTTTAGTATAAGAGACATTATAAGAAGAAAAAAGTTTTACCCCAGGAGGCAAGTTTAACAATGCCCTTGTGAACAATATATCAGAGGGGCTATGATATTTATAGGGGAAAAAATGATAATGAGTGTGTGGTAATGCAAGATCTCATAATACGCTGTTTCAGAATTCAGAGGCTCTGCTAACATCAATAACATCATTTTAATTCAGTACAGCTCATACTTAAAGTTAACAATGACCTTCAAAACTTGCTCTTATTTATTGCTGCTGAGTTAAGAACAGAGTATTATCAGAAAATAATGACATCAGTGCCACAGCAGGTAACATAGTGTAGTTGGAGCTAAATCTCACTTGCTCTTCAATGAAACAGGTTTTTAAAAATATATTCTTTACATTGCAAAACATTTAAATCATTTAGAAGATAAGCCATTATTTTCTCAAAATATAATTTCCTGAAAACAACGTTCTTTCATCTGTAGGAATTGAGGACAAATCCTATTTTAATTATTTACAATGTCTGTAATTTACCTGAATAACATGGTTTATTTTTTTAATTGAAAAAACATTTCAGAAAGAAAAATAGGAAACAGAAACATTTCTTACCACTAACCACAATACTTATAAAAAATCAAATTGTATGTCTGTTATGACTTTATATAACTATGATTGAATTTTAATTTTAGAGAAATGTATTGTAAGGGCTGGGAAAATAGACTTAATGAATGTAGTTTAGGCACAAATGGCTTACATAGCCTAAATCTAAATTTAATTTCTACAGCTATTTTAACTACTTGGGAAGAAATTAAAATCAACCACTCTAGAAGAAAAAAAGCCTTCCTACTTCCCATTTTTGTTCAATGGTAAAAAAAAAAAGGCAAAAACAACTACAACAACAGCAGCAAAAAACATATTTAATGTTTAAAGAAATTCCAAACCATTCCCAACAGCTGTAAGTATAACATGCTTCTAACATCTTTAGTCATTAAGCATAGATATCCTGTAGGATTTCTTGCTCTTGTAGAGAATTTCTTTGAGATTAAAAACAAAAATTCTTCTTATTTTGATTTGAAAAGTCCTTTTTCTCTTCTTGTGGCACCCCTGGATAGCCCTCTGTATCTGCATTCTGTGATTGAGAATAGGAGTGCTCAAATCAGGCAGGATTCTCTTGCATTATTCTTGTTTCCATAGTTCAGGTTAAGGAAGTAGTTCCCCTCAGAAAGAAGGAGCCTCCAAAAAGGACATCGATGGTTGCTAGGGGATCAAAATTATTTGGGTCAATGTCACAGCACCTTAGCTTTTTCTTGTATGATTAAAAAATTAATGGAAAACAATAGTTCTATAATTTTATTGGGAAGAAAAACATAAATGAACTTAGACGGTCACAAAGTTTGTTATGGTTTAGAAAGCATTTTATTGAAGTCACTTTGTTTCACTTTGAAGTTTCACTTTGCAACATCAGTGAAAGAAGTAGTATTTGTCTGGGAAGTTAAAAATAGTTTCTGACCTGGAGCTGTGAAACCTTATACTAGATGATATTACTAGGTTCCTCCTCCTTCCACTGCCGATGTCTTCCCAAGGCTCCCATTTTGGGGAAGAGTCCAGACCAACCAACTTTTCATTCTACTCCAGTTTGGGCTTCAGACTTTCTGGCTTTGAACATGTTCCCTCAATTATCGTTCCTCATCCCCCCCCCCCCACTTCATTTTTCTTTTGTGTGAGGTCTTCCCTCATTAAAATGTATGCCACTTGAGGTCAGGAAATGCCTCTTTGTTTGCATTTGTATCCCTGGTGCAGAGCGCAGTGCCTGGCACTTTACATTTAATAAATGCTTGTTGCCTTCCCTTCTACAGTGTTTCTAAGCGAAGAAGTAAGCTGATAGAATGGAAATGGTGCTAGATTCAAAAGTAAAGCAAAAAAGTGCAGATCTTGGTTTTGATACTTACTGCAGGAGCATGCGAGAATAAAGGCAATGCCCCTTTCTCCTTGCTCGTAATCTTGCACACATTCTGGTGCTTGGTCCCAAGGCTTCTCTTTCCTCCAAGGAAGACCAAGCTTGTGGTTTGGGGACTCTCCCTTACCTCATGCAAGCGCACTGCGCCGCCTGCTGCCCAGTTCTCTAGACCTTTGTGATGTGACAAGCCTAATTATAATCTTATAACTATGCAGATCCCACAGCTCCTGACATGATTTTGTGGATGTTTTAACACTCACGCCTGCACACATGACCACTTCCCTTGCTACTCCCAAGGTTGGGGTGGCAGTGGGGGGGGGGGGGGGCGACGGATCTTCTCTGTCTGGTCTTCTCCGGGGATCTATACCCCACCCCCCTTCTCATCTCTGTTCCAACTATCAGCCAGTTTCCTGAGCTCCTTGTTTCGTGGCTTTAAGGACAATAAAGCCCTGCTTGAAGGGACTCTCATCTTAGTATTCTTATCGACTGTGATTCAGCTCTGCTACTGCACTTACCACCTTGGAAAGGTTACTGAACACATCTGGGTTTACTTCCTGAGCTGTAAATATGAATATATTAATATAGATAATTGTAAAGGTTCCTTTCAAATTGATACTGCTAATCTTAAAACTAAGCTAGATATAGACAAAGATCTTCAGATCTATGGCTATCTTATGTTTATATTTCTGTTGGTTCTTCTTGTTCACAAAGTTAGCATTCCATTCTTCGCTGCAATCCATTAAAAATATGTAATTTGGGATGGTACTGAATAAGAAGGGCACTAGAGTTTACAATGGGCCAATCAGAACGGAAACTTACGTTTTATGTAAATAAAATAATGGAGATTCAATAGCCTCTGAAATGCTGAGCTCAATTGGTTGAAAATGTAATATTAATAGCTAGCATATATGTAATACTTTTAAGCTTAGCAAGGCACTTTACATTTATCTTTGATCCTTTAAACAACTCTGGGAGATAGGTGCTACTATTCCATTTTATGTGAGGAAACTGAGGCAAAGAGGATAAGTCCTTTGCATATAGCTTATTAAGTGTCTCAAACTGAACTTGAACTTAGGTCTTTCTGATTCCAGTTCCAGAGTTCTCTCCACTCTATCAACTAGCTGCTTCTTTTATGTTGTATTACAAGATTTTTTTAAAAAGTTATTTTAGACTTGAATCATTTACTAAACAAAGTCGTTTTATTCAGTGAACTTTTTATAATTAATATAAATCTAAAATCAAAAGATGCATAATTTCTTTTCTAAAAATTATCAACTCCTAAATCAGAAATATTAATAATACATAGTTACTTGATATAGAAATATCCTACCTTGAACAAACATGCTTATATTAGGAATTTATTTTCAAAACCAACTTCTAGTCAATGTCTGTGAATCAATATATCTTCAACCCAATTTTTTACATTTTAATATATATTTAAATAGGTGTTCATTGTTAATTGGTATTTAGAATAACTGTTAGAAGACACCAAGATCCTAAATAATAACAGTTCACCTTTCTGTAGCATTTAATTTCTCACAAAACCCTAACACTGTGAGTAAAAGTATCACCACCATTTTGCAAATGAGGAAACTGTGGCTAAAAGGTTAAGTGCTATGTCTGCATTCACAAGTAGGAAGTGACAGAACCAGATTTTTATCCTGGTCTTCTGACTCCTTTTAAAAAGCTTGTTATATTTTATAATGCTGCCTAACTAAATAAAAATAAAACTATTAATAATATCATTTGGAAACTGAAAAATGCTATTCTTGCAACATGGTGAGATAGAGAATACAAGTATTTCCATCATTTTTTTAAAACAAAGAAATTGAAGTTGTGAAAAGTTAAGTAGCTAACCATTAGTCAGTCACTCAATGTAAGAAAGCTGAATTTCTAGTCATCAGTTTTGGGTTCAAAATTTCCTTTTACCTTTATTATTCATATGACCTTAACAAAGTCACTTTCTTTCATTTGTACTCACTTTCTTTATCTGTAAAATGAGGAGATATGGATAACATCTAATGTTTCTTCTTGCTCTCAAACTATGATCCTAAATATCAGAGCAAGGATTGAAAACCATGTCTTCTAACACTAAATCTAGCACCCAGTCTACTTCATTGTTTCATTTCTCTATTAGTCACTTAACTATATTGCATTTAATAAGGCAGGGAAGTGAAACACTATATTTTTTTTTTTTCAAAGCAATTGGGGTTAAGTAACTTGCTCAAGGTTACATGGCTAGTCATTATTTATGCGTGGGTACTCATTTTCTGAGGCCGGATCTGATCTCGGGTCATCCCAACTCCGAGGCCGGCGCTCTTACTCACTGAGCCACCCAGCCGCCCCTTTAGGGCAATTGGGGTTAAGTAACTTGCTCAAGGTTACATGGCTAGGTTTTTGTTTTTTTGTATGGATTAAGTGTCGGAGGCCGGCTCGGAACTCCGGTCCTTCTGATTCCAGGGCCGGCGCTCTATTCACTGCGCCACCTAGCCGCCCCTTAAACACTATATTTTTTTAAAGGTTCTAAACAACAATGGTCAAAATAAGAAGTTTGCTTAATTCTCAACCAGGAAATTCCATTAATAAGAACCATGCATCCCCTAAGCAGTTAATCCAGATTTTGCTGTAATTAACTTGGCTTTTCTTATCCCTGACTTTTAATATAATTAATAAAATACTTCTGAGATATTTACATAATAAATGTTACACATATAATTTTCATTAAAGATACTTTCAAAAAATAATATGGTAATTTTTTTTCTGAAAGAAAATTCAACTTTTTATGTTCTTAGAAACACGAGTGTCACTGGATTCACCTAAAATCCTGTACTGCATAGAAAGCAATTTAAAAAAATACCAAAAAACAAAAAGCAACACCAGACTTGCCAGCTAGGGATTCAAGTTTTAATTTGTTTTTATTTCAAGGGAATTGAGAGATTTTTTAAAAGAAGAAATGTAAAGTTTTAATTTTATTTACACGCACACAGGTGTATTAGGCTTTATTTTATGCTATTCTGAGTCTTAGGTTGTAACTTCTAGAGGGCAAGGATGCTTTCAAACTATTCTGTGCAGAGCCTAGCACAGTACTAGACACACATAATAAGCACTTTCAGATAGTGCTAATGTCCATGTGGCTTTTTCCAACATGAGGAACATTAAACTTTCCCTACCTCTGACTGAATCATAGCTACCTTGAATATCATCCAACTATGTTTTCATGGTAAAGAATTTTGCAAGTGAGAGACAACTGCAACATAGCATCATAGCTTAGAGGTAGAAAGACCACATTTTAACAATGAGGAAACAGATCCAGAGACTATTATATTGTCTTCCCTTTATTAGGTTAAATATTCAAACAATGAAATAAATACAGAACTGTAGCACCTATTTTATTCTTTGTATTTGATAATATTGCTGGCTCATCATAAAAGTGGTCTCCTGGTTTTTCCATAAAGTCAAAAGATTGTTCCCAGGTATTATTTAGCATATAATGATCATAAAAACATATAATAAATAATAATGAAAACATAGGCAATATAAAGAGTGAGAAAAAATCCAATATATTTTCCGCCCCCCACTTTGGCGTTATTTCAAAAGTATATATAAAATAAAAACTTTTTGTTACAAAAATAGTAAAATTAATGAAAAATATATTTTTTGATTTTGAAACTTTTCATAATTAAAATTTCTGGTGACCCAGTGCGCAATGGAAAGAATTATGGTGTATGTTGTAACACATTGCCAATAATAATTTGCATGCCAAGTATTAACATAAAATGAAGCCGACCCCCCCTCCCAAGCTAAAAATGCAGTTCTTTTATCAAATACTTGTATAATAGATTTCTTCACCATCATGATTACCCTCCTCTAGAGATCCTGATTAGTCCGTATCCTTCCTTAAATATGTCATTTAGAAATAAATCTCAAAATCCATATGTGATCTGAATAGGGTGCTCCTTGGAATTGCAAGATTATAAATTTTACCTCCAGCTATCTGGACACTGCTTCTATTAATGTAGCCAATTAGCTTTTTTAGCTGCTATGAAATATTGTTGACCTCTATTAAGCTTGAAGCCCATTAGAATTCCAAAGCATTTTTTTTCCCCAAGTAGACTCTTGTCCAACATCTCCTTCACTCTAAAAGTGCTCAGTTTATTAAAAAAAATCTTTTGAGTTTAATTTTACTGCTACTAAAAATCCCTGTATTCCCCCCTGACTCCTCTCTAATAACACAATGAATAAAGCAATTCTTGAAAATAAAGAAGTTCACAAAAGCCTTGATTTTTGTGCCTCTTTATGGGATCCCTTTGGAATTTTCTTCTCTCCTTAACTCTGTGAACTTGGTCAAGTCAATTGAGATCTTTGACTCAAAGTCTTTTTCGTTTTTGTTTATGTGAAGATGGAGCACTGAGTAGATGAAATGACATGTCTTTTGTTGTTCAGTCATTTTAGTCATATAAGCAGAACAAAGATCAGAACTGGACTTTTAGCACCCCAAGCCAGGACTCTCTTCACTGTTCACTACTCATTTTTTTTCTGTGTCATTGGTCTGATCTATGAGGAAAAGTTGTCTCATATTTAAAATAGAATCCTAACTACACTGAAGCAACAGCAGGTGCTAAATTACCAATTAAAGGAAAAATCAACTGTCACAGTAACAATTTGAAATTATACTTTCCTAATTTTTACTCTATGCTTTTTATTCTGCTTAAGTCCAAACAGCCTTAATTTAGATGTATCTTTACAAATGATTCAACAACAAGCTCCCTGAGGAATCAGTGTTGCTTACCTGTCCCCAGGAATGTGACCATTGCAGGGCTCATGCAATGGCTTGCTGCTGTGACAAAATTAAACATTTAGTTTTCCTGTCAGTGCTGAGATTTGTACTTCTGGCAGGATACAAGAAAATGTCACAGGAGACCAGACCTGTATGTGGCATGGTCTCGCCTGTCAGATAAACTGGAATATAAAATTTCCTTTATAGTAACTCTGTTTTTAAGTATTTATGACAAGCTTTATTTTGTGGGAAAATAAATTGTGGCACATAGCAGTATCACATCAAGGCTATAATTTTTAGTACTTAGAAACTTGATTTGTTTTATTTTTTTTATCATAGGGTATCACTGTCAACTTTTAAAGGTATAGCAAAAACACTTGATATTGCAAATTTTCTAGCAATATGGTATTTGGCGCTTTCCCAATGGGCAGAAGTGAAGCTGCTTACATTTGTTTTATTGTGCGGTAACATTAGAAAATATTAAGTTTCTGAATTTGGCTTGATTGTGCCTGATACATACTAGGCACTGAATAAATGTTTTATTGTACTCTGATAAAGATAACATATATTGGTTTGGTTCATATTTGCAAGGGAAAATGAGGGCATTATTTCTAGCTGGTGGGGAAAAATTATATGGTTTTAAATTATGGGAAAAACCATTACATTTTACATTTCTTCTGATTTAATTTGACTTTTAACTTCTTTGACATTTCCCTGGTTGCTGATCAGCTATATATCAATCTTATCATACAAGGGTTTCACAAAGGCACTGCATGCAGATGTTTAGCCTGAAAAAGAGATGACTTTAGGGAAACATGGCTACTACTGTCAAATATTTGAAGGGCTATTATATGGAAGAATGATTAAATTTTGTTTTGCCCCAGAGAACAGAGCTAGGAACACTGGGTGGGCAGTGTAGCAGAAAGGAAGGCTTCAGTTTGATATAAGCAAAAACTTCTTAATAATCAGGAATATCTAAAAGGGTAATGCACTACTTACAGAAGTACCTGGTTCTCCATCACTGAAGATCTACAGGAAAGGTTATGGATGATCACATGTATAAGATAGATAGTATAAAAAAGGATTCTTATTCTGACAAAATTGCAATAGATGATAAGTTCTTTCCCATTCTAGGATTCTGAAATTTTGTTTTCAACTTAACATAAGCTAATTTATTTGACTTACGTATCTTTCTACTTGATTGAATACAAGATCAGTTGATTTTTGTCTTTTGTTAAAATCAGAAGTGAGTGACTGACTTCCTAAGGTCAAAAGACAATGTAATCTCTAACTTTGTATTGTTCATAGAACCAAGCAAGCATACATTGCACTTAACATATATTCTTTAACTATTTCTTGAATGACATAATAAATACATGTGGTACTTATTTGGATCATGTCTCAGACAATTGACCTTGATTGTTAATTGACCTTGAGGTCTGGTATTTATAAAGCATTGAACCAAAAGGAGGCACTCAGATGTAGTTGCATAACATAGACTAGGAAATTAAGTGACACATTAAGCCATCACTTCCATTGTTGACTATATTGACACACTGCATTATTTTAATCTTAATTGAAAATAATTGTGCTGTGTGTGCTTTCTTAGCCTTTAATTAACATAAGCTCTTCAGAACCAAAGTGGCAGCAAAATAATACATTCATAATTTATAGTATTAATAGTGGCCCCAGAGGACAGGCAATACTGTAATTCCCTTGTAGGGCTCTACTGATGTCACACTGATGATGGGAACACCAATCAACCTGAGAATGAATAACAACCAAAGCTTTTTGGGAGAATGGCTCTGTCTTACAGTTTTTCATAGTGTGTTTGCCCCCTGTTATAGCTAATCTAGAATAATTTTTCATCTTTCCACTTTAGTCTGTATCTTCTATGATTTAAGGTGAATGGTGATACATTTTGTGATGCTTTAATTGTATGACAACAAAATATTTTAAATAAAAAAGGACTTAATTAAAATTTCTTTATCAATAATGATGGATGTAGTGAGGAAAAAAAATAAAGGTCAGCTTTAGAAAAGAATAAAATGGCAAGCCCTTGGAAAGTTTATAAATATGTTAGGTGTCTTTTATCCAAATTATTTTTATACATATAATGCCCAAATACCTACACTAGTAGGAAGGTAAAACAAAGTCCAATTCAACATGAGAGAAAATCATCAAATTGATTATATTTACCTTTGAATGAATTATATTATTAGGGAGACAATAAATTTTCTTTCCTTATCATGTTTTTCTAATATTAAAAAGAAATTGCATCCTTCTGGCTTTCTTCTTTTCTGCCTTGCCTGGCATGTTGGGTGTTAGCCTCAGTAGCTATACTAGTCTTCTCTTGCCAGTCTGACAATATATTTATCTACTAGATCTTAATATGTATAATCCTGGAGCCCAGAAAATGGTTCTTAAGAGTTGAAGATCAACAAATGATTGCCCCACCCCCTACCCCATTATGACTTAGGAACACTTTATCTTATCATTTGTGTTCACAAATTTTTAGTTTTCTTTTAATATCTGATGGCAAAAAAGATTGCATTCATTGTATTCTCTCTCTCTCTCTCTCTCTCTCTCTCTCTCTCTCTCTCTCTCTCTCTCTCTATATATATATATATATATATATATATATATTTATATAAAGTAGAGAGAGATGGTGGACTCACAACCACAATACACAGTCTGAAGCCTAAAAAGGTTAAATGACTTGTCAAAAACCACCTAGCTATTAAGTGAAAAAAGGCAAGATATGAATTTAAGTCCTCTGAATCCAAAGCTAGAGGTCTTTCCACTATCACATGCTACTATGACAACTGGAAGACAAAAGGAAGGAAGGATTCAGCAGTGATAGTTTGTATGGTGTCTAGGAGAATGGTATGGCCATTAATGAAGATCATAGGGAAAGGTTGGAAAAAATATAGTGATTTCAAATTTGGACATTTTAAGTTTGAGTTGGCAACTGGATATCCACAAAGAGATATCCTGTAGGTAAATGGAAATATGAATCTAGGATTAGTACTCAAGACTAGAGAAATAGATTTAATAATCTACATAACAGTGATGTTTGAAGACATGATAGTGATCATTAGAGAAAGAAAAGATTAGCCTCAGGACTGAGCTTTGGGTTATACATATATTAAGAAAACTGGAAGAAGAGAAGTTAGGGAAGGAAATGATGAGAAATTAGAGAAGAAAGAAGAAATTTACATGAATTTAGTGTCAAGGAAATTGAGGGATAGAGGATATGTTGGGGAATTTTTTAAATTCTACATCATAAAGTTGTCTGATTCAAACAGTATCACATAAATAGTAATTAAAATAGTAGTTAAAAGAAGAGTTAGTCTTAGCTTGGAGCTTAGGAACAGAAAACAATGTCAAATGCAAAACTCTCCAGGTTAAAAAAAGCCTCTTTGATTTGGTGGTTATGTTCATTAAGTGACTGATGGGCAGCTATTTGACATGGTGGGTAAAGGACAAGACCCAATCAGGAAAACAGGTTTAAATTTCAAATACTGGCTATGTGTCTCTGGGCAAGTCACTTAATCTTTGCCTCAGTTTCCTCATCTGGAAGGGATGATAATAGCACCTACAGTACAGGTTGTTGTGAGGATCAAATGAGATTATATTTATAAAAGTCCTAGTACAGTACCTGGCACATAATTATCACTATATAAATACTAGTTATCATTGATTATTAGTCCAGTAAATTGATGAGATCTAACACCATATTAGAAGAGGTTGAGGCTGATGATGACTTGCAAATACAATAACCCACTAGACAGTAGCCTAAAATGTGACTAGAAAGTAAAATAGGCTACATTTTCTAGAAACTGGGCAAAGAAAGTAAAGGAAGACATGATTTTTTTTTGAAGGAATGAAAATGCTTAAATGAAAGGATTTAAAACTTTTAAATATAAAGTTCTAAGCATATTTAGAGGCAGAACAGAGTCAGTGGACTGAGAGAAATTGAAGATACAACTAAGAAATATGATGATTGCTAGACAAGGTCTTAGAGGAAACAGGTAGGAATGAGATAAAAACATAAGTAAACAGCTTTGAAAAGTATTATTTTTACCTCTTAATGTATGGATGGGTACATGCAATGCAAATTATGCAACTGAGGGAGCTTGAATTAGATAGTTTTAACCAAGCTTGGTAATAACAAAGAAGATACCAGCTTTTCTTTTTTTAAACTGTGATTTTGAATATGCCAGGAGAATAAGGGATGATAGAGAGTTTTTAAATGATCACCCCTCTAGTTTTTCCATCTTGATCATAAGAAAATCATATTTTGGCAGAAGCCTTAATGAAATCTAAATAATGTTCAAACTATCTTCATCTGAAAATAATTTCTTCTTAATTGTATTCTTTTAAATTTGAAGATCATACTTTTTTTGATGGCAGCTAGGTGACACAGTGTTTAAAGCACTAGACCTGGAGTCTGGAAGACTTAAATTCAAATACGACATTGGACACTTCCTAGCTGTGTGACTTTGGATAGCTCACTTAACCTCTGAATGACTCAATTTGCCCAGTTGTAAAATGAGAATAATAATAGCACCTAACCCACAGAGTGGTTTTGACAACCACAAAAGATATTTGTAAAGTGCCAAACACAATGCCAACCACATAGTAGGTCTTTAATAAATATTTGTCCTGTTTGACTTTTGTTTAATAGAAAAGTTCTGAGTAATTCCATCATCTCTTAGGTATGTATTAGCATTTTCCCACAAGCAATATTTTTGTCCCTTCTTTGATACTGTTCAGAATAGTTTTTAAACCATTCTATATCATTTCTTATATTTGTATATTTTTTTTAAATCACCAGATTAATCTGGATTTTAGGTTTCTTTTGATTTTGCTCTTTACCATTCATGGCACTATTTTGTTAAGCATAGTGTAATGGAAAGAACACTTGACCTGACATTGGAACAGTTGAGTTTTAGTAGCAGGTCTATAATAGATAGACCTTTGGCAAGTCACAGCTTATTAAACTTCAGAATTATGATCTATAAAATATCTGGGTTGGACTAATTGAACTCTAAGGTACCTTCCTTTTCTAAAATCCTATGGTTTTATTTACTTCCCTTTAATACTTATTTTCGTAAACTACTAACTTATTAGAGATTATGTACCTCCCTATTTCTTCCCCATCAGGATATTTGTAATTGTTTGACTAAAACTTTATGTTTTAGTGTCTGTTATTATTATTGTTTTTCTTTTTAATTTCCATTTGATTTTACCCACTTTGGAAAATATCCAAATATTGTCATTGTTAATCTGATTATTTTAAAACCCTGAGTTTTTTATGGTATTATATATAAGATGGTTAGTTTGGCTTTCCTTATTACATTAATGACCAGTTTGTATTAGCCTGTAGGCTTTGATTAATTTCTTAGGAGTCTGCTTTTGATATCTAGGGGAAAACAAAACAATTTTTAAAAAAATCATACTGACCCTGAAACATAATAATTACTTCAAATCAGTTTATTTATAAGGAAAATATCTTAATGGAGATAATTTCAAAATATTTTTTAAGTAATTCCAAATTAATTCAGAGTATGTTAATGCTTATGCTCTAGGATAATGAGTTTTAATTTTTGATAAATTGATTATTTATAAAATACTTATTCAGAGGTTATTTCATTTAATTTTTATCAGATAATGTTTTCCCAAAAATTAAAAAAAAGCTATTTGGTTACTATCTATTCATTTTAACTTTAAGAAATGGTTATATTTTATCTTTAAAATGATACAAGTAAGCTTTATCTTATAGCAAGATATTTTTCCTCTGATAAAATAATTTTACAGCTATGTTTATCAATTTATATGTTCTGCACCAGAGTGACTTGCTTAGCAATATTAGTCAGATCTGAATTTGAGAACTATATTTTAATAGTTTTATATGGTTCTTAGAGTCACATATTTTAAAAATATTACATTTTGCATTTTTGTATATTCTTGATGACTTCTTCCCAGAACAAAAGAAATATATTATATTCCTATGAGGAGACAATCAAATGGACAGGATGCCAAGAGTAATTAAAACTGTGGTGAAAAGCAAGAAAGAATATTGTATATCTATTATGGAGCATTCTCACCGGAAATCTAAAACTGATTGTTTTCTACTTATATTCTGAATACTGCTCTTTAGTGTGTTTCAAAAACTTGACAGCATTTTGTTTCTCTGGCACCCTGATTTATTGGTGTGTGGCAAAGAGGTCAAGTATTTAAGAGGCTCCTACTGGTTGAGCTGTTCTTATAGCTCCCATGGTAGATTTACTGTTTTGAGACACAAATTGTCTCCACTTTAAAATTTGGCATTCTCAAATGTGTTCTTTTTGTTCTAAACTCCCTTGACAGTATGAATCAATCTGCATGGTTTAGAAAATTGACATTGCTTTTAGTTTGAAAATTAGCATATTTCTAAAGCAGGTGAATGAGGTTCTTTGGTCAGCTTCCATATAGCTTTCAGCAATCCTGCTTTTTTAGACAGTGAATATGATGAATTGTACTGTTGGTCGTTAACAACAAAATAATGAACATTCCAATGATTTAGAACATTAGGTTTTTACTCTTGTTCTGAGATACTTAGGTTATATTGATTTTTAAAGTGTGGCCTTATGGAACTAGATAATTCTCCTTCTCCCCAAATTCTATCCTTTTAATCACCCAGGCTAAAAATTTTAGGTTCTTTCACTTCATTTTCAACAAGTTGCCAAATCCCATTGATTTCCATTTTTACGATAGCTCTTGAACCTATAAATACCTTTCTTCTCCTATTTTAGTTGCCCTAATTTAGGATTTTAACATTTCTTGCCTAAGTTGCATAACTTTCCATTTTCCCTTCACTAGTATCTTTTCCTTACAATCTGTCCTTTATATTTTATATTGTCATATGTGTGTATATGCGCATGTATTTGTATATACACATAATATAATACATAATTTGTATATATTTAGAATTTATATAACATATATTTGCATATGTAATATTGTATTGTGCATTTTCCCCCCTAATACAGTGGTCTTATATTGGTACAATATAGACTTCCAGTGGTTTCTTATGAGCTTAAGCATTTTCATCTATTGGATTTCTTTTCTTCTTGCCCCATAAATCCTCCAGAGGGAATAAACCAAATGCACTGAATTGTCTTCTTTTTCAGCTTCTTAACAAATGCTTTGAGCTGCCGGTCTAATGTGTAGTGCCTGGTGTAAATTCTTAACATATGTTTATTGACTGAATGACAAGCATCTCTATTTTAGGTACATGCCTTACTCATCTCCTATTCTAGTTATACATATCTTAGATATATTTTCCAATGTTTGTATGTAATTTATCATTAGAAATATGCTAATCCCTATTAAAACCCATCATAAATCTCTCCATTGCCTTTTGGATCATCTGCAGCTCTGAATCTTTGGAGATTATGGTATTTTATGATTTGTAGCTCTATAGAATTATTAGATGATTGGTTGTTTCTAAGAGAAGCTTGGCATCATTGAAAGGATTATTCAATTTCCCAAAGGCAATCCATCCTGGTTTTCCTGTTCTTCCTTTTTTTTTTTTTTTGGCTCAAGTCATTATTCATCTGAAGTGTCTGTCCAAGATACTGATGGATTAATTCTTTGGGCTATCTATATAACTACATATCAGGCTGCGTAAAAGTAATACTCAATCTACTTGGTCATCCTGAAATCTAACATTCAACTATTTGGAATGATTATTAATCTCATTTAGGAGGCTGTTTGGTAATCTGAGCCTCAGGCAATTATTACAAAGTCCATCAGTCTACATATGAAAGACTTTCCTTTCTATAAGAAATCACTCTCATTAGGACTCCAGTCAGGCACTTAGTCAATAAATCTCCACATTTTTGGATGGCTTCCATAACAACTATAAACACCATTAGTAAGCATATAACTTCCTGTGTGAAGACATGATTTGTATCAATTATCAGAAATTTGATTGGAATAAAGTTATCTCTCTTATTGAATCTGTCAATGATTCTTGAAAGATTTTAATATATGCATTGGAAATACCAAGTTGAAGGAGGGCTTTTAAGAATACATTTTGTTTTTCCAAAAATTAATTTTTTCATAGGAAACAAACAACAAACATCAAAGATTTTTCATTCTTCAAATTTTGGGGTCAGTTGTGAAACTGGGAAGTTGTGGACTGTTTTAGGATCTCATTAGAAAGATCCTGCCTGTTTTTTCTTCTGTTATTATCAAATATGTCCCCCAATAAGTGTGAAAATTGCATTCAAAATCATTTATAGAGTCAAAAAGTAACATAGGATCCATTGGCAGTTGTATTTTTCAGTAGTAATAGATGTCATGATTTTTCCCCCTAATCATATGGTATCTTCTCTCACATGTTTTGAGAAGTTATTCTTCCCTAGATGCCTTCAAAAACATCACCATACTATTCTGGACTTCTCCACATATATTTAGTTTAGTCTAGTTGCTCTTCATGAAATTGATGAATGAATGATACATGACAGCACACTTGCCTGGGTTCTGGATAATGTATAGTGCTCTTGGGCTTTCCCTGTCATCAGTGGAGTGAAACAAGGCTGTGTGATTGCTCCCATGACTTTTAATATGACATTTGCAGCCATTTTGTCAAATGTTTTCAAAGAGGATGAACAGGGTATCAAGGTCAGCTATTGCACTGATGCTACAGTCTTAAACTTGAACAGGATACAAGCCATAACCAAAGTGGATGCAGTGTTGGTACCTGATTTTCTGTTTGCAGATGATTGTGTACTCAATGCAGCCTCTGACACTGGAATGAAACGAAGTATGGATCAGTTCTGTACTGCTTGTGATAATTTTGACCTAACAGTTAACACCAAGAAAACAAAGGTGCTCCATCAGCCACCACAACACCATCATATGTGGAACCCCCAGTTTCATCAGTGGAGAAGTTTTGAATGCTGGGGATAAGTTTACTCATCTTAGTATTGTGTTTTCCAGAGACATACACATTGATAAAGAGTTTGACCCATGCATGCCAAAGCTAGCTCAGTGTTTGGGAAGCTTAGAAGGAAAGTGAGAAAGAGAAGAGGCTGACTACCAAACTGAAGGTCTACAGAGGTGATGTGGTGACCTAAGTATTGTATGCTTGTGAAACCTGGACAATCTACCAGTGCCATGCCAAGAAACTAAATCACTTCCATTTAAATTGTCTTAGGAAGATTCTGAAGATCATCTTGCAGGATAAGATACCAGACACTGAGGTCCTTTCTTGAACTAAACTGCCAAGCACTCAAACTCTATTTCAGAGAGAACCCATTTTGTTCAAATGCAAAATGTACACTTCCCAAAAAGACTATTTTGTGGTCATAAACAGTGATACAAGGGGGGGCTAGGTGGCACAGTGAATAGAGCACTGGCTCTGGAGTCAGGAGGACCTGAGTTGAAATCCAGCCTCAGACACTTAACACTTACTAGCTGTGTGACCTTAGGCAAGTCACTTAACCCCACTTGCCCTGCCTACCCCCCTCCAAAAAGAAAAACAAAGTGATACAAAGATATTCTCAAGCCCTCTCTTAAGAACTTTGGAATTGATTGTGTGACATGGGAGACACTGGCACAGGTCCACTCAGCATGATGTGTGCATATCAGGGAAGTACTGTCCTCTATGAGCAAAGCAGAATTGAAATAGCTCAAAAGAAATGCAAGGTGGACTATTTGGAACAGATTTGTGGTAGAACATTCCAAACTCATATTGGCGTGCTATATATCACATAGCATATGATATAGTTATATGCTATCACTAGCATAGTGATGTCATTTTGGTCCTATTCAAAAAAAGGAATACCAACCAACCAGTTTCTCTTCCTATCTTTGTTTTCTATTCTGTCATTCATTCTTCCAAATTTATTCTTTCTATAAGATACCATAATGTTAGTGTTAAAGTATTTTGACTCCTCTCCACTAAGAGAGAAAATGTCAGGAATATTAACAGGTTTCTTCCCACATTTTTCACATGCATACTTTAAAGAGTAGCTGAAACATTTTTTCCAGTCTGTTTATGTTATTTATTTATTCTTATATGTTATGAGAGCCTATATATTCTGGGAAAGATGTACTATATTTGAGATAGTCAGTTAAGGATATTGCATAAATGTTTAATCAATAGTGGAGGAATCCAAATAATTAATCCAGTTCAAACTTACCTACATCCAAGTCTTTAAAAAAACTGAGTTAGGATTTAACAAGGGACTGTGGGGTTTTAAGTAAAGAATAGAGGGTGGAAAGTAGCAAATGATCAATAATAAAATAAGGTGTCTGCTTTCTTCCTTCTTGGGAAAGAGAGGTAGGACAGAACAAGGTAAGCATGTTGATATACCTTTGATTCTATGTAAATGGCTGTCTTATGATGAGTAAATAATTTTCACCTCCACCTTCCTATCCTGTGGTGTTGTGAACACTAATACTTCTCAAAGAAGCTTACCAATCTGTCTTTAAAGATAAGAATGCTGTGAACACAGCAGGTATTCCCATAAATATTTGGGGGTGAGAGAGAAGAATCATCAAAACACCAGAGTTTTGTGGATTCTTCCAGATTTTACTATATATTCATCTTGGGAAAATATGTACAGGTAACAGAAATCTCATAGAATTAAAATGACTAGAACAATAAATGCTCCATATTATAGGCACCACATCGAATTCATTGAGAATATTTAATAATGCTGTTTAAAAACAACATTTTTATTCTCTCCTGTGGATGCTTTGTTGCTCAATTAATAAGCTAAATAATGGGTATTATAAAAACTAGTAATACATTGAGATAGGTAAGTGGAATCAAAATGCCCAGTTGACTTTTGGGTTCCCCATGTTTCTATTTCTATAGTTGACTATGTTGTTGTCTTATAATTATTAATGAAAAATATGATTATTGTATATTTTAATCCAATAAAATGTAAATAATTAGAGGGTAATAGTAACATTTTTATCGGCAAAAGTTATAAAGCACTTTCTACACCACAATTCTATAGAGTAGTTACTAATGACAATGCTTTGCTTTTATGAGTTATTGTTATCTCCATTTGGTAATTGAGGAAAGTGAAAACATTAATATTTTAAGGGAATTGCCTAGCATCATATAGCAGTTATCTTAGAGCTAAAAGACCTCATTTTAAGGTCTAGCTTTGGTATTTGTTAACTTTTCCCACTATATTGTGATGCTTCTGAACTGTTTCAAAATACTAATAGATAGAAGAAAAATAGACTTTTAAAATATTTGGAAGATTGTCTATCCAAAGGAAGCATAGCATGATGTTTTCTATATGATAAGTATATATTAAATGTTTCTTGAGTCTATAATCAATATTTTAAAATAAATTTCACATACAGTTAGTATTCGAACTAATAATAATAAATAGGAAATATCATTAAGATATAAATCACCACATTTAAGATTTTTTATGGAGGCTCAAATCTGTCTTTTCTTCTGGCAAATACCATGTCTTAAGGCTTTAGTGAATGGATTTCAGAATATGGTAGATTTTATGACTTGCAAAGGAAAACAAAATTGCTCAATTAGACTTTTGAGGAAGACTTCATTTGTCATAGTGAATTACATTGGCCATTGTCTCCTATTAAGCTGTGTAGGAGGGGTAGGAAGAGAACAAGGGATTATACTTTATGAATAGGTCAGATTAGACCTGTAGGAAAGTGCATGGTGTCATACACATTGTAGAGAGTGAAAAAAAAAAAAAAACTTTGATAGCTGATAACTTAATTATCTGCCACTATCAGTTTGGAAGGGCTTTTAAACATGTCCAAAATGTCTACCAAAATTTTCAGTGGGAGTGACAGCAGATTTTTAAGTAAGGATAAAAATGCAGCAGTCTTTCTGGAATAAAACTCTGACAGACTATGATGAATTACCTTATTATAGTTGCTCACATGACAAATGTACTTGATCAGTGTTTCTTCTTGGGAATAGTTGAGCTTATCCAGAGGCAAAAGTTGAAAGGAAATGAAAGCTAACTAGTAATCCTAAGTGTAATACGTCAGCATTTCTACAAAAAATATGCTGGAAAACCTTATCAATTACTGTTCATGTCAACAAAAAAGCACTTCTTCTGTCCCCTCATGATATAACCTCATCTTGAGTATTTATTTAGCTGACCTTTATAAACAGGCAATCTAGACCACAGTGTGGTTTTTTTCCTCACCCTTCTTTGATTTCCTTTATGACCTGTCCATTTATCAAGAAAGTAAAGTATTTTTTGGATCACCAATTACTATAAGTTGAAAACTACTTGTATCTCTGACAAAAAAGGCATATATTTATCCAACTGGTTTAGCTTAGATCAGGGATTCACAAACTACAACTCTCAGGACAAATACTGACTGAGGTGTGGTTTTATAGGGCCTATGAACTAAAAAAAAATTTTTAAAGAACATTTTAATGTATTTTAAATACTTTAAATTTAATAAGTAAAGTTTCAAAAATATTTTTTTAAATCCTTGCTCAAGGGGCGGGTAAATGGCACAGTGAATAGAGCACCAACCTTAGAATCATGTGGACCTGAGTTCAAATCTGGCCTCAGACACTTAACACTTACTAAGCCTTGTGACCTTGGGCAAGTCACTTAACCCCAACTGCCCTGCCTTCCCCCTCCAAAAAGAAATAAAAATCCTAGCTCATGGGTTGTATATGAAAACAAGTATAGTTTGTTGACTCTTGGACTAGGGAATTTTTTTTTTGATTTAAAGTATTTAATCCAGAAGTAAATTTGAAGAAAGCTAAATTGATTTTTATTAGGAAAAAGTTTGAATTATCCCAGTATTCATTTTCTGATTAAAGTTAGTTTATTGAAACAGACAAAGCTATTTTTAGTTATATATAATTCTTCTTTTGTTTCCAGCCATGATCTGAAAAATCTACTGCAGATGCAAAACAATTGCATTATTTTTCATATTATTTTCTGAGGACAGGTTGAAAATATGCCTTCTAGGTTTCACAATTTAACATAAAACAAGTATTTAAAAGCAATGCTGTTTTGTCACTGCTAAGAAATTAATTGCAGAAAGCTACATTTCATTGAATTTTTTTCTTCTTCTCTCATCACATGTGCTCTATAACACCTTCTGGATCATGCAGACACCATCCTTTTCATCTTTCTTGTGACAGATTAAATTGCTTGCACTGTTTGTATTTTCATGCTTTATTGTTATAGTGTATGTTGCTAGTTAAACACACAGTGATGTATCTATAACCTTACCCAACACATTTCTTCTCACACCTTTTTCTGTTAATGGAGTTAATCACCTCAAGTGATAAACATGCATTTGCACATTTCTGTCTGGCCATTTTTTATTCTGGCAGAAGGTGTGATGTATTCCGATGATGAACATAGCCTAGTAATCTAGAAACAGTGTTAGACTTCCTGAGGGTAGAATATCACAGTGTGTGTGTGTGTGTGTGTGTGTGTGTGTGTGTGTGTGTGTTCCAAATATGGAAAATAGTAAGAATATTTTTAAGTTTACCTTTTGAAAGATTAGGCACTCAAATGAGAGCCTTGAACTGGTTAGCTGTAAAATGATTTCTTTCCAGAGTCCAGTAATTAGCAAGATATTTTTTTAATGTTTAGTATTTTATTTTCCCCAATTACATGTAAAAACAATTTTAACATTAATTTTTAAAGCTCTGAGTTCCAGATTCTCCCCTTTTCTCCCTTCCTGTAACACCCCACAACTGAGAAGGCAATCCAGTTTTATATAGGCTACACATGTGTAGTCATGCAAAACATATTTCCATATTATTCATGCTGTAAAGAAAAACAGACAAAAAAGCTCAACAGAAATGAAGGAAAAAACCATGTTTCAATCTGAATTCAGACACCATCATTTCTCTCTCTGGGATGGATAACATTGTTCATTATAAGTACTTCAGAGTTGCCTTGGACCATAGAATTGCTGAGAATAGCTAAGTCATTCACAACCAATCATCTTACAATATTGCTGTTACTTTGCACACAGTACATTTCATTTTACATCACCTCATGAATGTCTTCCCAGATTTTTCTGAGTACATTCTGCTCATCATTTCTTATAGCACAATCACATAGCACAATTTGTTCAGCCATTCCCCAATTGATGGGCATCCCTTCAATTTCTATTTCTTTGCCACCATAAAAGAGATGCTATAAATATATTTGTACTCTAGGTCCTTTTCTTTCTTTTCTTTTTATCTTTTGTAGAACACAGACCTAACAGTGGTATTAATAGGTCAAAGGGTATGCATGGTTTATATAGCCCTTTGAGCATAGTTCCAAATTGCTTTACAGAATGGTTGGATCAGTTCACAACTCCACCAACATTGCACTAGTGTTTCATTTTTTTCCACAACCCCTCCCACATTTGTCATGTTTCTTCTCTGTCCTATGAGCCAATCTAATATGTGTAAGGTGATACCTCAGAATTGTTTTAATTTGCATTTCTCCATTCAGTAGAGCATCTTTTTATGTGTTTATAGTTTTGATTACTTCATCTGATAACTGTTCATATTTTTGATCATTTATCAATTGGAGAATGGCTCTTATTTTTATAATTTGATTCAGTTCTCTATGTATTTGAGAAATGAATTCTTTCTCAGAAAAATTTGCTTAAATTTTTTTTCAGTTACAATTACTAAATGTATTTCTCTTTCTCTCCATCCTATCCCCCCCCCACATCTATTCTATTTTCTATCTCCTTCCACCCTGACCTTCCTCAAAAGTGGTTTGCTTCTGACTACCACCTCCCCCAATCTGTCCTCCCTTCTATCACCACCACTGCTATTCTCCTATCCTCTTCTCCTCCTATTTCTCTTTAGGGTAAGAAACATTTCCATAACCAATTCATTGTGTATGTTAATCCCTCTTTGAGCTGATTCTGATGAGAGTAAGGTTCACTAACTCTCCCACCACCCTCATATTCTCTCAACTACAAAAGATTTTTCTTACCTATCTTATATGAGATAGGTTACCCAATTCTACATCTCTCTATCTCACAGTGAATCCCCTTTTCTCATCCTTCATTATTATTATTATTATGTTTAGATTCATCTATTTATATTCAACTCACACTGTTGTCCTCTGTCTATATACTCCTTCTAACTATCTTAATAATGAAAGGAGTTGCAAATATTGCCTTCCCATGTAGGAATGTAAACAGTTTAACCTTATTAAGTCCCTTATGATTTTCCTTTCCTGTTTATGTTTTTATACATCTCTTGAGTCTTATATTTGAAAGTCAATTTTTACAGTCAGCTCTTTTTATCAAGAATGCTTGAAAGTCTTCTATCTCATTGAATGTCCATTTTCCCCCTGAGGGATTATACTCAGTTTTGCTGGTTAAGTGACTTTTGGTTGTAATCCTAGCATTTGCCCTTTAGAGTATCATATTTCAAATGCTTTGATCTTTTAATATAGAAGCTTCTAAATCTTGTGTTATCCTGGCTGTGACTCCAAGGTACTTGAATTATTTCTTTCTGGGTACTTATAATACTTTCTCCTTGTTTGGGAGACCTTTTATTTGGCTATGATATTACTGGGAGTTTTCATTTTGGTATCTCTTTCAGGAGGTGATCAGTGGATTCTTTCAATTTCTATTTTACTTCCTAGTTCTAGAATATGAGGGCAGTTTTCCTTGATAGTTTCTTGAAAGATGATTTCTCAGCTCTTTTTTTATTTGTTGTTGCTCATAATCTCCAGATAACCCAATATTTTTAAAAATTATCTCTCCTGGATCTATTTTCCAGGTCAGTTGTCCCCCCCACCAGGGGATATTTTATGTTTTCTTCTATTTTTCATTCTTTCAGTTCTGTTTTATTCTTTCCTGATTTTTCATAGTCATTACCCTCCACTTATTCAATTCTAATTTTAAGGAATTATTTTCTTCAGTAAGTTTTTGTACCTTCTCTTCCATTTGTCAAATTCAACTATTAAGGAGTATTTTTTTCTTCAGTGAATTTTTGTGCCTCTTCTTCCACTTGGCCAATTCTGCTTTTCAAGGCTCTCTTCTCCTCATTGACTTTTTCTTCTTCTTTTACCATTTGGTCTACTCTGTTTTTTAAGGAATTTTTTCCTTCAGTCTTATTTTTGTATCTCTTTACCAAGTTTTTGACTCTTTTTTCTTCATTTTCTCATTTCTCTCCCCAATTTTCCTTCCACCTCTCTTACTTGATTTTCAAATCCTTTTTTGAACTCTTCCATGGTTTATGACCAATTCATATTTTTCTCAGAGGCTTTGGATGTTGGGGCTTTAACTTTTTTATCTTCTTCTACATCTGTGTTTTTATCCTCTTTGTCCCTATAGTAACTTTCTATGATCACAGTTGGGTTTTTTTCCTGTTACTTACTCATTTTTCCAGTCTTATTTCTTGACTTTTAACTTTTTGTTAAAATGGGGCTTCCTTCCTGGGTGGAGAGCACAAGCTTCAGGGGTTTTGTGTAGCTGTTTTCAGAGATACTTCTAGGAACCTGTAAGTTTTCAGTTCTTCCAAGGTAGTATGATCTAAAGAGGGGTGTGTTTATTACTCTCCTGAACTGTGCTCTGGTCTGTGAATGACCACAAGCATGCTTTTCTGTCCTGGAACTCTGACAAGTATCCCTGCTCCTCTGTAGCCACAATCTCTATTGTATTAGTTCTCCTTCTCAACCTTGGACTGCTACCCAGAACTGTGAACCAGATATGTGTATAGGCAAAACAAGAGCCCTACCCACAGTGCCAGAAAGGAGACCCTTGCAAATATCCTTCTGATCAGTTATTTGACCCCCTTACCATCTGTGAACTGAGAGCTCCAGAAGCAGTTGTTGTTGCTGCTGATTCAGTGACTCCCATGGGCTGCCCTGGTTTATTGGTGTTGGGTCTGTGCTAGTGTGGCTTGTGCTGGATTGTTTTCCACCCTGGTGTGATAGATCTGTCCTGCCAATCTTCTAAGTTTTCTTTGGCTGGAAAATTATTTTATCCCATCTTTTTGTGTGTTTTGTCACTCCAGAAATGATTTTAGTATTATTTAAAAGTGTTCAGAAGGTTTCGGGGGAGAGTACAGGGGAGTCACTACCTTTTCTCTGCCATCTTGGCTCTGCGTCCATCTGGCAAGTTTTTGATTTTCTTAATGTTTTGATAAAATCTTTACTGTATAAAGGAATTGGTTGGGAAGTGATGGTGTATGTGATTGAAATAAGGGGAGCAATGTGGTTTTAGTGAAGTGAATGTTGAATAAAAGCTCAGAATCCAGCATATCAGCATGTGTTCATGATGTGACATCTATTTATCAGTTTTTTAGGCAATATCAGTCCAGATCTTGGCATACTTAAACCTTAAAAAACCCTAAAATTAAGAAATAAAAATCAAGTACTTGGGACATAAATAAAGGGGTGTGAAAGAATAGCATATAACTAACATTCTTTTGAAAGATTGATTTGTAAATGCTGTGTTACATAACTTCAGATTTGTGTGACCATATAAGGAGAAATTTTCTTATGAAGTAATCATAAAGAAGAGACGAGATCCTTGAAACTCCACATATACCTAAGTGATTTCGTGTGTGAGTAGTAAGAAGGTATAAAATGACTTCCTGATTTTGAGCTTTATTTCATTTAAACATTTATCTGTTCCAGGCATTTTTAAAGGTTAGTTATTTAAGAGTAGTTCTGAGCAAAACCTTAAATTATTTAAAATATGTCTCTGAGGTGCCCCAGTCTAAACATTCTGTTCCTTTTGACCTTGCAGTATTATTTACATTGCTTTTTCTAGTGTCTCTTACTTTTTCTTGCCACAATCCTATCAAGGATGTTTCAAAATGAAATGCAAAGGAATGGTAAAGACATAAAGTGGCTTTTTAAGCCTGTAACAAAATCTTAAACATGGTAGAATTACACGTAGTAGCCAGTACATCCAGAGAGATTTTTTTATAAATTATATTACACCAATTCCACCAAACAAGAAAGAATTTGATGAACTTAGAGGACATGAATTTAAATTCTTTTTTCTATAGCTAATGTGACCTTGGGAAAGTCACTTAAACACTCTGGGTCTCAGTTCCCTCAAACATAAAATAAGAGAGTAGAAAGAGATGATCCTTAAGGTCTCAGCTAGTTCTAAATCCTTTGATTTTCTGGTTTTATTAGGAGCTGGTTGTTTTTTTTTTTTTTGAATGTATGTGTGTGAGACAGCTGTCTAAATTTAAGGATACTATCTTAAGATTTTTGTGAAATCCTTGACCAATGAACAGTGAATGGATATACTATTAAAGAAGTGAATCATATCAATCTCAATTTTTTTAGTATAAATGAAACAGAAGATAAAGGAAAGTAGAAATTAAATGACTCACAGGTTCTTCCTGGAAAGGAATTGGAGAATAAAGGAATGATAGGAACTGATTGTATTGAGCATGCAAAGGCAAAAAGAAGCATCAATTTCATTGTATTACTTATGATAAGCATTTGCCAAAAGAACAGCATTGGAACAATTGTAATCTACTCACCAACATCTGTTACAAAGGATAAAAAGCCTGAGAAATTCTGACCGGAATTCATCAAGATCCTGTCATTTAAACCAATATATGCTTTAACACTTGATGATCTTAATGTAAAAAGTTGTACTGAGGATAAGTGGTAACTTAAGATGAACCACTGTCTTTTTAAATATCCTTTGGGGATTAAGTAGTTATAGTTAAGTAGTTATACAAGCACTCATATGGTATATTTTGTTAATGCTGTATGTGTCCCAAATCGGATAGACAACTACTGACTTTTGTGTAGCTGAGAAACATTTTGTAATATATACGTAGAAATATAGTTGGGTTCGGGGGATCTGGGTACTTGCTTTCTCCCTCTAAAGGAGCATCAAGATCTATACTGGGTTCAATCTTGGGGGAGACTTGCCCTTAAGAAAGGCTGTTATTACTCCTTCCATGCTAAAATGCTTCAGACTTGAGTTTGATTCTTCTTAAGGAAGAAAGGTACTGAATATACAATGTAGAGCAGATCTAGGACAGCTAATTATTTCTTCCATATCTTATGTAAAATGGGGGTTGATTGAGTTAATCAAATCATTTTGCCCCATTTAAAAGGAGTTGAAAAAAATACTGTGTCCTGATACCTTAATCAAGTAAGAGCACATCTCAGTGAATCTACATAGGCTTTAGACCAGGTGTGAAAATTCTTTAATCAATAAAAGTGACATTGGACAAGAAGTGTTTGGATTGTCTAAGGAAACTTAATAATGTCTTGGGGTGCCAGAATAAAACAGGGAGTTAGTTTAGAACCTGAGTGATTTGAGCAAATGGAGAAGAGAGAGCATTACAGCTTAACTCCTAAGAAGAAATCAACTGGTGGAGAGGGACTGAGCCCTGAACTTTACTCCCTGTCTGTTCCACCCAGCCCCTCAAGTAGAGAATCCTCATGAGTTTAAGAGATCTGGAAGACTTCCTAGATTCCCATCCACATCCTCACAGCATGCCTGGTTCAGCTGATATCTGAGTGTTTTTCAGTAGTCTAAGGCAAACAGGTTAAATATCCAAGGCCCTATAAAAAGCCCAGCAGAAATGTTTCACCTTACCTATTGGGAACATATTGAAAGCTCAAGAAAAAGTACTCATAGAAGTTTGAATTACTCCTTTTGCCAAATGTGTCCTCTAATCTTGGCCTCACTTTATCCTGGATTCTCTATCTGCTGGTGGAAGGGTGTCTCACAGAATTTTGGGGACATGTTTCTAACAACTCTTCTTAATATACTTCTTTAGTGAATAATCCTTTATAAATGCTTATTTGGTCTGACTGGTCAGTTGATGTAGATAATAATCACTGTGGGAAACATACTGGGGTAATTTGTGAGTGATAGCATTAGAAATATAATACCCTAAGCCCTCAGAGCTATCTCTAGAGCCCTGAGGGGCCATGGCTAGCTAGCCTTCCTCTGAGAATCTGATTTTTTCATAGTTGAGATCAAGTGAGAATAGTAACTTCAGAATGTGTGACTAACACACTTCTCACAAACATGAATGGACAAGGATAGAAATAAGTAGTATTTTATAACTACAGTTATATTATTGGAGAATGATATTTAAAACATTAAAACATGAAGACTGCTAAATAGGCAGTACACCTTCATTCTTCACTGTCAAAATAACTCCCTTAAATTAGCCTCTCTTCTGATGAAGCACATCAGGATTTATCTTCATTCACCTTTATATTGGTGACCATCATTTTCATCTAAGGAGCACAAGGGAGCATTGTTTAGTAGGACGGTTGGTACTAAGGGAATCTCTCACTCTCAAATTGTTTCTTCTAAGAATATTAGAAATGATCATCTCTGCATCATTGTTTGGTGACGTATTCTCAGATAAAGAAACAAAAAAGAAAAAAGAGTTGGGTACCCAAGACACAGGCTTATGTTTTACTAGGTAACACAAAAGCTTGTGTCATGTAAAAATTATCATGAGTCCAAGAGGAGAGAGGAACATGCTCTTTCCCTCACTGTGGGAAGTCCAATAAAAAGAGAGATTCCTTGCACTTGAGGAACAGAACAGAAAAAGTGTGAGAGAAAGACAGACAGACACATGAGACTCAGATACTGAGACAAACAGAGACAGAAAGAGGGATAATAAGGGGAAAAAAAGAAATTGTCTTCATTTTAAACTGACAAAATAACCTCTCTCTGACATAAGCAACTGAGAGGGACAAGAGACCCAGGGTGGGAAGTAAATCTTTAAAGTGAGAAGAACTTTATCACTGAGCCCACATACATATGGACCACCATACTAAAGATTAGCTCCCTTGCTTGACTCCAATACATATGTATCAAGAAGAAGAAATGGGACAGACAAAACAACTATAAAATACACAGAAACCCATGTTTATAGATCACAAATGTATTCCTTGAGGAAAAAAAAAGAAAGAACTTGACAAGGCAAGCATTGAATAATGACACAAAAAAGGTTATATTTTAACAGAAAATACACTATGTTATTGTGATATTCATAGTCAGAATGTTGACTTATTAGAGCAAGGATTGAAATTAACACAAAACAAAAAGAAAAAAGAAAATGAGGAAAATGTCACACTTTCATTTTAATAATTTAAATAAGTTGTAGGTGTTACAAATGGAATATTGGTTACTAATCTACGTGCTTATTTCCCCATACATTATAAATGTCAGTGAAAACGATGTACTGATATTTTGATTCAAGCAAGGAATTACTCTGTGCTCCACTAGTATCTGCACAATGAAGAGGAAAATTAAGAAAAGTCCCCAGACTAATGGGTGGGCCCCTGTAATGAACTTATAGGAAGACATACAAGAGTCATGAAGGATAGGTAGGTAGGTATTATATTGAATTCTGGATTGTTGGGCAGATGGGGCACCTACACTAATGAGATCACAGATTCATTCAGCATTTTAAAGCAGAAGCATGTTTGAATGCACATATTTGAGCTGAGCACCTTTTGTATATTGCTTATTTTGTTCTGCTTAGTTTAGTGCACTTCAATTTGTGAAAATCAAAATCACCAGAAAGTAAAATTCAGAGAAGATAAATAAATTTGACATCTATATACAATGTGTGAAAACAACTAGACATGCAACAGTGACTCTCTACTCTCATTCTTGAAGTTTTCTAAGATCTGAATGTCAGAATTTAGTAGCATATGCTGATACATAAAAAGTAAACAGCAACAAGTGAAAAGAATGAATTGCCAAAGTGAGGTTTTTGTTTTGATGATTGGCTACTTTCAGAGAAGAAAAAGAGATAATGCATTATTGAATGTATGCTTAGGTATTTTTTTGAAAAAGTGTTTTTTTTAATATTGCAAAACTTCTGCTGTGAAACATTTCTTGTATTGGAATTTGTGTTACAACAAAATGTTTATTTCACATTGATAAAATATCTTACTTCTTCATAGAGAAGCATAGTATCTGAAGCATTGATAGTCATAAAGTTGGGGGAAATAGATTGTGCAGAAAGATTTCTGAGCAGAATAGAAATGTTAGTCTATGGGGCTTTTACAGAAATGTTAAGCAAGTGAATAGATGACAGAATAAATTTTATATAGGCCACGGTCACAACATCACTGAGTCTCAGGTTCCCTATCAATAAAATGGAGATAATGTATATAAAAGCACTTTGCAGACCTCAGATATATAAATGTAAAAACTGAATTGAAATGTGATACTACTGATATAGGTATTCTCCAGTGATACAGGTCACAGCACATCCATGCCTACACTGTAAGGGTTTATTCAATATCTATAATTTGATTGCTCAAATATGACAGTAATCCACTGTAGGAAAAAAAGTCATTATTTTTCTTTTATCTACAGACAATAATTAGACACCTCATTCTGATGTATTCTTTTGTAGCAGCAAGCACCCCATCATCCCCAGGGTGGCTGCCAACACAGGTTCTTAGATCTGCTTTTCTAAAGGAAAGCAACTCAAAATGGGTTAACAATCTTGCTTCATCAATCAAACATATCATTTACCTCGTTCAGGGGAAAAGGTCAGCACCCCAAACTTCAGAGTATACAGACAGGTTACAGGCAGAAGTTATAAGGCAGAGAAACATTTCAAGCAGACAGGCCTCCAACTGTCCAACCATTTTATCCATATCTAGTCAGTTATCAGAGAGGGAAGCATCAACATCTGGGTTTTTCAAAGCTGGGGGGCTCTCAACGACTGCTCAGAGTCTCCTCTGGTCAAATCACACAACACTTCTCCAAGTGAACCCCCAAACAAAGCCTCATATCAGGATTTATATAGCCTTCTCAGGGGTCAGAGAATGTAACAACCCTCTTGACCCACTGCCCAATCACAAAGTATCTCCTGAAAAACAAGCCTCCCACCATAGGCTTCAGGTGCAGTTAAGCCTATCAAATGGTATAGGGGCAGGGAAGATCTTAAATTTACATTTCTATTACACCTTTACAAATCAGTTGCTTTAAGATACCTTTTGCATAGTTGCATGTTTAAGTGCTAATGTTTAATATTATTATTTACATTTTGAGTATGAAAGCTGAGTAGAGCATTATAGATGGTTTCTACTTAGGCAACTTTTCCACAATACGTAGGGCTACACAAAAAGCCAGTAGTTAAAGTAGTATTTTATGACTTTGGCAACAAGGATATTGGGAGCATTTTGTGAGTGGCTAAAGATACTTTGAGAAAATATGTAGCACATACTAAAATATATGAGGACAAAATTCAGCCTACTTTGTGTCAGTTACCTGAAAAAATAGACCATTCTACAATTCCTAGAGAGATAAAATTCCTGGAGTATACTTGGAAACTGATGACCAGGCCTTTTACTATTGATAAAACTATAATATATAGAGTAAAAGGTTTCTTAATCAGAAATTATACAAAGAAAATTGTTATAATTGAACTCAGTAAAGGGGGGAAGCATTTTTGAGGACCAAGAACAACTAAAAATAATGATAGGCCTCTGGAATTCCTGGTGTATGATACTGAGCCTGGATCTTTTACACAATCAGCAATCCACAGAAGTTAGGAGCATTTCTAGGAAAGGATGCATTTTCCAAGAACATTATCATAGGAAGCTTGTAATCAGTCATGAAAGTGAAATAATATTGGCACATACCCAAATTGGAAAAAGTGGGGAAGTTGCTAGAAGACATTAAAGGACAGTTTCTGGAATTGTGTAGAACCTGGAGACCACAAAGTCTGAAATCCCCTTATAAAAAATATTTGAAAAGACTAGCTGTTGGACACATTTGGCCAATATATGCTGAACTAATCCACTTTATCATTATTTCGAAGTGGAAAATACTTCTAACTTTATTATTGTAGCATTTTACTAAATATCATTACTTTGAACTAATTTTGTTCCCTGACTTGCTATTAAATGTAAACACATAGAAGAGGTTTATGAGCCATAGTTTTGAGAAGGTATAGATCCCATGAACCTAGTGTAGCTTTCTGTATAGACCCCATAATGTCAATTAAGGGGTACAGGATGTTGAAACTTTTGAAAGCCTTAAAATCAATCAGTTTCAACTAGGTTTAAGCCATTATAATTGAATTTGGAGATTGCAGTAATACTTTTTATAAATGGTAGACTATATGGCAATAGTTTGTTAGTAACTATATGTTTTAGATTCAAGTCTCATGAGTCATGACATAGTAATTAGTCATTATGCAATGAAAAAATTAGAAATTATGAAACATCCATTTCTAATGGACTGCTAAATTTGGATCACAGCATGGCAATGTTAAGATCATTTGAGGACATGAACAAATACAGTTGTAGAAATGAAAACAGTTCTGAGATTAAAATGCTTTGTATATGTATAGTATCATTTTCAAAGAAATATAATGTTTAACTTATTATAATTTGGGAACATCTCCTTTTCTTACATTCTAATCTCATGAACTGCCAATCTTCCTATAATTATGTTAATAACCATTTATAATGCACAGTCTCAAAAGAATCTAGGACAGTCTATAAATAATAAACAAAACAAAAAAAAAATCACCCCAAACCATCTGGGATTTCTGCTTAGATTTTCAGATGCACATAATGAAGAAAAGAGGGGAAAAACAATAACTAAAAAAGACTGAAGAAGAGAAAGGAGTAATTAATAAGAAATGTTTTTACTGCTGTAGTAGAAATAATTATACTAAAGCTCAATACTCTAATAGGAACCTTTCTAAAAGAGCTATAACTTTTTAATAATTATTCTTTCTATTGTTCCCTTCCCAATTTCTTTTGAACTAGCTAAGGGAAAAAATATGAAACAAAGCTACTATTTTACATGTGGAAGAAATATCCTCTGGAGAAGCTATGTTTTGCCTAAATCAATAATGCTCTGCTCACTCCACACCAGTACAATTCAATGCCACCCTCCACTAAGACATTATATAAAGTGCATTGTAACATTTATTGGTTAATAATATACCAATGGCAAGTGAAAGGCAATTTGGGGTCCAAGTGAAGAAGACCTAAGTTGAAGACCTCTCTCTGATTTATACATGTGTGACTCTGGGCAACTACCCACTCAGTGACCCAAAGAAATTTCTAACACTTGTAAATTCAGAACTATTAGTTGTCTGCATTGGTTATAGCTGAGCTTCTTTACTGGGAGATCTATGTACTATAGAAATCACAGTTCTATTAAAAAGCTGTCATATTTTTCACACATTTTTGAAACTGGTTATAAATTTATCTCTCAAGTCCTGTTTTTAGTTGTTGGGGTTTTTTTTAAGTGTCACTACAAAGAAAAAAAGATTCTTTGAAAAGATCATTGCATCATTTTTGAACTTAGAAGCCTGAAAACCTATGGAAATTTAATTTTTGATTTGAAATAAACTCAATTTTCAAGATTTTTTCTATTTGTTCTAAAAATTATTGGCAAATTTAAAATCTTTAGAAAAAATGTCAATTCTGTTGGTGACAAGATAGAACAGAGAACTTTCACATACTACCTTTCTTGGAATGAGATTATGTGGTTAAACACATAACATGTGAATTAACCAACTCTCTCTAGAATGTTTTCTATCATTACCATCAGTATAAAAAGATATTATATATGAGAAAGTACTTGGTATGCTCTAAAGCAATATATAGGTATGTAGTTGATTTTTTTTTATTATGGTCCTCTATGTTTTCTATCAGTCAGGAGTTCCTCCCTCCTTCTCTTCCCCTTTCCTTCTCTTCTTTTTTTTTCTTCCTTGCTCCCTTCCTTCTTCCTTCCTTTCCTTTATTTTCTTTCTTTTTCTCTCTTTTCTTTCCCCCTTCCTTCCTTCCTTCCTTCCTTCCTTCTCCCTGTTTGTACCCTACCTTTGTAAACTATGGGGGCTTGTATTTCCTACACTTTTTAGAATACCAGAAGAAGGCTTTAAACTATGTATGATAACTATATTTCTAATATTATTTACTGGTGTTACTGATTTGATTGACCATGTGCTGTTTAAACAGGGTAAAAAAAAAAGAGTAAATCTACTCTTCTCATTTATATTAATATTATCTCATTATTCAACTCTCTAAACTCTATAATTCATCCCAAATTGATAACTTTCCCTACATTGTTCCCTATTCTGTAATGTTCTCTCTTTTCTCTGGGAACTCTCTTTACATTTTTCAACATCCAAATCAAAACTCTTTCCCGATCCCTTTTATCCTTAACCGTCTTCAAGGCAACATCTCAGAATAGTTCATTTTGTACCACTCTCATGGGCCTACCATGTAGTTCCACATCCAACCACACCTCCTTTGTAGATATCTGAGAATATGTCTTTTGAGTTTATGAGACTGTAAGGTCCATGAGGTGCTGGGATCTTGCTTAATGTAAACTTTCTATCTTATTTCAGTGCCCAGAACAGTGTTCTATATGGAGTAGCTACTTAATATACATTTGTTGAATTAAAAGAATAAAGAAATAGTTTTTTTTTTAATTTAGAGATTGAATCATTACATTTAGAAAGTGTTCTTGTTATGAAGATATTTATTATTCAGTACTAAAAAAAAACTCTCAAATTTGTAACGTAAACCTTTCTACTGTGTTAAAGGGGAAATTCAAATTGGAGTGGAATGGAGTAGAGTTGGAGTGGAGTTATGGGTCCTTATCTTCTATAATTTTCATTGTTCAGGGCAGATCTCTGAGCTATTTCATTTGGAAGCTAACAGTATTCTTTGTTTTTCCTTTCTTTATTTCAGGTAAGCAAATTAATCATTCCTCGGTGTAATCAGATTGCATCAAGGTAAAGTAATTTAAGATATATAATTATATCGCATGAGAATTTGGAGAGTGTGAGAAACAAAAAGTAAATGAAAATATGTAGTAAAATTCAAGAATCTTCAAAATGAAAGGGAGAAATCACTTGTAGATGTTTGAGAATATTATTTTTGCTTGAATTTAGTATTACTGTCTGATTCTAATGTTTTGACTAAATAAACATTGTATTTTTAAAAAGATTTTAAGACATTTTTGAGAACATACTTTCATTTTGTTTTTAATATAATTAATTTATTTACTTTTAGTTTACAATATTCACTTCCACAAGCTTTCGAGTTCCAAATTTTCTCTCCCTTTTTCTTCTCCCCCCTCATAGCGGCATGCAATCAGACATAGGTTCTACAAATACCTTCACATTAAACATTAGTCATGTTGTAAAGAAGGATTATAACCAATGGAATGAACAAGGAGAAAGAAGGAACAAACAAAACGGAGAAAAACAAAACAAAAAAGAAAGAGAGCAAGTAGTTTGCTTCAATCTGCAGTCAGACTCTGTAACTCTTTCTCTGGATGTGGATAGCCTTTTTCATGATAGCCAGGCTATCAAAGTGATCATAGATACAATGTATCTGTAATTGTGTTCAATGTTCTTCTGGTTCTGCTCCTCTCACTCAGCATGAGTTTGTATAAGTCCCTCCAGGTTTTGAAGTCTGTCTGCTCCTCATTTCTTATAGTACAAGAGTATTCCATTACATTCATATACCACAACTTGTTTAGCCATTTCCCAATTGATTGGCATCCCCTTGATTTCCAATTATTTGCCACCACAAAAAGAACTGCTCTAAATATTTTTGTACATAGGGCTCCTTTTCCCACTTGTATGATTTCTTTGGCATATAGACCTAGAAGTGGTATAGCTGGGTCAAAGGGTATGCACATTTTAATAGCCCTTTGGGTATAGTTCCAGATTGCTCTACAGAATGGTTGTTTCAGTTCACAACTCCACCAACAATGCATTAGTGTTCCAATTTTCCTGTATCTTCTCCAGCATTTATCATTTTCCTATTTTGTCATGTTAGCCAATCTGACCAATGATATGTGATACCTCAGAGATGTTTTGATTTGCATTTCTCTAATCAATAGTGATTTAGAGCATTTTTTCATATCCTTAAAGATATCCTTAATTTCTTCCTCTGAAAACTGCCTGTTCTCATCCTTTGACCATTTATTAATTGGGGAACGACTTGTATTCTTATATATTTGACTCGGTTTTCTGCATATTTTAGAAATGAGACTTTTATCAGGGATGCTGGTTGTAAAAATTCTTTCCCAATTTTCTGCTTCCCTTCTAATTTTGGTTACATTGTCTTTGTTTGTACAAAAACTTTTCAATTTAATGTAATCAAAATGATCTATTTTGCATTTTGTAATGCCATCTCTTGTTTGTCATAAATTCTTTCCTTCTCCATAAATCTGACAGGTAAATTATTCATTGCTCTCCCAGACTGCTTTAAAGCATCAGCCTTTATATGTCAATCATGAACACATTTAGACTTTAATTTGCTTTATGATGTAAGATATTGGTCTATGCCCAGTTTCTGCCAAACTATTTTCCAGTTTTCACAGGAGTTTTTGTCAAATAGTGAGGAGAATATCAATACTTTTGAGAAATCAGAGTGAATAATGAAAGTCAGAACCTACTTGAATGGCAATAACCTTTCATATGAGTATTTGAATTTCATAATTCATATCCTATATAAACATGAATTGAAATGAAAACAAATTCATTATAACTATTAAAAAGGAATTCAATTTTTGTGGAGAATTTTTGTTAATAAAATATATTTAGCTAAGAATAAATGCTGACTAAATATTGATTGGTGGTATTTATCAATTTAAATAAATGTTATTAATGTGGATATAAAGGGCTTAACTGAAAAATTGTTTAAGCATTTTTCTAAAAGAAAATGCAATGATGTTAAAACTATTAGTTCTTTTTCTTTAAAAATAAAAAGATATAAGAGGTAAGTAATGCCTTATGGGCATTAAGCACTAAAAAAAAAAAAAACAGAACACAATTTAAAAATATGTGGTCTATCTAAATATATTGATTCTATGTAATTTTATTTTTATTACTATAAAGTTATTATGTAGATATTTAAATTAATGAATTATATAGAAAGCTGCATTTTTAAATAGTATAAGGACATTTGGAATATTGTGAAATAATTTAAACATTCACTGCACATTTCACTGAGCATTAAAACCTTATATCATGACCTGAGAATTGGAGGTCAGGGTGCTCATAAATTTGTAATGCTTTTAACAAGGCCATGATGGCAAATTTAGATTTCCAAAGCAGAGAAAGAAACAGAAGATTTTGCCTTGTGTATAGCTTTAGGCAATACTTTATTATGCCTTATAGAGACAGAAGAGGGCAGGGCTTATTTTGCTAGAAAACTATGACAAAATTCTCCCTGTAAGTAGAAGCTTCAAAAATGTCTTTATCTCACAGTGATAGAATGACAAAAGTAAATTGTGTTACTGTGGATTGATCAATAATGTGTCAAAAATGGTATGTTGAGTTCAATATACTTATTATTCCAAATCAACAGCATAATAATCCCTTCTTCCAAAAAACATAGACACTAAATTTGTAAGTTCCTTTAAAAAATATTGATTACTGAAGAAAGCATCATACTGCCCATGATAAAGTGATTTCAAATTTTAAATTCCTCAAACTAATATTTTTGTGATATGATATCTATGAAGATTGTAGTCTAATTCTTGAATTGTTTATTGGCGCAGCATATGACAAGGTTTTGGTGAGCATATCTTTATTATCTTTTGTTGGATCTACCTCTTCAAAGAAGCATTTTTATTTAAAATGGGGTGGTAACTGATGAAAATCATCCTTCACTATTTTAGCTATACATGTTTCTTATAGATTTATTAAAAAGAAGGGACTTTTCTAATTAGGATATTACTCTAATAAATTGGTTTGATAAACTGTACCTTTAAATTACATTAGTTAAATATATCAAATTACATAATCTGTACATTAAATTACATGAAATTAAATTCAAATTTATAGATATGATAAAAATCATAATTTCTGCTAACATGGAAATATGAAAACACAATGTGTGTATATGTGTGTAGTGAATAATGTAAATTAAGGAAAACAGGAAATTTCACTGTCAGCCCATTTTAGATAAATAAGTCAGAGTCCCAAAATATAGTATTTTATACTTTTTCTCCAGATTAAAATCATACTTTTCATTTTCCCAGTTGTACATTTTCAGTTAAATACTTTAGTTAACTGCAGGTTAGCCAGAAAAATTATATTAGCTCTTTTTGTTTAAAAAGTTAATGCTTCCTAAATTGTATTATAATAATTTTCTGCTGAAATAAAGACTAATGAATATATTTTATTATAATCTTTTTGATGTCAGGGGCTATTTTTCCTTGTATACCCAGGATGTACCACGGTGGCTTGCCCATAATAGATACTTAATAAATGCTTTTTGAGTTGAATATTTTTGCAATAGTTCATACCAATCATTTTGAACACTGATTCTTATTGTGTTGTAAAGAAGCTAGAATAAGTTTTAGATTATTTTGAATTGTGAGGACCATGAATAAAGATGTAATAATTTGATATAATTTTATATGAATTCTTAGTATTTGCATAAAATCACAAGGTATTTTATGGTCAATAATCTGGAATATCATGAAAGGGAGAAAATACCAAGGATTTAAAATAGGATAGTTCTGATACAAGATAATATCTCCTCATAAAAACCAAGGTATTTGTCTGATATAGCATCCTTGTGCATAAGGGGCATTTCTTCAGTGTCAAAATATTTTCTGATAATTCTTAGTTAATTAAAAGTATTTTCTGCAATGCTGTCATATCTTTAATCCCTTTCTGCTTCCATACAAATTCAGATGTGCTGTGATCCCATTATTAGATTTTTGTTCTGGTTGTTGTTTTGTTGCCATTTAGAGAATTTCCCAAAAATTGGGCCCCCAAATTTTGCTTAATTGTGGTTTCCAGGTAGTTACATTTTGGTTTATTGAGGTTTACTGAACACTAGATTTCAATCTATGTGATATATAGTCCTCATCCTTTGATATTATACTTTGAATATGAATACTCAACCATGACATTATGAGTCTAAGATTGATAGTTATTTGATTTAGCAACATCTGTTGTTGTTTGATATAACCAAGCAGATGCTCTTAAATTAAATGTGATACACAATTTGACTTACTCTTATAACATATAGCAGATTATTATCTGTAAAAGTAAGAAAAAGAACTACTAGAGTGTATTCTATGTTAAAATAGACAACTTTGTGACCTTAGCAGATTATTGTTAATAATCAGGATGGCATTTTTGAATTTTTTACTTCCAAATTTGATAAACTGATTTTTATTTCATTCAAAGGCTTTTTAGAAAAATATCCATCCTTTTGGAATGGTTTTAGGAGTTAGTAAAAAAAATGTACATGTTGATTGTGATTATGTTCTTTCCTGTATTTGTTGTATTTCAAAGGTAAACTAAGTTTTAATGTGGAAATTATGCAGTGATGAGGTCTACTATTTAATTATTTTCCTTTCTACATTCTGCAAACTGCTCCAAAAGATCAAAATATTCTTTAAGACTCTATATAGATAGTAGCTGTCATCATCATCATCTTCTTCATCATTATTAATTGTAATGGGTTCATAATGCTTTTGAGATTGGATGGGGGATGAGAAGATTTAATACAATTAGAAGAATGATAGCACTGATGAATGTTGTTCTGGATGAAGTGTTAAGGGTATAATATACTGAATTTTGAAAAAAAAATGGCCAAGGAATATTCTGACGCTGGAATACATCCAAAATAATGCTTTACCAGAAATCATGTGTCATTTTCTTGAGGGACATTATCATGCCTCAAAATGTGTCTCTTACATTAATATTCCTTGTATCCTCTCCCTTTTGGGATATTTTCGTGTTACATATCCTAAGAATATCTTGTGACCTTTTCTATGAAAATATGAACAATGCAAGGCTATCACATTTTCTTGTCCATCATTTCTTAAAGAAACCCTTTTAATTATATTATAGTTTCAATTTTATTTTGACCTCTGTTATATATTCTTTTGAATTTGAAATTAACTTTCTTGTCTCCATTTTTATCCTTTTCTATTTTTTGTAAGTATTATTTTTATCCGCCACCCCCACCAACTGAAGTTTTAAAATGTTTTATTTAATTATTTGGTCAGTAGTACATTTTTAGTTATCTCTTTAACCAAATCTACTGAAAGGTTAGAATCACAAACAATTTAAAATTTCCTGAAGATATCACTATTTAACATGTTATCTGTTGTATAAAACAAGGACACTACAAATTTATCATTCCTAGGGCATATGCTTTGAATTTTTTTTTCTTTTTCTTTTAGTAGTCTAGATACATTTCACAGAGTCAAAGAATCTGAGAGATGGAAGAGACTTTAGAAGTTATCTAATCCAACCCATACTTGAAACTAATAATCTCCCACAGTTATACAAAGTGGTTATTTTAAAGACTTCAAGTTAGAGGGTCTCTCCCAAACTCTAGAGGCAGCACATTGCACTTTTACATAGTTTTTTTTTTTTTCTTTATAACAAGTTGAAATTTGTCTCTGCATTCTCAACCAACCGAGGCCGTTTCTACCTTCTGGAGCTAAGGGGAATAGATCTACTCTTTCTTCCACATGACAGACTTTCAGATATTTGAAGATAATCTTCACATTCTTGAAAGCTTTCTCTCTAGACTGAACATTCCTACTTTCAAATAATCCTTACATTTCATGATCTCAAGGTTCTTATACCTCCTGGTTACTCTCTTCTGTTCACCTTCTAGCTTATTATTATCTTTTAAAATATTTAAAAATATCTTTCAAAATATTTTTTAAAAATTTAAAAATGCCTAAAACTTTTCACAGTACTCTAGATTTGATTTATGTATAGTAGCATGATACCTCTCTTACCTATAGGTTGTGATCATATTTTGGCAGCTAACTAAATGGTTCAGTAGATACAGTGCTGGACCAGAAGTCAAGATGAGTCTTCCTGATTCAAATTTGGTTTCAGAGACTTACTAGCTGTGTGATCCTGAGCAAGTCACATAAGCCTGTTTGACTAAGTTTCCTCATCTGTAAAATACACTGGAGAAGGAAATGGCAAGCCACTCCAGTATCTTTGCCAAGAAAACCCCAAATGAAGCCATGAGGATTGAGACACAACTGAATTTTGACCAAACAACATGATCCCATTTGCTTATTTGGTTGTTCTACTGACTTATGCCGAGATGAGACTAGATCTTTTCCAATGAACTCTTTACATATACCTCTCCTATTATATAGTGGTAGAACTTCTGTTTTTAACTAATTCTAAGACTTTACTTTTAGCCCTTTTAAATTTAATTTTATGCTTTATCCTGTAGAGATCTGATTGAATACTGATTCTGTCATCCAATATGTTATTTATCCCTTTCTAGTTCCCTGTCATATTCAAATTTCATAAAATACCCATACCTTTATTCAAATTATTGCTAGGAATATTAAATACCATAGGACCAAGCATAGTGGGTCACTCCACTCTAACTTCTAATTTGTCAGTGACATATTAGTAACTAGTCTTGAACCTCTGATCATTCAGCTATTCACAGACCCCTTACTAGCCCACAGTTCTCCATATGGCACACCAAAATATTATGAGACATAGTTAAAAGTTTTGCTGCAGTTTAGGTAAACTACCCAGCGAGATCCAGGCTTTTTTTAATGAAGCTATATGACTTGTTCTAGACAAAGTTATTTGCACAATTTCTGATCACTGTTTCTTGCTAAGCTTCCCCTCTGACCAAACTGCATGTATTGATCCCTCTAAGAAAGAAACCTACCAATTTGCCCTCATCTGTAGGGTTCTATAACCAACAAAACTAACCAATGACCTATGTATGTGAATAAGAGGAAATAAGGGCTTGTAGGTGCCAGAATTACTTTAAAGCTTTTTCTTTTTCTGTTCTTCTAGTCACTGTTGTCTATAATTTTCTCTTTGGGGGAATTTGAAACATTTAATCATAGGCCTAAAGTTATATTTATTGTTCCTGAAAGCTAGAGTTATATTGCTCCTATCCCTTCGAAGTTATGAAGGAGTGACAATGCACATTTTCCCTCTAAAAATAAAATAAAGCAACTCAGCCTTTGTTTGTACTCATATAATTAGAAAATGACTAAAGCTATAATCTTCAAACTGCATAAACGTGTCATCTATATTGTGGAAGGACAATCAGATAGAAATGAAATAAAAATTATTAAGTGTCCTAAAAGCTTAAAATTAGTGATAGAAGTATATACAAAGCAAAGTTTTAACTGATGCTTAAGTGTCCCAGCTAGAAGGCTAAATATGCTACAAGGTGCATCTACTCCAAGGTGTCAATTGGTAGTCATTAATACTGACAAGATTATAGGTTTAGGACTAGAGTGCATCTTCGTGGCCATCTAATCCAAACCCAAATTTTCAAGATGATGAAGATTAAATAGGAAGTTATATGATTTACCAAAGGTTACATTGAGAAGGCAGAATAGGTAGAATTTGGACACAAGTCATCTAATTCCAAATTTAGTACTTTTTTATTGTGCCACTGGATCATAATATCATAGTATTTTAAATTGGAAGTGATCCAAGGAGTAATCCTATCTAATGTCTTCATTTGATGGATTACAAAGGGAGGCCTAGTAGGGATGGAATTTGAGTATAGATCTTTCTAGACTTTAATTCAAAACATCTTTATGTAGTTTCCTATCTCTACAACTCTAATGTAACCTTCTTGGACTAAGAGACTTTGTTTTAGGTTTTGCTGTTTTTCATAGCATATCATTATTGCTCAGTCAGTTTAGTTATATCTGATTCTTTGTGACCCCATTTGAGGTTTTCTTAACAAAGATACTGGAGTGGTTTGCCATTTTGTTCTCCAGGTTAAATGACTTGATCTGGATCACAAAGCTAATATGTGTCTGAGGCCAGATTTCAATTCATAAAGATGAGTTTCTGACTACAGGCCCAGCACTCTGTCCACTGTACCACCTAGATGCTCCATGACCTTCTTAGCTCTTTATTCTTGTCCTTAATACCCTGAATTCTTGTTTCAATGCTGAGCTCTTAACATTTCACCAGCTCTTGGAATCATCCCACTCAAGAGCGTTGGAAGAATAAGCTCTTTTTTTTGGTCTTTATTAATTTGTTTGTTTACTTTTAGTTTACAAGATTCAATTCTACAATTCCTTGAGTTTCAAATTTTCTCTCCCTCCCTCTCCTCCCCCCATGACAGCATACAATCAAGTACAAGATCTGCAAATATTTTCACATTAGAGATTAGTCAGGTTATAAAGACAGATTGTATCAGATGGAATGCAAAATGGTAAAGAGGAAACAAAACCAAACAAGAAAAAAGAAAAAGAGCAGGTATTTTGTTTCAATCTGGATTCAAACTTGGTTCTGTCTAGTTCTTTCTCTGGGTGTAGACATCTCTCCCTATCAGCAGTCTCTTGGGATTGATTTATATTACTGCATTGCTGAGAAAACTCCAGTCTATAAAAATTGGTTATCACACATACCTTGTGTCTGTAATTGTGTACTAATTTCTACTGGTTCTACTCTTCTCACTCAGCATCAGTTCATATAAGCCTCTCCAGGTAAACATGAAGTACATCTGCTCCTCATTTCTTATAGCATGATAGAATTTCATTACATGCATATACCACAACTTGTTCAGCCATTCTCCAATTGATGGGCACCCCCTTAATTTCTAATTCTTTGACACCACAAAAAGAGCTGGTATAAATATTTTTGTACATATGGGTCTTCCTCCCACTTCTATGATCTCTTTGGGATATAACCCTAGAAGTGGTATTTCTGGGTCAAAGGGTATGAAATTATTATTATTTATTATTATTCCCTTTGGGAATAATTCCAGATTGCTCTCCAGAAAGGTTGGATCAGTTCACAACTCCACCAGCAATGCATTAGTGTTCCAATTTGCCCACATTCTCTCTAGCATTTGTCATTGTCCTGTTTTGTCATCTTAGCCAATCTGACAGGTGAGATGTGGTACCTCAGAGTTGTTTTGATTTGCATTTCTCTAATCACTAGTGATTTAGAGTTTTTCTTCATGTGCTTATAGATATCTTTAATTTCTTTCTCTGAAAACTGCCTGTTCTTATCCTTTGACCATTTATCAATTGGGGAATGACTTGTATTCTTATATATTTGACTCAATTCTCTGTATATTTTAGAAATGAGTCATCAGAGACATAGGTTGTAAAAATCATTTGCCAATTTCCCGCATCTCTCTTAATCTTGGTTACGTTGGCTTTGTTTGTACAGAAGCGTTTCAATTTAATGTAATCAAAATTATCCATTTTGCATTTTATAATGATCTCTAATTCTTCTTTGATCATAAAGTCTTTCCCTCTCCACAAATCTGACAGGTAAACTATTACTTGCTTTCTGAGATTGCTTACCTTTATACCTAGATCATGTACCCACTAAGACTTGATTTTGGTATATGATGTTAGATAATGTTCTATGCCCAGTTTCTGCCATACTGTATTGCAGTTTTCCCACCAGTTATTGTCAAATAGTGCTTTCTTATCCCCAAAACTGGGGTCTTTGGGTTTATCAAACAATAGAATACTATAGTCATTGACTACTGAGTCTCGTGTGCTCAATCTATTCCATTGATCCACTACTCTATTCCTCAGCCAGTACCAAGTAGTTTTGAGGACTGCTGCTTTATAATACAGATTAAAATTTGGTATAGCTAGTCCACCTTCCCTAGCATTTCTTTTCATTAATTCCCTTGATATTCTGAACTGTTTGTTGGAAGAATAAGTTCTGAAAGCTGGGGTAGAGGAGGCTTTCATCACTGGTGAGGTTATTCAGCTATAGAGCCTAGCACCATACATTGTAGAGCAGATTCGTTAGATTACGTATTGTAGAAACACAAAAGATCCAAGATGATGTATTTATTAAATAATTGTTTCATTTTCAAATGCCATATGATTTTAAATTACCAGACACTTTAAAAATATCATTTTCATCATCCACAGCAGTAACATTTATTAAAATAAATGAAAATCATATTCTTTTGCTTCTTGGTAATTACTATTGCTATAATGCTCATTTTATTCCTTCCTCACTCCCAATGTCTTATTTCTTCTTTTTACTATCTAACTCCTATCCATAATACTTTCCTTTCATCTGTCCTCATCAGTGGGGCCCTTTGAAACACCTTTGTCATTACTTTTCATTTAGTATTTATCTATAGTGCTTCTATATATGAAAACATCATGTATAAAATGTCAGATTTACTAATATGCTTAGACTTCCACATAAAGAGGTGATGGGCTCAGAATGCAAATTGAAGTATGTATGTGTGTTTCTATATGTATGTAGATATGTGTGTGTATAAAATATGTGTATTTACATGTGAGAATTCATTTTGCTTAACCATACAGATTAGCATTTTGTTTTCTTTTTCTTAATGTCTTGGTGATTAGGTGAGGATGAGGTTGTAGGTAAATAATTTGAAGCCAAAAATAAAGCAAAATCTATTTTTTCAAAAAGAAACATGGTTAGAAAGCTTCAAGTGATGTGATGAACTTGGGCTTTTCCCTTTTCACCAAAGAGTAGAGAGAAAACAGAAAAGATCCATTTTTTATCCCTTCCTCAAAAACTTACCAGCTGTGTGACTCTGTGGCTCATTTAATTTTCTGTGCTTTAATTTGCTCATTTGTTAAGTGAAGATAATAATACCTACAATATCTATTTCAATTATTATGAATCTCATATAAGCTAATATATGTAAAATGCTCTGTAAATCTTAAAATACTTTATAAGCATCAATCATTCATTTTCTTCCTAGTATCTCTGTGGAAACTGTTCCTTGAAAGAGGGTTGGTATAATACAAGCAAGCAGCAGGAGAATTGGATTTTTCTACCTATATTCTCTTTTTTTTTTGTTGGACATTTTATAATTCCTGCTACTGGGAGACTTCAGCTCATTTTTGAGCTGCAGTGTGCTATGTCAATAACTTATATACACCAAGTCTAATACCAATATGATGCCGTCACTCCCCCTTCCCTTACCAGGACCCAAAAGGCTGTCTGAAAATGGACAAATTAACCTAGATCAAAAACAGAACAGGTCAAAGTGGTTGGTAGTTACATTGGGTTGGCTTTGATTTGGATTGAGTGATTGACTATCAAATGCCTGGTGGGAAGTAGAGTACAGGAATTGTGTTCCTGTATTATTTCTATCAATGTTAGTATTTACATGTGATATTAAGTGTTTAATAAACATTTATTCAGTTAGATTATCTATATAGTTGAAATCGTTGAAAAATAATATTACTTTGATTTTATTAAGCAAAAATAGAAATGCATATTTTATTCATCAGGACTTTAAGAAATACATAGGACTGATTTCTTTTTCATTGGTTTAATTTTTAGCATGTTTCTAAATATTAATAATATTATGGGGAAAATTTAATATGTTTTACTTTACCTTTGAATTTCTGCCTCAATCCATTTAAAAGCTTATTCAGCTGAAATCACATGATCCATACATATTCCTCTATCTGTCTTTCTATCTGTCTGTCTATCACTAATTTTATACTGGACAGCTTTCAATGTAAAAATGATTATAATTGTCATCTCATGGCTTAATTTCATGACAAAGTAGGTATGGATAGATTTGAATCACAAATACATCTTTTAGATTTTTCAGCTTCACTCTTTATTCTTCAGTATTCCTTGATATGCAGTCAATATAAAAATTATCTGAACTGTTTTCCCATTAGCTCATTATGTTAAAGAAAATTAGAATAAAAATAAAAAGATGTGAATTTAGCAATGAATACTATCCACCATATTTTTCATGTAGTTGTGGGTCAGTGTCATTGACCCAAATCCTATTCCCCAGCTTTAAAAAAAAATTAACTTTTACTATAGAGATATTTATCAAGGAAAATTTATCTAATGAAATAACCAATGTACTCTCCCTATTGCCTACTCCCTCCACCCCATGACCCATAGTAGGAAATACCTCAATTATAGAGCACAATGAATTATATTATACATATTCTAGGGTAAATAAATACAAATCTATAAGAATTCCTTGTAAATGCATATCTTATAGGTTAGTGTTTCTATTGAACTCTGCATGTATTCTTGAAGCTTGGAAGTCTTCATTTTGGTATTTTTTACTCAGCACAAGCACCTGGCATATTGGATATAATTTTGGGTTTGGTAAACCCGCTAAATCTTAGACAACCTCCTAGGAATAAATCACAAATAGTGCTTATCTCTCTAGGGTGTGTGTGTGTATGTGTGTTTGTGAGATTCCAGTGCTAGGAGTTCCCCAAAGCTAATGAAATCACAGCTCGCTATAATATTTGCATAGTTAAATGTGCAGATCTCTGCATATTCATACTATGGTCTGCTGTGCCAAAAGCAATTACTGTGTTTTTAAAATGTATTTTTAAGTCTCTAAATAAATTTCTTACATATTTTCCTAAAACTTCATTTAAAAGCACAATATAACCTTAAACTTAAAAACTTAAAAAAAAATCCTAGTTTTTTCTAAAATTGAGATGGTTTCAAAATCCTATACACTTCAGTGCTCTTCAGTAAATTGAAACAATAATTTGCTAAGTAGCAAACCAGAATAACCTTGTCAATAAAATAATCTTGTTCATTATTTTACCAAAGTTGTTACTACAAAAGAAATGCGGTTAGGCTGATTGTATAAAATGGTACAATCTGAATTATTTCTTTCACTCCCACTAATAACATTTTCTTTTGTTATTGTTTAATTCCATTGTACTTTGGTGTAAGCAAATGGTTTTTAACAGATGTCATTTCATCACAGCCATAAATAAATTTTGGGGGTTTATTTGAAAAATGAGGACATGGCTCTGCTAGACACTTTCCTTAAATGGAAGTTCTGGGAAATGAGATAATCAAAGGAAAAACCTCTTGGGCAGAGTGTACTTATAGAGTGACAAATCCAGGTATAGGAGTAAACTTTCAAGATCAGGAGGCTGCTGGAGCATGGGAGAGAAGGTCCAGAGAATTAGGAGAGGAGCCTAGAAAGTCATTAACTTAGTGAATCCATATTTTGATAAAATTAATTACATAGGTTTCTATGAAACGAAATTTAATGTTTTTGGCATCTAACTGATCACCAAATGCTTGACTGTTCTGCATTTTTACTTTCAGGTCATTTAAGGCAGTAATATAGACACAATCTTATTATGTCTGAGGAAAGCATCATTAAATGAACTTTCACAATATTATTTAAATATTGTTTTTGACAGTGGTGCTTTATGTCAAATCTTTATTTTCCTTATACAACCTCAAGCTTCTTTTTGAACATCTTTAAACAGTATTTATTGAACATCTGTCACCATTTGCTCTCTCTTTCTGTCTCTTCCTCTCTGTCCCTTTATCTACATATATGTATACATAATACACATATGCTTGTATGTATGTATGTATGTATGTATGTATATCTGCCAGGGTAAATAAAATATTTCCCATTCATAATTTGCTAAAAAATCTGCACTCAAATGGAAGAGCAAACATGGCATATTCAAAATATATTAAAATATGAGGTCACTAGATTTATCTTTTTATGCAACCAGAGTTTAAAAATAATAATAACATAGATACTAGGGTTTAATGTAATTCTATGGTAATATTCACATTAAGTGGTTGGTAGTTAGGAAGAGCTATTACAAAAGAGAATATGGGTGTGTGTCTCTATCAGTGATTATAAAAAGGATGTTGATATTGGAATTTTGTTTACAGTTTCAGACTATGAGACAAGCATTTTCTATAATAAACTGAATAGGAAATACACATATTAAAGAAAATAAATATCTTGCTTCTCTTAAGATGATTAACATTTATTCTTGACAAAACAAATCAAATATTACTTCCTGTGTGTATATGCCTACTTTAGTACAGATAAATATGTGACATATATGGTGTTCAAGTTACTGTCATGCATTTTGGGTCAAGATTAATTGCCCATCCTTTGTCTTTTGAGCTGGGGGCTGTATTTCTAAAATATTGTTGTAGGTTATTCTTTTCATTTGCATCTAAAAAGATTTTAACAGAATTCAGAGCTTCACTTAGAAATCTACCAATTAAAAGTGTAGCAATTAGTATATTTTAAATAGGCATCTCAAAATAAATTGTGCATCCCATGGTGTTGTTAGCATGCTAGGGAGGAATTATCTGATTTGTCCTTAATAGTATTTTCCTGAAGTTTCTGTCTTGAGTGTAATAAAATGGTCCAGGGTTTCATTTTCTCTCCATGTCATACTCCTGGAATAGTGATCTATCTCTAAATTGGGGCTTTGGCCCCCTGTGGGGTTCTGGAGCAACCTAAAGAGGTGTGTGATCAACCAATCATGGTGAGAAGGTGGGTTACATTTCCCCTTGATAGCCATTCATATGGCCAACTCAGCAACTTTTTTCTTATTATCTCCTACTCTACCCCTTCACAGGGCTATGAATAGCCTTTTGTTATTACCCCAAGTTATTGCATTGCTTAGAGCAGGGCATCCATAACAGTAGTCCCACAGGTGCCAAGAGAAAATTTCCCCCCAACTCCACCATACCTTTTGCTTTTCCTATATACTTCTTCATTTTTTTTCAAGTTCTTTGGAATGACAACCATTCCCATGTTTCGTTTTGGTGGGAGAAAGGAAAGGATGAGCAGACCGAAATGAGTTATTATTTTTTTTAGATTATAGATGTACAATCATTTCAAATATATTTCTTTTTTTTTTTAGTTTCCAAGGTATTTATATATTTTTTTAATTAAAAATATGCTTGGCGGCTAGGGGGTGCAGTGAGTAGAGCATGGGCCCTGGAGTCAGAAGGACCTGAGTTCAGATCCAGCCTCAGACACTTAACACACACAAACAAAAACCTTGGGCAAGTTATTTAACCCCAATTGCCCTCCAAAAAAGGCAAAAAATAAAAAAATGCTTTATTGGATGGGAGGGCATCCTTGGGGGGAGGGGAGGTTGGAAGTACCCACTATAGAAGAGGGACAGGATCATGTGGGGAATGGACCAGGTGGGGCGTGGGATGAGTGGGAGGGAATTATAAGCAGCCTTGTACAATATATCTACTATGATAATGCTTTGCATAGCTAGACATGTACAACATATACAGAATTACTTATCTCCCCAGAGGGAATGGATGACAAGGGAGGAAGGAAATGGATCTGAAATTCGAGGTCTTAACATTAAATGTTTCAAATATATATTAAAAAAAGAAAGAAATGAAGGACTTGCTCAAAATCACAGAGCTGGAACTTTGGTGGCTTTTATCTTACCTATTTCAGTCCCTGGATTACTTCTACAACTTGATGATAAGCTCCCTGAGGGCAGGAACCAGGGCATGTTCATCTATGTCTCCTACAGTACCTATCAGAGGGTACCTATCAAATAATCAATGTTCACTGAAGGTATTAAGAGTGAATGAGTTTCTTGACTGTGCATATTTGTTACAAGGGTCTTATTTTACATGCTTTTTTTTGTCAAGGGGAGGAGGTGGGAAAGAGAGAAAAATTAATTTCTGTAAAAGAAAGAAGTAAAAAAAATATTTACTAACTAAATATTTACTAACCATGGAAAAAATGCTTTATTAACTTCTGGTTTACATCATTCATTTCCCTCAGATTTTGAGTTACCATTTCCCCCCATTTTTCCCCTACCCACCACCCCAGAATAGCAGTCGCACAAGATATCCCCTCATCCAACCTGCTCTCTCCCATATCTTCTCCCATACCCCTTCCACTATACCATTGGAATGAGGTGAATCTCTGTGCCCCAATACCTGAACATTTTATCCCCCAATTACATGCAAAAGAGTACTAATAATGGTATTTATATATATTTGAAACATTTAATTTTAAAATTCGAAATTCAGATCCATTCCCTTCCTCCCTTGTCACCCATTCCCTCTGGGAAGATAAGTAATTCAGCATGTGTTGTACATGTATAGCTAAGGAGAACATTACCATTGTAGATATATTGTAAAAGGCTGCTTATAATTCCCTCCCAGCCATCCCACCGCCCACCTGGTCCATTCCCTACTTTGATCCAGTCCCTCTTAAAAAGGGGGTACTTCCAACCTTCCCTCCCCCTAGAATATCCTCCCCTCCATCATCCCCCCTCTCATCCCCCTTCCCCCTACTCTCCAGCAGAGTGAGATATCCCATTTAGTATGTATGTCATTCTCTCCCTGAGCCAAATTCAATGAGAATATGGTTTTGCATTTTTTCCTTCCTGTTCTTCCCCTCCCCTGCAACCGCTTCCCCTTGCTTCCTCTACATGAGATAGTTTACCCTACCCTGTCTCTCCCCATCTCCTCTTGCCAATTTCCTCTCTCCTCATAACTTCACCCCTTATGTATCATCCCTTCCCACCAAATTCAACCTGTGCCCTCTATCCATGTATACCTGTAAACATATGCACATACATTCACATATGTATTCATATGCCCATATACCCTTCTTCAATTATTTTCATACTGAGAGAGGTTTCATCAGTCACAGTTATTGTTTTTCCATGTAGGAATGTAAATAGTTCAACTTTGATAAGTTCCTTTTGATTTCTTTTCCCTGATTACCTTCTCAGGCATCTCTTGCTTCTTGTGTCTGGATGTCAAATTTTCTATTCAACTCTGGTTTTTTCCTCAAGAATGCTTGAAAGTCCTCTATTCCACTGAATGACCATATTTTCCCCTGAAACAAAATACTCAGTTTTGCTGGGTAGGTGACCCTTGGGTTCATTCCCAGTTCTTTTGCCCTCTGGAATATCATATTCCATGCCCTTCAATCCCCCAGTGTAGAAGCTGCCAGGTCCTGGGCTATTCTGATTGTGTTTCCACAATATTGAAATTGTTTCTCCCTGGCTGCTTGTAGTATTTTCTCCTTGATCTGGGGATTCTGGAACCTGGCTATAATATTCCTGGGAGTTTTCTTTTTGGGATCTTTTTCAGGAGGTGATTGGTGGATTCTTTCAACCTCTATTTCCCCCTCTGGGTCTAAAACATCAGGGCAATTTTCCTTGAGAATTTCTTAAGGGATGATATCTAGGTTCTTTCTTTGATCATGGCTTTCAGGTAGTCCAATAATTTTTAAATTATCTCTCCTGGATCTATTTTCCAGGTCAGTGGTTTTTCCCATGAAATATTTCACATTGCCTTCTATTCTTTCATTTGTTTGAATCTGTTTAACAGCATCTTGATTTCTCATAAAGTCACTAGCTTCCATTTGCTCCAGGCTAACTCTGAAGGAATGAATCTCCTCAGTGAGCTTTTGAGATTCTTTTTCCATCTGGCAAATTCAGCTTTTTAAGGCATTCTTCTCCTCATTGCCCTTTTGAACCTCCTTTGCCATTTGAGTTAGTCTATTTTTTGAGGTATTATTTTTTGAGGTATTATTTTCCTCAGTCAGGCTGTTGACTCTCATTTCATACTTTTCCTGCATCCTTCTCATTTCTCTTCCCAATTTTTCCTCCACTTCTCTTATTTGGTTTTTAAGATCCTTCTTAAGGTCCTTTATGGCCTGTAGCCTGCTCATATTTTCATTTTGGGCTTTTGGTGCAGTAGTTCTCACCTCACAGTCCTCCTCCTGTTCCATGCTTTGATCCTCTTTGCCCCCAAAATAGGAGTCTAATGTTGAATTTTCCTGTTTATTTTATTTCCTTTGCCTAGGCATGTTGCCACTTAATTACTTGTCTTTTGGGCTTGTTGCCTCAGGAGGACTCTGCCACCAGACAGGGGAGCTTCTGTCCCAAACGTTGGGGTCTCAACTTCCAGAGGTATTAGTTGGGTGGCCTCTGTGGAGCTTCCACACGCTCTGGCAAGCTGGATATCCACCCCAAGACCTCCACCCCAGACCACAATCCAGATCCGGGGAGGTAAAAGCAAGAGCTACTATCCCCCAAGACTGAACACTGGATCCCCCTACAGTTCACAGGTGAGGAGCTGAAGCTGCAACTGAAGCTGCAAAATGGAGTCTGTGCTGCATCTCCTCAGCTGCTTCTCACCCCCAGGGGAAGAAGCCAATGCGTTCCCCAAATACTGGTCCCAAAGTCCGTAGGGCACTAACCTTTCACTTGGTCCTAGTCATATCTGTGTTGATAATTCTGGAATCGCCACAGCTGCTGGTGTTCTGGGGTCCCTCCAGCCAGCTGCTGGCCTGGCTACCCTGGGGCAAAAACCATGACTCAAGCGGGCCTGGGCTTGGCTCCCAGAGCACTGTGCTGTAGATTCCCAGTGAGCTGAGCAGGCCATTCCCTGTCCAACTGCTGGGCTGTCCTCAGTGGGAGATTAGCTTCTCTGTGTTGTTCTGTGGGTGCTGGAACTCCAGAGTTTATTCAGAGTCCACCTTTTACACGGTTTTGACATGGTCTCAAACATATTTCTACATTAGTGCTTTTATGAAGGAAGAATCAGAACAAAATGGAAAATGACAAGAAAGAAAAAAACAACAACAAAAAAGTAGAAATAGTATGCTTTGATTTGCATTCATATTCCATAGTTCTTTCTCTGGATATAGATAGAATTTTCCATCATAAGTCTTTTATAATTATCTTGGATCACTGTATTGCTGAGAAAAGCTAAATCTATCATAGTTTCTTTTTGCATAATGTTGCTGTTATTGCATACAATGTTCTCTTGGTTTTGCTAAATTCACTCAGCATCAGTTCATGTAAGTCTTTCCAGGTTTTTCTGAAATCTGCTTGGTCATAATTTCTTATAGCACAACAATATTCCATAACATTCATATACCTCAATTTTTTCAGTCATTCCCCAATTGATGGGCAAATATTTTTGTTCTGCATTGAAGATTTAATCACAGTGTATTCCTCACAAAGCTATTCCCTCTTATGAACTTCCTTATTTCTGCTAAGGGTCACACCAAAATTTTATCCCTCCAGCCAGAGTTTCACTTAATGTTTAAGTCTTTATTCTCACTTACTACACTTTTCCAAACCTTTGCCAAATCTGTTTCTATCTCCACATCTCTTGAATATGTCCACTGATCTCCACTCACAAAGCCACCACCCTCATTCAGGCATTAATCAACTCTAACCCGGAATATTGGAAAAAAGCCTTCCAATTTTTCTTTCAGCATCATCCTTCCCCACCACCTCCACCATTCTTCCTCAGTGACTTGCTAAAGTAATTTTCCTGATTTGCTGATGAGATTGTGTCACCTACTTACTCAGTAAACTCCATTGGCTATTGTAACAAATACAACCTCATCCATTTGAGATTTAAAGCTCTTTACAACCTAACTACAACTTACTTACCTTTCCAAACAATTATACATTACTCCTTTTCTTGAACGTCATGGTCTGTATAAATAGACTTCACAGTTATACAAAAAAGCACAATTAAAATATAAAAACATGAATAATAAATAAGACTATAATACTGTTCTTTGGGCAGATCCATGAAAAGAAACAGAGATGTATTTGTATTGAGAACTTTCTACTCGTTTGAAATTTGAGACAATTTCAAATTGTCTGTAATTTTTGCATTTTTATATCAACATACTGAGAGAAATATAACTCTAGCTGAAAAGCTCTTATATTCTTCTCCCATTAGAGTAAACTTCCTGTGAGTAGAGATTGTTTTATTTTTTGTAATTGTGTCCTCAGTGTATGCTCTGAATATGCACTGTGCTTGATGCTAAAACAAAAACAAAATAAAAAAAAACTTGTTAGATTGATTGTCTTGACTAATTATTTGATTATTGTATATGTTTTAATACTATAGGACCTTAAAAAAAGAAATTCACATGTTCAATTAACTACATTAATACAATTAACTGAAATAATTACTAAAAGTAATTATTTACAATTCTACCCTGAGTCTTAGGACACATAGGAATTTTTATAAGGTATATTCAATCACATTGTTTTCACTAAAATAATGTCAATAACACTATTTTTCTTTCACTAAAATAACAAAAATATTGAAAGCAAGAATATTCTTTTTATTAGCAATTTTTTAAATGGTGTCTATTTCATCTTTTTCATGCATTTAAATATGTGTTTACTGTGTATATTTTTCATTATATTTAATATGTTAGTAAGTACTATTTATATATAATTAATAAATGTAAATATATGTATATAAATGCATATATATGGAAAAACAGACAGACAGAGAGAGAAAGACTACATTTAAAAAAAAGTTTCTACCTTATGTTGAACATAATAAAAAAAAAAGTTTGGAGACCATTGGCTTAGAGGAAGTTCATAAAAATCTACTTTTCCTGAAATATTTGGGAAAAATACATAAGATACTTCAAAAATATTTTTTTCTGAATCATTGCCTTGATTTTCCATGTGGCTGTGCCCCAGTGATGTATTAGTTTTTATTTTGTCCATAGTTTTGAGCTAATCTCTAAATGACTTATTTTAAATCTCCACAGACAAAAACTGAAAATACTAGCTTTCTTTCTAAAGAATTGTATAACAATGTATAACTGCAATTTGGAGCTTTGCTATCTATATTCAGTATTTCATTTGCTACTATAAGCTACTTATAACTGCATCTTTATTGAATTCATTTGTATGTCTCTATGCTGATTTAGGATTTCGTGTGATTTTATTATTTTTAATCTCCATTAAAGAAACATGGTTTGCATTGAAATCTGTAAAACAGTTGACATTTTCACTTAAGGAAATTTTGAAAGATAATTTTAATAAAAATCATTAAGGGATTATCCAAAACAAACATAAATGATTCCTTTAATCACTTTATAAATAACAAGGTAATTAGCTAACCTGCATATGTGTATTTAAAGTATGAAAAGAGCTTTATGTAAGTTATATTAAGTGATCTTCACAATAACCCTGTGAATGCTATCCCCATTTTACAGGTGAAGAACCTGAAGCTCAAAAAGTTTCATTTTCTCCTTTAGTATTCTCCGTTATTATTCTAGTCCTACAGTCAATCTAAAGTCAATAAACATTAATTGAACACCTGCAATTTTCTAATAAATCAACATTTTAATAGCACCTACTGTGTGCTAGGCATTTTGCTAAGCACTGGTGATAAAAAAGGAGGCAAAACACAGCCCTTGCTCTTAAGGAATTTATAATCTAAGAGGTGATACAACATGCACAAAGCATGCTACAAACAGGATTAATAGGAAATAACTAAATAAAGGGAATAACCTGGAATTAAGAGGTGTTGGGAAGGGCTTCCTGTTGAAGGTTATATTTTAGTTGGGAATTAAAGGAATTTAGTGAGGAAAGTAGTTGAAGCAGAGAATGGCAAGAGTTCCAGGCATGGAGGACAGCCAAAAAGAATATCTGGAGCTGAGAAATGGAGTCTCTTATTCCTGCCACAGCCAGGAGGCTAGTGGCACTGTATCTAAGAGTACCCATCAGGGAATAAGGTGTATGGAGACTAGATGAGTAGGAGTGATCTAGGGTTTAGAATACTAGATAGAGTATTTTATGTTTGGTCCTAGAGGCAAAAGGAAACCATTGGAGTTAAGTAAGTGGAGGTGGGGTGGGAGGGGCATTCCACATGAACAGGCATGTATTTTAGGAAAGTTCATGGCTGAATAGAGGATGGATTGGTGTGGAAACAACCACTATCAGGCTATTACAATAATGTGAGATGATGAAAATCTGCATTAGAGTGGTAGCAACATCAGACGAGAGAAGGGGGCATATTTGAAAGATGATGCAAAGGTGAAATTGACAAATCTTGGCAACAAATTGTGGGAGGGTGAGAGATAGTGAAGAATTTAGGATGATTCCTAGATTTCAATTTTGAGGGACAAGGAGTACAATAGGGTTGCACTTCTAATAGTGAAAGTAGAAGGAATGGATTTTTTGGGGGGGAGGCAGGATCATGAGTTCTCTTTTTGACATAAAGAGTTGTCTATTGATTGTCTATTGAAAACTCAGCTCAAGATGGTTGAAAAGCAGTTGGAGATGCAAGATTGAAGGTCAGCAGAGTTTTAGCCAAGATAGGTAGATTTGAGAATCATCAGCATAGAGATAGTAATTGAATACCTGGGAGCTGATGAGATCACCATGTGAAGTAATATAGAGGGAGAAGAGAACAGAAACCTAAGGGACAGCTTTGGTTAGAGGGCATGATATACAAGAAGACCTAGCAAAAGGGACAAAAAAAGGAGTAGATAAGTAGGAGTTGGATAGGTAAGAGGAGAACCAGGAGAGAGTAGTGCCCTGAAAACCTAGAGAAAATAGAATATTAAAGAGGAGAGAGTGATCAATAGTGTCAAAGTTGAAGAGAGATCAAGGAGAATCAAGATTGAAAAAGGCCATTGGATTTGGCAACTAAGGTACCATTAATGAGTTTGGAGAGAGAAATTTCAATGTAAGAAAAGAAATTAGATTATAAAGGGTTAAGAGGAGAGTAATAGGAGAGTGCCTATAATAGGCACCTATTCAAGGAATAGGGTTTCTAGGAATTTTAAAAGGCAAAAAAAGATATGGGAAGATTAATTAGTGGGAATGGAAGGATCAAGTGAACTTTTATCAGGATGGGGGAGATGTGGGCATGTTTGTAGACAATAGGAACTTATCCATTCACAGGGAGAGAGTAAAAATAAGTGAAAAAGTGAGTATGAAAAGAATGCAATAAGTTCAAAGAGACAGGATAGAATGAGATTGCTTGAACAACTAGTGTGATTATCTTTGATAAAGAGTAAGGCCACTTCCTCATGTGAGACAAGGGTGAGAGAAGAGAAAGTAGCAGAAAGCATTTAAGAGATAGAATCTGAAGAAAGGAAAAGGGGAATTCATGGTAAAGTACCTGATATTTTTTCTGTAACATATCAGGAGAGGTCCTCTGCTGAGACAATGAGGGTAGAGAAAACTATGAGAGATGTATCACCATTGTGGAGTTGGGATAGTGAGTTGAAATGGGAGGTATAGCAGCATTACCTACCAGCAATGAGAACCTAGTTGAAGCTGTATAACTTAAAATTACAGTGACCCAGTCACAATGATTACTTGATTTTCTCCATCTATATTCTGCAGCACATTTGTAGGGTGTTGTTATTGTTGTTTGTCTTTCATTCTTGAAGAGGAGCAGAGACATTAGGAGGAGGATGTCTTGACTTGCAAGTGACTTGGATTTAAATGAGTCAGAGCTGTGCAAAGTCTTCAGCTTCACTCTCTCCTCCAGGTTCATCTGAATTCAGTGGCAAGATATAGATCAGAGCAACTGAAGATGACTCCAGATACAGTGGGAGACCTTGACCTTTTAATGTTAAGGTCTTTCCCAGGTCTCAGTTTGTTTGAGGCAACACCCATTCAGTGATTTAAGGCTAGTTAAGAAATTAGGCAAAAAAATTTGCCTAATGCAAAAAAAAAAAAAAAAACAAGAAAGGTGGTGAATGGTAGGAGTGATCAAAGGCTAAAGTTTGGTTTAACAAAGTACTATGCTAATTTCTGAGAATACAAAGAAAGGCAAAAAAAATAATTCCTACCCTCCAGGAACTCAGGATCTAATGGGGGAGATAGCATACACACAGCTATATACAGACTAGGTAGATAGATAGGTAGTGTATTTGTTCTACCTCTATGTCAGAATATATCATTCAGAGATCCACATACGGCTCTGAGTGAATAGTTGTAGTTCTTGAGAAATTCCTTATTTTTCTGGTACTTTTTTTTTCTTAGTCAATAAACATTTTAAGTACCTACTATGTGCCAGGTACTATGTACTGTAGATAAAAAAGAAATAGTATGAAGTCTGTATTAGGAGGAAAGAGTGAAACTTGGAAAACCAGGAAGGAGGCTTTTATGCCTGTTAAGCCCATGGGTGGCACTTCTTTCCATTAAAGCATATAACCTTTGATCAATTCATCTTCTTTTCTCACTGTAATCTCTTTGATAGATACCTTACTTTAGGGTAATGGTCATGAGCATAGAGAGAAGTGGACATATGCAGAGAAAGATAATCTGGATGTGGAACTAACCATATTTGACTGATAATTGATAGGACATGAAGGAGGGGAAAGAGTCAAAGACCAACTTCTTATACTTGGGCATAAGGATGAATGGTTGTATCACAGAATAAAATATTATGTACCTCCTCCTTATAAAAACCTGCTGATAAGAAAAATGATCTGATAAACTTATTCACAATATGATGCAAATTATCTATAAAGCTTAATGTATTACTTCTCTCAGGCTGATTAGCATCATCACAGGAAAAAATAAGACAAAGGAATAAATTACTAATTCTAAAACTTGCTCTGCAGCTAACCTATTGAGGAGAATCGGGGTTCCTTCTTCATCAAATGGGAACAAAAAGGAAATAGGAGATTTCTGTTTGGTTTTTTAAAGATTTGCTTTTGACAGGTGAATTTTGAACACCTAAAACTATTTAAAGGCTTCAGTTCTTGGGTTCTGGGATGGTTTTCACTAGAGCAGCTAGTATAAAGACATAAGCGAAGGAGTCAAAGAGACTGAAATAACGCACATTAATGCAGAATTTTCCTTAGAGGGATATTTTTAATTTAAGTAACTTGTTAACAGTTACAAAGAGTCTGTTAACCACTCTTCCTGCAGTGCTTATTTGTAACAGTCTATCTTTCCATTCTGTGTGTTCTACTGTTACCTCCTTTATCTTTAGTTGTTTTTATGAAGGCAGGTAGGGAGTTTCTTACTCTCTTTTTAAAAAAAGATTTTTGTTTTCTGAACCTAAACACATAGCCTTAAATTTGGGAGAGAAAAAAAAAAGAAAGAAGCACCTTTCAAGGAAGGTTACAGAGGAAAGTGCAAGGAAGCAAGTTGTCACAATCTATTTACTTCAAAAAATTGTACATAGTCATTGTCATCCTAAGTTTACAAATACTCCACAATTAATTAATATTTAATAGTTTATAAATGATGAAGATTCAATTAAACTCTTAAATTGAAGAAAGATAGGGAGAGGTTTATGCTAATACAGCTATAAACCTGGACAGAATTCTTTCCCTCCTCTCCCAATCTGCCCAAGAAGGCTAACCCTAAAAGCACCAGGTAGTTATTTCTCTTGTATTCACATTTATGAAATTAGAAGTTATCTTCATGAACACATGTGTTCTGTCCCCTTTCCCTGGAGCAATATTTTATTCTTTGTTTTTGTGTCTAAATTCCAAAATATATTCCACATGCAATGTGAATATTAGAATATTTAAAAATGTCTAGTTTTAAAAAGGCAGTTCTCTAGCTCCATTATTTTCTGGAAGCTTGAAAACTGCCATTTGATTGGGCAAGAGGCACCACTTGGAAGTGAGGTCTATTAAGGAATTTGATATTACAGTATTCCCACTAAGTAGAATAAAAAATAAAGAAGGGTTCATCATTCATTCTTCTTAGTCCTTCTTCTTTCTTCTCCTGTTCCAACGCTATTCTTCCATAATTTTTCCATCCTTTTTTATATTTGTCTCAGAAAAGAGGTGGTTTTCCTTACCAAGGCTCAGCCCTCCCTTGTGACCTTAATTTTATCACTTCCTTCCTCTTCTTTAATGTTGCTCTGTTAGTTAATTGCTGCTGTGTCTGTATCTCTTATCTAACCCTCTTTACTTACTCTTTCCTCACCTAAAAAATATGTGGAATTTTTTCCCCTACAAGACCACAACTGCCACAACCCCTTTTCTGAAAGGGTAAAATGTTGACATCACATTCCTTTCATTGACAAATATCAAGAGAAGTCTACAATTTATAGTTCCATTTTCTCGTCCCTCATTCACTCCTCTTTACCCTTTATATCTGTCTTCTTTTTCCATAATGTTACTGAAACTGCTACACTCTGTGATATTTAAATTATGTTTATATAACATTTTGTAACTATAGAGCTGCTTACATTAATTATTTCAGTCAACTTCAAGGTCTCACTATTGCTTTTAGGAAGCAATATTAAGTCCTCTGTTTAGATTTTAAAGCGTACATATCCTGACCCCTACTTATGTGTCTAACTTCATTGAACATTATTTTTTCTCACACAATGTTCCTCAGAAAGGACCTTGTCTGCCATCTCCCTGCCTTTGTGTTGCCTATATCCTTTCCTTGAATGCATTCTCTCCTCACTTCTGCTTAATTGAATTCTTTGCTTTCTTCAAAATGAAGTTCCAATATCATCTTTTACATGCAGTCTTTGCTAATTTTCCCAGCTTCTAGTGCCCTCATATTTAATTAGTTTGTATTGCTAATATTTATTCTACATATTCTTACATATACACTTAATTTCTTCCCCATTAGAATGTAAGCTCCTTCCAGTAAGAATTGTTTCACTAATTATATTTTTATTCTCAGTACATGGCACAGTGAACAGTACAGAGTAAGCATTTAATAAATGATGAGTGATGGATCTTCCCCACAATCTTAAGAGTTAGTTAACAATTCAGCTGCAGAGTGGTGTAGAGAACATTGCATTTGGTATCTAAACAGCTGGTTTGAATCCTGGCTTTGCTTCTTATCTGCTCAAACTCAAGTAAATCACTCAGACCCTCTTAGTCTTGATTTTCTCAATGGTTGTGTTGAACTTGAACTCTAAATATTCTTTCAGGTTGAAATCCTATGACCACAGTGAACATATATTTAATTCCTTTTAGTAGATGTGGATACTGAGACAGAGTGATGAAATAGCTTGCCAAAGGTTAAATATTATTTGGCTTCTGATCCAATGTACTCTTAAATTCTCCAATTCTGAATAGATTCTGGGGATTCAAATCCCGCACCCACCCCCAGCCCCCTTACATAGGTGATCGGGATTAGGGAACATTCTTCCTAAATACTCCTATGAGTATTTGCTCCTTTTGTCATTTATTTCCGTTGTAAATTGTCATTCCTACTCTTAGGGGTGAAAGTCTCTTCTCTGGAAGAATGCAGAATAATTTTTTTTTAATTTAAAGGTAGTCCTAGAGAGTGAGAACTTTTGATCAGCTCAATTTTATAATAAACAAGGGGGGGCAATGGATCCTCAGAATTTGTCTACCTTACTCTTGGCAAAGGAAAGACAGAGTATCCATTGTCTTGAAACTACAAGGCCAACTTCTACCAAACACCATTAGTAGAAGTTTTGTCTTTTGGTCACATTTATGTCCTTGGACTAGAATTTCTTCCTCCAATCTTCACTTTTAAAAATATCAGATCAAAAGATACCTCCTTCATGAAGCCTTCAAAGAGGCCCCAAGATTCCCTAGTCGGATGTGATTGCTCTCTCTTCTATACTTTCATAGTACATTGCTTGAAGCTCTCTTATCTTTGTCTATTTTATTTAATAGTTATTTGTATGTTTATTGTATCCTCCCTGACTAGATTGTGATCTAGGGGGTATTATGGCATAGTAGAATTTTAGATTTAATTTTAGAATTAAAGTCAAAGACCTAGGTTTGATACTACTTTAGGATAAAATCTACTATTTTACTACCTGTGTGATCTTGGACAAGTTATATAGCCTTTCTGGGACTCAGTTTCCTCATTGTAAAGTGAGAAGGTTTGACTAAGTTTTCTTCCAGCTATGATATCATAATATTTATATATTGTGCATAGTGTGTTCTTGATAAATGTTTAGCATTGAACTCACTTCTGAGATCATGTTTCTTGAGTTATAAACTACCATTGAACTTAACCATGACTCTAAGAATATTTGACTACTCTGGATCATCTGAAAGAAACATTAGTAAAAATAAGCCTCATTTCATTACATATATTTTTTACAGTAATATAGCCTTGAAAATTCTAAGTATAGGCAGTGTTGTAAGGGTCAGGCCATTACCATAATTTACCAAGTTCTCACTGTGAACAGAGCTATTTTGGGGATGTGTTGCCAAGTTACAAAGTAAGTTAAGAGATATAGTTCCTGCCCTTCAGGAAGTCTACCTAACTCATCTTCCTGGCAGTTATTTTCCTCTTAGAGACATTTTGGGATATGTGAATGACCTTGATAAAATGACATGAGTTAAGAGAACTCTTTACACAGCACAAGATACCCACCAGTGACATCCAGGTGGAAAGTGATTGATAGAAAAATTGCTGAGGCAGCAAAAGTACACTTTCATTATGGTGTCAGTCAAGTAGAGTGAGATCTCCCCTGATTTAAAACCTAAATGGATAAATATTCTTTCAGGCCAATTAATCTAAAAGTAGAGAGGTAAATTAATACCTATCATTATTCCATGTGATCTAAGAACTTTCTTGAAAGCTTGTTGGTAGAAAATTTGATTACTGAGCTTTACTAAAAGCAATGCCACTTTTGAATCCAAAGACAAAATCTGCAGTGGATAAAAGAATTATTAAAGCAGAGGAAAAGAGTCATTATCTGTAATCAAGGGCCAGAGAAGAGACTGGTTCTTACTCAGAAGGTGAGCTTGATCTTTGGCCAACTCAGAGCCATATGCCACAGATGCCATCTAGACTCAGGAATCCTGTTTTAAATTATGACAAATGCATTTTATTTAATTTGTAGGAAGTGCTTGAATCTCAAGGCAAGTGTTGACCTTTCCATAAGTAACCTGTATATGTTTTTCTTCACAATTCATTTATATTGGGAAAGACTCATACCCTATCATTTAGGAAATAAATACCATTTCAAAAGAATCTAATATGCACAGTGACACACTGCATGTCAACCTGATCAGTTCTAAATTCTGCATATTTGCTCAGATGTGCACCATATGTTATTTTTTTGTGTTCTTTTTATATTTAGAAAAAAGTTCTACTTTCACTGAGGGAAAGAAGAAACAACTATCTAGTTATTTTTGTTTAGACATTTGTCAAAATTTGCATTATTAAAAATGCAACTCACAGATTTACAATATTTATGTGCCCTGAACCCCTGCAATGTAATAATGTTCTCATTTCTATTAGTTCTTTTATCCACGAGTTGACTTATAGCAAAATTTCTCTTTATTTCCTCTTTGTTTCTGAATATAATCTATTTGTCCAATGTAACACCTAGTTTAAAGGCCTTTTACTTTCCTCTTTCCTTTCACTTTCCATCCTGCCCCTACCTCCTTTAGGTGTTCTTTTAAGTATATTACCCTAAATGTTTTCTCCATTCCAAATAGGGAAGATGAGTATCTGTTCTTGTTAATTTGAAAATGCTCCTAAACAGTTCTTCTAAAAGATGGCTCAACAAGGCACAAATCATATACTGTGTGTGATAGAGTTCATCGTTTCCTGATCAAGCTCTGCCTGGATTTCATGGTGTATGCAAACCTCTTCCTCCAAGTCTATATTAGAGCATGTAACAAATGCAATTCACGATGTCCTTAGTAATTTGAAGTTCATTCTGTATTTACAGACTCCATTGCACTTTATATGCAAATTACTCATTATACTTTAGAAAAGCAGTATGTTAATTTGATTAATTTCTTACCTTATTTAAATCTTATAAAATGTCACCTGCCATTCAATCTACATACCAGTTATAACAAAACAACAAACATTACAAAGAGCTGAAGCATTAAATTTCCCCTAATCGGAAGGTAGATATGACAGGCTTCACTTCATGCACAGACGACTGCTGAAGGTGTTGTAAATTTTCAGTTCCCCCACCAACACACGTATGCCTCCCTGGGTTCTCTTTCCTAAACTCTTTAGAATAAAATCTTCATTTTAGGCTAGGGAAGTGATAATGCTCTTCTCTGAGTTGAATATTCCATTTATTTAGATGCAGTGCTGTACATTTTATGCTAGTTTCTGCATTAAGCAATTCCTGTTTATAAGGTAGAGGTAAAATTATAAATAAAACATTGTTTTGCAAGTCTCTTTTGTGGCAACTTCTTGTATCTGACATGATGCTATCCCCTTTGAAGGAGTTTGTTTCCTCTTGTAGTTGCCTCTGGACATGGTGAATGATAATGATAATTATGTTGTCTACCCCTGTGATGCTTAGTGCCATATATCTTCCTGGCAGGATGCCAGATTTCCTTTATTCAAAGCAGCTTCCTTTCCCTCTGTCCACTGACTCCAAGCTTTAAGGAAAAGGGAAATGTAAACATGTCACTGCAGGGGGAGAGAAGATTACCTGGAGCAGGTGAAGGTTAGCTAATACAGCTAAGTGGCAATAACATTCCTTAGTTTCCTGTGGACTGCCTGATACTGTATCTGCATGAACTGGGCAGCATTCTTCTTTAAAATTGCAACAGCAATAACTAATATTATAATTATTCTACTGGGTTTATGGAGTACTTTACGTAAATGACCTCATTTTATTCTCACAACAAACTGATGAGATAGGTCCTATTCGTATTATTATCCTCATCTTATATATAAGTATACAAAGACTTCAAGAGGGGAAATGATTTGCCCCTGTTCATCATTCAACTCAATTTAAGAAACATTCGTTGAGTGCTAGATGGCACAGTAGGTAAAGCTCTGGGCCTAGAGTGGTGGAGATAATGTGCTGAGCTAAAGATGAAGGAATATATTTGGGGAAAGATTACTAGTCTCATCTGTTGGAAACAGAGTTTGTGAAGAGGATTCATATGCAATAAATCTTGAAAGTGTAGGAACGAGATTGTGAAGGGTCTGTAATTCCCAGATGCAGGTCTGTATTTTATACTAAGGAAGATAGGAAGTGACTGGGACTTTTCTTCCCCTCTTCCTCATTCTCTTTTGCCTCCTCTTCTTCCTTTTCTTCCCCCTCTTGCTCCTCCAATGGTATGATTTGGCCCTAAGAAGAGGAGCTAGCTTTATGGAGAGCAGATTAAAAGGATAAAGACTTCAAAGCAATAGAATTAAGAGGCTATTTCGGTAGTCCAAGCAAAACGTGATTATGACCTGAGCTATGATGGCTATCTTGTACATGGAAAGAGATAGTTTCAAGAGATGTTGTTGAAACAGGATTGAAAAGATTTTGGCAACTTATGTGAAATAAGTGGAAGACTTAAGTGTCTTTGGGTTTATAAATTTGAGTTTATAGATATGGTCAAAACTGCTTAAATACTTAAACGCTCAGTAGAAATATGGGTTTAGATGGGGAGCAGATCTTTTTTTTTTCCTCCCAAGGGGGTTAGAGATGATGAATTCTCTTAGACATGTGGAGTTTGAGATGTCCATGAGGCACCTAGGAGGAGATATCCAGGAGAGGACTGAAGATGTGGCACTGTAATTCAGGAGAGGACTTAGTGCTGGATATATAAATTTGAACCTCATATGCATAGAGATGGATATTTAAATCCATTGGAGCAGAAGAAATAATTAAAGAAAAGAGTATAATGACAGAAGATAAGAGAACCTAGACAGAGCCTTGGGACTCTCATGAAGGAGGAAGGGATGGAAAGAAGAATGATGGTCTAGCAAATGAGTCAGATGAGTAGTGTCTATGCAGTGAGGAGGATAAATAAGGGAGATGCAATTGAAGCCACAGGAAGAGAGTAACCAAGAATTAGGGTTGGTCAACATTGTCACAAGTTGTAAAAGTCAGAGAGGAAGATCACTGAAAGGAAGGCCATTATTGAATTAGAAAACACAATTTCAGGGGGCAGGACCAAGATGGCAGAATAAAAGAAGGGACTCACTTGAGTCCTCCCAAAATGCCCTACATACAATTTTAAAATAATGCCTCAAAATGAATTTCAGAATGGCAGAATCAACAAAAGGAAAGGGTGAAACTATTTATCAACATAAGATAATTTAAAAGCTTAACAAAGAAGTTTGTCTCACTGAGGTGAGAGTGGAGTACAGTCCAGCACAGTTGGTGCCTAGGCAGGTCAGCAACAGGCCTTAGGGTGAACTGAATCAGCACCAGTGGCTTTGGAAACTCTTAGGCCATACACAGTAAAAGGGTTAGACAACTGGTCCAAAAGAGATTACAGGAGACCATTACTGGCACTAGGTATAAGATTGTGTTACAGTTAGTAATCATAACTGTGAAAAAAAAAAGAACAAAACAAAACAAAAATTTCTCAAACATATAGAGAACTGAGTCAAATTTATAAGAATAAAAGCCATTCCCCAAATGATCAATGGTCAAAAGATATGAATAGGAAGTTTTCTGATGAAGTAATCAAAGTTATATATAATCATATGAAACTTCTATAAATTGATGTTGATAAGAAGAATGCCAATTAAAACAACTCTGCAATACCACCTCATACCTATCAGACTGACTGATATGACAGAAGAGCAAATATTGGAAAGGATTTGGAAAGCTGGGATACTAAAATCCTGATGGTGGAGTTGTGAACTGATCCAGCGCTTTTGGAGAGTAGAGATGGTAGAGATGAACTGAGACAGAGTTAAATAACTTTTTCAGAGTCACATGGCTCAGAAGTGTCTGAGGCTAAATTTGAACTCAGGTATTCCTGATTCCAAAGCAGGCACTCTGTCCACTGTGCCACCTAGATGTCCAAAAGGACCCATATGTACAAAATATTTATAGTAACTCTTTGTGACAATAAAGAATTGAAAATTCAAGGGATGTCCATCAGTTGGGGAATAGCTGAATAAGTTGTTATATGATTTTGTTGTCTTCTTCTGGTTGTATGGTTTGTTCTTTTTTGTCACCAGAAAAAGATTCTATAGGCTGATTTTTTCCCTCTGCTTCTTCATTTTCCCAGCCAATTACTTGACTTTTTAGCTCTTTACAAAAGTAGGACTCTGCTTCCAGAGTGGAGAATGCTCTGTCTTAATTTTCTGGGGTTTTGCACAGCTGTTGTTCTCCTAAGATTATATGATCAAAGGCCTCTCCTGGGCCATGGTCTGGTCTATGAGTGACCACAAGCAATCTTTTCTGCCTCAGAACTATGAGGAGGACTCCTTCACAGACACCCCAAATTCTGCCACATCTGGGCTTCTCCTCATCCCAGGACCACCATCCAAGACTGCAACCCAGATCCAAGCAGGGCAAAGCAAGATAATCCTGCCTCAGCACCAGCATAGAGATCCATGCAGTTGCCCTCTGATCAGCTGCTTCATCCCCCCACTATCTGTGGACCTGGAGTTCTGCTGCTGCTGCCACTGTCACTCTCACCTCTGCTGCTCTTGGGTCTGGCACCAGACCATGCTCTTCCCTCATTCAGGTTTAGCAGAGTTTCCCCACTGGCCTTTTACTCTGTCTTTGGCATTTGTGTATTGAGAAGTCTGGAAATTGCCACAGCTGCCAGTGATTCAGTCCCCTGAGGCCTGCTCTGGCCCTGTCTGTGCCAGCCAGGCCCTTGCAGGACTGTGCTCTGCTCCCAGCCCGGTGTGTTAGACTCTTTCTGTTGGCTTGCCAGGGTGTCTTCATCTGGAGATGTTTTTCACTCTGTTGTTTTGTGGGTTCTGTAGCTCTGAAATTTGTTTAGAGTCATTTTTTACAGATATTTGGAGGTGATTGGGGGGACGAGCTCAAGCAAGTTCCTGCTTTTATCTTGGCTTTTCATGTTGGCCCCGCCCCCTGTTGTGTTATGTGATTGTGATGGAATACTATTACGTTATAAGAAATGATAAGCAGATGCTTTCAGAAAAACCTGGAAAGACTCACAAAAACAATGCAAAGTGAAGTGAGGAAAACCAGGAGAACAGTGCACATGGTAACATCAATATCATAGCAGGACCAATTGTAAATGTCATAGCTATTCTCAGCAATAGAATGATCTAAGACAATTCCAAAGGCCTTATGATGAGAAATGCTATCGACCTCCAAAGAATGCATTGGGTCTTAATGCATACCAAGGAACATTAAAAAAAATTTTGTGTGTTTTTGTCTGTTTTCCTTCACATCATGACCAATATAGAAATGCATTTTGCATGACTGCACATTTATAATCTATATCAAATTGCTTGCCTTCTCACTGAGGGTGGAGGGGAGGGGAGGAGAGAATTTGGAATTCAGATTTAAAAAAAAAGAATGTTAAAATTGTTTTTACATGTAATTGGAAAAGTGTTTTTAAAAAAAGAAAACCATTTCAGTTCTGTGGTGAGGTAAGCTTCAACAGGTTGAGAAATGCATGGTGAGAAAGAAGAAGCAATAAGCATAAATGATTCTAGGAGTTTAGCAATAAAAGGGACAAATGCTTAAGAAAAGTAAACTGAAGGAATAGAAGACTCATATGGAGACTGGTTGTTGCTGCTGCTGCTGGTGTTGCTGTTGCTGGGTTGTGGGGTTTTTTGTTTGTTTTGTTTTCAGGATAGGGCTAACTTCATAATATTTATAGGCAGCTAGGAAGGAGCCTGTAGATCATACATCTAAGAACTGTGGAAGGTGGAATTTGAGCTCAGATAAATTCAATGGTTATTTTCAAGACCACTGATCTGGACCTATCTTCAATACAAACTCTCCCCTATTGTCTGCAATTTTGTACAACTCACATAAGGTCTTATTGGCCTGTTTTTTCATGTATTAAAGGGGATGATTGAACTATTTGATCTCTAAAATCTTATACAGCTCTCAATATATGACTCTAATATAAGAATATGATGATAGCTTAACCAATTAACACAAAGTATTTTTTTTCCTAAAAGTTTAAGTGAGAGGTAGTATATTTGTTGTTTTTTACTGTAAGGTATATATCCTCCTATCAAAGGTTTTATTAGGGCTAAATTATCCCAATTTATATTGCTTAAAATGTATTTAGGAATACTATCTGAAACATATATTCTGGGATAGATCTATTTTGTATTTTCTTCTCAATTATCTGTAGATTTAGTGTTACAAAGAATTGTTGCCAGTTTATCAATGGGCATTTTTACAAGTGACCTTGAGTTATCTAGGATTGGGTAATTTAATTGCTGTGTGCATAAGAAAATAGTGGGTAAAACCCCTATTAAATATGAGGGATATGTGTAGCTTGATTAGTAGTTTATTATTAATGCCTTTACAGTGTATTATATCTTTTAATTGATGTTTATAAATAGCATTCCTCCCTGTGGTTATGGAATATAACATTTACCAAATTTCTTTTTTGATGGAATTTACATATGGCACATCAGGATGATTAAAAGCCAGCAGTCTTTTCACAGCATGGCAAGAAATAGGATTTGATTTATCTTCATGCCTCGCCTACCACTTGCTGTGACTGTACTTTTGAAATTTTAATATTCTCATTTTTCATAAGGAATTTGTTATGTAAAATATTATGTAAATAACTTTTAAAAACTTCTATGATTTGTTTCTTGGGTTTGTATTTAATAAAAATAATTTTTTGTGATATTGGAGAAGGTGCTTTGGGAATGTTAATGTTTTCTCGAGGGATAATATTTGATTTAAATTAAGCAGAACTGTACATACCCTAACACCGGAGTGCTGAAATAAGTAATAGTAAGGCTTCTTTTTTAAGGATTTGTTAAACAGGTTCAAGAGGATTCAGTGTGAGTGGAAATATTTTTTATTGTCTGTATTAGCTTTGCTAAGACATTTAAAAGTGAAAATTAGGAAACTGGCAACATTGTAGTTAACAGTTATGGAAGGAGGTGCAGCCCTTAACTGTTGGTTAAATTGATAAAAATGTATAGAATAACTGCTAAATTTTTGTTCCAGTTGATGAGGTAGATTTTGGACCCTACTAGTAGATTCATCATCTGTGCCAAAACAAGCATAAACACACACACACACTTACACACACACACACACTTACACACACACACACACAGAGTACAAGGTGAATCCAAGAAGAAAACTTTATTTTATGTCCACTAAGAAAAATATCAAGTTGCTTCTTGTTTGTAGCTCATTCATATTTTAACATGTCTAGACTGTAGTAAATTGAACCTGAATGATATACTGATTCTCACAAAATAGAAGGCAATCTTGCTTTAATAAATTGATCTCTTGATTCTATATATTAGTAGAAGCCAGGGCTTATGTTAGATGGGACTTTTTAAAGTCATAGATCTAGTATCTCCTCCCCCCAGTTTTTAAAATTACTTCTAGTAGTTAATGTTTTTATTTGATCAGCTTGGAAGACAATGGCATATAATAAACCTCAGCTTATGTGACGGGACCACAGATATAAACTTGGAGAGCTTCGATGTGAACTAATCTTACTTCAATTTGAAAAAAAGTGAAAATAGACCTAGGGAGTGTAAGTGGCCTCTCCAAGGTCACGAAGGTTATAAATGGAAGAGCTAGAATTCAAACAATGGCCCTCTGATTCCATATTAAGGGTTCTTTCAAATATTAAACTATCAATAAGAGGAACTTATAGTTTGTTTTGGGTTTTTCTGATACAGAATTTATCATTGAATTATTTTCTTACTGTCAAAAAACCTTAAAATTGAAGATGGTGATGCCATGTTGTATAAAACTTCATGTCAAAGAAACCTTTCTTGAGTTATTAGGATTCATTTTTAAAAATTGTAATTATATGGGGCGGCTAGGTGGCGCAGTGAATAGACCGCCGGCCCTGGAATCAGAAGGACCTGAGTTCGGAGCCGGCCTCCGACACTTAATCCATACAAACAAAAACCTAGCAGTGTAACTTTGGGCAAGTTACTTAACCCCAATTGCCCTAAAGGGGCGGCTAGGTGGCGCAGTGAGTAAGAGCGCCGGCCTCGGAGTTTGGATGACCCGAGATCAGGTCCGGCCTCAGAAAATGAGCACCCACGCATAAATAATGACTGGCCGTGTAACCTTGAGCAAGTTACTTAACCCCAATTGCTTAAAAAAAAAAATTGTAATTATAAGTAGAAATTATGCTATGGTGACTTCAGTGCAAGTCATCCTGGCTCTGTGGCTAGCCCCCTGATTTTTATACCATGTTACCTCGTTCCTTACCCTTAGGCATAAAATACTTATAAATTTAACATTCAAACTAGCTAGATTGAATACTTTGGCCCTTCTTTCCTATAGAGAACTATGAATATAACTACCCATATAAGAAGTACCTATAAAATTTATTTTTTAATGGAACCAGATCTCTTATTCTAACCATCATTTACTTGGAAGTATTTGTATAAAAGGTGTAAGGGAGCAGCCCTGATGTTAAGAATATGGGGTCTCCAGTCAGCTGCTAAGTTGTAGAAGCCCCAGTCCCAGAGAAAGCTCATCAACATAGCCAGAGGCTGCCAGGAAGTGGCTGTCAAATCAATCCAGTCCTGGCATTGGTGATTTCTCCTAACATAGCCCTGGAGTATAGGATCTTCAGAGATAATGGCCTTAGGATAGAGACAATATACATTATCTCTTTAGTCTCATGCCTCAGCATGTTTAGTTGAATTGGTCATTTTAAAAGTATTCTTCTAGGGGGCAGCTAGGTGGTGCAGTGAATAGAGCGCCAGCCCTGGAATCAGAAGGACCTGAGTTCGGAGCCGGCCTCCGACACTTAATTCATACAAACAATGTAACCTTGGGCAAGTTACTTAACCCCAATTGCCCTAAAGGGGCGGCTAGGTGGCGCAGTGAGTAAGAGCGCCGGCCTCGGAGTTTGGATGACCCGAGATCAGATCCGGCCTCAGAAAACGAGCACCCACGCATAAATAATGACTAGCCGTGTAACCTTGAGCAAGTTACTTAACCCCAATTGCTTTAAAAAAAAAAAAGTATTCTTCTAGCCCTCCACAGTGAGTAAAACTTCCTTAAAACAGCTCTTCAAATGATACTTACGTCTCAATATTTTAGATCACACTGAAACTCACGCTGTTGTGAATGCCACCTAAAGATGCATACGTTAAAATTTTCCTTGGTTCTAGATACTTCAGTGAAATAGAAATGCTATCCAAATGAGGAATGAAATCCTCTTTTCAACTGTAGAAAATAATAGGTATTTATATAGATCTTTAAAATCTTCAAAATGTTTTATCTGTGTTATCTCATATGGACCTCACAAGAAACTTATAGGGATTATTATGCATATTTTATGGAGAAGACCGAGCCTCAAAAAGATGAATTAGCTAAACTAAAGTCATAAAATTATTAAATATCCCATGGAGAATTTGAGCCCAGGCCTTCCTGCCTTCAAGTCCAGCATATCTATATGTCACAATACATCACACCTATCCTAAGCAAAATCAGGAAGCAAGTAAAGTTTGTTTTTCATTTCCTCTGATGTAAAAGAAAAAAATATGGAAATCAATGATAAGGAAAACATGGAAAGAAAAATACAAATTGGAAGCAATCATACTATAAGTGAGGATAGTGGAAGCAATGAACTACAGATTCTCTGATAGCAGATTAGAAGAGACCTAATGACAAAGAGGCAAAAGATAAAATAGCTTTGTATTGACTTTGAAGGGAACAAATAGCAACCTGTATCTTAATATTGTAGCATTAATGGCATCAGTGTGCCACACTGAATGAATGCCAAGTACTACAGCTCAGCAGTCTAGCATAGTAGAAAGAGGATCATTCACAGTGAAAAACTAAGGTATTCTGCCTTGTTTTCCACACCTGCATCTGTAGTCTTGCACTGTACTTTAAAAATGTAGGGAAGTATATAATACATTTTTAAAGTATATCCATTCAAAAGAAATAACTTAAATAAATAGTTGGAATGTTCTGTCTACCAAAGAACATTCTGTTTCTAGAGCAACTTATTGGCTAAGAATTTATAAGATGCTCTAGGATACTTCCTGTCCTTGAGTAAATTATCTTCTAAAGGAGAAACTATGAAAGACCAACGACAAGGCACAAATAAATCATTGAAAAGAGAGAATAAGGCTAGGCAGAGAGGAAGCATCAAATCAGTACTTTGCAGAACCGAATGTAGTACAAAGTATATATATATATATATATATATATATATATATATATATATAAAGTGATAAGGAAATATTAAAGTCAAATGACAACTTATAAGAAGTGAAGTTATTAAGAAAAGACTTTCTAGCAGGGATGCATTATAGATTTTGACCTAAAACTGAACAGAAGATTTGGACTGGTGGGAAAATAGAAAGAAAGGTATTTCTGCAGGAGAGAACACCATTAGCAAAGACAATAATAGGAGGAATGCAGAAGAAACAGCAAATGTTAGGGAGACTGGCTTGCCTGGTAACAGAGAACACATGGGGAAGAAATGAAAATATTGCTTAGTGGAATGGCTGGCCCATAGTAGATGCTATTCATGATTATTGCTTTTTTCTTTTCTTACCATTTAAATGATCAAAAGAGATAATTACAAAAATGCTTAGCACAATACCTGGCACATAGTAGGCAATATGTACATTGTTGCTCTCTTCCCGTTCCTTCCCTCCATTCTCCATTTTCCAAAACCTCTCCCACATTTTCCTTCATCCATGTGTTAACTTAGGCAATAGCAATAGGCAAAAAAAGGCAATAGCCTTTCCTGAGAATTACTCACTTCTCCATATTTACTCATCTACTTGTTGCTCTCCCCCAAGATCTACTTCAAATGGCATTTCCTCCTTCTCCTGATTATTCCAAGTACAGTATGGCATAGGGGATTGATTGTCAGAATTGGAGTCAAGGAAGACCTGTGTTCAAATGTCACCTCTTACAAGTAATAAACATTTGTCAGTGGACAACTCACTTCCCTTCCATGAGCTTTAGTTTGTTCTTCTGTAAAATACGGGCAAAAACACATGAGCTAGCAACCTCACAGGGCATTAGTTCCAAATGAAAATTAATTATGTAAGATAATTAACAATTTCATAGTGCTAAAAATGTAAATAGTTATTACTTATATTTCTCTAGTTGCATTTATGTTTCCATTATGATGCACATAATAAAAACAACTATTATTGGTTCACATTTATATAATAACTTACAAAGTTTTCTTTAAAATCCCATTGTTAAATAGGTAAGCATATTATGCTTCCTTGTGGAATGTAAGTTCCATGAGGACAGACACTTTCTGGTTTCATTTTTACCCACTTTAACTTTTACCCACTTGCAGCAGCACCTAGAATAGCCTCCACCCACCCACCCCCCGCCCCCTGGGGACACACACACATACACATCCATATACATCTATATATACATATATATCTCCATTCTCCCACTTCTCTACCTCTGTTCACACCCATCCAGTGCTCACCCTGCCTGCCTCTCCTCTCCCTTCCTACCACTACCCCCATCCCCACCAAGTCAATTCTTCTTTACCAAAAGGTTGCTCTCATTCCATGTCATGTTTTCCAATATGGCATTGAATGATGCAGTCTCTGTCAAGAGATGAACCACATTACTGCAATTTGTGCCGAATGATTGTGTAGTTTTGTGGGTCTATATTTTATATTCAGAATTAAAAACTGTTGAGGTTATCAGAAATATTCCGTATTAAAAGTTTAAGGTTAACCCAAACAAAATGGTGGCTATTCAAGGCATAGTCTTCAGATCCAGTCTGACTTTGCATTTCTCAGGCAGTTTAATAGGTCTTTGGACCTCTCTGATATTAAGAGTTAGATTCAGCCTGAAAACTAGACCACTTTTTGAAGGCCCCTCATATATTTCTACTACCATCTGGAACATGAGGATTCCATTCAGCCATCATTATCTATTTCCCTATGGTTATTATGCAGTCATTGGGTTTACAGCTCCCTGGGCATGAAACCAATTGACTAGATATTGAATGGACTGAAATATATTTCAACACCCTCGGGCTAGTGCCAAATTGCCATGAATATAATCATCTACACCTCATGCAAGATATAGGGCATGTTTACTGAGTATGTAAATGACCAAGGTAAGCCAAGATAGGCACAGCCAACTAGTAGTTTCAGACAATGTACTTATCAGCCCTCTTTAGACTTATGTCCTTGGAATATAGATTCTTACATGCCTAAGTAGATGATCTGATAAGGATGTTCTTCAAAATTCTTGTCCCATGCTGAGCAAATCTTGGGTAGGCCAGTTGTTTGTCAATTTTGACACCTCTTTCATATTTTTTAGGCAATTAGTCACCTGCTGAGTTACAAAGATTTGGAATTTTTACATTTGGAGTTGTTTCTTTGATAGCTTCCTCTGGATTCTATTTAAATAGGAATCCAAATAAACAATTTAAATCAGTTAATCACACCCATTTCCCTTCTCCCACTTTACAACAGATGCTGCATGCTTGTCCTTTGGTTAAAATAAATAAATCAGGTCAGCTATGGATACTGTCCCCTGAAGGAATATACTATGTAGTATTTGGTTAAAATTAAAAGTATAAGACAGGCATAATAGAATTATCTTGAAACTAACATATGCACAGAGAAGATTAAATTGGATAAAGGAACTACCAGAGTTTAGAAACTAGAGGTATACACCGGGTGACTGATAAAAGCTAGCGCTGACCCACAGGCAAGTGGGATGCTAATGGAGGATGACTGCTTTGATTAAGTTCTCTGCTTGCCAATATTTTCATTCTTTACCTGTGAAACACAGATCATGCAAACAGATGGAAAAGAAGGTACAGTGAGACCTAGGAAGGTAAATAGAATCTTGATTATTTAAGGAGAGATGAATGAGAAAAGATGATTTCCAGACAAATCAGGCAAAGAAGGAAATGAGTTTAACCAAAGAGAAAATGATACCAAGATAAATCTGTCAACTAAAATGTATCAACCACATTGATTCATGGTCAACATTGTCTATAATTTTTTTCTTTCCTGTTTAGGTTTGAGTGTGTGTGTGTGTGTGTGTGTGTGTGTGTGTGAGAGAGAGAGAGAGAGAGAGAGAGAGAGAGAGAGAGAGACAGAGAGAGAGAGAGAAAGAAAGAGAGAGACAGAGACAGAGAGAGAGAGACAGAGAGGCAGAGAGAGAGAGAGACAAAGAGAGACAGAGAGACAGAGACAGAGACAGAGAGACAGAGAGAGTTTTAAAGGAGAATCAGAGGATTTTTCCCCCTTTTAAAATTAAAGTACAAAGACATTTTAAATGGATAAGTGTGTGACAACCAGATAAATGCCTACTGTTGGAGATTTTCATAAATGCTATTTCAGCAAGAGCAATATAAGTGATTTGTTTTTTAAAATTAAAGAAAAAAATGAATTAGACTAAAAATAGCAGAAATCCATTTGGGAATCCTGGTTTTCCAAGGTCTCAAAAGCATTGCTTTAATATAATATCAAGCAACTGGTTATTCTTTTGCAAATATTTGTTCAAAGTTAAGCACTTCAAAATTCTGGCACAGTGGTTTCATATAATTTAAGCTGCTATTTATGATTGTTTGAATTATACAGTGCAATGGATGGCAGTAATTAACCAAAAAAATGAAGTGAATTATCCAAATAATTAAATCAGAGGGATAAGCTATAATTACATATTGAAAAGCTGCTTGTAACATTTCAGATTTCATCAAGACCAGTTTTATTTTTAGGTAAGGGAAAAAGACTGATAAAAAGCAAAGACCATTGGACTGACAGGAGAGTTCAGTTCTAATCTCTGGTATATAGGACATAACTAGCTATATGATCTTACAAAAAACACTTGATTTTTCTAGTCCACAATTTCTTCATCTGTGAAATATAAAGATTTGGCTAAGTAGTCTTTTTGGTTTATTTCACCTATAACATTCTAAACTTTTGAGACTACATAACATAATTGTATGAATGTGATTAAAATCATGTAGTATACCTTGAATATGACAGTATATATGTTCTATGACAGTCGTTTTCTGTCTCAGCTCCCCTTGCCCTGCCACATCTTTCTCCCCACACAGAACTTGCAAACAATTTTCTTTGACCCCACCTTCATTAGCTTTTCTAGAGAAGTTTCTTCTACTCATCATACCTAATTGACCCCAGAATCTATGACACAGCTTCCTGGCTTAGAGCCAATCAAAAGCCCAAGTCCAAATCTCTCAGAATTGGTGGACCCTCAAGACCACACAAATTCCCATACCCTGATGATTCATTGGCTTGATATAGTTACAGTAGGATGGAAGGGAGGCTGTGACAAGAGAAGCTAAGGGTCATTTGTTGATCCTGGCTGTATATCCTTATTACATATCTTTGCTGTGTGTGAGCAAAGTAAACCCCTTTTAGCTTTAAAGCTATTGTCCTCTTAGTTCAGGATTTGTGTTGAGATGAAATCATTAATTGTGAATTATCAAAGATTTAATATACAGAACTTGCTAGTTTTTGTGTTAAGTGTCTGAAGCTGGATTTGAACTCAGATCCTCCTGACTTCAGGGCCTGTGCTCTATTCACTGTGCCATGTATCGGCCCTCCAAGGCTAGATTTTTTAAACACAATAGCCCTAGACAGTCAAGCAAGCACTTATATAGATCCAGAAGTGAGGAAAGACTAGTGGTACTGGGCCAATTTAGGGCTTTTTGATCCTTATATGGATAATTTTTTTTTAATTCTGAAGCATCTTGCTCAACATGCTTAATAAATTCTTACTGAATTGGATACTTACTATAATGATTTATACAGAGAACACATTGGAAGGTATAAAAATTAGGCAAAAAGTAGAGTGGATAAATTTTTTTTTGGTATACAGTCATGCCAGTATAGCTTTCTTCAAGGAGAAAAAGTGATTAGATAGATAGAGATCTAGCCATATCTCTATAGCTATCTCTATTCCCAAGTTATTGGTTAGTTTCTATTTGTATTTATTTTATGCTTTAACAGATATTAAAGAGTAACACTTCTGTCATAGGTCTTTTCTAGTGCTAGCTTTATGCATTCTTTTTAAGATAGACCAAATAGCTTATCTTTGTTCTGCAGAACGCCATACAGTGCCTGCTATGTTTACAATCACTGAGAAGTATATAATTCTGCTTGTGAAGATTAAGCCACTGTTAAAAAAATGAAGCCTTTGTCAAACCATATACCAGCTAGGGTTGAGGCAAAGAAACCAACTTCCTAACTCTACCTCTCCCTGTTGATCTCCAGCCTGCTTGAACGACATTGCCACTTGCTTTCTGTCAAGTATCATGCTGGGTCTCAAAAGCAGGTCTGCAGCATGAGTGATAATTTTCTGCTATTGTGATGGGGAGGCTGTCTGTCCCACAGTGAGAGTGTGTGTCTTGTGGGAACACCAACAATGAGAGGTCATTATTCTTTGCCTCCCCTATAAGGACACATGTACAGCTTGTAAGAGAAAATTTATCTTGTGCCCTTTTCTAAGGTTCTTTTTCATATGATTTTCAAATATCCACATAATTAACCTAAACTATTTGGCTAAAAATTATAAAGACATATGTTTATTTTAAACCAGTATTTCTTCCTGTTCCTTAAAAAGAATTTATCTTGTGTTGGAGTTAGAGACAGTGCACCTCAGAAAACCTTTGTAGCACTTTTAAAATAAATGTACTGCCTCATTAAATCACAGGTGATCTAGACTAGTAGATCCTGACAGCTTGCTTGGAACTTTCATCTATCCCTCATATTTACCTGACTGCCAGTAATTTTGCCTGTTTTCATTGGGCTTGAGGTACTTAATGTTATGACCTCAGAGCTAATATATTATATAGTCTGAGATGTTTAGCTAATATGAAACTGTTTTAGCCTGTGGCTTTGCCTCAGGAAAAAATGTGTGCCAAGCTGACCAATATTAAGAGGAAATTCACAGTAGTGAGAGCTCTACTACCTAATTAATTATTTAGAGGTTTCAAGGGGAAAAAGGAGGTGACAATCCCAGATTTCCCATTTTCAATGCATTAAACAATCAGAATAATAATAAGAAAAGTCTAAAGAGAGAGCATGTTCAGACAGTCTGAAATGTGTGGGAGATAACTTTTAGTGCAAAATTAATAATAATTTAGAAGCCCATTTTCAAGCTGAAGGTCATCAGGAATGCAGATTCTATCTGAAACTACAAGAGCAGATAGCATTTCTTCTTTGGTCTTTTTTTTTTTTTAGTGTCCCAATAACTGTAGTTTATTTATTTATTTATTTACTTCCTGAAGACTTGTAGCTGAACATGAAAAGAAATAATTTGAATGTGAACATTGCCAAGAAAAGGGTCTAATAAAGTGACTGGCAAAAGGGAAATTTCTTAATATTTGATCATATCAAACATTATACTAGCCTACTTTTTTCATCTTTTATCTTAGGAGATAAAAGGAATGAAGGGATATGACAGGTATAGGCGTTAGACACCCTCTATTGATACTTATAAATGCACTGAATGAGGTACTTAAAAGCAGGAGTGAGAACCTGGCTAGATAAAGTCAACTAATAACAATTAATAAATGTGAGGTCTCTAAATAGAGAACAACAAGGAAGACTATCATGGGGTCAGTGTTAAAACATGTAAAATTTTTTGTTAATGACATGCTGGCATTTGTGGAATAAATTTTCTGACACCAGAACAGAACTAGCAGGAAACACAAAGAAAGGGTCACAGTAGTGGGTTGGAAGTAGAAAAGAATATGAAATAAAACTATAATATAAGTGTGTGTGTGTATGTGTGTATTCAATAGACTATGTAAAGCATTTGAAATTTAGATGTGGGTTTTTATTTTTGTTTTTGTCTTTTGGAGGGGGGAAGGCAGGGCGATTGGAGTTAAGTGACTTGCCTAAGGTCACAGCGCTACTAAGTATTAAGCATCTGAGGTTGGATTTGAACTCTGGTCCTCCTGATTCCAGGGCCAGTACTCTATTCACTGTGCCACCTAGCTGCCCCTGGTGTGTGTGTGTGTGTGTGTGTGTGTGTGTGTGTGTGTGTGTGTGCGTGTGTGTGTGTGTGTTTTCATGTAATCTAAAAACATTCTATGTCAGCTTTCTTCAAACAAATTATATAACTTGGCTTCCAAAATAATTCTTTGAATAACTGCAAAAAGATCTCTGATATAATTCAACTTAATTCAGCAAATATTTATTGGCCATATACTCTTCAGAATTGTGAGTAATAACTGTAGGATACACAAAAATGAAAAATACATGATTTCTACACTTAAGAAGTTTACCCCATGGTAGAGTATATGGCATAAAGTCATAATCTTTCTGAATCTTGCGTCTATCAACCCAAATATTGACTTTCTCTGCCTGACTCAAAGTCATTTAGAACAAACTTTCTATAGCTACATTTATGTCAGTTTCAAAAGTATTGAAGAGGAAAAGGAAAGAGGCATAATCTTATCATATAAAACTAGAAGCCTACATCCAAGTTGGCATAGATCAATGCTTTTAGGGGGGCAAGATTATTTAACCAAGAAAAAACAAACAACCAAAGAACCAATGAGCAGGACTCCCTTTTCAGCTCTGAAGCTTTTCTTTCTTTGTTATTCAATATCATAGGCAGGTGGCACAGTGGATGGATCCCTGGACATGGAGTCAGAGAGATCACAGTACAAAATATGACCATAGACACATATTAGATGTATGATCCTGAGCAAGTCATTTAACCATGCCTGTTTCAGTTTCCTCAACTTTAAAGGAGAAATAATAATAGCACCTACTTCCCAGCCTACTGTGAGAATTAAATGAGATAAATTTTGTAAAGTGCTTAGTAGAGTGCCTGATATATGGTAAGCTTTTAATGAATGCCTGTTTCCTCTCTTCCTTGCTTCCTCCCTCCCTCTTTTGCCATTTCCCCTCCTTCCTTCCCTTACTCCCCTTCCTGTCTTTTTTCCTTCCCTATCTCCTTCCCTCCCTCCTTCCTTTCCCTCCTTTCTTCCTATATAATTTTATTAACAAACAAAAAAGCTACTTAAATTCTGTTAGTAAAATGAAAATATATGGCAACCTACAACAATAAAACAGAACAAAACAGGTGATCAGTGTACATTTGATTAGTGTTTGTATGTGTACTATGTGTGTATGCATGCGATGAAATGAGTCAAGCCATTTTTGTATACAAATTTAAAGAAAAAACTAAAATAACATATTATGAAATATTAATGCATTATATATTTTATAATAACATGCATGTATGATATGCTATGTTATATATAATTATACATTATATATTTAGATATGTACATTCTGTTTTGTGCCTAATCGGGACAACTGTGATTTGTATTAGTGTTAGTATGATCCTATGATTTCACTGGAGAGTTTTCATAGGGAAGTCCTGATCCTGATAAGGATATTCCCTCTTTAAAAATCAGATCAACAACTCTTCTAAAATTTATAGACTCAGAGAGAAATTTAGAATATTAGGAAAGTTCAGTAATTTGCTTGTGGTTATAGGGCTTATAATTTGAGTCTGGACTTGAATCTCAGTAATTTTAACTCTTATGTCAGCCTATCTACTATATCATGAGACTCTGTACTTGAACACAGAGTACTTAAAAACTCTGTGCTTTGTAATTAAACTAAAAAAAGGTATGCAAGAATGAAATAGAAATAATTTGTAATAAAATATAGGCATCTATCGAAGTTGATCTGAACACATACTTTCAGTAGTTCACTGTCTTACTTCAAAGTGAATGTAAATTGCCTTAGGTCACTGAGGAAGTGATTTATTTTGCAATTATAGTTATCAGAATAACTTTTATATTGTCTCATTATGTACAGCTTTACAGGAAATCATTTACTGTTCATTTTACAGTGTACATAATATCTTGCACCTGCTCAGGTAACTATATAGTGATTTACAAATCAGGACAGGCATCAAAATTACTGAACTTAGAAAATAATTTCTTGTGTCAATGTGAATAAATATCTAGATTTTGACAATATATTTAGTCCAATAAAGTAAGGTTCTTTATTCATGAATGAATTTGAAAGGTATTCAGGCAGGTTTCCCAAGCCATTTACTTAGAATTATTGGCTTTATTATTTTAACACCATTTTCATGTCACTTTGCTGTAACCTTGTGACTATGTAACAAAACTGGCTGGAAGGGGGCAAAGTTCAGAAGAATAGGAGTATTAGAATTAATAAGTAAATGTCAATTTATTTTTCTGTTAGGACATGTGAGCCAATTGTTTGAATACAAATGAATAAATTCAAGTATATTCTCTCATGCTTGAAGTGAATATATAATGTGTATATAAGTATATATATATATATATATATATGTGTGTGTGTGTGTGTGTGTGTGTGTGTGTTTGTACATGCCAATCTATAAACATGTATTAAGTGCATATTTGTGCCAGGCACTATGTTCGACATTGGGGATACAAAATCAAGAAAGGAACAATTCTTACTCACAAGGAGCTTATATTCTAAAACTAAAACAACTATGGTATATATAAATACTTACAGAAGAAATATAAAGAGAAGAAATACAAAATAGTAAATTCAAGGTAATAAAGGATGGAGCACACTATTTGGGAAATCAGGAAAAGCTTCATGTGAAAGGTGGTATTTAAACAATAGATTGAAGAAAGAGAAATGGAATGTGTATCTATGAGGCAGAGGTGAGGAAGGAGTATATTCCAGTCATTGGAGAATAACTGTTTCCAAGGTACAGAGAATGAAATAGAGTGTCATCTTTGAGAAACAGAAAGGAGGACAGGTTAGATGAATCACAGAGTACAAGAGAGGGAGAAATGTACAAGACTAGAAAAATGGGTTGAGACCAAGTTTTGTCCTAAAGGCAAGAGGGTAACACTATGATTGATTAAGTGGACCAGTACCATGGTCAGGTCTGAACTTAAGGAAAACCATCTGTGTGGAGGATAGAAGAGCATAGGGAAAGACTTGAAGGAGGGAAACCAGAAAGGTTTTTGCAATAATGCAGTAAACAGTGATGAGGGTCTTAATGAGTACAGTTGAGTCAGAAGGGTAAGATGATGGGGAGGGAGAAATGGCAAGATTTGGCAACGTTTTGGATGTATTGCAAGTATGAGATGTCAAGTTTCCAAGCCTGAAAGACAAGAATATTAATAGGTTCAACAAAAAGAGACATTTAGAAGAAAGCTGGGTTTAGGAAGAAAGAGATTAAGTCCTATTTTAGAGATATTGGATTCGAGGATGTCCCTGCTACACACAGTTTGAAATGTCTAAAACATACATAGTGATTTAGAACTGAAGCTCAGAGGTGTATAGATCTACCAATCATCTGCATCATGATAATTAAATCCATAGAAACTGTCACCAAGAGAGAATACGGAGTGTAAAGAGAGCCCAGGATAGGTCCATCCTCAGTTAGGGGTCATAATATTTATGATAGGCCATCAAAGAGGGCTGAAATTAAGCACTCAGTCAGATAGGAGAGCCAAAAGAGAATAACATCATGAAATACCAGGGAGGAAAGACTATCAATCCAGGAAGAGTGAGTGGTCAAAGTATCAAATGTAGCAATGTGGGCAAGATAAGAGCTGAGAAAATAATATTGGATAAGTAAGAGATCATCATTAACTTTGGAAAGAACAGTGCCAGTTAATTAATGAAGTCAGAAGCTAGATTCCAAAGGGTTGAGGTGTGAGAGAGGAGAGGAAGTGAAGGTAAATAATGTAGCCAATGTTTTCTAGAATTTAAGAATAAGGTGAGAGATACATTATGATAGTTCAAGGGAACCTTGATGTCTAGTTAAGATTTTTTTAAGGTTAGGTGAGGCAGGCACATTTCAAAGAAATAAAGAAGGAACTAACAGATAGCAAGAAATTGAAAATTAGAGAATGGGGTTATGTGAAGGAATGGGACACATCTTGAGTGGTTGAACTTGACCCAGAGAAGAGACTCCTCATTATTAGAAACTGTACAAAAAGAGGAAATAATGCCTGAAAATATCCAGGAATTTTGAGACGAAGGAAGAGAAATACAAAGTATTCATGAATGGACTCACTTTAGTTCCTCATCTAAGAGATTGGGGGCAGGAAGAATTGTGGGAAACTGGAGAGAAGATTCAGAATTGCTCCTGTGGATAGTGAAATAGGTAATAATAGAAAAAAATAAAAAAATTGTCTCGGTGTAGTGAGGGTACAGTAGAAGCACATGTGTAATAAATATTTATTAGTAAAAGAGATTAAAGATGTGTGTATGTATGTGTGTAAAACCATGTGTCTGTGTGTGTGAGTAAAACCATAACTTCCCAGGTTTAAAAAAAAAAAGATTGAAATAATTTTTAACAAGAAAAAATAACTATCACCAAGGTTTTACTAAAAATGACCCAGATTTATAGTGCTTTGTAGTTTGCAAAGCTATACATTACCTAATTCCATATTTTTAACAGCCTGTCAGATAGCATCGTAGGTTTGTTATCTTGATTTCATTTTTAATGCTTATCTTATTCCAAATATAGTGCTCTTTCCACTACAGAATCTCTTTCCAAGAAGTAGATTTTACAGGTAGACATATACACAAAAGTGAAGAGAAGTTCTTAACAGAATAAAACTACTGGCAGTTGCACCAAATTTGAATGTTATATTATATTGAAATCAGCATTTTATAAATAGTTGCCAGTTCTCTCTTCAACTCTTATTTTTTAAATATATTTTATTTTCCTCCCAATCATGTGCTAAAACAATTTTTGATTTTTTAAACATTTAGGAGTTTTTTTTAAGTTTTGAATTTCAAATTCTACCCATTACTCCCTGTCTCTCCTCCCCTCTCCCTGAGATTGTAAGCATCAGGTATAGGTTATACATATGCAATCATGTAAAACATTTCCATATTAATTATATTGTGCAAGAAGACTCAAATAAAAGAAAAAAAAAGAAAGTGAAAATAGCATGCTTCAGTTTGTATTCAAAAAATATAAGTTCTTTCTCGGGAGGTGTATCGTATGCTTCATCATTAGTCCTTTGGGATTGTTTTGGATCATTGTATTTCTGACAATAGCTGTCATTCACAGTTCTTAATCAAACGATATTGCTGCTACTGTTATAATATTCTCCTGGTTCTATTCACCTCACTTTTCATCAGTTCATGTAAGTCTTTCCAGGTCTTTCTGAAATCATCCTTCTTGTCATTTCTCCTAGAACAATAAAATTCCATCAGATTTATATGCCACAACTTGTTTATTCATTCCCCAGGTGATAGACATCCCTTTGATCTCTAATTCTTGGTCACTACAAAAAGAGCTGTTATAAATATTTTTTTTTACAAATAGGTCTTCCCCACCCCCTTTTTGTGATTTTTTTTTGGATATAGGTCTAGGAATGCTACTGGTGAATCAAAAGGATTTTTATAGACCTTTTGGGCATAGTTCCAAATTGCTCTCCAGAATAATTGGATCAGTGCATAACTCCAACAACAGTGCATTGGGGTCTCAGTTATACCATGTCCCCTCCAGCATCCATAATTTTCCTTTTTTTTGTCATATTAGCCTATTTGATGGGTGTAAGGTGGTACCTCAGAGTTATTTTAATTTGTATTTCTCTAATAAATAGTGATTTTGAGCATTTTTATGTGACTTTCCTCAACTTTTATTTATTTTTTTATTATCTTTGTATTTTCCCTTAAAATCAGAACATTTGCCTTTGGGTCATAAGATCACAGGACTTAGAGATGTCAGGGAATTTAAGGATTATCTAATTCATCTCCATTTTACAAATGAGGAAACTGAGTCTCAGAATAGTTAAATTACTTTCTCAAATTCAAATATATATTATACATACTCACATATGCACCTACCTGCACACAGACATCACCCTACCCTAAACTAGTGGTTGTCATCTATTAGCCAAAAGGTTATTTCCTTCCTTCCTCAAGAACTCCAAAATCCAGTTTATAATCTTCACCATCCTAATCTTGCCCCTTAGATTTATACATAAGTTGATATACCCCAAACACTCCGATTTTAAGACTATCAGTCTCTTATATACTTCAACTTCACCTTTGTACCACCTCCGCCCACCACATCATTCCCTTGATATTATGATCATTCTCAAGATTTCCATAAAAATGGAAACCAAACTCCTCTTTCTGACCACAAGCTACTAATTTTGCTCTTGAACCTATCCATTCCCTTTTATCTCCTCTAGGAGATTGCCTTTTAAATTGTACCTTCCATCTTTCTATTCATCTTCTTAAAAAAAAAAAATTCTCTCTTTCTCTGTTGACTATAAACATGTCCAGATCTCCCAACCCTTACAAAAATTTTACTTGTCCCTTAAGCTATCATCCTTAAGCTATCATCCATTTTTTTTTCTCATTTTGCTGGCCAATCTCCAAGGAAAAGAAATCTTGTGGCTTCCATTTTCTTGTATCCTATTCTCCTTTCAACCCTTATAATCTGAATTCCCAGCCCAACAATTAATTAAAACCTCTTTCATCAAGGTCACCAGTGTGAAAATCTGAAAAAAATTCTTATTCTTGCCTAGAGGTAAAATGAAATCTGAACTCATAGGAAGCTTATTCTTCCTGTTTCTAAGGCTAACTCTGAACATGATCATTAAGTGTGCCCACAAGAATGCAAAACAACTCCACATTTTCATCTAATAAGATTTGATCTATTCCATTTATTGTTCAACCTGTCAGTTTTCTGTAAATTTCCTCATAAATACCAAATATAATTTTAGCAAGTTTTAGTAGCTACTGATGAGATCATAGAAACATAAAATCATATATTTAAAGCTGGAAACCCTCTTGGAGGCCAATGAATCCCCATTTTGCAGGAGTTAAGACACTTCAGTAGCAAAGTTCTAGGAGTTTATCATTAGTGGAGTGGTGATTTGTTGCTGCTGGTGGTGGTGCTTATCAAATCTATGATTTATTTGCAGAAAGACCTCTATTTAGAAACTTTCCCCTAATACATATGGGCATTTGCCAGAACTTATTATTTTAAATAATATAGAACTTATTATTTTAAAGCTTGCCTGAGAGCACTGATAAATGACATGAGAATCTCAGTGTTATCTTCATCAAACTGACTGGTTTTGTCTAATAGTAGGACTTGAACTTAGATTTTCTCAACCCCAGGGTCAGTAATCTCTTCATTCCATCAAGAAGACATTTTACAAATCTTGTTAAAACAGTAAGAGAAGTTGAGGCTCTTGTGTTTGTTTTCAAAGGAGCATCCTGATCATAGATTTTTTTAGACCCCTTTTCCCTTTTGGAACTTTATCTGATAGACATAAAATTAAATATTATGGTAGATTTGTGAAGCATGTTAACCAGTTCACCTGATAGGAGAAACTGTAACTACATTTAGACTCCTTGGAAAATATGGAATGAATTATTTTTAAAATGGTGGTCATTATGGATTGGTCATACTAGCAGAGTTCATCGGGTACTTCTATTTGTATTGCTTTGAAAACATATTATACTAGTTTAACTATTACAATCTTTTGTTTGAGTGAGGCTCCAGTCTATATAGTCTTTGTATGAGATGTGGAAGTTTTATCATGTACTTTTCCAAAGCATCTCCTCAGTCTAAAGTAAGCATAGCTAAACAAATATAACTATATCTTTTAACATCTAGATCATAGCCGCTGTAGATTACATGAGCACTTTTTGCCTTTTGCTTCTTCGGTAGGTTCCATTGATGGTTTACCTTAATGTTTTGTCGTGTCTTTTATTAATATCTGTAAAAACAATTTTTAAAATCTATTTATGATGGTCCATGTAGTGTGCAGACGGCATCTTAACCTTATGCATATGTTTAAAGCTTTTTTTTTTTTGGTTTGGAGCTTTATGGGTATGAAAACAATTCTGGAGAAAAGTGGTTTTTAAATTTTAATTTTATCAAAATAAACCAGATCTCATGTGTATGAAACCTTTGCCAAAAATTCATTTTCTTCAAGCCAAACCTATTTGTAAAGGCCAAGGAAAAGGCTGATAAGTATGCATTCTATTATGTTGTGTTGATTGAATTATCTCTGTTTTGGCTATGGAGGTTTTGTCTGCACATGGTATTGCTGTTTTTTTTTTTTTTTAAATCCCATTCAAATATTTGAGTCTGTTCTCTGAATCTTTACGGGCACTTCCATGATCATTTGTTCACTGAATGATAATAAGGCAAATTTATATTTCACTTTTCAAGTATATGAAGTGCTTTCCTTATGCCAAATCGGTGAGGTAGTTATTTCTAGAGGATATTATATAGCATGGACATATTAAGAATTATACATATATATGTTTTGTATTATTCCTAATAAACATGGGAGCATATATAAAAACATCATTTTAGTAAAAATGCATAAAATCAAAATATATCTCTTTCTGATATTTGCTTTTATGAATTTTGTTCACAAAATATATGTATTCATAGATATTTGTCATATTGCTGTATATTTTTCTATTGACATCTAACTTACAATGAGATAGATATCTACTTGAGATTTTATTTTATAATTGTATGGAGCCTAAATATTATTGCAATGTATAATATTAATATATTTTATTCCTATACAATATAGGTTCATAAAGAGGCAACATATGGTAGGGAACAGAGACCTGATCACAAAACCAGGAAGATCTAAGTTCATATTATCCTCTCAGATCCATACTTATCTATGTGATTCTGGTCAAATAACTTGAACTTTCAGTGCTCTAAGCAACTTTATAGTTGAACAGAAGGTGCCACCACCACCCCCACCCATTGTTTAGAAGTAGTTCCCAATACCAATCAAATCACAAGTCTAGTTTCTACTTCTATACCTTTAGATATACATCAAGACATTTATATGCCATAGTTTTCTATGATATGACTATATTTTAGCCAGATGATTGTTTGGTAATGATGTTTCATTATTAAGTTTCTGATCTACCGAGCATTTAGAATAAGAATAAGATTAATTAATAATAGTAATAATCACTTTAAATTTATCTAACCCCTTAGAGTTTGCAAAGGACTTCTCATAACTACTCATATGAGGTAGAACATATACAATGTATTATTTTCATTTTATGACTGATGAAACTAAGACTTCAAGAGGTTAAGTGATATGGTCTAGGTCACACCGCTAGTATATTTTGCAGGATTAAAAAGATGACAAATCCTTTACTCCATACACTATGCCAATCTGCTTCTTATTTTTATGTTACATTTCATAGAGAGCTAAGATTTTTACCCCCAAACTACCAAAATTCCATTTCTCTGAGATTCCAGAATCTATTAGGAAAAAAAAATGATCATGACCAATAGTTTTTTTGAATTGTCTTAATTAGAAAAAATGTATATTTAAAAGAAAGTATCCATTAAGAAATCAGTATTATTCTGCTGAAATATTTTAAAATAATTTATCTCCGCATAAGGTGCCATAATTGGTACTATGAAATTATTTCACAGTGTATAGCACACTTAAATACAAGAAGATACCTGATAAATGTTTATTGAATTAAATGAAGTTGAATCTAATGGAGGTCAACTGAATTTAGTGGAGATAAACTGAACTGAATGGAGATGAATTGAATTGAGTTGAAAAAAATAATAGAATAGGGTTGGAGCTCACTAAAACTAAAAATTATTTATGCAAATAGTAGCTACATTTTTGTTTTTTTTATCAAAAAAAATCACTAAAATTAACTTACCACTCACTGACTCTTGAGTAATCATTTATAAGCATGAAAGCATATGAGGAAAGACTACAGAAATTATTATTGTGTATGCCTTCACATCTTCCACAAAATATTTTAGCACATCTTTGGTTACTTTACAAAGTAAGTTGATGGATTATAAGGGGATTGTCATTTTTTTTAATTGCTTATTTTTATGTTAGCATCAAGTATAGTTACATATTGATTAGAAAGGTTACTTGGGCAAAGAACTTTAGCTGATCTTTTGTTATCATTGTATTTGATAGAATTCCAAATAAGATAGTAGTCACTATGAATGACTTAGAAACGTAGAACATTGAAAGAAAGAAAAGAAGTAAGGAGGGAAAAAGCCACAAAGTATAAGAGGAAGGAGGGAGGGAGGAAGGGAGGAAGGAAAGAAAGAAGGAAGGAAGGAAGGAAGGAAGGAAGGAAGGAAGGAAGGAAGGAAGGAAGGAAGGAAGGAAGGAAAAAAGGAAGCAAGGAAGGAAGGAGTGAAGGAAAGCAAGGAAAGAAGGGAGAGAAAAGGAAGAAAGGAAGAAAAAAAAGTCCCCAGAGGGACTAGATGATTCCCCTAAGGATACAATAATATAGGGATAGCACTGAAAATAAAACTCAAGATTCCTGACACCCAAACTTTAACCATAGTGTGCTGCTTGGTCTAAAAGAGTTACTAAATGATAACTCTATTCCATTATTTTCTTAAATTAATAGAGGTTGGAGAACAGGAAGTATTTACACAACCTCTAGTCTGTGTCCCTACGTATTTATCCATCTATCTTTTTATTCCTTTGATACATTCTTACCAGTCTCAGGAAGGTTGTTCACTAATTCAGGTTATTACATGAAGTGTACTAGATTTTTTTTTTCTTTCTTTTATGAAAAGCTTCCTGAAGTTTTTTTTTTTGTTGTTGTTGTTGTTTTAACCTACTTTTAATGTGTGGTTTATTGAGAGTTCATTAAGTTGTTTCCCTTTGGATGAGAAGGTTAATATCAACCTTTAATTTTCTAATGAGTTTCCTTATAGTCTTAACACAATACCATGCTATGCTTTGTAGTTTTCATTTTCTTGTTCATCTTATAAATGGAAATATCACACGTGGAAATATGTCTATCCTTAACAGAAAAAATTAAATGAAAATATGTAGGAAAACATTTATGTATATATGAACATAGATATTTATCTCTCTTGCTTATCAAATTGATTGTCATGAACATGAAATTTTGTTGAGGTTGAGAAAAGGACAAATTCATATAAAATTCATTCCAACAGTAAAATTCTGACAGGTTAGTTATAATATAATGTTTCTGGGCAAGTTGATTAAAGTGGAAATTTGATATGTAGAGGAAATCACTCACCCCACTCTGCCACACTGAACTTTTTTTATGTCCCCAAGAAAGTAATTTTAAGTATTTCAAGAACATGGTTTTATGATCAAAAAGGCAATAGGATTTTTAAAATGTAACAAACTAAAACAACCAATTGGCAGAACTTAATTATAAGTTATATTTTATGGACAAGGGATGCAGTCTTTTGGAATTTTCAGTGTAATGTTTAAATTCCTGTTATAGATAGTTATTTTTATTTACATTTTAGGAAGTAAACTCTCTTTAAAAAACTGCTCATTGTTTTAATAGTAGGGAAAGATGATGGTTTAGAAGCACAGTAATATTAATTAAATATAAATAAATAAAGAAAAAGATAGTACATGATCCCATGTGAAAAACAAGGTTTCTCAGCTGTCTAAATGAACATTTCAGCCAAGTGATAAAAGCATTGCATTTTTTTTTTACCTTTCAGCTAATTGCAGGGCAGATTGTAGTCTTTTGGCTAATATAAAGTAGGACTGAAGGGTAGCCAAAATTTTCAATGGCAACAAAAATTATTTTCTCATTAAAAACTATATAACAGATTCCAGTTGTCCACATGAAAAATTAGAAAAATCCACAACTAAAGTCTTGCCTTAAAATTTTCTTGCAAATTATTCTTGGACCAATCCCCTCTAGGCTCCTCTTCCAAATCACATTATCATTGTAACTTTGGGTCCCTAGAATGCAGCTTACTTTTTTTTTCCATAAGAGTTCTAAGACTAACAATGAGGAGTTGGGGGTTTTCAAATATGGTGAGTATCTGTGACATGTATGTCTCTAAAAATCACCATACTATCCAAAACTGTGAAATAAAACACAAAGTTGTATTAGGGACAGGATGGACTTAAGGGCACAATACTCAGAAACTTCATTAGTGACATAAAAAATAGGAATCTAATAAATATGTAAATAAATTTTACATGATAATTGTTTAAGAAATTAATAAATAGTGCAATAAATTATGATGGCATTCTTAGTTTTGTGTTGCTGCTCACTGATTTCCATAGGTTGGCTTGAAAAAGTTGACAGTTATCTCTATTGGTCTGAATTATGAGACAGAGAGGAAAGAGTGAGGCTATGATGTTGGGTGGGGCATGGAGTATAGTACAGAGAACCAGCCCTCTTTTACCTACAGCTTCTACCACACCAGAAGATAGAAATAAATATGACACTTTATCTTTAAAAAAGACCTGAAGTTTATTTGTAGAAGTGGGCATAAGAAGGGTTGAAATTCCTGAATTATTATGAAATGGCAGTTTTCTACATTTTCAGTTTTTCTCACTGATGAAATTCTATGTAAGCAAACTTGAGAAATTATTATGCTCAAATTGTTCCTTAATAAATCAATCACACTGGAACAAATTCGTGTTTTCAAAACAAATGTTATAGCAAAACTGTAATATAACTTCCATCCGATATGTTTTTCATGGGTTATCAATCAGCTAACCGGAGTTAATTAGCTTCGAGAAAGGAAAATCTTCTAATGTTACATAGAACAGTTGGTACAAAACCAATCTTTGACAAAATTTGGGACATACCCTGGCATGGGTCAGAGGGTGGGGATTAAATTTATTGAGCACATGTGGGAAAGGGAAACAGCTCCTGGCTGCTAAAAGAACATGTCTCCTTCTGTGGAGTCCTCATGAAGTTTCCCTGAAAAGCAAAATTCTGCTAGGCTCTCAGAATTAGTACTTTAGTAGAATCTTAAAATTTCCTGTCTTCGATGTATCTGTTCTGTCTTCAAGTTGTCTTTTATTTTCTGTGTAGGGTCATCTAATTTCATCTAATAGCTCAAAGTACTTCATTCCTCTAAAATTTATTAAATACTTGTTCACCACTAGTTTATACTTTGATTGACTGACTCAGTAGAAGTGTCTTAGACTTGTTCACATCTAGTTCATACATATGAATGATTCTTTAACTCAATCCAATACAGATTCTCACATGATAATATCCCAGCTGTGCCACTAGCTGGCTATGTGAATATAGGCAAGCCATTTTAACTCTAGGTTTTAGGTTTCTAATTTCTGAAATGGGAGAATTGAACTAAATGATCTTGAAGGTTCCTTCTAGTAACAAAGCTCTATGAGTCACTTATTTCAACAATTATATTTTGTATATGTTTGTTTTGCTTTGTTGTTTTAATTAAGTGGTATTTTAATTGTGATTTTTTTTTGAAGGCAGGAACAGCGCCGTGTATTATTTCTGAATTCTCAGTAAATTAATCAGCAAACACTTATTAAGCACCATACATGTTCTAGGCACTATAGTTAAGCCCTGGGAATATAAACATTGTGCATGTAGTAGGTGCTCAACACATATCTAATAAATTGAATAGACAACATTTATAATATATGACATAGCAATGCCAAACGTCTCTCCATCTGGCTTTGTAAATGATGAAGAGCCAAGTTGACAGAGAAGAAGAGCACAAGGAACTTAGCAGGTACCATATCCATCTGCATTTATGATGTTCTATATCAGATAAGAATTTTCACAATATACCTCCATTCTCTAGCAGAAATCCTAGCATGATAAGAAGAATCAAAAAATGATGCTATTTTTGAGAGTTCCCAGGTAGACTTTCAGGCATTCTTTATCCAAGAAGATTCTTTGCTACTCAAACCAGTATTCTTTCTTGTCTTTTACCAACTCTGAATGCAGACTGAAATAATTAAGTGGAATTCAGATTTCTCAGAAACCTCTACATCACTTTTCAGCAACTCTCTGTTAGACCCATGAAGACATATCAGGTTTACATATGTATATCCATTCACAAATGTAGACATATACAAACACATGTGTTTATGTGTACAGGCACATGTGTAAATATATGCATAAATATATACATGTATATGTTGAAATGTATTTAATTCTTTCAAAGTTTTGACCCTTAGTCTTTAGCTTTTAGAAAGCTTACTTATGGCCTTCCCTATGACTTGCCAGTATATGTACAAATGATGTAATTGGCTGAGTAAGTTTCTCCCATAGGAAGGGATGGGAGTAATGACTGGACTTGTGATTTCATTGATATTGTGAACTCAGGGGTGAGCAAAATCCCTCTACTCATGTGTCACGACTGATATTGCTAGAGAATGGTCTAGAGCACTGAGATATCACTTCTCGGAGTGTCACAGCAGTAGTTGTTAGAGGCGGGACTTGGACCCAAGTCTTCTTGGTTTCCCATAACAAAAATAAGAATAAATGGTGTATTTATTTAAATATTGTTCAAAATATGTAGGGAGATTTTTGCTATAAATTTTAGAATGTACACATTGCAGAAAAAATAATGAAGTAATAAAGGTGAAAATATGTCAGATTGTACTCAGAATAAAAAAAAATCACTTTCTTCTGAAGCTGAACATTGTATTATATACCCCATCTATAAAAAAAGATATATCTGGCCATAGCACTGGAAGAGAGATGAAGGGCTAGAAAATAGATACAGCTGTTAGACAAGCCCACGAGGCCAATGGCTCAGTGTTTCAAATATCCATGTATCCAGTTTATGCCTATTAGGCACCCATCTGGTAGATTTAGGATCTGGACAGAGATTACCTTGCCATTATGAACAAAAATAATTAGCAGCTTGTTGTGTTTCTTTTCCCCTTAATTGCAGATGGCATCTAGCAGATTTACTCACGTCTCTTAGAGTTCCTCTGTTTTTGCTCATTGCATGGCATTGTTTATAATTGCTCATAAAGTTGTTTGGCTTCATAACTTGTTCATGGATCTGCCAAATATCTCCTAGCCAACCTGTTTGTCTGACAGAAAACATTCTTTGTATGTAATTCGAAACAGATTTTAGGCCATTTTCAGTAACTATCTTTAAGAATATTTTAGAATATTTTAAGAGTGAGTGTGACATTAAGTGTGACTAATCTCTCATGTAAGAAATTTTATCTTTGTTTCCTGAAGCTTCTGTTTATATATAAAGAAAACTGCCAAAGTGACATGTGCTAATGGATCCAGCTGAAAGAATGTGATATCTTTAGGCTACTGCTAAACTTTGTAAAATAAAGTGATTTATTAGAGACATAATTAGAAAACTGAATTTAAGTTCTTCCTCTGATTTTTATTAGCTGTGAGACCCTGGGAAAGTCCCTTACCCACACAGTATTCTAAGACAATAAGCATCCAAAGACTATAATTTTCATATGAAATGACAACTTTCATTGGTAGAGGGAGTATTCTTAACCAAAGAGTTTCCTACATCAAAAAAGCTCTAGGGGCGGCTAGGTGGCGCAGTGAGTAGAGCGCTGGCCTCGGAGTTGGGATGACCCGAGATCAAATCCGGCCTCAGAAAATGAGCACCCACACATAAATAATGACTAGCTGTGTAACCTTGAGCAAGTTACTTAACCCCAATTGCTTTAAAAAAAAAAAAAGCTCTAATTCCTATCTCATTAGGAAATAAATGAAATTATTTTAATGTTCAGGCTTTGAAAATATTTTATGTGACCGAAGGTCCTTAAGTGATTTCTGTAACTGTTGAAGAACCTTAGTTTTGGGAAAGTTATTGATGAAGTCTGAGGTTGGAGAATAAATAGGATTGAGACTATGGACAAGGAAATATTCTGTCCAAATTGCCATTTCTTAAACCAAGTCAAAAGCAGAGAGAAGTGTCTTCCGTATGCCAAAAGATTTCTGTTGACAATCTAAGTTCAACTTGGCTTATGTATCATTTAATTATTTATTGCTGTTTCTTGTGTTTACATGATTTAAATATGTTTATGCCTATTTATGCACACGCATATATACACATATACGTGTGTATTATATATGTGTGAATACACACATATGTACACACATACACACACATATGCTTTTATAAGTGCCTACACCTTTTTTTTTTCCTGGGGGGTGGGGGGTGGTTGACCTGTCTGTGCCTTTAGATTGTCTACTTTCTGAAATTACTTCCCTTGGGAACTTATAATAGCCCTTAGCAATAATGCTCTAGTTTTCTTGATATCTTTTAAAAACAAGAGTTGAAGGTTTTAACTGTGCTTACAAATTCCAAAATACCATTGTTTGATTAAACATCCATGGGTATTTCTATAAAATCCTATATGAAAACTCCCCCGAAATTGGTTGTAGTTATACTATAAAGTGAGAAATGAAGAGTTTTATTTAAATATTTCAGGGGCATTCAAACACTGACTCAAATAAAATAAGTTAGAAATGATTTATGAACTTACTGGAAAATATCTTTGAAGCATATTAGAAATGAATAAAAATTCCATCTTTACCTCATTTTTGCTCAACAATAATGTGCCCATTAGTTCTAGATACTTACTTACCCTGTAAGTAACCTTTATTTTGAATTTGATTTAGAGTATTACTCATGTAATCAAGACAAGTCAGAGTTTTCTAATTAAATAGGTTTTGAGTAACCAGAAGCATATTAGTAAATATTGCTCAAATAAATGTTCAATTGAAACAAAAAATAGTTTGATACCCAAATCATAACACCTCACTGAATGTCCCAACTTCTGATTTGAAAGATGTTTTGTTTAAATCAATCAAAGAAAGTATGAAAAAAGAAACTTCCATTCTTAGATAATGGATTTAAAATCTTAGCCTTATATTATCTTTCTCTCTATATGTAAGTCATGATTTAGAATTTTGTTCTAGTATACTCACCATTCCTTTTTTTTTTTTTGCTTTTTGGAGGGTTAAGTGACTTGCCCAAGGTCACGTGGCTAGTTTTTTTTTGTGTGTGCGTCAACTGTCTGAGGCTGGATTTTAACTCAGTTCCTCCTGACTCCAGGGCCAATCCTCTATGAACTGCACCACCTAGCCGCCTCGTACTCACCATTTTTTAGCCAAAGTGTATAAAATAATAATATAGAAATATCTCTAAGGAAACCAGCCATCTCTGACAATTTTACTATTGTTTGCCCTTGTAAAACTTATCAAAAAATAAATGTTTTCATATAGAAAGTTGAGAGGCACAGATTTACAGCTGCTAAATTTTCTTGGAGAGATCAGGTCCTTGGAATCCATTGTTGTGACTATGCCACCTCATTAGAAAAATCTGACAAAGAAGTAGCATATGTATGCTTTTTGGATTATGCTTTCTATAATTCTCTGTTAATTTCTGTATGTCTGTCTTATGTTCTTTTTTTTTTTTTTTTTTGCCTTTTTTGGTGGGGAGGAAGGTAGGGCAATTGGAGATAAGTGACTTGCCCAAGGTCACAAGGCTAGATTTTGTGTTGTGTTTGAGGCTGGATTTGAACTCAGGTCCTCCTGACTCCAGGTCCAGTGCTCTATTCACTGTGCTACCTAGCTGCCCCATGTCTTACGTTCTCAAATAAATAGCAACCTCCTCAAGAAGAGAGTGCATATATTTGTATTTCTTTTTATATCTGTGATTGATAATGGGTAGTACTAGGAAATATTATAACATTCAAATTTCCTTTAATTTGTAAATGCAAGTAGGGCCTTTAGAAATAGCATCAATCCAAAGGGCCCACTCAGAATTGCAGCCAATGGAGATGAATAGCAATGTTGGTTGAACCAAACTATTTCTTGGCATAGGAATGAACAGCTTAAGAAAAGAAGGGAAGATCATCCTCCCCCCCCCCATATCTGATGAGCTATTTTGTGTGAAAAATCTAATTCAGTGTTGGAAATTTTTATATTTTTAGCAATAAGGAAAAATTGTAATTTGAAAAACTGAATGCTGGTTAAATTTATACCCCACTGCCCCTTTAAATCAGTGGAGGGTTTTACACACAGTAGGTGCTGAATTCATGTTTATTTAATTGAATTGAATTTACATTCTTATGCATATATAATTGTATTTATAAATTCGCAAGCAGTGCCAGAGCAGAGGATCATAAATGTAGAGTTGAAAGAGATCCTAGTACAACCTCCTCATTTTACAAATCAGGAAATTGAGGCCCAGATAAGTAATTATCCATCTAAGAATATGTAAGTGACAGAGGCAGGACATGACCAGGCATCCTCTGATTCTGTTCTTTCAAAAATATATCTATAATATTAACAGTCAAGGTAGCACATCATTTTATATAACTTTACAGTTTTCAAAATACTTCTGTTATACTAACACTATGTGGTAGGGAAAATAGGTAGCCATTTAAATGTAGCTCAGTTTTTCCCTTCCTGCCATGTATATAGACATGTATGCAGCTTACTGGTCAACATGGAAACTTATAGGCTGTTTCTATCCTCTGACTAAAATAGTGAGCATATTTTAAAGGAAATGTATTCACTTTCCCTAAGTAAGCTAAAACTCTGGAGAGGTAAGGTAATTAATAATAATAATAATTATTATTATTAATTATTATAATAATAATTATTATTATTATCAGTAAGAGCATATAGATCATTGCTAAAAAAGAGTTTCATTCAAGAGAACTGATAGCAGATGGGAATTCAGGCCCACTCTTTCTTCCAACTCATGCTCCAGGAGAATTAACTCCAGACCATACATGTTCTTTAAATTTTATTTATAATACTATTTTGTTCAAATAAGAAGCCAGCATAAGATAAAATTGTGTTCAATCAGAGCAATTCAAGATCTCTATATATCTCATTTTGGGGAGTAACATGCATACAAGAGTCCAGTGGATGGATGCACACAAGGAGAGAATGAGATAGAGAAAATAGACTCTGTCAGAAGTTGCCAGGCTCTGTCCTGGCATGGAGTTCTATAGCTGGGTAAAATAAATCTTAGTGATTTGTAATTCATAACTTCACAAAGAATTATGAACAAATTTATCTAGATGAAAATAAAGCAGTAGTCTGTTTTAGGGCAAGGTGAACTGCCAATTTTGTACATACAATATTACCCATTATTCTGCTCCATGCATGTTCAAGAACAACTCCTTCCAAAGTGGGGGATAGTGGGCACAGGTGTAGGCTTGAAAGTCATATTTCAAAGGAATATAAGAGGAAGGGTTGGAAATGACAATCAACATCCATGTTGTCATGCCAAGAGGGGGGCCAAAGGAAGATGCCTGCATCAGGGCAGGAAAATTTCATTTCACCTTTTACAACCTCTCACAGGTCACAATTATATATAAATGAGGAAATTGTGACTCAGAGGAGCTATTTGATTAGTCACAGAGCTAAGGAGGGTATAGCCAGGAATCAAAGAAACTCAGTTTTATGATATGCTGCATGTTTTATGCTACTTCCCCTCTTGGGGACCATTTATTTCTTTATTTTTTTAAATCTGTTTCTTTTTTTAAAATTTATTTTTAGTTTTTAGCATTCGTTTCCACAAGATTTTGAGTTACAATTTTTTCTCCCCGTCTTTCCCCTACCCCTACCCCCAAAATAGCAAGCCTATTGAATACCCCTTCCCTCAATCTGTTCTCTCTTATATTCTACCCCATTGCCCCCCAAACTTTCTAGTAGGGCAAGATGGGTTACCCTAGTACCTCTATATCTTATTTCCCAGTTGCATTTAAAAAAGAAATTTTTAAACATTTGTTTTTAAACATATTGCTCATGTTGGTAACCAATTATTTGACTTTTGAGCTCTTTGCCACAGTAGAACTCTGCTTGCAGAATGAGGAGAGCTTTGTCCCAAATGGCTGGGATTTTCACAGATGCTGGAGCTATTAGGAGGGTACTATCTCTACAGACACCACAAGCTCTGGTTCACCGGTCACATACCCCAGAACCACCACCCAAGACTCAGATCCAAGCAGGTTAAAGCAAGAGCAATTACCCTCTGAATGGTCGCTCATTTCCCCTATGATCTGCAGGCCAGGAGCTCCTGAGGCAGCTAGGCTGTGGCTGCTGGAGCCACCACACCTCTGCAGCTTCTTGCCCTAGGGGCAGAGGCTAGAGCATGCTCACTCTTCAGTCTCGCCCTGTTCCAAGAGAATTCTGGACTGACTTTTTACTTTGTCTTTGGTGTTTATGTGTTGAGAAGTCTCAAACCCCACCACAGCTACTGATGATTCACTCTTCTGAAGTTTGCTCTGGCAGCCACTGGTTGGGGCTTCCCTGGGGCTGGAACTGTGTGGCTCATGCCAGACTGTGCTTGGCTGTCAGCTCCAATCTGATAGACCCTTCCTGTCCACATGCCACGCTTCCTTCAGCAGGAGATTTGTTTCTCTATGTCACTTTGTGGGTTTTGTACTCTAAGTTTATTTAGAGTCATTTTTTTACATGTATTGGAAGTGATTGGAGGGGAGCCCACACCAAGTTTGTGCTTCTACTCCACCATCTTGGCCCCACCCTACACTGCATGTTTTAGAGAGCTGTTTTTTAAATACAGGATATCACAAAAGTCTTAAGTTTTAGTAGCTTAAATCTGCATTATGATTTTTGGATGCAACATACATTGACCCTAAAGAAAATAATTATTACTGTGAAGCTTTTCATATGTGTATACATATATACACATCTTTGTGTGTATGTATACATTCTTTAGATAGCAAATCTATTTCTCCATGATATAAATATTAAATGTTCTCTATTTTTTAAGGAGAAGCCTACTTATGAAATATGATTCGTTATTATATTCAGATATTTCAGATATTTATCATGACCTGCTTACCCCCAGATCATGACAGATAATTAAAACATCTGATAAATTATGACTCTCCTATCAATTTGATACTAAAGCTGTATTCTAATATGTACGTTGTTAAGTATTTAAAATGTATTCAAAATTCAGGGTATATGTCTATTGCAGAAAACATTTGAAAATAAAATATATATATACACCTCCTGACATACAAGACAAAACTCATCTCCCACCCTACTCCCACCCCCTCATTGCCTAACTACATTTTGAGTAATGGCCATAGTACACACACTCAATGAAATAATTTTTAGGCCCGCAGAGAAATTACTTGGTGTTCCAGAAGAAACTCTTGATGAAAACCCCAAAGTATAAAAAAATATTAGAAAATGAACTGAATGACGTACAGGAAAAGTATATTATCTAGTTAAACTAATAGAGTTGATATGTGAAGAGTTTTATCTATCTGTAAATTGGTTTACAATACAAACTTACAAAACAGAGGTGATATTAAAAGTCTCTCACTCGATCATGTGGATTGTTTTTATAGGTATATGTTGTATGTGAAAGCACACATACACAAAAGGTACCTCTTTTCTAATTTACTCTGAATTTCTAAATTGGATGATAAATAGGAAAAAAACCTATATAGTGATTGGATGTATCTTACATTATTAGAGATGGTTGTCTTATTACCTTGGAAAAAAAATAGAATCCTGGCTGCTTCTATTACAGATAGAAACTATTAACACATATCCGAAAATCAATAAAACTTGTTTTGGAAGAGTAAATGATTACATGATAATTTATCTTTTATACCATCTACCACATAGAGTATTACTATAATTATATGTGAATCTTATCAGCTGTGGTGTGCTGTTCAAGTCTAAGATTCCCCAAGAAAAATAAAACTTTCATTCATATTTTGATTTATCTACAACTACCTTTAACTATCTCATTTCTTTAAAAAGTCAACATTTTGAACATTTACTATGTCAAAATACTAAAATGGTGATGATTAATGATGATGATAATGATTCTAAGCTGCTGGTTCCCCATGGATTGCTAAATGGACTTGTTGGTAGACAATCTGATTTTCTTTACCCCCATTTGCTATATATACTACAATACTGTTATACATTTTGATGCAATATTTTATATTTTTCCTTCTTTAAAATAAGAACATACCTCAAAATATTTTATTTTGTACTTGTGATGCATATGGATGTATATAAATGTATGTATATTTCATCCATGAATTTGAAATATACCAGTAACTGAGGTGATTAGTGTAATTCTTTTTTTCTATTTGTTAATTCATTCTATCTGTTGTCCTTGTTCTTTACCCTAAATTGCTGCATCTAATTGGGTTAGAAACCCTGAGAGTTAAATATAAGTATGTATTATCACAGATTTTCACATTTCAGAATAGCTTTAATACTACTTACAGCAGTTTTTACAGAATCTGAATGCCAGAATCCCAGAGATAAATCCAGGCAGTGCCTTAGTAGGAATCCCTTCTCCCCGACCTCTCCCAAAAAACCCCAACAACTTCATCATCATCATAATCATCGTCGTGGTCGTCTTCGTCGTCATCATCATCATCATCATCAACATCAATGGCTGTGAGTATAGCAACAATTACAACAACAAACCCTGACCTTTAATGTATAAAAATGTTGATATATGAAAATATATGCAATATATTCTTAGACAAGTTATTCTGTTTTGAGAAAACTCTAACTGTCTGGAAGTTTGCTTTTCTTCAACGTCAATTAAAAACAGATAATTCATTTCAAACGGTAACCATAATAAATTATAAGTCCAAAATTATTTCTTTTTATTGTTAATCATGGGGGAAAGCCAATTGTTAAATTTTAAGCATATTTTCACCAAATAAATCAGCAAACACTACAAATCAATTTTGATTAATTGTTTTGTTGATTGTCCAGACTTAAGCGTGTGATAGAGAAAAATGTTAATAAAGCAGACAAACATGAAGGGCTGATTTTTAAACATTTGCCAGTAACCCCCTATTTTTGGTACTGTTTTGAAGGAGGAGACCACAGGAAATCCAGGGTAGATAGCTCTAAACATGGAAATACTCCTCTGCTGTTGGAGATCAGCAACTTTTTTGTAACATGGTGTCCTGAAGACATCACTAGAACACTGCAGATTAAGTGACTTGTTCATAGTTTCATAAAAGTATTTGTCAGGGTATGGACTTGAACTTAGATCTTTCTGATTCCAAGGCCAGCCCTAGACCTATAATGTCACATTACCTCTCTTTATTAATTATATGGATGCATTTCAATGCAAGTTTTTAATATAAACATGAAGTAGATTAGTATAATGAAATCTTCTTATATATTTTAAATCAAATTATGAATGAGTTGAAAATTCATACCCAAAGGGGTCAGAATTAGGTAAAATTGTGAAATCAAGTTCACCTTGATTATTCCCAATCTACCCCTCCTGTCTCCTGCACCCTTACTTTTAGCTACTTTACAGGCACAGAACATTGGTAATCTTTTCCGTTACTCGAAACCCTCTCTTTTTAGGAAATTCTGCTTTTTGCATCATTTCATGGTGTGAAAGCAAATAAAACTGTAACCTCTTCCAAAGGTGTTTGTATTTGTAACTTCACTTTTAATTTTAAAAGGAAAGGATTTGTTCACAGACATCAAGAATTGGACTGGTCGGGTATACTTGGTGTTATTGGAATTTTACTAGGTAGGTACATATTGCCTGTCTAAATAAGATGATCTACAGGCACCTATGAGATACGTTCACACTAAAAAATAATAACACTGTCTGGATGTGGTGGTATGGGGATTTTTTTTTCAGGTACAGGTTGGACTATGATTGCCGAAAACTCCCACTAACTCATATTTTATAATTGTATGATTAAAATAGAATAGTGATTTCCAAAGTGTTACTATCACTTACTGTTATTATTAAGAGTATAACTAGTTACATATCAAATGAAAGGAAACCTTTGTTATAAATGTCCTGTTTTGTATGTTATATATGTCCCATTGCTCCTTTAAAAATCTTTATTAGCTAAAATATAGGGAATTTGAACTAAAAACGACCTTTAAAGGAAGAAAATATAGCACTTTAACTCAGTACACTTGGACAAGAATTATTTTAATAAAAATAATTTTCAGTTTAATAATAAAAATGTTACCTAGCCGTGTGACCTTGGGCAAGTTACTTAACCCCAATTGTCCTCCAAAAAAAAAAGCCAAAAAATAATAATAATAATAAAGTTTTAATAGATGATAAAGAGAGCTTGGCTTCCTACTTCTCTGCACATCCCCCAAAAAGTCTGCATTAAATATTTGATTAATAGTAACAATAAAAGAAAGCCATGGGTGTGTCTGATGAATCCAAATAACATACTACCATTTTTCTGACCTAAATGCTCAGTTGGTCTTTGTTAGAATCTCTGTCACTTCAACTAGCTCATGATTTGAGTTTTTCTGGCCTATGTCACTTTGGCTCAAGGCAGGCCACCCTATTCATGATAGCAGCCTGCCAGTGTTTTCTGACAGTTTCTGTTGTTCTCTGTGTCTACAGAGATAATACATTGTTTCAGGTTGTGCTTCAGTGTATCCTTGAAATGTTCTATGTGACCTCCCTGTGTATAAGTGCCCTACACACTTGAAAGTTGACATACTGGAATTCTGCCACAAAATTCTCTTCACCTATCCAAAGAAGAGGAACTGACTGCATAACGGGTTTCCATACCCAAGGAATCACTGTATTCCAGTTTTTCAACATTAAGTACTTCTTTCTTGATTGGGTAGTGCTGATACCCTAAGTTCCAGGACAGATGTCAAGGGCTCCCAGAAATAGGTCCTATACAAAAGAAAGATTAAGTAGTTTATGAAATGTGTAGAATAAGATTCAAGTTTAGAGAAAAATGCTATTCTTTATCTTACTATATATGCCTATCAATTTACTAAAGGAAGTGTGACTTTATTAACATGGTTTATTTTCTTATCTAATTAGGATGTTATTGAATAGAGTACTGCTAAGGTAAAGAATTTTGGCTTTTGGTTTTGTGTCACTAATGAGGATTGTAGTGTGTAAGTTTTGCCTATAGCAAGTTAGACTACCATCTTCATTTTAGGTATACTTATTGTTGGCCTATTGTACTTTGCTAGTTTTCTATCATGGTCCCTACTTTGCAGCAACACACTCTTGTGTGTTTCTAGAGCTTAAAAAACACAGAAAGGACTTCTGGGCAATTCCAGATTCTGTCACAGTCTGGCAATGTTCTTGAGTTTCTGTAGGAAAGCTTTTAGTCTAGTCATGTCTTTCAATAATACAGAAAAGTTTTAATGGTCCTGGGTGACCTTCATCCCCAGGTTGGATGCTCTTTGGAACAGAAAAGGTGATGTTACTATTAACTCATTCTGTGCATTCCATAATATACCTGTCTTGTATTGGTGACTTGTTTAAAGCTGGGATAGAAATAACATTCAGTGGTTGCTATAGACCAAGTTATCTAAGGCTACGAAAGAACAACATATATACAAATATACATACATAGCTATGTACAAACACACACATATTCAAAAGTTGATTATTCTGTCTTATTACAAACCTTTCTCATCTAATTTTGAAAGATTTATATAATCTCTCTATTAAATTCTGCTCTTGTATTGTATTTTAGTTTTCACCTGCTGATGGGCAGGAAATCAACACTGTCAAACGTGTTGATGAATATGAAGTGGTTTTAAAATAAGACTAAAAAACAGAGAAGAACTCTTTCTAAAAGGTAAATCAGAACATATGCCACTTCTCTTAAGGCTTTTTACCATAGCAACAAATAGATTATTTACAGGATCACATCGAGTCTATGCACAGATGACTCATTTAAAACAATATGTTATACTGGTTATAGAGATGTTTTGTAATAGATTAAATGAGGTAAAAATCAGAGCAAAGCGTGTGACTTAAAAAAAATAACACTCTGAAGGGATCAAGATTTTTGAGTGCTTTTTTCAACAGACCTTCCAAAGCATTTCAAACCACAATTTATTCATCAGCATCACTTTTTTAAGCTATTCTTGATGAAATAGTATCACCAAGTGAATGTGATTATACAACCTGATGTTATTTGTGTGCCCTAATAAAGTAGGGAAGAGATTACTGTATTCTTCTATACACTGTAAATTTAAATTTCAGTTAAATCAGATTTGCTATCATCTTCCTTGCCATCCTTATTTAACATTTATGGTGATTCCTTTCTAATTTTTTTTTTTTTTGCTTTTTGGAGGGCAATTGGGATTAAGTAACTTGCCTAAGGTCACACAGCTAGGTTTTTGTTTGTGCGTGCATTAAGTGTCTGAGGCCAGATCCGAACTCAGGTCCTTCTGACTCCCGGGCCAACATTCTACTCACTGCGCCACCTAGTCACCCCTCCTTTCTAATTTCTTTTGTCATTGATATCAGCATTATACTGTCATCTGTGAATCTAAAGTTGAGGTTTGCAAACTTTTATGTTATATTTGTATTTCGAATTTGTGGGGATTTTTAATCTTGAAATTAAACTGTGTTATGTTTCACATTGAGAACAACCCATTTAACAAACACTGAAGTATACTTTGGCTTGGCAAGTTACTTTGTTCTTACAGTGTTTATAAGTTTTAAGGTGTTCTGAAAATAACTTGCCTTCTGAAAATTTTGTTGTACACAGGCACATTTTAGGAAACTTGTCTTTTGCTCAATCAGTCTCTTACTTATTTCTTTATTAACACACTCTTAGGTATGTTGAATTTGTGGTGCTGGCAGACAATCCAGCAGGATATGTCCAATAAGCAGTTAGAAATATGCAGTCTGAATCCTGAGAGGTTGTAGCTAAAGATACAAATTTTGGAGTCATCTAAGATAGTTGAAAATACAAAAATTGAGTTACCAAGAGAAAAGGTGTTAGAGAATTCAATAAAAAAATTTATATATGCTTGGTAGTTCCACAAAGTGTAGGCAATTTTTCTATAGACCTAATACTAGACGTAGTCCTTCATAATACTTAATGTCACCAAAAAGTTTAATTATAAAAGAAAATTTCATAAATTAATTAAAAGGTTATCTTCTTCTTAAAATATGTTCTCTGTAATATTGCTTACATGTTTGATGTGGAGCCAAATGTGATATCCAGAAGATTACAGTCTCTCAGCCCATATTAATAAGGCAAATTAGAGATTGGCATGATGAACAATAGTTCCTTACCTAAAGAAATATAGCAAAAACTTTATCTCATTATTCTCCATTAAAATAAGTTTAAGTAATGCAAAAGGTAATTTAAAATAAAGTAAAATTAATAGATGATGTAGGTGTTGAAATATTCTAGAGAAAATGACTATTTGCAAAAACCAGTATAGCCTACATTTGCTACAATACTTGATTCACTAATGTTAACATTTCAGTGTAGGAGAAATACCATTAAATTTGGATTGACTAGATCTGAGTTCAAAACTGATCTCTTATATTTAATACCTATAGGCTTTGCAGCTCATTTTAAGTCACTGGGTGTTTGTTTCTTTACCTATAAAATATAGTTATTAAGCCAGATGAGATATTAGGTACTGTTTATTAAGATGCGGTTTTTCAAATGAAATAGATTTAACATAATAGCTTTGTATAAGAATAAAAATTCTGGAAATACTTTTAAAATTAATGATTAAATTTGAGATTTTGCATTTTTCATGAAGACAGTATTTTATATTGCTAATGTTAAAAACAAATTCTGATTCCTATGTCATAGAATTGTCAGGTTGAAAAAGACTTTAGAGGTTATCTAGAACCAGTTCCTACCTAAAGAATGAATCTTCTTCAAACAACACCAATAGAAGGCCATCTTCCTACTCAAATCTCCTTTAGCTGCTGCTGTAGACACTCACCAGCTATGTATGTAATATCACTCTAAACTTTCAAAGTCTCAAATTCCTTATCTAGAAAATGAGGAAAATAACACTTGCCTCACAGAGATGTTAGCAAAGTGCTTTTCAAATTTTAAAACATTAAATATGGGGGTGGCTCAGTGACACAGTGAATAAGAGCGCAGTGAGTAAGAATTGGGACAATCTGGAATCGGATTTGGCCTCAGAAAATGAGCACCCACACATAAATAATGACTAGCCGTGTAACCTTGAACAAGTCACTTAACCCCAATTGCTTTAAAAAAAAAATACATTAAATATGAACTGTGATGTTGATGAAGTTACAATGTTTAAATAAAAAAACAGTTTTTAAGTCTTATACCAACAAATTTAGTTTTAAAGCTCGAATTTCCTTTACTGTAGTTAACATAATGCCTTCTCTTCCTGCTCCTCCCCACAAATTTCCTTTCACTGCAAAAAAATTCAGTCATATATGCATGATAACATTACGTGATAAAACATATGTAATTCATTTTGTTGAACCTGTTATAGACAAAATCATGAAGTTTGGCTCTCATATCTTACTTTCCATCTTAGAATGTCCCATTTCTTCTCTAAAGAATAAAGACTTTCTTAAGCATAGGCAAATTAATTTATATTGGCGTAGATCCATTATATCTTCAGAGTGAAGAATACCCAATGTTAAAATATCTTCCTCTTCACTAATGTAGCTGAGAAATTTAAAAGAAATCTAAATTTAGAGAATTGTTCTGTGACACGGAGACATTAGATAACTTGCAATACTAGTCACTGAGCTAGTTTGTGTCTGACCCAGGATCTGACCCCAGGTCTTCCTGATTCCAAGACTGCTCTTCAATTTACAATTCCATCTCAGCAAATAATGTTAGAGGTAATACACTACCACTCTCATGAATATACATATACATATATATGTATATATATATGCATACATGCATACACATTCATGTATATATGTGTCTGTAGATAGATTGATAGATAGATAGAAAGATAGATAGATAGATAGACAGATAGATAGATCATAAGGTAAAGCTAACATGAAAATTCAGACATCATTAGGAGAGGAATCTTGAGCAGGGGATAGTTTCCCAGTGCTCCTAAAATTATACCTTATAGTGGGGTTCATAACCTGGGATCTTGAACTTCAAAACATACTCTTTCTCTCTCTATCTCAATTACTTGATTTTTTAGCACAATTGGTTTCCTTTGTTAGATATGGATTTAATTTTATGCATCTAAAACCATTCTAAGGAGGCATCTGTTGGTTTCATTAGATGGCCAAAGAAGTCTCTGACATATAAAAGGTTAAGAATCTTTGTCTGATGTGGAAATACCTACCTAAACTGCTATCCTCTTAAGAACAGGGCTATTTTTGTTTGATTAATTTTGTTATTGTGTTATCCCCAATGCTTAAACACTGTTCCTGGGGCATAGTAGGCACCAAACAATGCTTGTTGACTTTTTGACTTAAGTGTGAAGGCTGGACTTCTTCCTATCTGTCTTTTTCTGGCTAAAAATACTATAAAAGCTGATCCATTCAGACCTGACTGAAATCAAGAATGCTCCAAATAAGCAAAAAACAAAACAAAACAAAAAAACAAGCCCTCTACATAATCTTAAAATTTAAATTATATTGCAATTGACCTGGAAGTTTTAGCTGTTTATACTGTCATTGACTATTTATTTGTGTGTATACACATACATTATACACAATATTCAGACACATACCCATGCATATTTATGTCTATATATTCATATGTGTGTATTATACATTTACGTATTATGTGCTTAAACTTATTCCTTCAATTTTATTCTTAGAAAAATAAATTTTTACTGTAGAATATCATATTGTTATATAGCAAGCAATCAGGTTGAGAGGCTTTCTTTGAATTAGTTTGGGGAAAAAAACACATTTTCAGAAACACATAAATGTGTGAGATTTTGGAGTGGGAGTAGATGTTGTGGGTGGTGGTTTAGAGGTTGGTAAGAAAATCATCCCCTGAAGACATTTTGGGTTAAACAACTTTGAGAAGAATATTAAAATTAACCCAAAGGTATTGGAAGAAAGAGGTGATGTGGGTGGTAAGTGTGGCTTGTGACAAGATATTAATTAGCATTTCATAAATTACTATTCATTTCCTTTTTCAAATATAGATGTGATTTATTCCAGGGAGGGTCTTGCTATAACTGACCTAAATACTGACCTATTTTTCTATGTCTTTCTTAGGATTAAAAATTACTTTTAGTGTTATAGTTTTTTTTTTTTCAAATCTGAATTTACTGATATGAATGAATACAAATAAAGACCTGCTATGTATAAAACACCATGTAATAGTCCCTGCTTTCAAGAAGCTGACATTTTGACAGGGTGAGATAACACACAAAGGAGAGTCCAGATAGAGGCCAAATGGAAACCCAAATAGTCCTTAGGGAGCGGTGGCAAGAAAAACACCATATGTTTTATTTAGTGCCATTTTCACTGATAAAACCATATCTGCTTCTGACCTTGAACCTCGACTTTGGCAATACCAAGGAATTCCTGGTTTTCAGTGTCCATGATGAGGTTAAGTCTCCACAGAGATTGCTTTCCCTGGATGATAGTTATGGGGTAGGGGTTGAAAGCTAGACATTCCTTTTCTGGGGGCTCCTTGATATGAAGTCTTGGCTGACCCCATCAAGGTCTGAGTAAAGGAGATAGTTGAGGTGGTTGTGATTTACCCATGTGGCACATGGTCATTCTGTCAGAGTACATTGTTGCTTTGGCTAGGCAAGTTTGTTTGCCCATAGGAAACAGTTTATGAACGGGTGTTGATGGTAGTCAAGGTCAAGTCTGTTGCCAGACATTTTCACTTTCTGATGCTCCTTGAAAAGAAATGTCGCTTATTACGTTATTATTAAGACATATAAGAATCTACTATGAGGGGAAAGAATCTCACTTTAAGAAAACTCCAAAGGCTGCCACAATGTCTTTGTTTCACTGTATTTACCTTATATCAAATGTGTCTTAAATTTGTAGAATCATTTAATATAAAAATTTATGGGATCTTAAAGTTTATCTAGTCCTCTTTCTCCACCATAAAGAAATCCCCTCTGTAGTATCACTGACAGATGGTCATCTAGTTTCTGCTTGAACACTTCAGTGACAAGGATAGCTCACTGACAGAAGGCAGACTGTTCCATGGTTGGATAGCTCTAGTTACAGAATTAAACTTTATGGATCTTGGGCATCCTTCTTTTCAGTACGTGTGGTATATGATAATTTGAATTTTTAAAATAAATAAAATTGAAGGTAATCAGGGGCTTTGCTAGAGGAATCAATCTGGCTGACCAAATGGGATTATTAAGTAACTGTTTTATAAACCAGGGCTGTTAGACCCTGATGATAGAGAAAAAGTAAAACAGTCCCTGCCTTCAAGGACCTTACAGTCTGGGTTATGGAGTAGGTTTCAAAATGTAAATAATTAAGTGCTGTTGAGTTGTTTTGGGGACTGTTCAACTCTCCATTACCCCCATTTGGGGTTTTCTTGGCAGAGATACTGGAGTGGTTTTCCATTTCCTTCTCCAGCTCATTTTACATATGAGGAAACTGAGGTAAAGAAGAATAAGCAACTTGCCCAAGGTCATACAGTAAATATTTGAAGCCAGATTTGAACTTAGGTCCTCCTTAGTCCAGGACCTGTGCTCAGTACAGTGTGTCAGGTAACTCCCTGAATAATTAAGTACATACCTTATAATTAAAGAAGGGAGAGGACTCTGACAAAATAGGAAATGGTACCTGAGCTAAGCCTTAAAGGAATATTGGCGGGGGGAGGAGAAGGAGAGAGAGAGGAGAGAGAGGAGAGGAGAGAGAGAGAGAGAGAGAGAGAGAGAGAGAGAGAGAGAGAGAGAGAGAGAGAGAATGCATTCCAGGCTGCAGAAATGCAGAAGTGGTAAAAGAGTACATTTCAGACATTGAGAATTGCTTTTGCAAAGGCACAGAGAATGATGACCTCAGGGAAAGCAAAGGGGCCCGTTTGGCTGAAATGTAGAGTACACGAAGGAGGAAATATGAAATAAGGCTAGAGAGCTAAGTTGAAACCAGATTATGAATGACTGTAAATGCCAAAATGAAAAGTTTCTAATTTATTCTAGAGTCAATAGGAAGCCAGATTTTTCTCTTGCCAACAGGACTTACCATGTTTACTTTAGATACAAACTCCTATAGTATCTATTTAAAATTCAACACATTTTTCAAAGTGTATATGCAATGCATAAAGTAATGTATTTTGCAGTGTTTGGAGCCAGCTCATACAGGAGCATGGAAATTCTTAAATTTTCAGTGTGAGCATTTATACCTCAAAAATTAAAATGGGCATTGTTACAAATCAAGGTTTAGTTTATTGTTTTGTTGATTGTTTAGACTTAAGAAAGTGATGGGGAACATGTTAATAATTCAGATTAAACTTAAATGTCTGTCCTGCAGTTTCAGAGAGCTTGTTACTAAACATGTACCAGAAAACCCCCTGGGTATACTGATCCAGAATTTCTTGAAATAGTCAGTCAGTAAATATTTAAGTTCCGACTATGAACAAGTACTGTCTAAAGCACTGGAAATATAAACAAAGGCAAAAGGCAATCCCTGCTCTCAAGGAGATCACAGTCTAATATAGGAGACCACAAGCAAACAAATATATATACTTGTATTTGTGTGTGAGAATAGAACAGATTATCAATGACTTTGAACACCAAATAGAGAATTTTGTCCTAGAAGTGATAGGGAGTCATTGAAATTTATTGAGTAAGGGAGTGACATGGTTGGACCTGAGCTTTAGGAAGATAATTTTTATAACTGAATGGAAAATGGAATAAAATAGAAAGAGATTTGTGACAGGCAGATCCTTAGCAGTTAAAGTAATTCAAGTTTAAAGTTATAAGGGCCTGCTTAATGGATAATGGTAAGTGCTTTCACTTGACAAGATCTACTTGATCTGTAGAGTAGGATTTTTAATAATTAGTAGTTATATTATTTTGTTCTCTTAAGAACACATTTTTCTTGTTATAAAAGAAGTATTCTGGGAAGTATGAGAGATTTATTTGGAAATGAAGACCATATGCAAAAACCATAATCAGGTCTATACATGCCTTCTTCAATAAAGAACCATTCCTTAAAGACCCTTGAATGTCAAAACCAGATGGTGTTTGAGGGAAACTTCTTTGTTCATATAAAATATTTCACATCCATACACTGCTAATACTATTTCTACTGATCTCATCTAGCCTGTTATAAATCCTAAAAACTTCTATTGTTATGGAAATTGTAACAAAGTCAATTAGAGCAGAAATAGGAGTATTTTAGTTTTTTGTTTCTTTTATTTTGTTTTACTGTTAGTTTGGTGTGCCCAATGGCTCTTTTACTTTCAGCGAATCTTAGAAAAAGATTCTAAATTCAGAATGGAAAACTCAAAATGAAGTCGAAATAAGGAGTGGAATCACCTATGTAGGTGATTTTGGAAAAATAGTACAAATAGAATAGGAATTAATTCACTCATGACTTGATAATAAACTCACAAAACAGATTTTGAACTCTAAGTCCAGAAGTTCATTGAATGGAATACAGAGTGTTTGTTTCTGCAATATGATCATTATTGTAGTCATAAGGGATGAAATATGTCATTCATTTTTTTAGGTTGTTAGATTCTGCTAGACATGTTAACTCTTCTAGTGAATTCTTTGTTATCTAAATAATGTGAAAATATTAATCAGCTAGAATGAAAAATCTAGGTATTTTTGAGGAAGGATTTATTATATTAATAATATGTTTATATTGTAGAGAATTACTGACAAATATGTGATTTGTGTGTGTGTGTATAGGTAGTCTGTTGTGGTTTTTTTTTGTTGTTGTTGTTGTTTGTTTTTTTGTTTTTAAGGTCGTAAGTATGGGGAATTCACCAGCAGAGAAACTATCTTAAATAATAAATCTCAGTAACTTATTTATGATAAAAATATTAGAGGCTGTTATTCAGAGTCAGTTTAAATAATAAACCAGTGGTTTATAAAGTAGATTAATTGGGAAATTTAATTGCATTGAAGTTGAAAGTTAGAGAGGAATATAATGACATTTTTTTCTATTGCAGCTTTTATAACACAACAGTTACTCATTTCCTTTCCTAAATACATATCATTTTTAAATAGTATAAATTGTTTTCTTAGATCCATATCACCATGGAGATAATACCAAATTTTTAAGCATAAGAGAATTCTGAAATATTGTTATTAAATATAACTATGTGGGGGTTTTGTCCCTCAATTCATTTTTTATAGTCAATTCATCCTTTTTTTTTTTTGTAAAAGTATACCAATTAGGCAAGAGCCTGATAAGTGTGGCTTGAGGATGTATATTTGACAATCTTAATGGAAGATATTGCCTGACATTTTAAGAAAAAATGATACGGCAAAACAACAGGATCAAGAATACAGAATGATATTCTGTTGGGAACCCTTCTGTATATTACAGCACTTAAGAAATTAATCCCTCTAGCTTAATCTTGTCTACTCAGGTTCATTAGTATCCCAAGATATAAAGTTCAAATTTGAATACAAATAATATGCAAATAATCCTATGCTTGCTATTTACCTGCTTTAATTTGAGAGAACTCTAAGACTTCTTTACTTCTTCTTGAAAAACCTTTGAACCACAGACATTAATAACCATAGATTTGGAAAACAATAGCAGCAAACAACACCTCTGGGATGTTGGTTTGATGTCTACCCCTTCTTTCCACTTCATGCTATACTGACGCTTCTGGGGAAACCTCATCAACATTGGTGATATATATTTAAGTAGAAAGCTCTTTAAGTACCAATATGAGAATCTTTTGTCTTTTCCCCTTCCTCACTCCCACCCATCATTATAGGGGGCAAAGTACAGGCAGTACTTCCAATGAAAGCAGCCCAGTGTTTGCTAGTTTGAACAGTGAGAAAGACTAGGGCTCCTAGGCCCCAGTAATGACTATGACCTAAAAACTGTGGTTATCCCAGGGATTGGACCATTTGTCATTTTTCTATATTGTCCCCAAGTCTCATGATAAACTACATTGTTTAAAGGCTCTAAACTGGATAGTCCTGCCACAGAGTGAAAGCTTACCAAGAGAATTTGATCTGAATGAGAGAGTGAACCAGAGGAGGGACTTTGTCACAGTTATGCAGCTAGCATAGTTGTACTGATTTTCAGGGTGAATTAGGTTTTGGAACGCTAGATATTTTGTTCACAGTGTAATGGATTTCAAAGATGACCTTAAAAGGAGAATACTGATAATTTTTCTAGATGACTTTTTCACATATAAGATATTGCTTTAATGCATGAAGCAAAAAATAAACCAACTTGGTCACACCTGTAGTTTTAAAAATATTTACAACAGAAATATTTTGTGCAGTTTTTGTCAGCTCTAAATAAAGCATGGTTGATATTCATGCTTTCCCCGTTTGTATTTGTCCCACCCCACCCCACCCCCATCATGCACAGATAACTGATTCATGAACAATTTAAAATGTACTGCAGTGTTCTGTCACCACATGGCTGATCTCACAACCGCTTAACTCATGCTGTGTTCACAAAATGGATCCTGTTGAGAAAAAACAGTTTCACAATCTTTATTGGGTGACTTACTTTCCAGTTATCCAGGACACACAAAGTTCTAAGTAAGCTAGAACAAAAACAGGAGGGGTGAGCCATTGAGAATAACATACAAATGAATTTCTGATCAAATATGGTTCTCTTTCTTGATAGACCCTGTTCAGAAATGAAGCCAGGAAAGACTGGCAATAAAATAAATACAAATTGAAAATGTCAAAACAAATATGATGTCCTCTGAAAATATATATTAAATGATCATTTGAAAACTGAATGGGGTTTCAAATATTGTGGAGTATAGTCTACAAAATCTGAACTTACATAAATAATAATACACAAAAATAGTATCCTATGATTGTAAAACCCTCACACTGAAATGTAAGCAAAAGTGAATTCACTGTATTACACAGTGATGAATGTGCAGGGTTTCATAGATTTAAAGACAAAATCGGACAACTTCTGATCCTTCCTGGAATTTACTTTCTACTGGAGGAAGAATCTGTGATTCAGATAAATTCCATAAATAAGGTGGGGAGTGATGGGAACAAAGGACAAAACTAAGTAAAGTACTTTACAAGCATTTTATAGAATTTCAGGGCATCTGGGTGGTACATTGGATAGAATGATAGACCTGGAGTTAGAAAGACACATTTTCCTCAGTTCAAATTTGACCTCAGACACTTACTACCTGTGTGACCCTGACCAATTCATTTAACCATGTTTGCTATCAGTTTACTCATGTGTAAAATAAACTGGAGAAGGAAATAGCAAGCCACTCCAGTATTTTCCCAAGAAAACCCCAAATGGCATTATGAAGAGTTGAATACGACTGAAAAACTGCTACATGAGACAGATATTTGAGTATAAAGAGGCTTTGGCCTCATTCTCCTACAGTGAGAGTATCTACATTTCTCCCTCCCTGTGCCAGGTACAGCTCCTAAGGATTGGAGATTTCTCTTCTTTAATACTGTTAGCACTGACTTTCCCCTCACTGTTAATTGTTAGTGATTAAAGTACAAGTTCTTTTTTTTTAACCAATTAACATCCATTAATTTTATAAAGATATATTTATTTCACAGATATATCAAGATCAGAAATACAAACAGGACCTGGGTGACTCACTTTTTCTAATATAACCTTGGTCATTGGGGAGATGGACTCAGACAGCACAGTTTTAAAATAGCATTCACCCCATAAAGTTCACTTCCAATATTCTGTTGCCATTAGATGAGTTTGAGTCTCAGTTACTGCTGGGTTGTGTCCAAAAGATTGCTTCCCAGAGCCTTGATGCTGGGCTGGCTGGCATGGACTCAACTCCCAGACCTCCTGGTGGCTTGTTTTCCTGATCCTTCAAGCTCACAAGATCATAGACAATTTCCTTAAGTTAAAATAGGAAATAGTGGATACAGTAGAGGCAGAAGCATTATCAGGATTATTCCTTTATGTTACTCTTTATAAAGGCCTTGGTGAAGAAATGAAAACCTAAAGCTTTTTTTCCCCACCAAGCACTTAGTTCTCACCTCCAACACCAGTCTGGAAAAGCCAGACATCAAAGTTGGACGAGTTACATCTTTTGAATGCACCCCAGTTCTGGCTCTGCAGATAAATATATTCCTTTTTACCCCACAATTAATGAACTGGAACCAATTACAGTATGTCTGTCCAAACTAGGGCATTGACTTTATACTTCCTTATGTCTTTTTGGAAGTGAGGTCCCCAGCCTCTTCCACATGGGAGATTTCACTATCTCCTTTCCCTTGCTGAGAAAAGGAGGGGAGAGGAGAGAAATCAAGAGTTAGCAAATAACTGCAGCTACCATCCAGGCCCGTTTGGCACTTGTGAAAACTGTCCTTCACAACCTGGTCCCATCTTAGGTTTCTAACCTTATTGCATATTACATATTTACACACACACACACACACACACACACACACACACACACTCATTCACTCACTCACATCCAGTCAATATGATCTTACAGTTCTACACATGTGGCACACTTTCCCTCATCTTAGTGAATGCACTAACTATCCCTTATTCCTGGAATATACTTCCTTATTACCTCTAATTCAATCAATCAATTAATAACCATTTATTAAGCTCCTACTATGTGCTGGGTACTGTGTTAACCACTGGTTCTACCTTTTACATGAAACCTCTCCAATTCCCCTTAACTTTCATATCCCTCCATCATGATTTTACATCTGTTTTTTATAAACATATATGTTGTCTTTTCTCATTAGAATATAGGCTTCTCAAGCGGGGGAATGATTTCCTTCTTTTCTTTGTATTCTTATAGCTAGTACAGTGCCTGGCAAGGACCCTACAGTTGATACTTACTAAATACTTCTTGATTGTTATCAGCCAGTCATAGAAATGTCTACAACGGGCTCCAGTTCAATGGTAAAATTCATATCTATCAATGTTTGCTATGTAACTCTTTTGGTAAATAATTTTAATAAGAAGTTTATTATGTAACTTTAATTTAAAAAAAGGACTGAATTGAATCTAGAAGACTTGGGTCAAAATCTTGCCTCTGACTGTGTATTCCTGAGCAAATCATTGACCTCTCAATTTCCCAGGCCTCAGGGCGGCTAGGTGGTGCAGTGAGTAGAATGTAGGCCCTGGAGTCAGAAGGACCTGAGTTCAGATGCGACCTCAGACACTTAACACACACACAAACTAAAACCTAGCCGTGTGACCTTGGGCAAGTTACTTAACCCTAATTGCCCTACAAAAAGCAAAAAAAAAAAAAAAATTCCCAGGCCTCTAAGTCTCTAAAGGGCAGGATAACTGTCAGGTAGATACCACATTGATGGAACTGGAATTCCAAACAAATAAATGCATACATACATATTTTGATAAATGTATATTTGCTTAGTATTTCAAACATGATAACATTTAAAATATATCTTCTATCCCTCTATATAAAGTAACAAAATTGCTATTCAGCTAAAGTACAAAGTCAGGTATCCAAATTATACAACCACTTGTTAAAAAACATGAACACAGTTGATGATGCATCAACATAGTGTTTTCATTCAGAACACACTGGGACTTTACTTCAGTAGGCCTGGAAGGTGACCTGTATCTAGTTAAGGATGTGAAGATGGTGCCTAAAATGTATGCCTAGCAATTGGTTTAAAGGAAAATGTTCTCCCAGCACTGACAGTTAAGTTTATGATACCAAGCAGTCTAGAGGAATGGGAGCAAGCATCAGTAAGTGCCAACATATCTGCATTAACATTTTATACTTTGAATTTAATAATGTATTCTTCATGCTAAATAACTTTCTGAAACTTATTTCATCTGATTTGAGAACTGCCAATATGTTGCACAATGTGCTGCAAAATTGTCTGTTTTCATCTAAGTTCCTCTGCATCATCTTTAGCTTGCTGTGTACCTACTTTTTCATACAATCCTACTCACCAAATAATAGAGTATATTCGTGTGTCTCCAATAGCAACAGTATGCTAGTGGGGATTGTTTTAGGAGATATATTTTGAGGCCAGTAAACAAGGTAAATGTCAGCCTCTAGGCAGACTCTGTAGCATCTACAGATGGCCTATATGCTACAGGATAACAAAACGGAATCTGGAAGATGAAAATAGACAATATAGATGACCACTCTCAAAACAAGGCTTTGGGAATCCCTCTTCTCTTCTCATTAAAGCTACCCAATATCATGGTTGCTGTTGGAAATGGCCATTTTAGCTTAAATTCCGTCATTGGCTCTCAGTTTTGCATTACCCTCTATTGAAATGCAAGCTCTCCTGGAAACAGTTACACTAAGGATTCTTTTTTTGCCTATAGTTTATAACTGTGACAATCTCTCTCTCTCTCTCTCTCTCTCTCTCTCTCTCTCTCTCTCTCTCTCTCTCTCTCCCTCTCTCCTTCCCTCTCTCTCTCCCTCTCTCTCTCTGTAACCAGGTTTTGATAGAGAAAGGGAAAAAACAGAATGTGGTAACACAATAGAAAAATATAATGCATTTTGAGACAAGTGACAGGTTGAAATAACTAGCACTACAATGATGTGACTTTGGGTAAATCATTTAAGCTCTCTGGGTCTCAGTTTACTTATCTATAAAGTGAGTAGGTTGTAATGGATGGTCTCACTTCTACAACTAGTATAAGCAGAATAAAAGAATTCAAATATGGGAAGAGGGCCTCTATGTGCTCAATGTCTATGACTCTGAAAAAGCACAAATTTTCTAAGTATTGAAGAAAGTAAAATAATTTAATAGATTAGTGACAGTGCCTACCTTTTAGAAGATCTGTTACCAGACTGTCAGGTTAAATGGAGGCTCCTATCCAGCCAAATAGGCTGAAGTCCTCAAATTCCTTAACCATAAGAATCATTGTTTAACCATAATCTACTCACTTTTCTAGAGAACAACAACAACAAAAAAATACTTTTATCACCAGTAAATTAGTCAATCACCCATTATTCAGTGATGAAATTAGAAATAAAAAAGAAATAATAATTAAAAATAGTTGATTACATAATTTCTCTTTACAAAGAACGTTACCTACATTATTTCATTTAACCATCACAAAAAAAAAAAAAATCCTGTGAAGTAGGTAGTGTAGGCATCATGTTCCTCATTTTACAGATAAGGAAACTGAAACCTAGAAAGGTAAAATTATTTTGCCAAGGTTGGATAGGTAGTGAAGTTGCAAAGTTTCAATCTGCACTCTTCTTCTGACTTCAGATTTTGTATTGATTCCTTTATAACCACAGCTGCCTCCTTGAATAAATTAAAAGAAGAATTCAATCAATAAACATTTAATAAGCACCTACTATGTGCCAATGGCATCTTCCTAAAAAACCTTTAACAATAGACATAGCTCACCAGAGGTTTAGAAACTGTGATTTTGTAATCTAGATAGTTCAGCATCTCTCATGTCATTCAATTTAATGTCTCATATTAACCTGATGTCTAAGAGACTAGATGTGTAACCCTGAGCAAGGAATTTAACTTCTATTTGCCTCAGTTTTTTATCTGTAAAATGGGGATAATAATTGCATCTTCTTTCCAGGGTTGTTATAAGAATCAAATGAGATAATAATTGTAAAGTGCTTAGCCCACTGACTGGGTATAGTAAGTGTTACATAAATGTTAGCTTTTATTATTAAAATGATGATGCACAAGCTCTTTTAGTACCAACCACAGGGATCAATCGCAAGCACGAGTTAAATTATTAAGTTAAAAGTAACAAAGCATAGTGCTAATATCATACTAGAAAAAGTCTATTGGAAATCATTAGACCTGTCTTCTGCTATTAATTCCCTGGGTGGTATTGGACACATCTCAAAATTTGTTTGGGTACCAGCTTCCTCATTCGCAAAGTGATAGTTCTGGGTTAGATAATGTCTTCCACCAGCACCAAAACTGAAGGAAATTAGGCTATGTTAGGTAAAATGATGAGGGAAATCAGCATATGAATGTTGGAGAGGACAAAAGGAAGAAAAGAAATTAAAGAGATTTTTGTGAAGAGGCAGAACTGTGTTTTCTGGGTGCCAAAGAGCAAAAATAAAGTGCCACCTTTTAAAGATTAGACCTATCTCCCTGAAATCATTAACTTCTGGTGAGGTAACTCATTCTGCCAATTCAAATCAACACCTATTCTGTAGTTTAGACTTGTAGAGAACTTCCTGTTTTGCCTAGAGGTAAAATGACTTTTCCACACTCAAACAACTAACATGTGTTAGATGCAAGATTTGAATCTGCTACTTCCAAGACCAGCTCTATTTTATACTCCAGGATCTCTCTCAAGTACATAATGTACATAGCTTGGATTTGGGATTGACAGTAAGGGCATGTGAGTAAAAATTTAAGGAAAAGAATTCTGCTGATAAAGTAAATGTATATGGTCTTATGAAATGAAAAATGTCTTTTAGAAATCACAAAGAAATTTGAGGAAGATAAAACAGTAGTCATTAACAGAAATAAAATGTAAAATCATTTGGAAAACCTCAATATAATTAGGCAGAAAAAGAAGTTAGATTATACTAACCTTAAAATAAAAATCTTAGGCTAAAACATGACCAAATTAAAGTATTTTGGAACATTCAGTCATTTTTGGAATTTCTGAGCTAAGATCAAATCTGTACATCATAATTTGGGAAGAAAACTCACTTTTATGATATAGAATTTTACTACTGCTCCAAAATTAATTACTAGCCTATTTATCCACTTAATATCAATTTATTAATAACTAACAACTAATTAACTTACCTATCTGTGAGACTTTAAAATTTATAAAATTGTTTCCTTAACATAACCTTATGAGGTAGATCGTCCAAATATTATTATTTTCATTTTATAGATGAGGAAAATGAGTTCCAGAAGTTTGAAATGCCTTCCTTCACAAAACCAACCTAGTTTAGTGTCGGAGAAAAGACTTGATCCCAACTCTTCTGATGCCACATTCAACAAACACAATCTCCTCTCTACTGATATACTATTTTAAAACTGTGGAAGTCTTCCCTGTTTTATTTATCTGAGCAGAAAATTTACATATTGAATTTCATTCCTGTGAACCTGTCCATTAAGTGAAATACTGATTCAAAATTTTGGCCCCTATACAAATCAGTGAAGGTGCAAAAGGAAGTATTCTGATTTCTTGAAAAATAAACTTTTTGATGCATGTGCAAGCAATATATAGAAAGGATAAAACATTGTACTGAAAATAGTATGTAACTTTTTTCATCCTAAGTATGAATATTGAATATAATTTACTAAATTAAAACACCATTGGGTTTATGCTGTGATATATATTTGGTTTATTTCTTACAGTTTCATAGTGAAAAAGGGTTTTGTTTTGATCTCATATTGAATACTGAAATTTCACAACCATCCCTTATAATTTGTGAAGCTTTAGCTGCAACATTTGTAAACACAAGGGAATGTTTTCAGTTTTTAGTAGGGGAAGAGCAGATGGTTGGGATTAAGGGAATCACTCCTTCGTGTTTAATAATGCAGCAGGGAAGGTAGTGGCAAGCCTAACTTTCCACCAAGAGAGAATAATTTTTCAGAGCATCAGCTGGATCTTTACTAGATAGAATGGAGTGACGAGTGTCCCTTCAGAGAAGCACCATCTGCATGGGGCTGAGTCAAGGCAAAAGACCTAATAATACTTGTAAAATACATTTTGTTCCCAATGAGCCCTATAAGAAGAAAGGAATCTTTGTATATGATGGAAGAGACAGTGAGTGAGGAGAGAGTTGCAAAAAAATACAAGGATGCATGATGATGATTTAGTAATGTAATGGAAATGACAGAGGGAGGAGGCAAGGAAATATACTGAAGAAGCTAATGCTTTTCAACATCTTTAAGGATTTGTCTCAGACTTCATGGAGAAATTAGATAGGAAATGACAGATCATTTAAAAATAAGGAGCCATTCAGAAAAAAAGTAGATAAATAGCTTACTGTGATAAGAAAGAAATAAGACAAAATTTCAAATAGTAAAAGAGAAAAAACTGAAACTATTTATGGCCGGTAATGATTTTTAGAAGAATGCCATAAGCAAATATTATAATGATTCAAGAATTATCTTGAAATAGAATTTATCTAAATCCCATTCTGGAACAGCTCTTTATTGTAAGGATTTGATTATATAATACTGTCTTTCCAAGCTCCGTTCTTGAACATATCTATTACTTATGAGGAAATGATGATTTAATTCAACCATTCCATAGTGTTGGCACCAGCCTTTTCTTTCAATACCAAGCCATGTAGGGATTCCACTCTATTAACTCCAGGTACTCCCTTCATGTAGCTACTGTCAATACCATTAATGATATGAACAGAAGGAAAGCTGATAGTAACTATTGACCCAATAACCAACATCAGAAATTTTGCCTGTTGGATGTTATAAGTCAGAGGATGTAACTTGGCTGCTTGTCTTAGGTTTCTGCCAAAAATACTGTCAAATCTATCTCCTTCCAATAATACATGAAAGAAAGCCCAACACATTTATGGAGATGAGCATATTAGTCATGTAGTCAAGGATCTAGGGGAGGCCACAGCTAGATGATTTCCTATAAACAGCAGCTGACTGTTATTGAATATAGAAAAAGGTTATTTTGTGGATCCAACATTAATGTACTCTTCTGTTTGCTAGGCTTACAACATTGCTTCCTGATACACTGTTACTCATTATCAATAAGTTGTTTTTTCCCTATTATCTGAGCACAGTCAATAGCCACCTCACTTTTTTAATTGTTGTTTTTATAAAGCCAATATACTAACTTAAGTTTTTCTATTTAAAAAGTTAATTCCCAGTTGCTTATTTGACACAATATGATATTTTAGAAAGTTACAGGAACCTGGATTCTAGACCGATATGTTCAAATAACAGAGCAGTATCATTTGGGACAATTACCATCTCTCTGCTTCTTTAAAAATAAGGACCCCCCCCACCTTTCTTATGTTTTTTTAAGATTGTTAATTTTAGTGAATCTCTTAAATTCTTTCTAAGTCTAATGTTAGGGGCTGACATTTTTAGAAAGATTAGAAAACTTAGAAAGGCAGGCTGCAATAGTAAATTAAGAACAGGTCTCAAAACCAACTGGTTCAAGTGCTGGGTCAGATACATCTTGGCTGTCTGAGCAAAAACAGGTCTCACTTTATTTAAGTGGACCATTCTTCAGACTTCCACAAAAAGCAATTTTTTATGTAAAGAAAATTTGCCCTGGAATGTTGGGAAGTCTTAAGTCAACTCCCAATCCTGCAGAGGCAATGCCATTTTTGTTCTGCTTTTACTTGTGATTTTTGTTTTGTTTTGTTTTGTTTTTTAGTTTTTTGGTTTGCTTTTTTTGTTTGTTTTTTGGTAGGAGGATGAGCAGTAACAATTGGAGGAGAGAAGAAAGAGTAAGGTTAACATAGGTGTTTTGTTTTGTTTTGTTTTTGGAATGTGGATTTCTTCCCGAATTCTTTATGTAAGTTAGATTTGTATAATCCAACTAGATGACACTAGTTACGGCAATGACTAGAGTGATGGACCTGAAGTCAGAAAGACTCAATTTCCTAAGTTCAAATTTAACCTCAGACACTTGTTAGCTGTGTGACCCTGGGCAAGTCACTTAACACTGTTTGCCTCAATTTCCTCATCTGTTAAAGGAGCTAAAGATGATCTCAAACTGTATTGTCAAGCAGTAATTATCAAAACAATCTGGTACTGACTAAGAAATAGAGTGGTGGATCAGTGGAATAGATTAGGTACACAATGCATTATTTTAGCACCAATGCAATATTTATAGCACCCACAATTATGATAAAGACCATGACTATAAGTATCACATGACATTCGATTGCAAAATGTACCAAACTCTCCAGATAGAGGATAGAACAGATGCATTGATTTAGACACCAGAAAACTGGATCCCCAAAACTAGCAAGCCAATTCCATCATAGTACTAAAGATATTTAGAAGCCATAGTAACACTGAGAGCCACAGCATCCTTCAGCCTTCCCACAAACCAATACAAGATCAATGTCTACTCATGAGCCTATCCAACTCCTTGCCTGTGGTCCTCCTCTCTCCCCCATTATTTGGCTAGCTCTTACCAGCTTCCTGTGGACTCTGCTTCCCTTCAGCAACCTCCTCCCACCACAGGTTCCATGTGCCTACATTCAACCTATTAGGAGGCAGAGTTTATCTTCACAGCAGGGAAGCTTCCTGTGGGCTCTGCTCCACCCTTTAGGGAATTCCCTCCATCACAGACTCCATGTGTTTACATTCAGCCTATTAGGGGCAGAGTTTATATTCACAGGAAGGGAAGTCTTCAAACTCCCCCCCCAGGTCTATTAAGGGACAGGTGAGATCTTCACATTCCCATTCCCATTACAATTATATAGTAAATGACCAAAATAATCTAACATTTGATAAACTGAAAGATCCAGGCTGTTGGAAAAAAAATCATTATTTGCCAAAAAATGCTGGGAAAATGGAAAATAATATGGCAGAAACAATATGGCAAAAATATGGTATAGACCAACATTTCACTCTGTATATCAAGATCAGGTCAAAATGAGTCCATGATCTACACATAATGGATGATCCCATAAGCAAATTAGGAGAGCATGTAATAGTTTACCTTTCAGATCTTTAGGTAATAGAAGAATTTAGGACCAAATAAGATGTAGAGAGAGAAATAAAAAATGTTAAATAGATCATTTTAATTATGTAAAATTTTTAAAAAGTTTTTACACAAACAAAACCAGTGCAATCAAAATTGGAAGGAAATGGGGCAGCTAGGTGGCACAGTGAATAGAGTACTGGCCCTGGAGTCAGGAGCACCTGAGTTCAAATCCAGCCACAGACACTTAACACTTACTAGCTGTGTGACCTTGGCCAAGTCACTTAACCCCAATTGCCCTGCCTTCCCCCTCCAAAAGGCACACACACATACACACACACACACAACAACTAGAAAGAAAGCAGAAAACTGGGGAGGATGGGGAGGGAATTGTACCAAATATCTCTGATAAAGGCTTCATTTTTCAAATATATAGAGAACAAAGTTAAATTTATAAAAATACAAGGAAGTCCCCAATTGACAAATGGTCAAAAGATATGAACAGGCAGTTTCTAGACAAAGAAATCAAACCTATCCATAGTCATACTGAAAAAAAAATAATGTTCTAAATCCCTATTGATTAGAGAAATGTAAATTAAAACAACACTGAGGTGCTACCTCACACCTCTCATTTTGGCTAAGTGTTGGAGGGGATGTGGAAAAACTGGAAATGATCCAACCATTCTGGAAAACAATTTGCCTAAAAGGTTCTAAAATTATGCACATACCCTTTGATCCAGCAATACCACTGTTAGGACTGTATCCCAAAGAGATTTTTTTTAAGGGAAAAGGACCTATTTTGACCCCCTAAAAATATTTTTAGCTGCTCTTTTTTGTGGTGGCTAAGAATTGGAAATGAAGAAGATGCCCATCAATTGAGAAATGGTTGAGTAAGCAATGATATATCATCATGATGGAATATTATTGTGCTATCAGAAATGACAAGAAAGATGATTTCAGAAAAAACTGGAGAGACTTATGTAAATTGATGCAAAGTGAAGTGAGCAGGACCAGAAAATATAGCAACAGTAACATTATATCTTGAAGAACTGTGAATGACTTAGCTATTCTCAACAATAGAAGATCCAAAGAACTCATGATGAAAAATGCTGTCTAGGGGTGGCTAGGTGGCGCAGTGAGTAAAGCGTCTGCCCTGGAGTCAGAAGGACCTGAGTTCGGATTTGACCTCAGACATTTAATGCACACACAAACAAAAAAACCTGGCTGTGTTACCTTGGGCAAGTTACTTAACCCTAATCACCCTCCCCCCCCCAAAAAAATGCTGTCTGCCTCCAGAGATCAAATTGATACTGTATGAATGCAGTACCAAAAAGAAAAAGAGGAACTGGAGAAGACCATCATAACCTTTCCAATATATTTGCCACAAAAAACCAGAAATGAAGTCCAAAGATTCAGAGACCACTGAAAAAACACTGAGAAACAATAATAACAATTTGCATAATGCTAGTTTACTTAAAGCAAGAACTGTCTGTATTGATCTAGGGCAAGATATTTAAACTCTCAGTGCCTCTAGGCAACTTTTTATCTCTGTAATTAACTGAGAAGGTTCAGATCCAAACTGGAGCAAGGAATTTCTCTCCAGGGGTTCTCTACACTGATAAAATAAGTCTAGATAAAAAAAAAATCAATCAAAAAGGAGGCTTATCTAGTCCAATATCTAGTTTTGCAGATAAGGAAACTGAGGCTCTCACTGAAGTGCCCCCAAGTTGGCCAAGTTCTTTGTAACTAAGCCAAAATTCTGGCTCCATATGCATAAATGTGTATATATATATATGTATGTATGTATATATGTATATATACATATATATGTGTGTGTGTGTTCATACATGTGTGTATATATGTGTGTGCATATATACACCACATTGCCTAGAATTCAAATGATAATTTTCTAGAATAAGAAATTGCATATTTTTTTTAAAGCAACCAGGGTTAAGTAACTTGCTCAAGGTTACACAGCCAGTTATTTTTGTGTGGGTGTTAAGTATCTGAGTCTCGACTCTGGGGCCATTGCTCTTACTCACAGCAACACCTAACCACCCTAGAAATTGCATATTTCTAATTACATCACAGGCACTTCCAAACAAAAAAGCAAGAAGCAAGGTCTAATCCTCCATGACTCTTTGTACATGTACAAATTAAGAGAGGGAAATACAGCTACAGAAATGTAATATAGGTTCGTTAACATAGATACTTAAAAGAAGTTAAGATAGATTTATTGAAAATTTATGTTGTAAGAACAAAAGATAAATGTTGTAAAGAAAGACAAAGGATGAAAGTTAACCTAAATTGCAGTATATATAAAATCCCAGATGGTGATTTTTTTTTCATTCTTGAATTTGGTTGACTGCTAGTTGTTCACTTTTTATGCCTCTTTTAAGGCAAATTCACAAAAAAAGAATTTTCATATAATATTTGCTCTTGCTCTGTAGAAATGTGTAATTCTAAAAGTAATTTATAAGTCTCAAGTCCAGAGAATTTTAGCTCCGAAAACATTAAGTATATATATGTAAATAATTAAACATTAAATTAAAAATAACATTATTATTCCTTGGAATGATAGGAAGGAAAAATATAACATTCCTTGATATAAGAGTATGCTTCTTCATAATAGTTATTCAAGGGTATCCATTTATCCAATTAAAGGATGAAAATTGACACAATATTAACATCAGTGGGGTGAGATGAGGGACAGTGGGTTAACTGAGGGTTAGAGAATACCAGGATTTAAGGTTTAATTGGCCAGGTAAGATTTTTTGGCAAATCATCATCTTATCTTTTTTCCTCTCTTATTTGTTCTAGAAACAATTGACAAAATAATCACAGTGAACAAGTTTGATCCCCCTCAGAAATTTTCAGTGGCTCCCCATTGTCTTTAGGAAAAAAAATGATCTTCCTAGCCCTGCTTTTAAGGCCTTTCATAATTTGTCTCCAACCTCCCTTTCTGGGCTTATTTCATTCACACTTCTTCAGGCATTCTATAATAAAAAAACAAAACAAAACAAAAATAATTATGATAATGATAATAGGCCTTCCAGACTATGAACCATTCCACAAACATATTTATTGGTCTGTACTACCTTAATATGTATAAACAGCATATCTCCCACATCTAGGATGGATTATCCCAAGTGTCTGTAAGAAATTCTCAAAAGTTGAGCTCAGGTACTACCTCAATCAATATGTTACTGTTTTGTTGTTGTTGTTCAGTTATATCAGACTCTTCATGACCCCATTTGGTGTTTTCTTGGCATAGATACTGGAGTGATTTACCATTTCCTTTTCCAGTTCATTTTATAGATAAGAAAACTGAGGCAAACAGAATTAAATGACTTGCCCAGGGTCACGCAGCTATTAGGTGTCTGAGACCAGATTTGAACTCAGAAAGATGAGTCTTCCTGACTTCAGACCAGCAGTCTATCCATCGCATCACCCAAGTGCCCTTTTTTCTGTTTCCCCCTGGCTAAAAATTCTTTCTTCTTCAAATTTGTTTTACCCATTTGGCTAGATACATCCCTATCATATCATATCAAATATTTTATTAGTTTTCATCTATATTCTCCTTAACATCTTGCCTTCCACTTTTCCAATAAAAAATAGATTGTAAACTCTTTAAAGATAGAAATTTTGGGGGCGGCTAGGTGGCGCAGTGAGTAGAGCGCCGGCCCTGGAATCAGAAGGACCTGAGTTCCGAGCCGGCCTCCGACACTTAATCCACACAAACAAAAACCTAGCCGTGTAACCTTGGGCAAGTTACTTAACCCCAATTGCCCTAAAGGGGCGGCTAGGTGGCGCAGTGAGTAAGAGCGCGGCCTCGGAGTTTGGATGACCCGAGATCAGATCCGGCCTCAGAAAATGAGCACCCACGCATAAATAATGACTAGCCGTGTAACCTTGAGCAAGTTACTTAACCCCAATTGCTTTAAAAAAAAAAAAGAAAAGAAAAAGAAAGAAATTTTGCTATTTTTCATCTTTAAACACCTAGTGTCTAGCATAAAGCCTTGTACATTCTTACAAAAGGCATGTAAGAAATATTTTTAAAATTTATATAGAGTTGAGCTTGTGCCAAGACAATAAAAATTAATTTATACTGTTTCAGTTAATATTTTAAATGTTTTAATACTATATAGAGGAATGGAGAGGAGGAGATTGTGTTTTCTATTTTCAAGTTTTTCTATTTTCTATTTTCTAAGTTCAAGATATAAGGGATTAAAATTAATGATCACTTTAGAAAAGGTGATTTTTTTAAACCAGAGGAAAAAAAGTTACAATACAGATGTTTAATGTACAAAATATTAATCCAACAGAACATCTGCATAGTTTTAAAAAGTTTCAAGTTGAACTTCTTAAGTTAGAAAGAGATGAGAAACAGAGATAAGGAGAAGTGAAGAACATATAGTTAAGATCTGAAAATGGTCCTATTCATTCTCTTACTCTACAGATGTCTTGGGATTCCATAGCCACTCTTGATATTTTTTGAAGTTGTCAATAAAATGTTTTTGAGGAAAACGTCTAGCACTGAATTCTGTTGCACTTGAAATATTATAACCTCAGGCTCTGGTTTCACATATTTGCTGTGCTCTAATATATGCCTGTTACCTACTTGGCACCATCAGTTTTAATGCAGTTTTTGTTGGCTTTAAACACTGAAACAAATAAAAAACAATCAGGCTCTAGTGGCCTGGAAAACTGGATCACAGCCCAGCTTTCATTTATTAGTACCTTGGGAAAATAAATTTAAAAGGAAAAATTTCAAAATATCTGCCTAAGAGGCATATTTAGCTGGCTGTCTACCATTTTCTGATTCATTCTGGTAGGTGATGATATGTATTCCATTAATGTCATTGCATTTGAGTCCCTAGGATGTTAGGGTCTGTCCAAATAAGGTCCTGTTCCTTTGCAATGTTGGTATCCAAAGGCACTGGTGCTTGAATAAGGCACTAGGAGTTATCAATGAAACCTGGGGATTCCATCAACTTGATTGACAGGTGCTGCCTGGAGCTGAAGCCTCACCCTAAAGTTCACCATTAGAAAATCTTCTTTAATTTAATAGAGTGTTCAAGAGTATGCTTTGCTTCACAGAACATGGTAAAGTGACTGTTGGAAATTATGTTTGGAATTCTAATACCCTCCATTTGAAAGGACAGTAAAGCTGTGAAGATATGATGAATGCTAGTCCACCATTAATTCATTTCTACAATACTTTTACACTGACAATCATGTCCCACCATGCTAAATATAAAGACAGCACAAGTGAAACTAGGTATTTTCTTAATGTGAGGGCAATATACTATGAATATCTCATAGCCATGAAGGAAAAAAGCATTACTTTCTGTTATTCGTCTTACCCCCATGAACTTTATAGAAATGTGCTGTTGGCCTTTCAAATACAGCAGTTTTTCTCCAGGTGAGCAGTCCTTTAATTTTTGAGAGAAAATATCTGAGAGACTGACCAATCTACTTTGGTAATACTAGTTTAGGGACTATGGCTAAATAGATGATAATGATAGCTAATATTCATATAGTGCCTACTATATGCCAACCACTGTGCTAAGTGCTTTACAATTATTATCTCATTTGATCTTCACAACAATCCTGGGAAGTAGGTGTTATTATCTCCAGTTTATGGATGAGAAAACTGAAGCTAACAGAGGTTAAGCTATTTGCCAAAGGTCACAGAGCTAGTAAGTATCTGAGGATACATTTGGACTCAACTCTATTCATTGTGCTCCTTAGCTACCTCTAAAAAATATCTTCCATGAGTGTTATCTGTCTTAGATTTGTTTTCTCTAAGCCACATATAGGACTCTATAGGACAAAGGTTATTTATGAGTCTGTGAACTTAAAAAAAATATTTAGGTAAATATATTTTAAAATAATTGGCTTCATTTGTATCTTATTTCATGCATTTAAAAATATTATTCAGAAAACAGATTCATAGACTTCACCAGAATGCCAAAGGGGCCCATGAAAAGAAAAGATTAGGAAAAATCTACTCTGAGAAAATTCTATGATCTTATAAATTTTTAAAACATCCCTAAGAAGCAAGTGGCAAGTATTACATTTTTTTTTCTGGTTTATATCAGTTAGCCCTCAGCTTAGCTATAACTAAATATAATCAGAGGTAACATAATGACTTTTTAAATTTTATTAGACATATAACCCCTGATAGAATAATATATGAGGCAGAAAGGTACAGTGAATAGAGGACATGCTTTGGAATAAGGATCTAGATTTTAGTCCTCCCTTTGATGATTCTAGTCAAGTTACACAAACTCTCAGTGCCCTAGAAAACTTTTAAAGATGGTGTCATTTGTATCTATATAATCTCCACATACATGTATATAGAGAAAACTGTACATATGCATAAATGCACACACATGTATGGTCTAGGCCCTTACTATTTAGAACAGACCTTTGTTTATGCACAAATATATGTGTGTGTGTGTGTGTCTGTTATTGTTCAGACATTTTCAGTAGTGTCCAATACTTCATGATCCCATTTAGGGTCTTCTTGGCAAAGATACTGAAGTGTTTTGTCATTTCATTCTCCAGTTCATTTTACAGATGAGGAAACTGAGACAGAGTTAAGTGACTTGGCCAGGGTCACACAATTATTATGCGTCTGAGGCCAGATTTGAACTCATGAAGAGGAGTCTTCCTGACTCCAGGCAGAGCACTCTATTTACTGTGCCACCCAGCTGCCCCAGTGTATCTCTAAATATGTGTATATTACATTAAAAGCATTTATGTGTGCATATATGCAACAAATTAGTGCTGATATTAAAGCCCTTTGCTCTGATGAGTCCCTTTTTCCATGAACCAATCTACCTTCCCACTGTCCTTATAAATGACAGTTTGTGTTGTATACACAATATGTAATTTTCTCATAGCACTGAATCACTTGATGGCTTTTATTTTTTTCTTCAGAGTTGATATTTAAACATTGTATTTAACTGTTGCTAAAAATTGCATTCTTTATCAAACCTATCTAATCTAAGAAAGTCACAAAAATAGGATATCCTCTGGTTAAGTGATATACATTTTGTTTACACCTTTCCACAGAATCATCTAAATCTATAGTATGTGATTATAAAAAAAAATAAATTACAAACCCTTTTCAGACACTCCAATCATTATTTATTTTTCATTCAGAAAATCAACTTTCAAATCACCGATATGCCTTTAAAAAAAAATTAGTTCAGGGCAGCTAGGTGGCACAGTGAATAGAACACTGGCCTTAGAGTCAGGAGGACAAACCTGAGTTCAAATCCAGCCTCAGACACTTATTAGCCATGTGACCTTGGGCAAGTCACTTAACCCCAATTGCCCTTCCTTCACGCCCTCCAAAACAAAAAAGCAAAAAAAAAAAAAGAGTTCTAAGAGGTGAAGTCCATTTTTATGCTTATAATCCCATCCCCAGGGGCGGCTAGGTGTTCAGTGAGTAGAGCCTTGGCCCTGGAGTCAGAAGGACCTGAGTTCGGATCCGGCCTCAGACACAAGGCACACACAAATAAAAATCTAGCCGTGTGGCCTTGGGCAAGTTACTTAACCCCAATTGCCCTCAAAAAATAATAATAATAATAATAATCCCATCCCCTTCCCATCCACAATTAAAATGATTTTAAAAGTCTTTAGTAGCAGCAACCTAAAGGCTACAAGAAATATATCTTTTTTTTTTAATGGTGTTTGTCTTCTTATCTGTCAATCTCTTTCTGTATGGTCCTCTTCTGTTTTATTTCTTCCCCTGATATGACCATTATACAAAATTGAAGAATTTAAATTATTTAATCATATTTGTTGAGTTTATGTACCTTGTTTTTAAAAGAGGATGAATTGTACATGTCACCTTTAAAAATAACCTTTAAGTTTTTTGTCCCACAACTGATATAGCTATATGCATACCACTTAAGCAGTTATGTAATAATTTGAATGTGAGTAAAATATATTTTAGAATTCTGAGCAAATATCAAGGGAGAAGTTAGCCAAGGGACTTCCTGAAATTAAAGCAAGTCTTGGGGGAGGGGAGAAGAAGAAATATTTATTAAAACAAAAATATAATGTGCCTCAAATTATAAGCAGAAGCAAAACAGAGTTACATTGTACATGTATTTATGTGTAGTGATATGTATTATTCAAATATGTATTTACTTTCACTTTTAAAAATAAATATTAAAACAACATATAGAATTCTTTTCTAAGAAGGAACACTGACTAAAATGAAAATTTATCAAAATCATCATCATCTTTCTATATCAGCATCAAAATTGATATACCTAATGGTGATTATTATTTTTATAATGGTTTCCCACTCATAAAAATGAATCTTCTTTGTGGAGATTAAAGTATTTTAAATAAAAGAACCTAATTTCAAAAACACATGTTTTAATATTAAATGCTACTTTTTTTTTTGCTTTTCTTGGAGGGCAATTGGGGTTAAGTAACTTGCCCAAGGTCACACAGCTAGGTTTTTGTTTGTGTGTGCATTAAGTGTCTGAGGTCTGATCCGAACTCAGGTCCTTCTGACTCCAGGGCCGACTCTCTACTCACTGCGCCACCTAGCTTCCCCCAAATGTTCCTTCTAAATTCATCATAGATGGCTTGGTTCTATTTTGTTTTTTGTCATATTTTTAAGCATGATTCTTTATTCAGAATTTTTTCTTCTCCTTTTGCTGTATTTTGCATAAATTTATTAAAATTACCTTGGCTAAGTTCTCTCTCAAATTTTCTTCAGAATATTAAAATTAATTTTCATACATATTTAAATGAATTATCATAATGCTTCTCAAGTGTCAATTATTTCACACTTTTGCCTTTGGCACATTATTTAATTACTTTCAAAGTAATTACAAGTTTACTTTGACCTATTTTTGACCTACTCATACCTTTATGATTTGGTATTGATGTTGGTTTATTGACCTAGGTGATCTTGGCCCATTTATTTCACCTCTTATGCACTCAGTTTTTTCATCTGTAAAATGAAGGGGTAGAACACTTTCAGTCTAAAGTATATGATTTTACTAACATCAAAGTATTCTCATAGAAACCCTGTTCATATACTATGCAATACAAAGGTTTATCAGAATAGAGTTCGGTACATAGTGGTCTTTTTTATTATGTCAATTATAAAGACTTTTTGTTAAGACAAATTATAGGAGGAGCAAGACACATATGATAGCAACTGTATTTATATGTATGAACTACATAATAACAATTAGAGATACTGAGATGAATAAGCGTGAGAGTCAAGGAAAGTTACAAAAGCCCAAACTTCTGTAAGTAATGGCTATAACCTTGCCTTTGTACACTAGACAAAAGGTACTTAATGTCCTGAGTAAGCCATGCTAGAATTATAGAATTAAAAAATTATCGATGGTCCAGCCCCTGTGTTTGGGATGGAAACAGGAACATTTGCTCCCTCGTATAGATACAGCCTCTATATAGATAACTCTGAACTGAGAGGGTAGAGAGGCAATTGTGAGAACAATACAGTAAACAAAATAAATCAGTCATATGCATGGGTGTAAATGATTTTTAGAAAACAATCTATGTAACCTGAGTATCTGGAATACTAGCAACAATTCTGCAAATATTTAGAATAGTTCAAATTTTTAAAGTGCCAGAAGAAAAACGCCACTCATTCATAACAGTAATCAAAATTTCAAGGTGCCAAATTTATTAAAATAATCAAGGTTTTTGCTCTGTAAGTGTATAAATAGGGACAATAGCAAAAGATAGGAAATAAACTTGAGAAATGGACTTCTGATTTCATTGGAATAGGAAAGTGAGGTGAAAAAACACTCTCAACTAAACCAGATTGATACTTTCTTGGTACCTGCTAGTCTGAGAAAGTTGCCCAGAACACCCAAAATGCTTGTTGATTGATAGATACTTTATTCAACTGATTTGTTATATACGTGTCTATAATTAACACTAGAAGCACCACACTTCTCACTTGCATCAGTTGACCCAAGAACTTTATTTTTATGATTTTAAAAAATAATTTCATTATAATTTCTTTTATCTATGGAAATATACTTTAAATAAAAATAATTAAAATTACATGTTATAATTTTACTTTGAAATAAAAATATTCATCCTGCAATCTCTGTTATGTGCAATAGAGATTTATTAATTGACACAATTTTGTCTTTCAATGTCTTCTCATATTTTGGTCTTTGTAATAACAATTTTCTGTTAATTATTAATTTTTCTATATTTTACATATATACCTCCATTGTTTTAATTCTAAGTTACTTCTATATTTCTGTTGCGTATTTGTATAGCATTCTTTTTGATTCTTTAATTATTAACTCTCAAGAGACTGCTTGACTCTAGAAAACAAATTATTACTTCAATTAAAATATTGTCATACTTTTAGTAACTAGATATCGATGCTTTAAAAAATAATTATTCGTTTCAACTGGTGAAACAGTGTAGCACGTACTCAATCAAAATGCTAAGAACAACTATTTTGAAACAAAATGAAAGACAGTTTCTGTCAAAATTATATATTAATTTGCATATAATATTGTAAGTATGATAAAACATTTAAAAATAGCAAGGAGAATCAGAGTTTTGGTTTATACTTTGTATTCCTTTAGTTTTATCTTTATTTGGCTTTATTCTTTAATAAAAATATGATGATCTAGATTAAAAGAAATTCAAATACTTTTCCTTTATGTCATATATAACTTCTATATTGTCATTTGAGTTTCAATTAAAATTCTTGAAAACGTTTATGTGAACTGCTTCAGCAATTATGAAATGTTTTAAAATATTATTTGAAATTATAATAATGCGTAAAGTTGCCACATTTTAAGCGAATAAAATCTAAAGATTATTTTTTTTAGGAATTATGACATAATTAGTCCTCATACAGTGGAAAGAATAATAGATTTGGAGTTCTAATCCCAGTTTCGCTGCTTATTGCCTGTATGACCTTGGACTCTATAATATTAGGGATTTGAAATAGGTAAGCCTTCTTGTCTCCTCTAACTCTAAATCTATGATTCTACAATGTTTGAATCATAGAATTAAACAGCCCAAATCATCCATCTACAATCAGTCCACCACTGAGACTATTTATGATGATGGTGTATTTTTGGTATGTCTCATTTATGATGTTTTCAAAAGAATCACTTTAGGAGCTTATTAGCCACAGATTTTTAAGTAAGAGTGGTAGGCAGGTTACTGGACTGCTATGAGACTCAAATTTCACATCAGTAAAACTGGGGATTTCAATTACTGTACTCTGTACTCCAAAGGTTATCTTAGTGAAAGCAGTTTGTAAAATGTAAAGCTTTATACGGTGAGGAATTTTTTTGTTTTATTTTCTTTTGTTCTTTACTAGACTTTTATACCTGTGCTATCATTGGATTAAGGAGTTTCTAGTAAGTTGTTTCCTCTACCAATATATAGCAACACCCCCTTTGCAACTTGTAGTCTTAGAGAGTTGCTTATGGCACTGATAGAACTAGAGACTCAACACTGCACACATAGATATAACATGTGGTGGACACAGAACTTCGAAATAGATCTTCTTGGCTTGGAAGTCAACTTTATCCACTACACAATTCTGATTTCCACGTGAGTTAGAATATCCCAAAGTTATACAATTTAGTGGCAGAACTAGGATTAGAACCAAGATATATTGATTACTGTGCACACACACACACACACACACACACACACACACACACACCCATACCATGCTGCCCTCTTGATATGCTAAACTCTCAGGTTTATACATTAGTATACCATATCTTGTAAAATAAAAACTAAAAATCAAACAAACAACAAACTCATATTGTTTTTACATTGCCTGTGGGCCACTAAGCTCTCCCCACCTCCAAACACCTGTTCAGACTGTACTATGTGACCATTTACTTATTAAGTAATCTCTCCCTCTTGAAATTACTTTGAATTACTTTCTATATTCCTTGTATTTACTTATTTATGTATATGTATATATACCCTTACTTTATAATGTAAAATTATTGATGGCAAGAACTATTCAGTACTGCTCCATTAAGCTATTTGAGTCATTTTCATAGCATATCTTTAGTTGCTTTGCTGAAAATGTATATACATAGTACATCAGATATAGCCATATTAAAACATGAATAAAACCATTTTCTGAGAAAATAGAAATTATTTTAGAATTGATGACTTTGCACCACTGTTTTTCTTTATTGCGATAAATAATCAAAGGTTGACTATACAGAATCACAAAAAATTAATCTTATTGGATTAGTTCTGTTTCCTAAATAATGATATTGTACTTATGAGACACACCAAAGGGTCAGAGATCTCATCAACATTTTGAAATCTTTTGAGAAACCCACAACTGTACATCATAATCTGACTATGACTTTGTATTTAAGTGCTAATAAGTTGCCTGAGGCCCATACAGTTAAGAAACCCAACAGGGAAGATGTGTCAAAGGCAAAATATAAACCCAACACTTCCTAGCTATAAACAGAGCAAGGACTCTATCCACTCTGGTAATCCACCCTTGTCGCTGTAAAGTTAGGGCCCCATTTATGTGAAAAATTAATTCCCCCAAGTGATCATTCTATTTACATTTACTTTGCATATTTCCATTGGGCTAGAGCAAATGATTATATTTTTCAAAATTGTAACCTCAAATAGTGTGAATTCAAATGCATGCAACCTCTTCAGGTGATACTTGAACTAACTGGGACCTGGCTATATACTTTGGGTAAAAAATATTGCTTGTACTATCTCTTGATTCTAATATAAATTCAGATTTGTTTCATAGATAAATGAATAAATTGGGCAAGCACGTTTTATATTCTTTATCTGTATTGCTGTTTCTTATAATCTAAGATGGTTGAAAACATTAATATGAGAACAGAAGCCCTTTCCCTACTTTGTGTTAATTTTTAATTTCATTTCACTCTCTGTATTTGGAGGTACAATTGTTTAAAACAAGTCTCATTGGGCTTAAAATAAGTCCTACAGCTAGGTGGCACAGTGAATAGAACATTGGTCCTGGAGTCAAGAAGACCTGAATCCAAATGTAGCCTCAGACACTTAACACTTACTAGCTGTGTGACCTTGGGCAAGTCACTTTACCCCCAATTGCCCTGCTTTCCACCCTCAAAAAAAACCAAAACCAAAACCAAAACAAAACAATAAAACCCCCAAGTTCTAGTTGGACAATAAACTTGCTAGACTTTCTTTTTCCAGCACTCTACAGCTAAATGATGTTGTTCAACTTTGTATCATTGTTCTCTCAACTTGACTAAATTTGCTTCTACTGTTTTCCCCTCTTCCATCTTATGTTCTCTCCCATCATATTAACATACTAGCCCATGTATTTGCATTTAGAATATATTCAGATACAACCATTAACTCATCCTTTAAAATTCTGTTCATTAAGGTAATTACTTTTCTTTATAGTCTATAAAGGAATTGAAATGTTGTAGACAGAGTCATGGGTTTAGAATCAGGAAGACCTAGACTCATATCTCTCCAATGATATTAGCTATGTGACCTTGGGCAAATCACTTAATTTCAGTGTATCTCGCCTAAATCCCTGGAACTTAATCAGTAGTATAAGTCATAGATAGGTCACATTGTTTCCTTTGACTGTTGCGGGACTGGGAGTGATACTGAGAAGGTAGGGTTTTTTCCCTCCAACTTCTAAAATCTATCTCATTCCTCCTTGTCTCCCATAACTTCTCTCTCCCTTCCTTCCTTCCTCCCTATCTCCCTTCCTTCTTCTTTCTCATCTTCCCTCTCTTTTACCTTTCAATTCCTTTCTTCCTTTCCTCCTTCCTTCCTTCCTTCCTTCCTTCCTTCCTTCCTTCCTTCCTTCCTTCCTTCCTTCCTTCTTTCCTTAATATTTAATATGCCTTAATCCCAATAATCCCATTCATCTTTCCCCTTACCTACTCTTAAATTATGCCTTTTTCTTTTTCATCTTCTTTAGTTGTTATTCACAATGTCTTATTTGTGTAATACATTTGTTTAAATAAAAATAAAAGTAGAAATTGATGCACTGTCAGCTGAAGTAGCAGAACATTCAGAATAAATATGAAACAAGTCAAATTAAAACTGTCAGCTGGAAACAACTTCAAACACATATCTTTAACAACTAGTGTAGTAATTCAAACTTTCACTTAGAATTAAAAACAATTATGATTAAAGGCTTTCAATTCTGATTTTTCATTAGAATTTAACAGTGTAAATCTGTTGAGGCTACAAAGGTAAATTTGTTTAAGGTGATACAGTTGTGGATTTAAATAAAACCTGGTTACTTAGAAACCTTTTAATTTATGTTCTCCTGCTCCCTGCTGTTAGAACCCTGCCTCAGAACTTAATTATCTTGATTACTATTATAAAAGTCTGTGACAAATTACACAAGGAAACATAATTTAAGACAAAAAGATTTTAAATGAACTAGTTTTTACTTAATGATTCAATAGTGTAGTATAACCAATCCTATCATATTCTTATTATTTCAGAACAAAATATTGAGTTGAAAGACAAACTCAAAACTGATTACTTGATTTTTTCACCTAGTCTTGCAAACCCAGTAATAATATCTGAAATATACCACTAGGTAACAACTAGAACAACTGGAGATATGTGCTATTTTTTGTTTATTTGGTTTTTTTTGTTATTGGCAGGGATTTCATTTATATTTCTTTTTTTAATAAAAAGGACACTTTAAATAGAAATTTTAGAAATACATAAATCGCTCTCAAGTGCTGAGCCTAATAGTATATGTAAGCCAAAGAATTAGAACTACAGTGGTCTCATGTATAGATTTTATTTATTAAGCATACCAAAAGATGACTAATATATGATGGACAATTTTGCCATCATTATCCCATTCATCAAGGTGTATCAGGAAAACTTTTGATCTTGAACTTCTTGAACACTCTCAAACTCATTATCCCCAAGGAAAGATCCTCCAATACAACCAAATATGACTAAAGTATTATTATGAAATCCATTAATACTAAGCCTCATTTTCTTGGTTCTGGTTTTTAAATAGAATGCTTGGGAAAACATTGATGATTTTAGTTTGGCTTCTTTTAAACATCTTCTTCCATTATTTTATACAGAATTCAGAACTTGCCAGTTTGATATATTAGTTCAAGTTTCCACAAATAAATAATTTATATGCACCTCAGCCTCTTATGTCTATTCCAAATAGTCTTATCTTAGTTGTCCTTCATGCTTGAAGAAGACAAAAATGACATCACTATGTCGGTGTCAAGGTACAGTGTGTCTGACTGTGACTGATCAGACCAATACAAGTTTGGGAGGTTACGCCATAGGACAGGCACAGATATTCCATATGAATATCTGGAATAGAAATGTCTCTAAATTTGCACATCTCATATGTCTTTTGAGCTATCTCAAATCTTAACTCTGAGGCTATGCAGTATTTATTCTTTCTTAAAATTATTTATATTTTCAGTATAAAAGGGGGGAAAGTATTCCTGGGTTAACACCATTCTCATCACTTCTCAATAGTTCAGTAATTCTCATTCCCAAAAGCAGTATGACTCATCTAGAGTTTCACAGAAATTAGTGGTAAAGTTATCTGGAACATTTATTACCTAAGCTTTTGCCATTCCTCTGTTTTAGTTTCCTAAAAAGTTTTAGTGAGTGCAAGGGAGTAAGATTTTATTTCCACCTCAGTTGAGGCAATCACATACAAAAGAACTAGATTATAAACTGTAAGACAATTGCCCTCCACTTCAGATGATATAGTCACAGAGTCCAGACTTTAATTACAAGAATGTAGGGAGATGTGAAGTTTTCCTACAACCCACAACAGTGTTTGAATAAAACCTTAGTTGAACGTGAAAAGATTTTAGGACCTTGGCTGTGGAATAATTACTACTGACACCACATAAGATCAGAGAAACCTCTTGTGCATGTGTGTGTTTGTGTATATGTATATATATGCACATACACATGCACATGTGTATATACATATTACATTGAAGTTATATAATGCATGTGTGTATGGTATGTATGCATGTGTGCATGGATGTATGTGTGTATGTATTAATTTTGTTGTTGCTGTTATTCCCTCATTCTTGAAGAGGACCAATGACCTCAGGAGGGTGGTCTTAATTTGCAAATGAATTGGATTTGTTGGGCCAGGCTTCACAAAGTCATGAGCCTCCCTTTTTCCTCCAGGTCATCTGAGTCCAGTGGCAAGACCTTGGTCAGTAAGACTAGAGATAACCTCAAATGGAGTGGGAGAACTTGACTCTTTTTTTAAAGGTCTTTCCCAGGTCTCATTTTTTTCTGAGACAATACCCATTCAGTGACTTAAGGTCAGGTAAGAAATGAAGCAAAAGAGGGTCTAGTCTGCTTACTCAAAACAAAAATAAATGAAACTGGGAGAGGAAAACTTTGAGGGTTTCTGGACAGAACCTAAATAGTGGTTATTTACACTTAATCTGAGGCATCAAAACCTAAACAATGACCTAGTGAGGCTTGGCTGGGACCTATTTCTATCCAATAACCGAAGCAGAGTGATTTGGGTTTAACATGCTATAGTTGCTCCATTTGAATCGCAATGGGCTTTATCAAAGCCTGGTTTTCTAGAGCTCTGTTCAAGAAATTATAAATGAAACTAACATGGAACAAAAGAGTTAATTGTCCCATTATTTTTTTAATGATAAAATAAATGAATAGAGAAGAGAAAGAAAAAATCTAGCCGTTAAAACTCCAAGATATCTTATAAGCTTTCACCAATCAAAATTTATATTCTTTTGGGTAGAGTACCCACATGCATGAGGGAGGGGAGGGAGGGAGGAAGGAAGAAAGGAAAGAAAAAAGGAAAGAAGGAAGGAAGGAAGGAAGGAAGGAAGGAAGGAAGGAAGGAAGGAAGGAAGGAAAGAAGGAGTATTGACCAACTGGAAATGGCCATTTGGGTCCCCATTAGGGCAGCTATTACTACTCACAGATTTTTTTTTTATCCTTCATTTTTTCTTCAAGAGAACCAATGACATCAGGAGGGTGATGTCTTGACTTACAAGTGAATTGGATTTAAGTGAGGCAGGCCTGTGAAACTCATCAGCTTCACTGTCTCTTCCAGTCATCTGAGTCTAGTGACAAGACATTGGTCAGGACAAAGATGTATTAATATATTCATATGTGTATGAATATATTAATATACACATTACATAATTTTGAAGCATATATTAAATTTAATAGAAACATAAAACATATAGTCTTTCTAAAGGAGTCATGGCATATTGCCTCCAGCCCAGAGTATGCAATAACTAGGCAAATATGAAGAATGCTGATGTGCTCAAAGACACTTTGGTCATGGCAGAGAAAGAAGAGATGATTAGTTCATCCTTCTAACCTAAGCCATTGTCAGACAATCACTTGGTCCTTTCCTTTCTTTCTTAGATAGGAAAGTATATGGAGCCATCTGGTTCCTGTTTCAAAAAGAACAAAAAGGGGAAGGGAAAACTTTCATAAGTGAATGTTTTTATTTGTATGTTCATTTAATGTATCTGTGTATACACACACGTATATTTACATATGTGTATATATGTGTATATATATATATATACATTTAATGTGTCTGTGTATACACACACGTATACATATACATACATATATAGGTACGGGTGTGTGTGTGTGTGTGTGTGTGTGTGTGTGTGTGTGTGTGTGTGTACCAAGAAAGGATCTGGGCAAGTTAATATCAAATATCAAAAATCAGAGTACTTTTAAAAACAAAGTTTTAGAGACAACTGATGACTGATTTTTAGTGCCCTAGCCTTAACAAATCTTGATAAAATCCATTCCTTTGGTTTGCATCTCTCTCTTCAGATTAACGTCCAGACATTTCCTTCTTATTAGAAATATTTGGGTCATTGTTTATAATCCAAGTAATTCAGTTTGCTTTCAGCTACTTGATCAAGTTGGTGAACAAAGAATTTTCAACTGGCCAGTACTTATTTCCAGTAGTATTCACCTTGTAAGCCTTTGTTTTTCATCAATTCCAAGTACAAATTCATTTGTCAACTGCTAAGACTCTTATCAGCTTTTATGGATAATTCCCTCAGAAACTCACTTTCTCCTACTTAGCTAAACTATTTTTAGTGAGGTATGGTTTAAAAAAACGGCATTGTTTACTGTCCTTTTTCACTTGGTCTTTTCATTTGCTCAGCACCATTTTTTCCTACTCTGATCAATTTTCAGTGTTACAGTACCTTGGGGATTTTTCTTTTTGCTGTTATGGGTTGGTTCCCTCTTTCTTCTGACTTCTGGACATTAATCTGAAGAGAGAGATGTAAACCAAAGGAATGGATTTTATCAAGATTTGTTAAGGCTAGAGCACTAAAAATCAGTCATCAGTTGTCTCTAAAACTTTGTTTTTAAAAGTACTCTGATTTTTGATATTTGATATTGACCTTCCAATAGTTGAATTTCAAGAGAAGTATTTAAAACATTTTTTAAGCCTCCTACCAAAAACTATTCCTAGAATATTTTTAAACAAATTTAAATTAGCATGGTAGAACCTTAGGGTAGAAAAGTAATAGTTGGGGCGGCTACATGGCACAGTGAGTAGAGTGTCGGCCCTGGAGTCAGAAGGACCTGAGTTCAGATCCGGCCTCAGACACTTAACACACACACAAACAAAAACCTATCTGTGTGACCTTGGGCAAGTTACTTAACCTCAATTGCCCTACAAAAGGAAAAAAAACAATAATAATAATAATAAAAATAGAAAAGTAATAGTCACCAAGTCTAATCCCCTCATTTCAAGGATAAGGAAACTGAAGTCCAGATGAAGTGTCATAGCTAAGGAAGGTGACATGCTAAATAGTGAAATGAGAACTAGAACTCTCTTGATCCATCGTTTAGTATTCTTTCTACTAATACACTTTGCAGAATCTTGAACATTACCAAGTAGTATTTGATGGTATTTTCTAATCTTCACAGTTTAAAAATGAAATATTTTATTTTTGGCCTTTTAAAATATAAAATTTAACCGATTCGTCTATTTGTGCTGTCATTGAAAACATCCCTTCATAAAATTTTAAAGAAAATCTTAAACTTTAGGGATGTTTTCAATTACCTATTTATCTTTCTCCTTCAGAATCAGAGAATCCACAGTGGCAAAAGAGTGTAAATTGGGAATCTACTTCTCTATTCTTCTGCAACATAAAGAATCTATTACACATTAAAATAAAATACTTAGAGATAAATCATGTCATAATATTGTTTCCATAAGGCTTATAAAGTACTTTCTTCATAGTAACCCTGTGAGGTGTGTGTATAGATATCATTATCCCCATTTTCCAGCCAAGGAAATTATGACTTAGTTGAGCAAGTTGTACAGGATGGCATAGCTAGTATGTGTTACAGCTTATATTCCTGACCTTAGATCCAGTACTCTGTATTGCATTTTATTGTCTTCTCTTTCACCCAAGACCCTTCTTAAAGAAACCAGTACTAAACTCTACTCCATGGATTGTATGCTATTATTCTTGGTATCCCTAATGGAATAATTCTAGATCTATGGTATAAGTAGACCTATATTTGAAATGAAGGCAAAATTTGATTCTAAAAATTATTAACAGCAATGGGACAAAATAGTAATGTGTACTTCACCCTGATTATTGTTTCAATTTATGCTTTTTGAAAATTTAAAAGCTATTTTATTACTTTTTGAATCAATCTCAAATGTTAAAAAAAAATTAGTGCTGGCATCTTTTCTTCATTATGTTAATTAATTTCTGCCCAGATTCCACCACCCTTATATATCATACTAAAGCAATCTATCATCGTGCTAAGGCAAAGGAAATTCAATCCATCACTGCTAGATTCTGATAGAGGAATATAAAGGGGGGAATGCAAGTCATCTTCCCAGTAGTAATCAAACAGCTGTGATACATGCCACTTTAAGCTTGTATCATCATATAATAGATGGCTTTCTTCTTCATGGGCTCTTGCTTCAAAATCCTCAGACAGATGGACTCTGATGCAAAGGTTTTATTTGGTGGAATTTAAGGCTGTGAACTAGTTATTGACAAATACTATATCATCAGTTCCAGTTGAAGACACAGACTAATAAGTAGAACATTGGCACTAATCCTTATTTAATCAGCCTTAAAATGGTAATTTCAAATTGATGAGGGCACAGGGAATAGATTTTGTACTTATAAACTGCTTCTAAAAATGCCAGTGTTATATGTACACAATCCAAGAATGAAATTAGAGCCCCCAGAATATATAAGGAATGTAAACTATATAGAGTACATCTGAAGAAATTTGGAAGAAATATACACATGTATACTCTTTCTAGTTCCTCTAATAATCCATAAGCACATTTTTTTCCTGAGGCTTTCAATCCTTGTGAGTAGGAGTAAAGAAGATGCAAAACAATGAAATCCAGCATGCGTATTAGAAAGATCGATTGTCCTTACGGAGTGCTACTCATAATAATAATAATAATAATAATAATAAAATACTCCACATTTATATTGTGCTTTAAGATTTTTCAGAACTTTTTAGGGCTAATCCTTAGAAAAACTAGAAATTTGTGTTTTAGTAGTTTTGCTTTCCCATGAGTGCATTCATTATTTCTGCTTGTCCCTGGTTGCCCCTCTTGGTGGTTGATTAGCTTCCCACACTTACCTATGCTCAAGAAATGATCTGAAAAACTCATTACTCTGAGGTGATGCCAATGAGAATTAGAAAGCAAATTAAGAAATGGCTATAAAAGATAAATGCAAATGAATACAATAAGTAAATTTAACAACTAATTTAATGTCAATGTTGTTGTTTTTCAGTTGTTTCAGTTGTGTCTGACTCTTTGTGATACTATTTGAGGTTTTCTTGGCAAGGGTACTGGAGTCGTTGGCCATTTCCTTCTCCAACTCATTTTACAGAAGAGGAAACTGAAGCAGACAGGCTTAAGTGACTTGCCCAGGGTCACACATTTGTTAACTGTCTGAGGACAGATTTGAATTCAGAAATTTCAGTCTTCCTGACTGCAGGTCTGCCACTCCATTGTGCTATCTAGCTGCCCCAATTGAATGTCAATAGCAGGAGGGAAAAGAGAATATTAGGCCAATATTATTTTGAGGAAATATTTAAGATTGGATCTGGGAGTGAAACGGTATTACCAATAATAGACATTGGAACATCAAGAAAAGGAACTAATTTAAGGGAAATAATAATTTAGCAAAAGCCGCTGGAAATGCAGAGCTGGGAAAGGGGGAGGGCTCTACATAGAGTCTTGAAAATCACTCACATAGAAATGGTAGTTGTAGTTGTGGAAGAAATGAGGGTAAGTGTGTAAGGAGACAAAAATGACTGACCAGCATCCTTGGGCAACACATATTTAGTGGTGAGGAAGAAGAGGAGGAACTAAGGAAGTAGAATCTTGGCCATTTCTCAGATGCCACAGTGGCAATTCCTTTTATATGTAGATTGGTCTAGATAGCTGCTGAGTTCCCTTCTGACTCATATGTTTTGATTCTTCAATTCTGAGTGATGAACCAGGAAACATATGTACTTTTCCTGAAATATCAAGGAAGGAAAGATTAGTCAACAGTGTCAAAATTGTCAACCAGTAAAAGAAAGTAAGGACAGAGGGAAAGACTTTAATGTTGGATCTTAGAGAGATCACAAGATCATAACCAAAATGGAAACTTTGGCTATTCACAATTAATCTACTTACATTTTGTTTACTGACATCCTTCTTCAAAACAGCCATCAAGTAACATAAGAGATGAAAAATGTGTCAATTAGCATTGCTAATTTGCTTTTGTTAATTTGGGAGACAAAAAAGAATGTTGCTCTTTTTTTTGGTTTGGTTTGTTTTTTGCTTTTTCTGGAGGGCAATTGGGGTTGACTTGCCCAAAGTCACACGGCTAGTTTTTGTGTTAAGTCCTGATTTGAACTCAGGTCCTCCTGACTCCAGGGCTGGTGCACTACTCACTGTGTCACCTAGCTGCCCCAAGAATGCCATTCTTGATTCTTTGTGACTCGTTTTGGGATTTTCTTGGCAAGGATCCTGGAATGGTTTGTCATTTCTTTCTCCAGCTACTTTTATAGATGAGGAAAGTGAGGCAAATATGTTAAGTGACTTGCCCTGGGGCACACAGCTATTAAGTTTTTTGAGGCCAGATTTGAATTCAGAAAGGTGAGTCTTTCTGAGTCTAGATCAGGAACTCTATCCATTGTGCCACCTAGCTGCCCCACAAAAAGAATGCAATAGTTAAAAAAAAAAACGTAGAGAAGAGATTCTGCCTATAAAAACAATCTCAGTTTAGAAGTCAAGGTAATTCTGCTGCAGGTTTTATGTAAGTGATTTCAAAGTTTATTTTATGCTGGTCAAACTAATTATATGCTCTAGAATTCTCTCTAGGATAATTCAATCTTAATCTTCTTTGTAAAGTTTCACCTGTTGCTTTGTTAGTAGCTAAAATTAATTCAAACTTATTCTTGAGGAAGTAATAACTTTGTAAATAAGAGTCTAAATGAGAAAACACAGATGAGTCATATAGTTAAAACTATTCATAGTTCAAACTAATTTATTTTTCAAGATGGCTAGTTTAGAAAGAATTAAATCTTATAGTCAATAATTTCTAATTCAGATACTCGAATGTATATGTGATGTAATTGAATTGGGAAGTTCTTTCCAGTAATTCAAATCACAATCCATTCCACGGCTGCCCAATCTGTGAGATTTGCCCATCTCCTTTTACAAACTCACTACAACCCTATCCTTACAAATTCAATGACTCTCTCTATTTTGACCTGATTAGAAGTAAGATGGCCACTCAGAAACCTGCTCCTAATTCTGATTACTATGAAAAATTTAACCACCTCTATTTTTCTGACCTGGGCCAGTTTTCCCCTCCTTAATCAGTCTAACGACCTGCTGCTCCTGGGGGCTTAACATACTGACTTTGGACTAAGAATGGATACCCTGATTAGCTACTATACCTCACAACCATCACACTCAAAGCAATTTATCAGCCTCAGCTTCCCCCAGTAGCAGAGATTATAGGTGAAAACCACCACAATTGGCCAGCCCATCTTTTTACCTAGTCCAACATTCTCCTGGTGGTGTTATATGGCAGTGAGGAATTGAATCCAACATTTTCCCCAAAACAGAAAATGTTAAGGCAATAAAAAGGTTCAAGGATGGAGGCAAACAGGCCCTGCATGGTATAAATGATGCATAATTTCAAAAAAGAATGAGAGTAAAAGGTGTAAAAAATAATGTTTAGCCAGGTGAAGACCTGGCTAAGTGCAGTGTATAGAATAGATGAGTTTTTGTACAAATACAACACCCTCCACCTCTCACTGTTACAAGATCATTTCCTTATCAAGTCCTTCAACAGGTTCATAAGTAGTCTAGTGTATGGATATTTCACATTCTCTAATCAGCTTGCCTCTGCCTCAACCTGAGCTAAGGAAGGTCTTGTCTTCTTTGGGCTTTATTTGCCCACTATCAACATCAAACATTATAAACAGCGATACTATTTAATAACAAGTTAAAATTAAATTTAATAATATAATGATACAAATAAGCATTCAAAGGAGCAAGCTTTCACTTTTAGTCATTATTTATCTTTTTAGCCTCAGCATCCAGCATATTACCATACACATAGAAAATACTTAATAAATATTATATTAAATTAAAATTATAATTAATTGAAGTTAATTAAATAATTTTAGAGTAAAACAAGACAATCTATTATATAGTGTTAAATAATGTAACAAAAAATTTAGAGAAGGAAGTTATCAAGTATATCAATGGGAGAAATTTTCTTGGAACAGGCAGGTCTTGAATTAAACTTTAAATAGGAATAGGATTTAGAAGGAAACGGATGGGTGTTTTAAGCGAGGGAAGAAGCATGAACAAACGTGGAATTCATAAAGGGGAAATAACCATAATGTAGAGAGATAGTTTGAAATCACAAAAATGAAGTGATGGTAATAGTGTCTACATCAAAAAAAAATTTTTTAAATAAGCAATTAGGGTTAAGTCACTTGCTCAAGGTGACACGGCTAGTCATTATTTATGCGTGGGTGCTCATTTTCTGAGGCCGGATCTGATCTCGGGTCATCCCAACTCCAAGGCCAGCGCTCTTACTCACTGCGCCACCTAGCCGCCCCTTTAGGGCAATTGGGGTTAAGTAACTTGCCCAAGGTTACACGGCTAGGGTTTTTGTTTGTGCGGATTAGGTGTCGGAGGCCGGCTCCGAACTCAGGTCCTTCTGATTCCAGGGCCGGCGCTCTATTCACTGCGCCACCTAGCCGCCCCTACATCAAATTTTTAATATTAATATCTCAATCTTTTATTTTACCATTCATCTCTAATGATATTGGAAAATATTCTGTGACTGATGGAAATAATTTGCAATTGGAATGGTAACAAGTTGATTTGCTTGGAGGCCCTAATCATTTTAATGGTAGATATGAATTAACTCCACACGTTATCTTCAAAGCTATGGGAAACGTTGTCATTATCTTCTTATAAATCAAAAACCCATCTTGACTTCATTTGTGTAAGTTCTCAGTGACTTTTTATTGTTTGCTTCATCTATCTTCTAAGGCCAGGTAAATGTGTCTCTTACTTGCATCAGTTCACCATATTTTGTTATAGATCCCTCAATTTGGCATCTCACTTTCACCAGTTGACTTCAGTCCCTCCTTTCCCCTGGTTTCAGCTGTACAAGATTATTAACATTATCCAGATCTGATTCTCAAACTAAGTAGAGCCAGATCCTCCTAGCACTTCCAGAAGGGTCAGAGCACATGAAGAGCAAAGAAAGTAACTGAATTGTCAATTCAGAATTCAGGAGAGCCCAAGTAAAATTCATTGGAGCTATATTGGGAAGTGCCTTCTATAACCAGGAAGCTAAGGAATAGAACTACAAAGGGCTCAAAAGTCTTGTAAACAAGTTAGGTCACATTCATTAATCACTTAAAATGTACTCAGATACAAAGAAAGGCAAATATAGTCCCTGCACTCAGGGTACTCACATTTTAATGAGAGGGACAACATGCAAATCACTATGTACAAAAATGGTGTACAGATAAACTGAAAATAATCACCAGGGGAAGTCCCTAGCATTAGGGGTAATCAGGAAAGGCTTCTTGTGGAAGGTGGCATTTTAGCTGAGATTTGAAGAAAGCAAGTGAAGCAGAGAGGTAGAATTGAAGACGGTGAGTATTCCTTCTCCTTGGCTGGACAGTCAATGAAAATGTCTAGTAGATAAATTGTCTTGTGTGAGGAATATCAAGGAGGTTAGTGTCACTGGATCACAGAGGGCATGTGAGCCAAATCGAACATTTTATATTTGATTCTGGAATTCACAAGGGAACTATTGGAGTCTATTCAATGAGGGGGTAACATGGTCGGCTAGCCCTACAGATCATTTTGAAATCTGAGTGGAGACTTAAAGAGAAGAGAGATTTGAGGCAGGGAAGTCAAGCAGGAGAATATTGCAATGGTCCAAGCTTGTGGTGATAAGAGCCTACATTAGAATGGTATCAGTACCAGAGGAAAAAAGGGTCTCTATATTAGAGATGTTGTACAGAAATAATCAATAGGACTTTTAGCCTAATTTAGGCTAAAATATAGGCATATCCTTTTTCTGTCCCAGATGTAGTAGTATTTTAGCTAACAAAAATATGAAATCTCCCACATACTAATTGCACGTTATTAGAAGTGGTCAAGCTTGGAATCTGAGAAAGACATCAGATGCAGACAGCTTTCCCAAGAATCTGGACCTGACTTCTACTGGGACAGCTTCTTTCCTGGAGAAATTCAACTAGAAGACCAATGGAAAATGTGGCCCCCTCCTCTTCTTGCGACTATGGCCTTGATTGTAGGAAGTCCCTATTAACTGTTAAATTGCTAATTGTTACAGATCCCCACTACCAGCCCTTGGGAACAAAGCTGACTTGTCTTACATGATTCAGCCAGGGTGTCAAGGGTTTGACACACTCAAAAAGAAGTGGGGAATGTTGTGCCTGTTTTCCCCATCCCCCCACCTCAAGGAAGTGAGCAGATTGCCAGGTCAG